>JARGYO010005563.1:0-592500 GCA_029206835.1 Rana muscosa
TTGGATGATTATTATTGAATAGGTGTTATATGATAATCAATGATCTGTAATATGGATGATCTGAAATTAATAAGTTTTTTATGTCATAATAAGTATTGCCTTGTTACATGCTGTTTATATTTAAGGAAATATTATTGTAGTTGCACAATTTTGAATGTTGTGTAGCGGGTACTAACTTTCCCGCAGTAATTTTTGAATTTTTCGGTGATACCAGTGGGGTGTCTTCGGCGGTCCACTGGGGGGCGCTGTCACCATGGGCCGACGGACGGATACCGCTGTGTGCTGAGCCTACTTTTTGTCCTCTCTTGGCAGCGGTATGGTGGGGCGGGGAACCCGCCGTGCTTGCTGGGAGAGGGGATAAAAGGGGCCGGCCATTTTGTTCAGGGAGGGTTGGTCCCTGGCACCTTTAGCCTGCGGACGGAGTTCGTGTTTGTCCTCTAGGTGGACTAGGCCTAGAGGACCACCGGAGATCGTGTTCCACCTCAGGCACCTTTAGCCTGGGGTGAGGTACTCGGACGGCGGTCCGGAGCTCAGTGCCCAACACTGAGTTCCCCGAGGGAAGGATCCTAAGGTACTCCGGAGATGGATGCCTGAATCTGAGGTGGGCGTAATGGACCGGGAAGAGCTCCTCATCTGAAGACCCAGTGCAGCATACTGCCGGTGACGGGCGAGTCTCTTGCCGGAGACCGTCCGGAAGGTGAATTTCCCTCGTGCGGAGACCATAACCCACTCTTTGGAGGAGAGTGGAGGATCGAACTTTTGTCTGGGCCTATTCGCACCCACACCTCCTTTTCTGTTCTATAGCCAAGGGAGTCCATGTTATGTGCTGAATAAAGGAGTGTTGGACTTTAACAGTGTGGGGCTCAGTTTCTGGCAGACGAGGTTCTCGGAGACTCTTGGAGGGAGGATCCGATGCACAACACAGGCCCGAAGGTAAAGAAAGGCATTGCCGATACCACTTATTAGGCTTGTGCACAACGGAAAAATTCGTTCCGTTTCGGTTTGTTTCTTTCCGGTCCTGTTGATTCGTAATCATTCGTAATTTTGCTAGACGGGATTTTTCGTGTTCGGACTCATTCGTATTTTTGCAAGCGACATTTTTCGTTGAATTTTTTGTTGCTTTATAATTCGTACTTTCGGTAGAGTACGTTGTTTTTCGTTGATTCTGGACACAACTCCTACTTTCGTAACTTTTTTTGGGTTCGTTGATTCGTAATTTTCTGTGTCTCTCTCACGACGACGCTGACTATTATGCCTAATGTGCTTCGAATGGATTTGTACTTTTCGAAATACATAGCGGTTATTTGTAACGATTCGAAATCTCGTATTTTACTTTCGTTTTTTACATGCGGCTATAGCCTCCGCCCCTGTACACCATTTTGAGAGGGTTCAGCACGGTGAGGGAGAAGCAGAGAGCAGAGCAGAGTGTTATTGTGCTTCGAATGGATTAGAAATCTCGTATTTTACTTTCGTTTTTTACATGCGGCTATAGCCTCCGCCCCTGTACACCATTTTGAGAGGGAGTTCAGCACGGTGAAGGAGAAGCAGAGAGCAGAGCAGAGTGAGTGTTATTGTGTTTCCAATGGATTTGTACATTCGTAAGTTTTTTCATAACTAATTATGCCGAAGACATTCGGGCATTCGCTATTTTGCGGTATAATTTATTTCGGATTCGGTTTTATTCGTAATTGCTTTGTTCGGAAATTCGAATGCTTCCGAATGTCCGAAAGTTGCTAAATTCGGACGAATTTCGATTCGTTACGAAACGAATTGCACAAGCCTACCACTTATACACCTGTGGTGTAAGCCAGGCGTAGCGCACCCTCTCCCTCCCCTATCATACCCCTAGACCAGAGACATTGCGAGCAGAACTTTAATGGAGGGGATGGGAAGAGGGGAGGAACTGCCCGCTACACGTGGGGGCTCGGGTCCGGTATATGTGTTGTGCATCACTTGGTAGAAGGTGTCTGCCGGACAGAGTTAAACGAATAGGCCAAAGTGCAGCCCTGCTCGAAAGTCGTGGACATGACCTCAAAAATGGAAAGGCCCGCGCAGGAAGAGTGGTGAAAGGAGGAAAACCCAGCCGTGTGACGGACTACACGTGGGGGTTTTTAATTGCACTGCGCCACCAGACACAACCCCCACCGCTTAGTTCGTGGGCGTGTCTCAACCAAGCCAAAGTGGAAAAGACCGCGAACTGGAGCAAAAGGGGAGGAGTCCAATACGTGTCACGGACTACACGTGGGACATTGGCGCGAAAAACTCTGCAGTGTGAGATGGAACAGCAACAGGTTGCCATGTTTGGACCCGCCTCATGAATTCCGGTTCACCCGGCGACTACAACATTGACTGCTGCTGCTCCGATAACGGATACAGGGATCCGACTAAAGCCGAGGGGTCGATTCGCCCTATACTCATGTATGGACGCTGAGGCCCTGCGTATGATTTGCCCTGGGTGTTCGGGACTGGTATGCCTGTTGAAGCCGTTCGGACGTTGCGAGGCCTGTGGGGAGTTCACGTTCGAAGTGGATCCGGAGGTTGAGAGGCCGAAAACCATCTACCCAGGCCGGGCTTCAGGTACCGCCACTCAGAAAGGAGGAATCACGGCTGTGAGAGTCACCCCTGCGCACACTGCAACGACCGCGGAGGAGGTCGTGAAACATCAACGGGAGAAATCCGAGGATGCTGACTCGGTCACCACTGTCTCACAGCGTCCGCCACCGAAGAAAAGAACCAGCGTGGTAGCCCCGACCAACGGTGGTGGTGGACCGTCTCGCATGCTTACGCCAGACCCAGAGGTATCCGTTGACGGTAGTTCCGGACGTCCCAGGAAAGGTCAAGGTAAGCCGGCAGAGAAGACTTGGTGTGAGGGAGGAGGTGTCGAAAAGGCATGGCCTAGCAAGTCCCCGGAGTGTGGATGTTCTGTTTCCACACAGGGCTACATACCCGCGGAGGAGTGTGACACCTCCGACCTGGAATCTCTCTCAGATATGGGAGATGATGCCCTGATAGATGACTTGTTCGCCAAGAAGGGCTGGGACAAGATACCGCTTACCTCATTTCGTGGAATTGGGAATTCACCTATGTCCGTAGGAGAGAGCACACCCCGGGTGGAGGCGTCGGCGCCTGAAGGAGAATCCCTTCCTCAATTTGTCCCTGCATCCCCGGCACCATCTGTATCTGACGCTGGGGTTAAGAGACTGTTGTTGCGGCCCCCAATGCCCAGAATGGAGGTGGTCAAGACACCTCGTCATCCAGACTCAGTTGTTTTGCCTGGTGAAGGGGACAAAGCTACCATGCCTCTTTTGGCAAGACTACAGCGCTTATTTAGCCAAAAGGTTTCAGCGGAGTATGGATGGGAGTACCCCTCCTTATCGAAGGACTTGCTATATGAGGTGGAAGTGTGCCGGGAGCGCTTGTACAATGACTTTGTGTGGACCCACCTCAAAGTTCCACATGCCCGCAGATACCTAACATGTTCTCCAAAGGCTTCACAGCGCTTCAAAGACTGCAAGGCAGACTGGATGGTGGGAAGACACATCCACACAGACAAAGTAGTGATCAGACGCAAAGAAGGCGAAGATGTGAAATACCATCTAGAGACTATGGATCAGCACTTGAAGCCACTGATTCTGCCACATCCCCGCTTCTACCTTTAGGAGAGAAAGACTCCAATATTATCGTGCTGCTGAACTTTCTGGGGAAATTGTGTTTTTGTGTGCTCAAAAAGAAAAAAAAAAGGAACTGTTCCTGTTTGTTTCTATCTTCCTGCAAGGAGATTACAGACTCTGGGGTAGATAGGGTTAGAGAGAAAGGAGAAGAAGTTCCACGGGTGCAGTTACCGTGAGGCTGTCACCAGGTGGCAGTGTCGTGCAACGTTACAAACACTTTTCATGCACTCACTCTTTGGAGAAACAGGGATTTCTTTTAGGAGACATTTATTTTCCTCATACACACGGATACATGTGTCAGGGTTTTACATGTTAAATTCTATTTCTTTTCCCTCTGCAGGAGAACATCCCAGCAAGATTATATACTCTGGGGAGGTCTTTAGTTAGGATGGGGAGGGAAAAGTAAAATGTTGAAATGTGATTTTCATGTTGAATGTGTTGTCTTTCACTCCTCTTTTATTACAGGGGCTCAGACAAAACTTCTTTGTTAGGATAGTTAAAAAAAAAAAAAAAAGTTTTTGTTTTTCAATTGTTAATGGTTTCTGGACTGAATCATGTCAGTTGTTGAGGATGTGGTTTACTCCAGACACTGGGGACCAGTGCCAAATAACAGGGGGGAGTATGTAGCGGGTACTTACTTTCCCACAGTAATTTTTGAATTTTTCGGTGACACCAGTGGGGTGTGTCCGGCAGTCCACTGGGTGGCGCTGTCACCATGGGCCGACGGACGGATACCGCTGTGTGCTGAGCCTACTTTTTGTCCTCTCTTGGCAGCGGTATGGTGGGGCGGGGAACCCGCCGTGCTTGCTGGGAGAGGGGATAAAAGGGGCTGGCCATTTTGTTTAGGGAGGGTTGGTCCAGAGGCGTTGCTAGGGGGGTGCGGGGGGTGCGGTCCGCCCCCGGGTGACACCCGCTAGAGGGGTGACACCCTCCCTTTTTTTTTTTTTTTTTTTTTTTTTAAATTTTTCTTTTTTTTTTTTTTTTTTAAATTTTTTTTTTTTTTTTTACAGCTGACCCATTCATTGATTAATTTCACCCCGCTGGGCTGGAAGCCTGGAACAACACCTCCAGCGCCGCGGCCGCGCCTGGTGTGTGTCCTCCGGCTCCTTATTCTTCCTATTCCTAAATTCCAATCCTCCTCCCTACCCTACAGAGCCAGCGAGCGACTCAGCCTGTCACATCATCACACTGCACTGTGATGATGTGACGACACGTCACTGCAGCACACACACAACTTTCTCCGCCCGGGCGGCGCGGCTGCTGTGTGTGACGGTCGCTGCCCACAGTGCCCAGCCCTCCTCCTCTCCACTCTCCAGGAGTACAGACTGTCTGAGACTCCAGCTGGCGGCGGCGCGGCGCACAGAATAAGAACAGGTGGGGGCGGGGGGGGGGGGGTTCTCCACCGTCGGCCCGCCGGAGCACAAGATGAGGTGTGTGTATGGGGGGGGGGGGGTTGCCTTTGTAAGAGAGCTAGTGTGGGACAGTGGGAGGACTCAGTTTCAGTGTCTGGCGCCCTGCCCCTGACGGCCTGTATATGATATGATAAGGAAGGGGGGGGGGATGCAAGGTGGTCTGCTGCTAGACACAGCTATAGATTTTATATATATATATATATATATATATATATATATATACTATGTAATATAGCTGGTCCAGCCGCCCCTCCCCCCACCAGACCAGCTAACTCCTGTGCTACTGTGCCTATTATATGTAATATAATATATCTGTGTCCAGCAGCCCCCCCCCCCATTATCAGACAGCCAACACTCACAATATAATTTATATTAGCTGACTGAGACACCCCCAGCCTGAGCTGGTCTGATGATGATGATGATGGGGGGGGGGGGAATGCTGCTGGCCACAGATATATTATATTAGATATAGGCACAGTAGCTGAGTGACACACCTACCCACCCTGAGCAAGCTGGTCTCATGGGGGGGGGGGTGCTCTGTGTCACCAGGTATGATAGCTGAGCGGAGCCGCCCTAATCTGGCCTGATAAGGGGGGGGGTGTCCACAGACCACAGCACAGGTGTAGGCAGACAGTGACCCACACCCACATCAGATCCATCCAGCAAGCAGAAGGTCACAGCAGCATCTTCTCGTCTTCTCTGTGGCCATCAGATCCGGTCCAAGCAAGCAACACGCCTTGTTGTCAGCAGGTCACAGCATCTTCTCGTCTTCTCTGCGGCCATCAGATCCAGTCCAAGCAAGCAACACGCCTTGTTGTCAGCAGGTCACAGCATCTTCTCGTCTTCTCTGCGGCCATCAGATCCGGTCCAAGCAAGCAACACGCCTTGTTGTCAGCAGGTCACAGCATCTTCTCGTCTTCTCTGCGGCCATCAGATCCAGTCCAAGCAAGCAACACGCCTTGTTGTCAGCAGGTCACAGCATCTTCTCGTCTTCTCTGTGGCCATCAGATCCGGTCCAAGCAAGCAACACGCCTTGTTGTCAGCAGGTCACAGCATCTTCTCGTCTTCTCTGCGGCCATCAGATCCGGTCCAAGCAAGCAACACGCCTTGTTGTCAGCAGGTCACAGCATCTTCTCGTCTTCTCTGTGGCCATCAGATCCGGTCCAAGCAAGCAACACGCCTTGTTGTCAGCAGGTCACAGCATCTTCTCGTCTTCTCTGCGGCCATCAGATCCGGTCCAAGCAAGCAACACGCCTTGTTGTCAGCAGGTCACAGCATCTTCTCGTCTTCTCTGCAGCCATCAGATCCGGTCCAGCAAACAACACACCGTTTCAGCAGGTCAGTTCCAAAATCCAAATCATGCCAATGATGCCATTATCTGCTGTCCCCAGGGACAGATCCGATCCAGAGATCACCATACAGTGGGATCTCTGGATTGGATCTGTCCCTGGGGACAGCAGATAATGAAAAGTGTGGG
Organism: Rana muscosa; assembly: GCA_029206835.1. Classification (NCBI taxonomy): domain Eukaryota; kingdom Metazoa; phylum Chordata; class Amphibia; order Anura; family Ranidae; genus Rana; species Rana muscosa. The sequence goes on from JARGYO010005563.1 coordinate 6,561, forward strand.
GGCAGAGCTGCGATGAAGTCACTCATCGTGTTGGAGCCCTCGGTTAAGCCCCTTTTACACTGGGGCAGTTGGTGCGTCGGCTAGTTGATTGATAGTTATTAACGGCACTACTGTTGCCAATATATGCAGTGTTATTAGGGTGAAAAAAATTATTGGGGGGGGGGGGTGACACCATGTTATACCGCACCAGGTGACACCAACCCTAGTGACGCCACTGGGTTGGTCCCTGGCACCTTTAGCCTGCGGACGGAGTTCGTGTTTGTCCTCTAGGCGGACTAGGCCTAGAGGACCACCGGAGATCGTGTTCCACCTCAGGCACCTTTAGCCTGGGGTGAGGTACTCGGACGGCGGTCCGGAGCTCAGTGCCCAACACTGAGTTCCGCGAGGGAAGGATCCTAAGGTACTCCGGAGATGGATGCCTGAATCCGAGGTGGGCGTAATGGACCGGGAAGAGCTCCTCATCTGAAGACCCGGTGCAGCATACTGCCGGTGACGGGTGAGTCTCTTGTCGGAGACCGTCCGGAAGGTGAATTTCCCTCGTGCGGAGACCATAACCCACTCTTTGGAGGAGAGTGGAGGATCGAACTTGTGTCTGGGCCTATTCGCACCCACACCTCCTTTTCTGTTCTATAGCCAAGGGAGTCCATGTTATGTGCTGAATAAAGGAGTGTTGGACTTTAACGGTGTGGGGCTCAGTTTCTGGCAGACGAGGTTCTCGGAGACTCTTGGAGGGAGGATCCGATGCACAACACAGGCCCGAAGGTAAAGAAAGGCATTGCCTATACCACTTATACACCTGTGGTGGAAGCCAGGCGTAGCGCACCCTCTCCCTCCCCTATCATACCCCTAGACCAGAGACATTGCGAGCAGAACTTTAATGGAGGGGATGGGAAGAGGGGAGGAACTGCCCGCTACACGTGGGGGCTCGGGTCCGGTATATGTGTTGTGCATCACTTGGTAGAAGGTGTCTGCCGGACAGAGTTAAACGAATAGGCCAAAGTGCAGCCCTGCTCGAAAGTCGTGGACATGACCTCAAAAGGGGAAAGGCCCGCGCAGGAAGAGTGGTGAAAGGAGGAAAACCCAGCCGTGTGACGGACTACACGTGGGGGTTTTTAATTGCACTGCGCCACCAGACACAACCCCCACCGCTTAGTTCGTGGGCGTGTCTCAACCAAGCCAAAGTGGAAAAGACCGCGAACTGGAGCAAAAGGGGAGGAGTCCAATACGTGTCACGGAATACACGTGGGACATTGGCGCGAAAAACTCTGCAGTGTGAGATGGAACAGCAACAGGTTGCCATGTTTGGACCCGCCTCATGAATTCCGGTTCACCCGGCGACTACAACATTGACTGCTGCTGCTCCGATAACGGATACAGGGATCCGACTGAAGCCGAGGGGTCGATTCGCCCTATACTCATGTATGGACGCTGAGGCCCTGCGTATGATTTGCCCTGGGTGTTCGGGACTGGAATGCCTGTTGAAGCCGTTCGGACGTTGCGAGGCCTGTGGGGAGTTCACGTTCGAAGTGGATCCGGAGGTTGAGAGGCCGAAAACCATCTACCCAGGCCGGGCTTCAGGTACCGCCACTCAGAAAGGAGGAATCACGGCTGTGAGAGTCACCCCTGCGCACACTGCAACGACCGCGGAGGAGGTCGTGAAACATCAACGGGAGAAATCCGAGGATGCTGACTCGGTCACCACTGTCTCACAGCATCCGCCACCGAAGAAAAGAACCAGCGTGGTAGCCCCGACCAACGGTGGTGGTGGACCGTCTCGCATGCTTACGCCAGACCCAGAGGGATCCGTTGACGGTAGTTCCGGACGTCCCAGGAAAGGTCAAGGTAAGCCGGCAGAGAAGACTTGGTGTGAGGGAGGAGGTGTCGAAAAGGCATGGCCTAGCAAGTCCCCGGAGTGTGGATGTTCTGTTTCCACACAGGGCTACATACCCGCGGAGGAGTGTGACACCTCCGACCTGGAATCTCTCTCAGATATGGGAGATGATGCCCTGATAGATGACTTGCTCGCCAAGAAGGGCTGGGACAAGATACCGCTTGCCTCATTTCATGGAATTGGGAATTCACCTATGTCCGTAGGAGAGAGCACACCCCGGGTGGAGGCGTCGGCGCCTGAAGGAGAATCCCTTCCTCAACTTGTCCCTGCATCCCCGGCACCATCTGTATCTGACGCTGGGGTTAAGAGACTGTTGTTGCGGCCCCCAATGCCCAGAATGGAGGTGGTCAAGACACCTCGTCATCCAGACTCAGTTGTTTTGCCTGGTGAAGGGGACAAAGCTACCATGCCTCCTTTGGCAAGACTACAGCGCTTATTTAGCCAAAAGGTTGCAGCGGAGTATGGCTGGGAGTACCCCTACTTATCGAAGGACTTGCTATATGAGGTGGAAGTGTGCCGGGATCGCTGGTACAATGACTTTGTGTGGACCCACCTCAAAGTTCCACACGCCCGCAGATACCTAACATGTTCTCCAAAGGCTTCACAGCGCTTCAAAGACTGCAAGGCAGACTGGATGGTGGGAAGACACATCCACACAGACAAAGTAGTGATCAGACGCAAAGAAGGCGAAGATGTGGAATACCATCTAGAGACTATGGATCAGCACTTGAAGCCACTGATTCTGCCACATCCCCGCTTCTACCTTTAGGAGAGAAAGACTCCAATATTATCGTGCTGCTGAACTTTCTAGGGAAATTGTGTTTTTGTGTGCTCAAAAAGAAAAAAAAAAGGAACTGTTCCTGTTTGTTTCTATCTTCCTGCAAGGAGATTACAGACTCTGGGGTAGATAGGGTTAGAGAGAAAGGAGAAGAAGTTCCACGGGTGCAGTTACCGTGAGGCTGTCACCAGGTGGCAGTGTCGTGCAACGTTACAAACACTTTTCATGCACTCACTCTTTGGAGAAACAGGGATTTCTTTTAGGAGAAATTTATTTTCCTCATACACACGGATACATGTGTCAGGGTTTTACATGTTAAATTCTATTTCTTTTCCCTCTGCAGGAGAACATCCCAGCAAGATTATATACTCTGGGGAGGTCTTTAGTTAGGATGGGGAGGGAAAAGTAAAATGTTGAAATGTGATTTTCATGTTGAATGTGTTGTCTTTCACTCCTCTTTTATTACAGGGGCTCAGACACAACTTCTTCGTTAGGATAGTTTAAAAAAAAAAAAAAAAAAGTTTTTGTTTTTCAATTGTTAATGGTTTCTGGACTGAATCATGTCAGTTGTTGAGGATGTGGTTTACTCCAGACACTGGGGACCAGTGTCAAATAACAGGGGGGAGTATGTAGCGGGTACTTACTTTCCCGCAGTAATTTTTGAATTTTCTTTTTCGTACATCACGGGACACAGAGCGACTTAGTCATTACTAATGGGTTATATAGATACCTTCAGGTGCTGGCACTGGCAACTTCCAAAACCGGAAGTACCCTCCCCTATATAAGCCCCTCCCATCCGGGAGCACCTCAGTTTTTTGCCAGTGTCTAAGGTGTTGGCCAAAGAGTAACATGTGTTTTCACTGGGCTTGCGTACAGGTTCTTTTACGGGCCTTAGTAAGCTGTTCCGGATCCCACCAAAAAAGCTTCATAGCTAAACGGTCGGTACCCGGGCCTTGCAACAGAAGAGCAAGGTTTTGCCTGTAATGCCTCTCTTAGGAGGGCTGGACCCTGGGATCCAGAGCTCTGGTCATACCCACGACCAAGATGTTTTCTGTGCAGGGTGCTATACAGGTCCAGGGGAGTGGAATCCTTGGGAACCCGGTCCCTGAAGGTTTAATTACAATGCCTGCCGTGATAGGTGAAGTTTGGGCTTCTGTGGACCAAACAGAGTCCTGCGGCGGGGAACAGGTAAGTGGGGGCCCCCAGGAACTTGGTTCTATTGGGGGACCCCCAAGCCTAATTTGTCTTTCTGTCTGTTACCTAACGGTATTCCCGCTAATATCTGTGTATGCCTGTAACTACTGGAAAATGTAAAATTTTAATAGTAGTCAAGGAAAAAAAAAAGAGGACCGCGGTACCTGTGTTAAACCACTAGAGGCCGCTGTGGTCCATTTTTTCTTGTCATGTGGATCTTTGGTTTTCTCAAGTCAAAAGATCCAGGCAGTTGGTAAGTTCTCTGTGGGAATCCACTTCCTCTGCCCTGTTGCTGCGCTCATCCACCGCACAGGCCCTTCGGCAAAAAGGGCCCTGGCTCCCAGTCTCTGCTTGGTTTCGAAAAGGGCGCCAATGGCGCACGGGCGCGCGCGTGGGCGCGTGCACGCGCCTCCTATGAAAAAAAGGGGCGGGGCGGGTGGATGACGCTCGATGCGCGCCGCGGCGCTTCTGCGCATGTGCAGGCGTCCCAGCATGTATAAAAGACACAGTACAAGTGTCAGCTGGATGCAAACAGAGCTAGCAACAAAACGGTGGCACACAGAGGCGGTTGATGCAGGCATCCCCATAGAAAGGCACTTTAGTGGACACCAGCTGGTATATAGCAGCAACTGTGTTAGACTATTACCAGCAAAATTGGTGTATGACGACGGGAATACCTCAGCTTTGTGCTTAAAGGATATGTCGTCCAGACGCTCCGGAAATAAGTCTTCCAGGAAGCCAAAGGGGTCTCCATCGGGCTCTGAGGATATTGGGCATGCTTGTACTGCACCAATCTCCCCTGAAAATTAGGAGGTCAGTAGCCGTAGGAACCCCGCAGGAGTGCCTGGTGCTGCGGCTGTCCCCAGTCCACCTGCTCCTGTATATATAACAGAGGAGGTTTTATCCTCAACTCTGGGAGGATTGGAAGAGAGATTAACAGCATTGATCGCTGCTTCCCTGTCACAGGGAAAGCGCGTCCGATCTCCGTCTCCTCCTTCAGAGTGCCTGTTAGTGGAGGAACAGCCCCACACAGAGATCGACCTACCTGAAGGGGATCAGGATGAGGTTGATTCAGTTATAGAGGAATCAACAGTGGAAGAACCTTTCTCAGCATCTCAGGCTAAAAGATTATGGGTTCAGTCTCTGACTAACATGGTCCGATCAGCATTTAAAATGCCTCTGGCGGAACCATCAACCACTACGGTTTCCTCGCTGGGGTCGCTGAAAGCTCCCCAGGCTGTCTGTTCCTTCCCAATCCACCCTTTATTGGAAGGGCTTATTTACCAGGATTGGGAGCATCCTGATAAAATATTTACTCCCCCCAAGAGATTTCCAGTGATCTATCACATGGAGGATAAGTTCATAAAAAAATGGAGGGTCCCTACAGTGGACGCAGCCATCTCTTGTGTGAACAAATCACTGACATGTCCAGTAGATAATGTTCCAATGTTCAAAGACCCAATAGATAAAAAATTGGAGTCTTTACTAAAATCTGCTTTCTCTACAGCAAGCATGGTGACAAAACCTGCAGTAGCAGCGATTGGAGTCTGCCAAGCGGTGAAAGATCAGTTGAAACAAGTCTTAAGGGACTTACCAGATCAGCAGGCTCTTGCCCTAGCTGACCTACCTAGAGCCTTGTGTTTTGCGGTGGACGCCATAAAGGATACAATCCAACAGGCCTCCCGCTTTACGCTGTCTGTAGTACATATGCGTAGGCTTCTATGGCTCAAAAACTGGTCTGCTGAAGCTCCCTGTAAGAAATTGCTGGTTAGCTTCCCATTTCATGGAGAACGCTTATTTGGAGAAGATCTGGACAAATATATCCACAAAATTTCTGCCGGTAAAAGTTCACTCTTACCGGTTAAGAACAAGAGTAGAAGTCCTTCTTTTAAGAGGCCTACTTCTCCAGTCCCTGGCACATCGGCTGTGAAACAGTTCCGACGGCCTCCGCGGTCAAATTCAGGGGGCAGAAATCAGGGACAATCACAGGGTAACAAGAAACCCTGGGTCAAGAGAGGTACAAAACCTCCCCCCAAGTCATGAAGGGTTGCCCCCACTCAATCGGGTGGGGGGAAGACTTCAGTTGTTCACAGAGACCTGGCGGGACACCATCAGAGACAGATGGGTGCTCTCCACAGTAAGTCTGGGATACAAGCTGGAGTTAAAATACACTCCTCCTGCCCAATTTATGAGGTCAAACGTGCCAAGCGATCCCCAGAAGAGAGGATCCCTCCTTCTGGCACTAGAACAACTATTGCTCCAAGGTGTAATCATGAAGGTTCCCCTGGAAGAAAGCGGGTTCGGGTTTTACTCGAACCTTTTCACAGCCCCCAAACCAAATGGGGACGTGAGGCCCATATTAAATCTAAAGGGGCTAAACAAGTTCCTAAATATCAGGACTTTTCGGATGGAGTCGATCCGATCGGTGGCCACCGCCCTACAAGGGCAGGAATGGTTAGCCTCGATCGACATAAGGGATGCTTATCTGCATATTCCCATCTTTCCGGCCCACCAGAAATTTCTACGCTTTGCAGTAGAAGGGCGGCATTTTCAGTTCAGAGCCTTACCTTTCGGTCTGGCCACAGCACCACGAGTGTTCACAAAAATTCTGGCCCCACTATTGGCCAATCTAAGAACACAAGGTGTAACGATAATGGCATATCTAGACGACCTGCTACTAATAGACCACTCAGTGGGAAAGCTGGAAGTAGCTATTCACAAGACAATCAAGTATCTGGAATATCACGGTTGGATTATCAACCGGGACAAGTCAGCTCTAAGACCAGTCAAAAGTCTGGAATACTTAGGGCTAAGGCTGGATTCAAATCAGAGAAAGATTTTCTTACCTCCAGAGAAGGTGTCATCTTTAAAAGATTTGACCCACTTAGTGGGTACAAAAAGAAAACCATCCATACGCCTGTGCATGAGGCTGCTGGGAAAAATGGTGGCTTCATTCGAAGCAGTACCCTACGGTCAATTCCATTCAAGGAACTTGCAGAGGGCCATACTGTCAGCCTGGAACAAAAAAGTTCAGGCTTTAGACTTACCAATGTCCCTGTCCCCTTCCGTTCGCAAGAGCCTCCATTGGTGGTTGGTGCCCCAGAATCTGGAAAAAGGGAAACCCTTCAGTCCGGTTTCTTGGAAGGTGGTCACTACAGATGCCAGCCTCATAGGCTGGGGGGCAGTACTGGAGCAATGGTCTCTCCAGGGCAAGTGGTCAGAAGCAGAGAAGGCCCTGCCCATCAATCTCTTAGAGATACGAGCAGCCCGGTATGCCCTAGTAGCATGGACATCCAAACTCCAATGGTCTCTTCACCCCGAGGTTTTCCAGGCAATATGCCAGCGGTGGGGGACACCGGATGTAGATCTGCTAGCATCCAGATTCAACGCAAAGGTGGACAGATTTGTGTCTCGCACAAGGGATCCCCTAGCTTGCGGCTTGGATGCCCTAGTGTTCCCTTGGGATCAGTTCAAGCTGATATATGCATTCCCACCACCACAATTGTTACCGCGATTAATCCGCAGAATCAGGGTAGAAAAGAAACCAGTGATTCTGGTGGCTCCAGCGTGGCCCCGAAGGGCATGGTACGCGGAGATTGTAAAAATGTCAGTGAGGAGTCCTTGGACCCTCCCACATCGTCCGGACCTGCTTTCGCAAGGACCGATATACCACCCTTCCTTACCAGCCCTAGGTTTGACGGCCTGGCTATTGAAGCCCACATTCTAAAAAAGAGAGGGCTCTCTAATCCTGTGGTATCTACCATGATCAATGCCAGGAAGCCGGTATCCAGGCAGATCTATTATAGGATCTGGAAGGCGTACATCACGTGGTGTGAGGCCAAGAAATGGCATCCACGTAAGTACGTAATAGGTAGGATTCTGGACTTCCTACAGTGGGCTGTAGATAGGAAGCTGGCCTTGAGTACTATCAAGGGTCAGATTTCGGCCTTGTCAATATTTTTTCAAAGGCCCTTGGCTTTGCATTCTTTAGTCAAAGCTTTCATACAAGGAGTGATGCGTATTAGCCCTCCGGTTAGTATTCCCATATGTCCATGGGACTTAAACCTGGTTCTGTCGGTTCTACAGAAACAACCGTTTGAACCATTGCAACACATTTCCTTGGTTCTCACCAGGAAATTGATTTTCTTAGTAGCCATTTGTTCGGCTAAAAGAGTATCGGAATTAGCCGCCTTGTCCTGTAAGGAGCCATATCTGGTTGTCCATAAAGACAGAGTAGTATTACGTCCTCATCCAGCCTTTCTTCCTAAGGTGGTATCGAGGTTTCATTTGAACCAAGATGTGGTTCTTCCTTCTTTTTTCCCCAAACCTAGCTCGGTAGAGGAAAAGTTATTGCATTCTTTGGATGTAGTAAGAGCAGTTAAAGCTTATCTAAAAGCCACTGCTCAGATTCGTAGAACGGATACTTTGTTTGTTCTGCCGGAAGGCCCCAGAAAGGGTCAGGCAGCATCAAAATCTACTTTAGCCAAGTGGATTCGACAGGTCATAATACAAGCATATGGCTTGAGAAAGAGACCGCCTCCGTTCAAAGTTAGGGCGCACTCCACAAGAGCAGTTGGAACTTCATGGGCAGTGCATCACCAGGCCTCCCTGGCTCAAGTCTGTAAGGCCGCAACATGGTCTTCAGTACACACGTTTACTAGATTCTACCAGGTAGACGTTAGAAGTCAGGAGGATGTCGCCTTTGGGCGCAGTGTGTTGCAGGCCGCAAAAGATCCTCATGCCTGATGGCGCCCAGCTTATGTATAGTGTATCCCTCCCCTCATTTGGCATTGCTTTGGGACGTCCCATTAGTAATGACTAAGTCGCTCTGTGTCCCGTGATGTACGAAAAAGAAAAAGGGATTTTTATAACAGCTTACCTGTAAAATCCTTTTCTTGGAGTACATCACGGGACACAGAGCTCCCACCCCTCTTTTTGGGACACTTATTGCTTTGCTACAAAACTGAGGTGCTCCTGGATGGGAGGGGCTTATATAGGGGAGGGTACTTCCGATTTTGGAAGTTGCCAGTGCCAGCACCTGAAGGTATCTATATAACCCATTAGTAATGACTAAGTCGCTCTGTGTCCCGTGATGTACTCCAAGAAAAGGATTTTACAGGTAAGCTGTTATAAAAATCCCTTTTTTCGGTGACACCAGTGGGGTGTCTTCGGCGGTCCACTGGGTGGTGCTGTCACCATGGGCCGACGGACGGATACCGCTGTGTGCTGAGCCTACTTTTTGTCCTCTCTTGGCAGCGGTATGGTGGGGCGGGGAACCCGCCGTGCTTGCTGGGAGAGGGGATAAAAGGGGCCGGCCATTTTGTTCAGGGAGGGTTGGTCCCTGGCACCTTTAGCCTGCGGACGGAGTTCGTGTTTGTCCTCTAGGCGGACTAGGCCTAGAGGACCACCAGAGATCGTGTTCCACCTCAGGCACCTTTAGCCTGGGGTGAGGTACTCGGACGGCGGTCCGGAGCTCAGTGCCCAACACTGAGTTCCGCGAGGGAAGGATCCTAAGGTACTCCGGAGATGGATGCCTGAATCCGAGGTGGGCGTAATGGACCGGGAAGAGCTCCTCATCTGAAGACCCGGTGCAGCATACTGCCGGTGACGGGTGAGTCTCTTGTCGGAGACCGTCCGGAAGGTGAATTTCCCTCGTGCGGAGACCATAACCCACTCTTTGGAGGAGAGTGGAGGATCAAACTTGTGTCTGGGCCTATTCGCACCCACACCTCCTTTTCTGTTCTATAGCCAAGGGAGTCCATGTTATGTGCTGAATAAAGGAGTGTTGGACTTTAACGGTGTGGGGCTCAGTTTCTGGCAGACGAGGTTCTCGGAGACTCTTGGAGGGAGGATCCGATGCACAACACAGGCCCGAAGGTAAAGAAAGGCATTGCCGATACCACTTATACACCTGTGGTGGAAGCCAGGCGTAGCGCACCCTCTCCCTCCCCTATCATACCCCTAGACCAGAGACATTGCGAGCAGAACTTTAATGGAGGGGATGGGAAGAGGGGAGGAACTGCCCGCTACAGTTGTAATGTGTCTTAGTTTTGTATTCACTCTCTCCAAATGCTGTACACAGACTGGAGGTTCACCAGTTTATTTGGAGTGTGCAGCCCTTTCAGCTTGCCTGATGACAAGATGACTGTTACTTGTATCGTCTGCAGGGTGTTAGGCATTATGTGCGACTGCACAGATACCTTTGGCATTTGCGCGGGACTCAGTCCTGGCAGTGCCTGATCGTGTCACCCACATTGTACCGATAAGCTTCCATTTGGGACCTCTCCCTTATCTGGGTTTGATCCTGTATGTATATCCATCTGGATCTAGGTACACCGATTCTTCTACTTTTTCTTGCTCTGCTTTTTCTTGCTCTCCATTCTCCTCATATAGGTGTAGCGCCCTGCTACCTTTGAACAGGCGCTATTCTGTAAATTTAGGGGTATCTGAGCTGTAAATAGCTCAGAGTGATTATGTAAATTGTTGGTTTCTGTTCCAGCTTTGGCTGTTTGTGCGCATTTCCCACTGTTGCCAGTAGATGTCACTGTTGTCACAGGCCAGTGTGAGAAATACAGCCAGCTGAAGTGTATTGGATATTCTTTTCCCCAGAAAACAGCCCAATCAGGAGCTTCTTTGTAGCTGGGCATTCTGGGGGAAGGTATTTATCAGGCAGACGCCATTTTTTTCAGGGTCTTTGCCTCATGGCCCTCTAGGCCTGAGGCCACACTGCTGGTTCTTCTACCTCGGGCCCTGCTGGCTCGAGGCTATGCTGCTACAAGTAGGCCCAGAAGTCTGTCTGGGGCTTACTTACCTTAAGGTGGTCCTGTACTGTCTGTCCTGCTGGAAGAAGCCACTCAAGCGGAGAATATTCCAGGGGAGGACCTTACTGGAGAGGACCGAGTTGATGGCTGTGATGGCTGGTATCTCAGGAAGGGCCTGGTGACTCGTTTGGAGGATGCACCCAAGTTAACCTACCTCACAGTACTGCCGGATGACTTAAAGGTTCAGGTACTGTGCAGCTGACCTAACTAACAGACTACTGGATACACAATCCTGTGGCAGGGGATTATCCAGGAGTTTCCATTTTTCACTCAAGTCTGTGGCAGAGACTTTGCTTGTGCTTCATACTGGCTGCTAGGTCGGTGTGAGAGGCCTATCCGGTTGTCGCAAGAACCAGAGACAGAAAGCTGTTGCCATCTGGATTCAAGAACCGCATTAGTGATCTGCCAATGCAAGGTATCTGAACTTCCCCTAACCCTCTATCCTTCTACCTTAACTTGTTTAATAAAGAAATTGAGAAAAAGACTGACGTGACTGGCAATCACCTCTATTCTAATTATCACATAGACTCTTAAGTTCTGGGACGGTGAAATGTAGGGTAACGGCAGGACCCAAAATTAATCCAGCAGCCCCTTTGGGGGTATCGCTACATGTGAAGGCTCGTCCGGGATTGCCGTTGCCCCTGCAACCTAAGGAAAGTCATTCACAAGAGTCTACGCTAAAGAGCGCCTTGGACTTTGTTACTTTTCCGGGACAATAGGGGTTAAGTTCAGATCAACTTTCCTAATTGCGTAGGCAGGGGCGGAGCCAAGAAAGCCCGGGAACTATGTGAATAAAAGAACAAGGGGAGGAGTTCCCGCCTGTTGCTGCGTGAGATGCTGTTGGTGTGTCTGGCATTGAAGAGAGAGAGCTGCGTTGCTGTACTGAGAGGATTACAGTTCAGCCATGTCTGCATTTTCGTTGTTGCAATCTGCGATGGGGCCTAAGATGCTTCCTACTAGCCCCGCTGCAAGTGCCATGCTGTCCGGAACCCTTCTGACGGATACCGGCATCCGCCTGAAGCCGCAAGAGCGGTTTGTGTTTTACACGATTGGAGACCTGGAAGCGCTGGGTATGATATGCCCCAAGTGTGGGGGACTGGCCATAAATTCCCGTCCATTTGTCCGGTGCCTGTATTGTGGGGAGTACCTGTTCGCAGTGGAGCAACCTACCATGTCACCCCTGTTACTGCCTCCGCTGCACCTGTCCAGAGGAAGGTGGGATATGTAAAGGCATCCCGCGGCCGCGGTAGAGGCCTACCCCACAGACTACCAGAACCGGAGCTAGAGGAAGACCTGACCTCTGGAAAATCCACGACAGGAACTGGTGAGAGATCTGGGGAAAACATGTCTGGGACTGTATGTAAATATTTGCCTGCAGAGGAATTAAGGGGCTCAGAGTTAGACTCCCTGTCAGATGTTTCTGGAGACGATGAACTGTTTGAGACTATGTCACAGGAGCTGTTGTGGGCCAATAGTGAGGATGTTGCCTCGGCTTTCACTTTTTCAGACTGGGCAGCCATAGATTCGGGGAAGACAACACCCGGTGTGGAATCTCCCAGTATTATTAGAGAGACTTTGTCAAACCCCAACAGCCCAATTGCACCTGAGAAATCATCTGCTAGATCCATGGTGCAGAAGTCGCCAAATCCCTGTGTGCTTCCTGGATTGGGAAACACTAGAGCTTTGCCAAAACTTGCCCGTTTGCAAAGAGTGTTCATAAAGAGAGTTGCCACAGAGTATGGTCTGGAATTTCCTTATGTCCCCAAAGAGCTCATGCAGGAAATCAAGTCCAGACGAGAACAATGGTACAGTGAAGCTATTTGGGACCATTTGTCTGTGCCAAAAACCTTCAGAAAAGCTGGATATTCCCTTGCTATGGATGAGCGTTTCAACAGATGCTTGCTGCAGTAGAACTATGGCCGGCACATCTATGCTGATAAGGTGGTCATCCGCAGACCAGGGAAAGACAATGTTGTCTATTTTGTTACCACCGTGGATAGCCAAGGAAAACCAGTGACCTTGCCAGATCCCCGGTTCTATTGGTGATCATTTAAAAGAAAAAAATGACTGTTCTAACTTTAGTTTTGCAAAGAGACTGAAAAATAATCTCTTGCTAGAAATGGACTATGGGATACATAGCTAGATAGTGTTAGGTTGGGGGAACTTCATGGTCAAGATTTTTCCCATCTGCTCCAGTGCGTTGCTATTAAGGACTTTTTTTTGTGTTATATTGATTTTCTGCCACTAGGTGGTGGAAGTTTGCTCATAGCAAGGGCTGGACTTTCAAATTTACAGTTTAGTCTTATTTTACATTTAAAGCTGGAGGGAAGTTTCATTACCCCAGGGGAGTGAGGCTTTGCTCCTGTGTTAATCAGGTGTGCTGTGTTATTTTTGTGTGTGCATAATTTTGTTTTCCAGGTGAACCGGATCTCCTATCAAGCTGCTGGAGAGTGGGTGGTTAGATAGAGAGTGAGGGTTGGTAACATATATGATGTAATTTTCTCTGTGTGTGTTCATGTTAAATTTGTAACTATTCTTCTTACTACTTCACCCTTCCCTTCCCAAGTTTTTGTGGTTCAGATACCGACACTCAGGATTGAGAGTAATTTTTTTTCCCAGACAATGGGGACATCATCTATTGTAGTGGGGGGAGTGTGTAGTGCCCTGCTACTTTTGAACAGGCGCTATTCTGTAAATTTAGGGGTATCTGAGCTGTAAATAGCTCAGAGTGATTATGTAAATTGTTGGTTTCTGTTCCAGCTTTGGCTGTTTGTGTGCATTTCCCACTGTTGCCAGTAGGTGTCACTGTTGTCACAGGCCAGTGTGAGAAATACAGACATCTGAAGTGTATTGGATATTCTTTTCCCAGAAAACAGCCCAATCAGGAGCTTTTTTGTAGCTGGGCATTCTGGGGGAAGGTATTTAAGGGGCAGACGCCATTTTTTCCGGGTCTTTGCCTCATGGCCCTCCAGGCCTAAGGGTGGTTGTCCCTACCTCATGGCCTTCCAGGCCTGAGGCCACGCTGCTGGTTCTTCTACCTTGGGCCCTGCTGTCTCGAAGCTATGCTTCTACAAGTAGGCCCAGAAGTCTGTTCCTGTGCTGTCTGTCCTGTGGGAAGAAGCCACTCAAGTGGAGAATATTCCAGGGGAGGACCTTACTGGAGAGGACTGAGCTGATGGCTGGTATATCAGGAAGGGCCTGGTGAATCGTTTGGAGGATGCACCCCAGTTAAACTACCTCACAGTACTGCCGGATGGCTTAAAGGTACTGTGCAGCTGACCTAACTAACAGACTACTGGAGACACAATCCTGTGGCAGGGGATTATCCAGGAGTTTCCATTTTTCACTCAAGTCTGTGGCAGAGACTTTGTCCGTGCTTCATAGGTCGGTGTGTGAGAGGCCTATCCGGTTGTCACAAGAACCAGAGACAGAAAGCTGTTGTCATCTGGATTCAAGAACCACATTAGTGATCTGCAAATCCAAGGTATCTGAACTTCCCCTAACCCTCTGTCCTTCTACCTGAACTTGTTTAATAAAGAAATTGAGAAAAAGACTGACGTGACTGGCAATCACCTCTATTCTAATTATCACATAGGCTCTTAAGTTCTGGGACGGTGAAATGTGGGGTAACGGCAGGACCCAAAATTAATCTAGCAGCCCCTTCGGGGGTATCGCTACATGGGCAAATACGACAAACAATGTCATGCTGTCCCAAAAATAGTTGGAATCCATCGCAAAATGCAGATAGCACACACAAGGACAAGGACAAAGGAAGGACAAAGCAAGGGAAAGTCACGCACTGAAAACTGCAATGCAGCATGGGAGGAGCAATGCTTTAGGGGTAACGTCATCAAAGCCACAGAAATTACTGTAAACGGATAAAAACGGATGCAAAAACGGATGTACATTATTGGATGTAAACGGATGTAAACGGAACGAAAGATGGATGAAAACGGAGATTAACGGAATGGATGACGGATGAAGACGGATGAAAAAACAGATAAGAACTGATATGTGGCAAAACTGATGGTGTCCGTGTGAAAGAGGCCTTAAAGCGGAGCTCCACCCTAAAGTGGAACTTCCGCTGATCGGAACCATCCCCCTCTCAGGTTGTCACAATTGACACCTTTCAGGGGGGAGGGGGGTGTAGATACCTGTCTAAGACAGGTATTTGCACCCACTTCCGGGAATCCTCTTTACAGGAAATGTGCGGGAAGCGCGTCACTTCCCGCAGGATACCCGTTGGGTTCTGGGAGACACTCGGCTCCCAGAACACAGGGGACCATTCAAAACGGCGCAGCGCGACTCGCGCTTGCGCCGTAGGGAACCGGGCATGAAGCCGCAAGGCTTCACTTCCTGGTTCCCTCACTGAGGATGGCGGTGGGGGCAGCAGAGTGACGAGCGATTGCTCGTCCTCAGCAGGGATGAGCTTCGTGTTCGAGTCGAACATACGTTCGACTCGAACATCGGCTGTTCGATCGTTCGACGAAGATCGAACGATTTGGGCCGTTCGCGCCAAATTCGAGTGACGCGAACGGCCCACAATGCACTACGCCATCGCAGTGTCATCCAGGCGCTGTGATTGGCCAAGCATGCACTGTGACCCCGCATGCTTGGCCAATCACAGCGCCGGCAGCGAGGAGAGCAATGATTGGCCACAGGCAGGATGCCTGTGGCCAATTATTGCTGAGGGGGTTTAGTACACGCCCCACATTATAAAAGGCCGCCAGCGCGGCGGCCTTGTGTAGTGTGTTCCGGAGCAGGGAAAGAGAAGCATAGGCAGGGACAGTGTAATTTTTTTCCTTTACTAATCCTGGATTCCTTGTGTTTAGGGACAGAGAAGCATAGGTAGGGAGAGTGTCAGTGTGTTATTCTGTGCTAAACCTTGTTTGTAGGGACAGAGAAGGACAGTGAGGGAAAGTGTCAGTGTGCTATTCTGTTCTAAACCAATCTTGCTGAACCGTATTTGAAATCCTTGAGTTTAGGGACAGAGAAGGACACTCGTGGAAACTATCAGTGTGCTATTCTGTGCTAAATCTTGTTTGTAGGGACAGAGAAGGACAGTGAGGGAAACTATCAGTGTGCTATTCTGTGCTAAACCTTGTTTGTAGGGACAGAGAAGGACAGTGAGGGAAACTGTCAGTGTGCTATTCTGTTCTAAACCAATCTTGCTGAACCGTATTTGAAATCCTTGAGTTTAGGGACAGAGAAGGACAGTGAGGGAAAGTGTCAGTGTGCTATTCTGTTCTAAACCAATCTTGCTGAACCGTATTTGAAATCCTTGAGTTTAGGGACAGAGAAGGACACTCGTGGAAACTATCAGTGTGCTATTCTGTGCTAAATCTTGTTTGTAGGGACAGAGAAGGACAGTGGGGGAAACTATCAGTGTGCTATTCTGTGCTAAACCTTGTTTGTAGGGACAGAGAAGGACAGTGAGGGAAACTGTCAGTGTGCTATTCTGTTCTAAACCAATCTTGCTGAACCGTATTTGAAATCCTTGAGTTTAGGGACAGAGAAGGACACTCGGGGAAACTGTCAGTGTGCTATTCTGTTCTAAACCAATCTTGCTGAACCGTATTTGAAATCCTTGAGTTTAGGGACAGAGAAGGACACTCGTGGAAACTATCAGTGTGCTATTCTGTGTTAAATCTTGTTTGTAGGGACAGAGAAGGACAGTGAGGGAAACAATCAGTGTGCTATTCTGTGCTAAACCTTGTTTGTAGGGACAGAGAAGGACAGTGAGGGAAACTGTCAGTGTGCTATTCTGTGCTAAACCAATCTTGCTGAACCATATTTGAAATCCTTGAGTTTAGGGACAGAGAAGGACAGTGAGGGAAAGTGTCAGTGTGCTATTCTGTGCTAAACCAATCTTGCTGAACCATATTTTAAATCCTTGAGTTTAGGGACAGAGAAGGACACTCGGGGAAACAGTCAGTTTGCTATTCTGTTCTAAACCAATCTTGCTGAACCATATTTGAAATCCTTGAGTTTAGGGACAGAGAAGGACACTCGGGGAAACTGTCAGTGTGCTATTCTGTGCTAAACCTTGTTTGTAGGGACAGAGAAGGACAGTGAGGGAAACTGTCAGTGTGCTATTCTGTTCTAAACCAATCTTGCTGAACCGTATTTGAAATCCTTGAGTTTAGGGACAGAGAAGGACAGTGAGGGAAACTGTCAGTGTGCTATTCTGTTCTAAACCAATCTTGCTGAACCGTATTTGAAATCCTTGAGTTTAGGGACAGAGAAGGACACTCGGGGAAACTGTCAGTGTGCTATTCTGTTCTAAACCAATCTTGCTGAACCGTATTTGAAATCCTTGAGTTTAGGGACAGAGAAGGACACTCGTGGAAACTATCAGTGTGCTATTCTGTGTTAAATCTTGTTTGTAGGGACAGAGAAGGACAGTGAGGGAAACTATCAGTGTGCTATTCTGTGCTAAACCTTGTTTGTAGGGACAGAGAAGGACAGTGAGGGAAACTGTCAGTGTGCTATTCTGTGCTAAACCAAGCTTGCTGAACCATATTTGAAATCCTTGAGTTTAGGGACAGAGAAGGACAGTGAGGGAAAGTGTCAGTGTGCTATTCTGTGCTAAACCAATCTTGCTGAACCATATTTGAAATCCTTGAGTTTAGGGACAGAGAAGGACACTCGGGGAAACTGTCAGTGTGCTATTCTGTTCTAAACCAATCTTGCTGAACCATATTTGAAATCCTTGAGTTTAGGGACAGAGAAGGACACTCGGGGAAACTGTCAGTGTGCTATTTTGTGCTAAATCTTGTTATTAGGGACAGAGAAGGACAGTGAGGGAAAGTGTCAGTGTGCTATTCTGTGCTAAACCAATCTTGCTGAACCATATTTGAAATCCTTGAGTTTAGGGACAGAGAAGGACACTCGGGGAATCTATCAGTGTGCTATTCTGTGCTAAACCTTGTTTGTAGGGACAGAGAAGGACAGTGAGGGAAACTGTCAGTGTGCTATTCTGTGCTAAACCAATCTTGCTGAAGCATATTGCAAATCCTTGTGTTTAGGGACAGAGAAGGATAGGCAGGGGACAGTGTCAGTGTCATTGTTGCTAAGCCTCCTGCACAGTATACACCTGAAGGTAGCCCTTATTGCTTTTTTTCCCATCTCCCTGCAGGTCATCCATTAAAATGTCTGGAAGGCAAACAAGGAGAGGCAGACAGTCAGGAGGCAAAAAAAGAGGGCAAGCAGGCTCTGTGTCTGGGGGCAACAGTGCTGGTCGTGGACGCGGTGCATTGTCATCAGCACATGGCCATGGGACACGCTTGTCCTTCTTTTCGGCAGCTGGACATGTTGAGCCACATCATGCCGAAGACTTGGTAGAGTGGATGACCAAGCCCACCCCATCCTCCTCATCCTCTCTCACCCAGGCTCAGGGTACTGGCAAAGCAGCTGCCAAAGCGTCCTCTTCTCTGGTATCAATGTCATCATTAGTCAATCCTTCCCTAGACCCACCATGTCCTCCTCCTGAGGAGTCCCCCGAACTGTTTGAGCACAGTGTTGGGTACATGCTCCAGGAGGATGCCCAGCGTTTCGAAGGATCTGATGATGATACCCAGAAAGAGGAAGGCAGTAGCGTGAGAGGAGAGAGAGGGGATGCTCAAGAAGGACACCAATCTGGCAGTCATGCTCCAGCAGCTGCAGCATACTGCCAGATTGGCGCCAGTGATGAGGAGGGAGGGGATGATGAGGTCACTGACTCCACGTGGGTGCCTAATAGGAGAGAGGAGGAGGAGGAGGATGAGGAGGAGGCACATCTCCAACGAGGCAGGATGCCCTTGGGTGGCCAGCGTATGGGCAGCACACCGACGGAATCACACCGCAGAGCTCCGCCTGTGCAGGGCGCTGCCTCTGCCCGTCATTCGAAAAGTTCTTTGGTGTGGGCCTTTTTTGAGGCGAGTGCATCAGATCGCACAGCTGCTGTTTGCAACATATGTCTCAAGCATATATCGCGTGGCCAAAACATCAGCCGCTTGGGCACCACATGCTTGATCAGACATATGTTGACCTGCCATGCAGCTCGTTGGCAAGCCTACCTTAAAGACCCACACCAAAGAACAAAGCGGACCTCTCCTTGCACCGCATCAGCTGGGATCTCCAACCCCACTATACCTTCAGTCCTCTCTGAAACCTGCACTGAGAGGAATGAAGGTGTAGAATTAGGTGTGTCACAGCCAAGTACTTGCGGCCACTCTGCTAGCAGTACACCGACGTCCGATTCTAGCAGGCAAATTTCCCTGCCCCAGCTGCTGGACCGTCGAAAGAAGTTCACTCCCAGCCATCCACATGCCCAGCGGTTGAATGCTAGCTTGGCTAAATTGCTAGCGCTTCAACTGCTGCCTTTTCAGTTGGTAGACTCGGCCCCCTTCCGTGAGTTTGTGCAATGTGCGGTTCCTCAGTGGCAGGTTCCCAAACGCCACTTTTTCTCACGGAAGGCGATTCCGGCTCTCTACAGGCATGTGGAAGGCAATGTCTTGGCCTCGCTGGACAGGGCGGTCAGCGGTAAGGTGCATATAACCGCTGACTCATGGTCCAGCAGGCATGGACAGGGACGTTACCTTTCTTTCACGGCCCATTGGGTCACTCTTTTGGCAGCTGGGAAGGATGCAGGACAAGGTGCAGTAGTGTTGGAGGTTGTTCCACCGCCACGCCTCCAAAATGCTACTACTGGTTGTGACACACCTCTCTCCTCCACCCCCTCCTCTTCTTCTTCCTCCATGGCGTCTTCCTGTGCTTTGTCCTCGGAACCAGCGGTGCTCCGTAGGCGTTCAAGGGGCTAAGCAAGTACGCAGGCAAAAAGATGCCATGCCGTGCTTGCACTGGTGTGTTTGGGGGACAGGAGCCACACTGGGGCAGAGGTCCTGTCTGCTCTGCAGGGGCAGGCCGAGAGGTGGTTGACGCCACGCCAGCTTAAGCCAGGAATGGTGGTTTGCGACAATGGCACCAACCTCCTCTCCGCCCTCCGACAGGGACAACTGACCCATGTGCCCTGTGTGGCTCACGTCCTTAACCTGGTGGTGCAGCGGTTCTTGGGCAGGTACCCGGGCTTACAGGATGTCCTGAGGGAGGCCAGGAAAGTCTGTGTGCATTTCCGCAGATCTTATAATGCCAGTGCTCGCCTGGCTGAGCTGCAAAAGGAGTTGAACCTGCCCAAGAACCGCCTTATATGTGACATGCCCACCAGGTGGAACTCAACGTTGGCCATGCTGCAGCGGCTGCACACGCAGCAGAGGGCCATCAATGAGTACCTGTGCGACTACGGCACCAGGACAGGGTCAGGGGAGCTCGGGTTTTTTTCACCACGCCAGTGGGGCATGATCAGGGATGCATGCACTGTCCTGGCACCATTTGAGGAGGCCACGAGGATGGTGAGCAGTGACAGTGCATGCATCAGTGACACTGTACCTCTTGTCCACCTGTTGGAGCACACGCTGCGTGGAATAATGGACAGGGCACTTGAGGCAGAACAGAGGCAGGAAGAGGAGGACTTCCTTGCCTCTCAAGGCCCCCTTTACCCAGACAGTGTTCCTTCTGTCCCACCCATTGCACAGGAAGAGGAGGAGGAGGAGGAGGAGGAGGAGGATTGTGTCAGCATGGAGGTGGAGGCTGGCACTCAGCATCATCAGCAGCAGTCTTTTAGGGATGATTTGCAGTCCCAAGAAACCAGTGGACTTGTACATGGCTGGGAGGAGGTGGCTGCGGATCATGTCGTCCTTAGTGACCCAGAGGACTCCGGACTGAATGCCTCAGCTAACCTACGCTGCATGGCCTCCCTGATCCTGCAAAGTCTGCGGAAGGATCCTCGTATTCTTCGGATCAAGGAGAGGGACCATTACTGGCTGGCCACTCTCCTTGATCCACGGTACAAGGGTAAGGTTGCGGACCTTATCTTACCGTCGCAGAGGGAGCAGAGGATGAGACAACTCAGGGAGGCCTTGCAGAAAGGTCTGTGCAACGCGTTCCCAGAGACTGGGAGGTTACAAACTCCTGGTCCTGGACAACGAGTTGCTGAGGCTTCGGGCAGTCAAAGAAGGAGCGGTGGGGAAGGTGGCCGTCTGACCGATGCGTTCAGACAATTCTTTAGTCCGCAGCCCCAAAGTATGATCGGTTCCAGCAACCATCGCAAGCGTCTGATATACATGGTGCAGGAATACCTAGGGGCAAGGTCAGACTTGGACACCTTCCCCACCGAAAATCCTCTGGCTTACTGGGTCTTGAGGATGGATCACTGGCTAGAGCTTGCACAGTATGCAATTGAGCTACTGGCCTGTCCTGCATCCAGCGTTCTTTCAGAACGCACATTCAGTGCTGCTGGAGGATTTGTCACGGATCACAGGGTGCGCCTGTCCACCGACTCGGTTGATCGAATGACTTTCATCAAGATGAACCAGTCTTGGATCACCACCAGCTACCACACACCTGATGCTGATATAACAGACTAATTGATTTTAAAATGTCACATCCCTTCAAGACTGATGCTGATGCTGAGTGCCTGTGCTGTTATGTTGACTGGCTATCCTCCTCCTCCTCCTCAATGATCCGATTAATGATGATAGCTTGGAAGATAATTTTGGTTTATGGGTGCCGCCACCAGTGGCTAAGGCACAATTTTTCAGCCCCTGTTTAACAGGGGCGTGTAATTACAATTTTTGATGCAATACTTTGCAACAGGGCTCATTGCTGTGCTCCAAGTACAGCATCTGTGAGGGGTTGCAGTGTTGAGCCACCAGTGCCTAAGGCCCAATTTTTCAGCCCCTGTTCAACAGGGGCATGCAATTATAATTATTGATCTAATAATTCACAGCAGGGCCCATTGCTGCGCCCACCAAGAGTAACTGTCAGGCCTTACAGTGTTGTGTCAACACCACCACCACCACCACCACCACCAAAGGCCCAATTTTTCAGCCCCTGTTCAACAGGGGCATGCAATTATAATTATTGATCTAATAATTCACAGCAGGGCCCATTGCTGCGCCCACCAAGAGTAACTGTCAGGCCTTACAGTGTTGTGGCACCAGCACCACCATCAAAGGCCCAATTTTTACTACCACTGTTCAACAATTATATGTTATTACAATTCCTGATATAATAGTTGACAGCAGGGCGTTCCAGCACCCACCAAGAGTAACTGTGAGTGCTTACAGTGTTGTGCCAACACCAACACCTAAGGGGCCAATTTCTGCAGAGTATATACGGCAGGTCCCTACTTTCAAACATCCAACTTACAAACGACTCCTACTTGCAAACGGAAGAAGACAACAGGAAGTGAGAGGAAATCTACCCCTAGGAAGGAAAATTCTCTCCTGTAAGAATTAATATGGGAGAAAGGTGTCTCCTCTCTACTGATGATTTATCACCAATCCTTGTTTCAATAAAAACACCACATTTCAAAAACAGTTGTCATTGGGACGCAAAGTGAGGTGAAATGTTCTGAACAGGGGCACAGACAGCAAAACAAATGTTACAGGGGTGATAACCCTTCCCTATGTTTTCCAAAAAGCTTAAAAATAGATTTTTTGGCTGGAGCTACACTTAAACAATGTACGTGTTCAAAATTACAAACAGATTCTACTGAAGAACAAACCTACAGTCCCTGTCTTGTTTACACCGGTCTTGTTTACACCGCCTGTATACTGCTGTTCAGAGTATATAGGGCCTTTTTTATTTTGTGTTGCGGGGTTCCCCTTAATATCCAAACAAGACCCAAAGGGGCTGGTAATGGGCTGGGGTAGGAGGGGGGGGGGGGGTGATGGGGTAGCTATGCCATTTTTCTTAAAGATTTTCATCCATATTACCGGGACCAGACATTACATTAAAGCCGCAAGCAGTTTTAAATGGCTTTTTTTTCCTTTAGAAATGTAATTTTGTGCAGGGACAGTTCTAAACACGGGAAACACGTGGCACTTCACATGCATACTTTAGACACCCCCCAGGTACAATATTTAAAGGAATATTTGACTTTTTTTTTTTCACTTTATGCATCATTAAAATGACTGCTCCCGAAAAACGGCCGTTTTTAAAACTTCTTTTTGCATTGATACATGTCCCCTGGTGCAGAACCCGGGTTCCCAAACTCTGTTTAGGACAATAACATGGATAATAGTCATTATAATTAGCACTTTAGAATTCGAACGTTCGCATCCATTGTATTTAATAGGGTTCTAATGTTCGTGCGAACTTTCGGTCCGTTCGCGGGTTCTGGTGCGAACCGAACCCGGGGGTGTTCGGCTCATCCCTAGTCCTCAGCTGCGGACGTCGCTGGACTCCAGGACAGGTAAGTGTCCTAATATTAAAAGTCAGCAGCTGCAGTACTTGTAGCTGCTGGCTTTTAATAATTTTTTTTGCGCGGCACCTCTGCTTTAAGTCTGCTATAAATTTTATTCCTCTTGCTGGTCAAACCTTTTTGCTCAGCACGCTTTTTGATAGCTATGAAATGACTTAGGATGTGACTATTTCCATGCATTATTCATAACTGGCTGCATGGATAGCATGCAGACTGCAGTTATTATCCAATGGATTTTTTTTTATGTATACATCTACTATGGAAATACAACAGTATATTATGGTAGGTCATCTTCCCATTCATCACCGCTGACTAGGGATGAGCTCGGTGTTCGAGTCGAACATACGTTCGACTCGAACATCGGCTGTTCGCGCGTTCTGCGAACAATGAACGATTTGGGCCGTTCGCGCCAAATTCGAGTGACGCGAACGGCCCACAATACACTGCGCCATCACAGTGCAATCCCGGCGCTGTGATTGGCCAAGCATGCACTGTGACCCTGCATGCTTGACCAATCACAGCGCCGGCAGCGAGGAGAGCAATGATTGGCCACAGGCAGGATGCCTGTGGCCAATTATAGCTGAGGGGGTTTAGTACACGCCCCACACAATAAAAGGCCGTCAGCGCGGCGGCCTCGTGTAGTGTGTTCCAGAGCAGGGAAAGTGAAGGATAGGCAGGGACAGTGTCAAATCTATTCTTTGCTAAATCTTGTGTGTAGGGACAGAGAAGGATAGGCAGGGAGAGTGTCAGTGTCATATACTTTGCTAAACCTTGTGTGTAGGGAGAGAGAAGGATAGGCAGGGAGAGTGTCAGTGTCATATTCTTTGCTAAACCTTGTGTGCAGGGAGAGAGAAGGATAGGCAGGGAGAGTGTCAGTGTCATATTCTTTGCTAAACCTTGTGTGCAGGGAGAGAGAAGGATAGGCAGGGGACAGTGTCAGTGTCATTGTTGCTAAGCCTCCTGCACATTATACACCTGAAGCTAGCCCGTATTGCTGTGTTTCCTGGTGTGTTACACTACCAGGCATTTGCAGCACTTACAGCGGACGTAGTGTGCCTCCTGCACATTATACACCTGAAGCTAGCCCGTATTGCTGTGTTTTCCTGGTGTGTTACACTACCAGGCATTTGCAGCACTTACAGCGGACGTAGTGTGACTCCTGCACATTAAACACCTGAAGCTAGCCCGTATTGCTGTGTTTTCCTGGTGTGTTACACTACCAGGCATTTGCAGCACTTACAGCGGAAGTAGTGTGCCTCCTGCACATTATACACCTGAAGCTAGCCCGTATTGCTGTGTTTTACTGGTGTGTTACACTATCAGGCATTTGCAGCACTTACAGCGGACGTAGTGTGCCTCCTGCACATTATACACCTGAAGCTAGCCCGTATTAATGTGTTTTCCTGGTGTGTTACACTACCAGGCATTTGCAGCACTTACAGCAGACGTAGTGTGCCTCCTGCACATTATACACCTGAAGCTAGCCCGTATTGCTGTGTTTTCCTGGTGTGTTACACTACCAGGCATTTGCAGCACTTACAGCGGACGTAGTGTGCCTCCTGCACATTATACACCTGAAGCTAGCCCGTATTGCTGTGTTTTCCTGGTGTGTTACACTACCAGGCATTTGCAGCACTTACAGCAGGCGTAGTGTGATTCCTGCAAAATATATTCCTGAAGCTAGGCCGTATTGCTGTGCTTTCCTATTGTGTTACACCAACAGGCATTTGCAGCACTTACAGCAGGCGTAGTGTGATTCCTGCAAAATATTCTCCTGAAGCTAGGCCGTATTGCTGTGTTTTCCTAGTATGTTACACCAACAGGCATTTGCAGCACTTACAGCAGGCGTAGTGTAATTCCTGCAAAATATACTCCTGAAACTAGGCCGTATTGCTGTGTTTTCCTAGTGTGTTACACCAACAGGTATTTGCAGCACTTACAGCAGGCGTAGTGTGATTCCTGCAAAATATACTCCTGAAGCTAGGCCGTATTGCTGTGTTTTCCTATTGTGTTTGTCAGGTCACCTGTGGCCAGGTGACAGATGCACACCGTAGGGGGACAGGAGTGCACCGCAAGGTAGTGAACCCTATGGCTGACTGCTGCGGATAGGAAACTGGGTGGTTGTGGAAAGCGGGACCAGAGGAGCACAACCGGGATCCTATGGGAAGCTAGAGCCAAGATTCCCCAGGGCGCGGAGTCTAAGACCCAGCAGGTCTTCTCCAGAGCCTCTAGTGGTGAGGATGTTATGCTGCAGGCTGGGTCCAGGTCGCGGCCCCTAGAGTCTCCTAGCTCACGCCCCGTAGGATAAGGGGACAAGAGGGGAAGCAGCAGCACGAGATATAAGAGTAACGAATAACAAGCTGAAGTCAAGGGCCACAAGCAGACAAGGATAACGAAAGACAAGCCGAAGGTCAAGGGTCACGAGCAGACAGGGATAGTCGGGGACAAGCCAATAATGTAACAGAGAGACAGACGTAGCACACGGCAGGCAGGAACCCAAACACACAATGCCTAACAAACACGTTGATCAGCAAAGCAGGCTTGCAGTGCACAGGTTAATATAGTGTTCTGTGATAGGGCCTGGGGTGGAGTCAGGCTGGGAGGAGATTATAAAGGAAGCCAGGTGAAAGGGTTCTGGCCTCTAAGATGAACACATGGGAAGGAAGGTAAGCTGACAGACAAACACTACTGCATATCCATGACAGTACCCTCCCTCTTATGGGCCCTCCCCCACCTGGGCCCAGGCTTAAAGGGAAATCTCTGTTGAAACCTCCTCAACAGATGAGGTGCAGCGACATCAGATGCAGCGATCCAAGACGCCTCCTCAGGACCAAAACCTCTCCAATGCACAAGGTACTGAAGAATGCCTCTGCAGAGCCGAGAATCCAGAACTTGTCTAACCTCGTACTTAAGATTATCCTCAGAGACCGAAAACGAGGTAGGGAGATGACAAGAAGATCTATTGAGGACCAAAGGTTCTCTAGGAATAAGCAAGGGCATGAGAGGATCAACAGGAATCTGAGGAGGGTCCCCTAGACCCTTAAAGGGGAACTGGTCATCTTGCACAGGACCATCAGACTGGGCAGATGTCAGTGGAACCCTGAAGTCAGGTTGGTTAGAAGGTGACATGTCGCCGGAGTCAAGCTGAATAGCTGAAGGACAAGCAGAATGTCCTGAACAAGAAAAAGTAGGAGGCTCACTGGGCATGGGCTGGACTGGCATAACTAGTACAGAGGCAGAGTGAATAGCTGAGTCAGGTGTAGCGACTACCTGAATCGCATCGCAAGACGTAGCGACTGCAGGACTTGTAGACAAGCTAGCCTGGCTGTGCGTCCAAGGGTGGTTAGGGACAGAGAAATGTAAATGGTTATGCAACCTGGAATGAATGACCGGCTCAGGTTCACAGGGGGCAACCTTGGTTGGCAGGACGAGGAACAGGAGGGACCCCAAGCCAGGATCTGTCCAGTAGTCCAGTCCACATGAGGAGAATGGAGCTGTAACCATGGGAGACCCAAAATTATAGGCGTTGGGGCCTTGGGTAAGATAAGGAAGGATATCCACTCCTGGTGGAGTGTCCCTACCGACATCTTAACAGGGAGGGTCTGGAAGTGGATAGGTCCCCCTGGGAGAACAGTACCATCAATCGCCAAGACCACCAATGGCGTGGTGAGGGGCAAAAGAGTAAGTCTCATGGACGATGCGATTTCCCAGTCCATGAAATTACCAGCGGCTCCGGAATCCAGATATGCAGAGACCGAATGAGAAGAAGCACCAACATGAAGGAACACAGAAAGCAGAAGACGAGAAGGGGAAGGTGATATTTCTGGGTCCAATACTCCACTTTCCAGATGAAGTGGTCCCGAAAGTTTTTCTGGACAAAGAGAGCAAGTGTCACGAAAATTACCTTTGCCCCCACAGTAAAGACACAGACCAAGAGTTCTGCGCCTAGCACGTTCCTCGGGGGATAGCCTGGTCCGACCCAGCTGCATGGGTTCCTCAGCTGGTAGGAGAAGCTCTACGGGTCGAAGAGAGGGGAGCTCAGGCTGACTAAGAACCAAGGAGTGCTGGCATTGCTTTTCTAAGGTCCTCTGCTGAAAGCGAATATCGATCTGGTTACACAAGGAGATAACGCCGGCCAGATCAGTGGGGATGGTTCTTCCTGCTAATTCATCCTTCACTCTATCAGACAGGCCATGCAAAAAGGTTGCGACTAAGGCCTCATTGTTCCAGCTCAACTCAGCCGACAGTATTCGGAAATGAAGGGCATACTGTCCCACAGAAGCAGACTCTTGGCGGAGACGTAAAAGGGCGCTGGCCGCTGAAGAGACACGAGCCGGTTCTTTGAAGATATTCCGAAAAAGTTTCAAGAAGCCAGACAGGCTAGAAACCACTGGATCATTCAGTTCCCACAGAGGGGCTGTCCAGGCTAAAGCTTCACCAGAGAGGAGGGAAATGATATAGGCTACCTTAGCCCGATCAGACAGGAAGTTTTGGGGCTGGAGCTCAAAATGAATCGTGCATTGGCTAAGGAACCCCCTGCAAGCCTTGGAGTCCCCAGAGAAACGGGACGGAGCTGGCAGTTGTAGTGAGTGTGTGGCTGCGACTGGTGCAATAGGTGCAGCCGCTGGTTGTATTTGAGGTTGCGGATTCAGGGTTCCCAAGGAGGCCTGAAGCTGCTCGAAGCGAGAAGCCAGATCCTGGAGGAATCGCATCACCTGAGTCTGATTCGATTCCTGGGTTTCAAGTCTGCAAACTATGCCCTGCAATGGATCATCCGCGCGGAGCGGGATGTCAGCCGGGTTCATGGCTGATCAAACTGTCAGGTCACCTGTGGCCAGGTGACAGATGCACACCGTAGGGGGACAGGAGTGCACCGCAAGGTAGTGAACCCTATGGCTGACTGCTGCGGATAGGAAACTGGGTGGTTGTGGAAAGCGGGACCAGAGGAGCACAACCGGGATCCTATGGGAAGCTAGAGCCAAGATTCCCCAGGGCGCGGAGTCTAAGACCCAGCAGGTCTTCTCCAGAGCCTCTAGTGGTGAGGATGTTATGCTGCAGGCTGGGTCCAGGTCGCGGCCCCTAGAGTCTCCTAGCTCACGCCCCGTAGGATAAGGGGACAAGAGGGGAAGCAGCAGCACGAGATATAAGAGTAACGAATAACAAGCTGAAGTCAAGGGCCACAAGCAGACAAGGATAACGAAAGACAAGCCGAAGGTCAAGGGTCACGAGCAGACAGGGATAGTCGGGGACAAGCCAATAACGTAACAGAGAGACAGACGTAGCACTTGGCAGGCAGGAACCCAAACACACAATGCCTAACAAACACGTTGATCAGCAAAGCAGGCTTGCAGTGCACAGGTTAATATAGTGTTCTGTGATAGGGCCTGGGGTGGAGTCAGGCTGGGAGGAGATTATAAAGGAAGCCAGGTGAAAGGGTTCTGGCCTCTAAGATGAACACATGGGAAGGAAGGTAAGCTGACAGACAAACACTACTGCATATCCATGACAGTGTTACACCAACAGGCATTTGCAGCACTTACAGCAGGCGTAGTGTGATTCCTGCAAAATATTCTCCTGAAGCTAGGCCATATTGCTGTGTTTTCCTAGTGTGTTACACCAACAGGCATTTGCAGCACTTACAGCAGGCGTAGTGTAATTCCTGCAAAATATACTCCTGAAGCTAGGCCTTATTGCTGCTTTTCCCATCTCCCTGCAGGCCATTAGAATGTCTGGAAGGTAAACAAGGAGAGGCAGACAGTCAGGAGCCAATAAAAGAGGGCAAGCAGGCTCTGTGTCTAGAGACAACAGTGCTGGTCGTGGACGCGGTGCATCGCCATCAGCACGTGGCCATGGGACACGCTTGTCCTTCTTTTCGGCAGCTGGACGTGTTGAGCCGCATCATGCCAAAGACTTGGTAGAGTGGATGACCAAGCCCTCCTCATCCCCCTCATCCTCTCTCACCCAGGCTCAGGGTACTGGCAAAGCAGCTGCCAAAGCGTCCTCATCCCTGGTATCAATGTAATCATCAGTCACTCCTTCCCTAGACCCACCATGTCCTTCTGAGGAGTCCCCAGAACTGTTTGAGCACAGTGTTGGGTACATGCTCCAGGAGGATGCCCAGCGTTTCGAAGGGTCTGATGATGATACCCAGCTAGAGGAAGGCAGTAGCGTAAGAGCAGAGAGAGGGGATGCTCAAGAAGGACACCAATCTGGCAGTCATGTTCCAGCAGCTGCAGCATACTGCCAGATTGGCTCCAGTGATGAGGAGGGAGGGGATGATGAGGTCACTGACTCCACGTGGGTGCCTAATAGGAGAGAGGAGGAGGAGGAGGATGAGGAGGAGGCACATCTCCAATGAGGCAGGATGCCCTTGGGGGGCCAGCGTAAGGGCAGCACACCGAGGGAATCACACTGCAGAGCTCCGCCTGTGCAGGGCGCTGCCTCTGCCCGTTATTCAAAAAGTTCTTTGGTGTGGGCCTTTTTTGAGTCAAGTGCATCAGATCGCACAGCTGCTGTTTGCAACATATGTCTCAAGCGTATATCGCGTGGCCAAAACATCAGCCGCTTGGGCACCACATGCTTGACCAGACATATGTTGACCTGCCATGCAGCTCGTTGCCAAGCCTACCTTAAAGACCCACACCAAAGAACAAAGCAGACCTCTCCTTGCACCGCATCAGCTGGGATCTCCAACCCCACTATACCTTCAGTCCTCTCTGAAACCTGCACTGAGAGGAATGAAGGTGTAGAATTAGGTGTGTCACAGCCAAGTACTTGCGGCCACTCTGCTAGCAGTACACCGACGTCCGATTCTAGCAGGCAAATTTCCCTGCCCCAGCTGCTGGACCATCGAAAGAAGTTCACTCCCAGCCATCCACATGCCCAGCGGTTGAATGCTAGCTTGGCTAAATTGCTAGCACTTCAACTGCTGCCTTTTCAGTTTGTAGACTCGGCCCCCTTCCATGAGTTTGTGCAATGTGCGGTTCCTCAGTGGCAGGTTCCCAAACGCCACTTTTTCTCATGGAAGGCAATACCGGCTCTCTACCGGCATGTGGAAGGCAATGTCTTGGCCTCGCTGGACAGAGCGGTCAGTGGTAAGGTGCATATTACCGCTGACTCATGGTCCAGCAGGCATGGACAGGGACGTTACCTTTCTTTCACGGCCCATTGGGTCACTCTTTTGGCAGCTGGGAAGGATGCAGGACAAGGTGCAGTAGTGTTGGAGGTTGTTCCACCGCCACACCTCCAAAATGCTACTACTGGTTGTGACACACCTCTCTTCTCCACCCCCTCCTCTTCTTCTTCCTCCACGGCCTCTTCCTGTGCTTTGTCCTCGGAACCAGCGGTGCTCCGTAGGCGTTCAAGGGGCTACGCAAGTACGCAGACAAAAAGATGCCATGCCGTGCTTGCACTGGTGTGTTTGGGGGACAGGAGCCACACTGGGGCAGAGGTTCTGTCTGCTCTGCAGGGGCAGGCCGAGAGGTGGTTGACGCCACGCCAGCTTAAGCCAGGAATGGTGGTTTGCGACAATGGCACCAACCTCCTCTCCGCTCTCCGACGGGACAACTGACCCATGTGCCCTGTGTGGCTCACGTCCTTAACCTGGTGGTGCAGCGGTTCTTGGGCAGGTACCCGGGCTTACAGGATGTCCTGAGGCAGGCCAGGAAAGTCTGTGTGCATTTCCGCAGATCTTATAATGCCAGTGCTCGCCTGGCTGAGCTGCAAAAGGAGTTGAACCTGCCCAAGAACCGCCTTATATGTGACATGCGAACCAGGTGGAACTCAACATTGGCCATGCTGCAGCGGCTGCACACGCAGCAGATGGCCATCAATGAGTACCTGTGCGACTACGGCACCAGGACAGGGTCAGGGGAGCTCGGGTTTTTTTCACCACGCCAGTGGGGCATGATCAGGGATGCATGCACTGTCCTGGCACCATTTGAGGAGGCCACGAGGATGGTGAGCAGTGACAGTGCATGCATCAGTGACACTGTACCTCTTGTCCACCTGTTGGAGCATACGCTGCGTGGAATAATGGACAGGGCACTTGAGGCAGAACAGAGGCAGGAAGAGGAGGACTTCCTTGCCTCTCAAGGCCCCCTTTACCCAGACAGTGTTCCTTTTGTCCCACCCATCGCACAGGAAGAGGAGGAGGAGGAGGATGAGGAGGAGGATTGTGTCAGCATGGAGGTGGAGCCTGGCACTCAGCATCATCAGCAGCAGTCTTTTAGGGATGATTTACAGTCCCAAGAAACCCGTGGACTTGTACGTGGCTGGGAGGAGGTGGCTGCGGATCATGTCGTCCTTAGTGACCCTGAGGACTCCGGACCGAATGCCTCAGCTAACCTACGCTGCATGGCCTCCCTGATCCTGCAAAGTCTGCGGAAGGATCCTCGTATTCTTCGGATCAAGGAGAGGGACCATTACTGGCTGGCCACTGTCCTTGATCCACGGTACAAGAGTGAGGTTGCGGACCTTATCTTACCCTCGCAGAGGGAGCAGAGGATGAGACAACTCCGGGAGGCCTTGCAGAAAGGTCTGTGCAACGCGTTCCCAGAGACTGGGTGGCCGTCTGACCGATGCGTTCAGACAATTCTTTAGTCCGCAGCCCCAAATTATGATCAGTTCCAGCAACCATTGCCAGCGTCTGATATACATGTTGCAGGAATACCTAGGGGCAAGGTCAGACTTGGACACCTTCCCCACCGAAAATCCTCTGGTTTACTGGGTCTTGAGGATGGATCACTGGCCAGAGCTTGCACAGTATGCAATTGATATACTGGCCTGTCCTGCATCCAGCGTTCTTTCAGAACGCACATTCAGTGCTGCTGGAGGATTTGTCACGGATCACAGGGTGCGCCTGTCCACCGACTCGGTTGATCGACTGACCTTCATAAAGATGAACCAGTCTTGGATCACCACCAGCTACCAAACACCTGAAGCTGATATAACAGACTAATTTATTTTCAAATGTCACATCCCTTCAAGACTGATGCTGATGCTGAGTGACTGTCCTGTTATGTTGACTGACTATCCCCCTCCTCCTCAATGATCCGATTGATGATGATAGCTTGGAAGAACATTTTTATTTCTGGGTGCCGCCACCAGTGCCTAAGGCCCAATTTTCCAGCCACTGTTTAACAGGGGTATGTAATTACAATTTTTTATGCAATGCTTTGCAGCAGCGCTCATTCCTGCACTCCAACTAGAGTATCTGGGAGAGGTTGCAGTGTCGTGGGACCAGCACCAGTGCCTAAGGCCCAATTTTTCAGCCCCTGTTTAACAGGGGCATGTAATTACAATTTTTGATGCAATACTTTGCAACAGGGCTCATTGCTTTGCTCCAAGTACAGTATCTGTGAGGGGTTGCAGTGTTGTGGCACCAGTGCCTAAAGCCCAATTTTTCTGCCCCTGTTTAACAGGGGCATGTAATTACAATTCTTGATCTAATAATTCACAGCAGGGCCCATTCATGCGCCCACCAAGAGTAACTGTGAGGGCTTACAGTGTTGTGTCAACACCACCACCACCAAAGACCCAATTTTTCAGCCCCTGTTCAACAGGGGCATGCAATTACAATTCTTGATCTAATAATTCACAGCAGGGCCCATTCATGCGCCCACCAAGAGTAACTGTGATGGCTTACAGTGTTGTGGCAACACCTACATGTAAGGGGCAAATTTCAGCAGAGTATATAGGGCAGGCCCCTACTTTCAAACATCTAACTTACAAACGACTCCTACTTGCAAACGGAAGGAGACAACAGGAAGTGAGAGGAAATCTACCCCTAGGAAGGGAAATTCTCTCCTGTAAGAGTTAATATGGGAAAAAGGTGTCTCCTCTCTACTGATGCTTTATCACCAATCCCTGTTTCAATATAAACCCCACTTTTCAAAAACATTTGTCATTGGGACGGAAAGTGAGGTGAAATGTTCTGAAAAGGGGCACAGACAGCAAAACAAATGTTACAGGGGTGATAACCCTTCCCTACGTTTTCCAAAAAGCTTAAAAATAGATTTTTTGGCTGGAGCTACACTTAAACAATGTACCTGTTCAAAATTACAAACAGATTCTACATAAGAATAAACCTACAGTCCCTGTCTTGTATGCACCGCCTGTATACGGCTGTTCAGAGTATATAGGGCCTTTTTTATTTTGTTTGCGGGGTTCCCCTTAATATCCGTACAAGACCCAAAGGGGCTGGTAATGGGCTGGGGTGGGGGGGGGGGGGTGATGGGGTAGCTATGCCATTTTTCTCAAAGATTTTCATCCATATTTTTCCAAATATAGCTTTTCTATTAGTTTTTCCAAATAAAGTCAAAAATCAAAAGAAAATAAGATCTGGACTCAGCCCAAAATACATAAATAGCTCATATCAGTGGAGGACACAGCCTCCTGATCATATAACACAGAAATGTCAGTACATTACATATTGAACCATATATATCTTGGAGTTCCTATTATCTCCTATTATTCTCCTAGCAAAAACAACAAAAAAAAAGGGGGAGAGGGGGGGGGGAATTCTGAAGGAAGTACATATTGAGAAAATACAGAAGGACGGTGTTGAGTCGAATACACCCATCTGTTCCGGAGTCTAGTAGTTCTCCTGGCCCCCATCTATATACTAGGTATTTTAGATCTCTAAGAGATTTTCCCCCTCATCTGAATGTACAAACGTATTCCAGCTATCCCATGTCGCTTTATAAATCCCATGTCTATCCTGTGCAGTCATTATTAGATCCTCCATTTTATTTATGTTTTCCACCTTTTGTACCCACATCGCCACTGACGGTGGGTTCTGGGTTTTCCACATCATGGGGATGCAAGCTTTAGCAGCATTGATTAGATGCCTCAATAAAGATTTTTTATATACCCGGGGGGCTAGAGTTGACACGTGAAGTAAAAAAAACGCTGGGTCGTTTGGGATCGAGAAATCAGTGAATCGTTACGATATATTGCGTACCGTCGTCCAAAAGTCAATCAATTTAGGACAAGACCAGAATATGTGTAGCATCGTACCTTTGTCTTCGCCACAACGCCAGCAATGTTCTGATATTTCTGGACACATCACATGCAGGCGGGCAGGTGTCAAATACCACCTTGTCAGAACTTTATAGTTGGTCTCCTGTATTTTTGTACATATCGTGGACTTAAGGGAGAGGCTAATCATATTCTGTTTTTGGGTCAAGGAGAATGTGCGGTCTAGTTCAGTTTCCCACTTCGCAATACAAGGCAGATCGGTTTGTTGTTCTGGCGTATTTAGAAGAGCATACATTTTGGATAAAGTCTGTGATATCGGTTCTGTGCTCGAGCAATATTCCTCGAACTTATTCAGGGTTCTAGTGTAGCTCCGGGGATTCGGGATGGTCAGGAAAAAGTGCTGCAACTGTGCCACATTCCAGAACTCCAATCTATAGGGGCCTGCTGTATCCATCAATTCCGAAATATTGGGCCATCTATCATTCATTACAAATTGAGAGGCTGTCATAAGGCCAGAAGTCCTTAGTTGCCTAAATTGTGTATTTGAGAGTCCCGGAGGGAAACTAGGGTTACCCAATATCGGGGTAAAAGGCGATGTCGTAGCTGTTGAGGAGTGTTTTAGGAAAACACGGGCGCTCTGTCGCAGTGTATTGCCTATCAATGGATGTGATTTTAATTCAGTGGGTAGAGAATCTCCACACCACAGCGCGGTCCGTAAGGGAATCTCTGTCTGATATTGTTCTATTTGTATCCATAGTTTGGACTCATAATGTCGCCACCAATCGATCACACTACCCAAATGAACCGCCTGATAGTATCTCTTAACATCTGGTAGTGCAAGACCTCCGTGTTGTTTTGGCCTCGTAAGCTGAATATGGGAAATTCGAGGTTTTTTTTGGGCCCAAACAAAACGTGTGAAGAGAGCTTGGACTTGTTTAAAATATGCAAAAGGTATCCTAACCGGGAGGGCTTGGAAAAGATATAAAAATTTAGGCAGAACATTCATCTTTAACAAATTACACCTCCCAAACCATGAATGTAATCCCTTATTCCATGGTAGGGGAGGAAAGTTACTCTCATATAGATGAGAAAGGTCCGATGGAATACTAATCCCCAAATAACTCAATGCAGATGATGTCCATTTAAAATGAAAAATTTGTGCACATGTTTGGTAAAGCCTGTGATGTCAATGCCACTCCCATTGCTTCGGACTTCGAGAGATTAATTTTAAAATTAGACAGTGCTCCGTATCTCTCAAACTCCTTCAGAAGATTTGGCAAGGAGACTACCGGGTTGGTCAAGGAGAATAATAGATCGTCAGCATATGCTGAGATCTTACATCGTATCTGGCCTATCCTTATCCCTTGTATATCTGGGTTCATTCTAATTGTCGCTAAAAAAGGTTCTAGGGAGAGGGCGAACAAAAGAGGGGACAGCGGACATCCCTGTCTTGTACCATTTTGTATTGGAAAGGGGTCTGATAGGACCCCATTCACCTTCACCCGAGCTGTCGGGTTAGAATATATTCCAGCTATTCGATTAAGCATCACCTCCCCTAAACCAATGTGTCTGAGCACAGCGAACATAAATGACCATTCAACACGATCAAAAGCCTTTTCGGCGTCTGTGTTTAAAAGTACACATGGGGTATTTGTTGAGCGTGCGACATGAAGTAAATTTAATACCTTAGTAGTACTATCTCGTGCCTCTCTAGATGGTATAAAACCCACTTGGTCTAGATGGATAAGTTGCTGAAGATGGTACGCCAGTCGAGCAGCCAGGACCGTGGTATACAGCTTAAAGTCCACATTCAGAAGCGATATGGGCCGATAGCTGCCACAATCCGCCGGATCTTTTCCTTCCTTATGGATCATCGAAATGTGGGCTCCCAAGGTCTCTTTAGCAAACATTCCCCCTGCGCCTACCGTATTATACAATGTAAGCATTCGAGTGCCCAGTATTGGTAACAATGTCCTGTAATATTGTAATGTCAAACCATCTGGGCCTGGTGCCTTCCCTAGTTTCATATGTCTAACTGCGTGTTCAACTTCCATTAAGGTAATGGGGGAGTCTAAATCTATTCGCATCTCCTGTGATAGAGATGGCATCTGAGAAGATGTAATATAATCCTCTAACTCTGCTTGGTTCTTCGTTACTCCCGGCAAATTATATAAGCAGGAATAAAAATCCTTAAACGCTTGAGTAACTTGTGCCGGTAGGACTGCCTTTTGACCATTTCTCCTTTTAATATGAGGAACATATGTAGAGAGTTTATGATCTCTAACCGCTTTCGCTAACATTTTCCCACACTTATCTCCTGACTCATAGCTCACTCTGCGACAGAACTGCAAAGCCGCCTTAGCCTTATACCAGAGCAAGTCTGTAATCTGTGTCCTAATTGACTTCAATTCAGCCTCTGAGGATTGCGTAGGGATATGTTTGTGCCTAGCTTCAGTCTCTGACAATTTCTGTAGCCAACCAAGAAGTTGTTCGTTCCGTTCACGTTTAATTCGTGCCCCGTGCTTAATCAAGATTCCCCTAATAACCGGTTTATGGGCTTCCCATAAAATGCCCGGGTCACAGTTTGATTGATCATTCTCCTGTAAGTATAATTTCAATGTTTCATTTACCTTCAAAACGAACGACAGATTGCAAAAGATAGTAGGACAAACCCCAAAAAATTCTTCAAATATATTAATAGTAAAAAGGTCAAGTCTGAGCATGTAGGCCCTTTACAAAATAATCTAGAGTGGGTGACTGGGGACAAAGAGAAGGCTAATTTATTAAATACTTTCTTCAGCTCTCTGTATACAATGGAGCATGGGGGAGTTCATGTCCATAATGGGGGTGGTAGTGACACAGCCCCAAATCCACAATGGCTCAAAAGTGATATGGTCCAGAAATATTTAGACAGAGTAAAGGTGGATAAAGCACCTGGACCAGATGGCATCCACCCACGGATCCTAAAAGAATTGAGCTCTGTAATTTCAAAGCCATTGTATCTAATTTTTAGGGACTCATTAATGACAGGAATAGTACCACTGGATTGGCGCAGGGCCAATGTGGTGCCTATATTTAAAAAGGAAACAAAGTCTTTACCAAGTAACTATAGACCTGTTAGTTTAACTTCCATAGTTGGGAAGATACTGGAGAGATTAATAAAAGACCACATAGATGAGTTCTTGCTGGAAAAAAACTATTTCAGCAACAGACAGCATGGATTCATGAAAGACAGAAGTTGTCAGACAAACCTGATTTCTTTTTATGAAGAGGTAAGTAAAACCTTGGACAGAGGCGTGGCTGTGGACGTGGTATACTTGGATTTTGCAAAAGCGTTTGATACAGTTCCCCACACACGGCTCATGTGTAAGGTAAAGTCTACAGGATTGGAAATATCAGTTTGTAAATGGATGGAAAACTGGCTAAAAGACAGAATTCAGAGAGTAGTAGTTAATGATTCTTACTCTGAATGGTCTAAGGTTATCAGTGGTGTACCCCAAGGTTCAGTGCTGGGACCCTTACTTTTTAATATCTTTATAAATGATATTGGGTCTGAGATCAAAAGTAACATTTCTGTCTTTGCAGATGACACCAAGCTATGCAGTGGAATGACGTCCTTGCAGGATGTCTCCAATTTACAAGCCGACCTCGATGCCCTGTCTAATTGGGCGACTATGTGGCAGATGAGGTTTAATGTTGATAAATGTAAAGTTATGCACTTGGGGGCTAAGAATATGAATGCATCATACATACTAGGGGGAATACAACTGGGGGGATCCGTAGTGGAAAAGGATCTGGAGGTTTTGGTAGATCATAAGCTCAATAATGGCATGCAATGCCAAGCTGTGGTTTCCAAAGCGAGCAAAGTCCTTTCTTGTATTAAGAGAGGTATGGACTCCAGAGAGAGAGACATCATTTTGCCCCTGTACAAATCATTATTAAGGCCTCATCTGGAATACGCAGTTCAGTTTTGGGCACCAGTTCTCAAAAAGCATATCGGGGAACTGGAGAAAGTGCAGAGAAGGGCAACCAAACTGATAAGAGGCATGGAGGAGCTCAGCTATGAAGAAAGATTAGAGGAGCTGAATTTATTCACTCTTGAGAAGAGGAGAATAAGGGGGGATATGATTAACATGTACAAATATATAAGGGGTCCATATATTGATCTTGGTGATGAGTTATTCACTTTACGGTCAACACAGAGAACAAGGGGGCACTCTTTACGTCTAGAAGAAAAAAGATTTCATCTCCAAATGCGGAAAGGTTTCTTCACAGTAAGAGCTGTGAAAATGTGGAACAGACTCCCTGCAGAGGTGGTTCTGGCCAGCTCAGTAGATTGCTTTAAGAAAGGCATGGATACTTTCCTAAATGTACATAATATAACTGAGTACTAACAGTTCTAGGTAAAGTTGATCCAGGGTAAATCCGATTGCCTCTCGGGGGATCAGGAAGGAATTTCTTCCCCTGCTGTAGCAAATTGGATCATGCTCTGCTGGGGTTTTTTGCCTTCCTCTGGATCAACTGTGGGTATAGAATTGGGTATATGGGATTGCACGATATTTTTTTATTTTTATGGTTGAACTGGATGGACTTTGTCTTTTTTCAACCTGACTAACTATGTAACTATGTAACCTCAGTCAATACCTCCGGTACTTGTAAAAGGCTCTCATTAAGACGCCAGAAACGGTGTCGAGGCATAGAAGTGTCGTTAAGTTTGTAAGTTAGGAATATCGGCGCATGGTCCGACCATGTCCTGTCTCCAATCGATGTCTCGCTCACCGCATGCAACTGTGTGTGGGGAACAAGGAAATAGTCTATCCGAGTATATAGCGATGCATGGGGGAGTAAAACGAATAGTCACGTTCCCCTGAATGTTGCAGGCGCCAGGCATCTATTAATTGTGCTTTATGAAGCATCTTTGCTATTCTTTTTAGTTGGCTCGGCGGAATAGATGATTTACCAGTTGAAGTATCTACCGAGGGAATTAGCGGAACATTAAAGTCTCCGCCGAGAATCAATTGTCCCTCTCTAAATTCTTGCAGTTTCTCCAGTGTGTCTCTCATAAAGGTAGCTTGTAGTTCATTGGGGGTGTATATTGTAGCTAATGTCACCTGTTTATCCCAAATCAACCCCTTAAGAAAAATATAGCGCCCTGCCTGGTCTATAATAGAGCTCTGGTATTTCCAAGGTATTTTACTAGATAGTAATACCGATACCCCTTTTGATTTACTTATCGGGTTAGTAGAGTGATAAGCGATAGGGTAGAATCTATTTCTTAAGTAGGGGAGCTTGTCATTTTTAAAATGTGTTTCCTGAATAAAGGCGATATCGGCATTATATCTTTTCATATCATTAAAGAGCATATGTCTCTTCTCAGGAATATTTAGGCCCCTCACATTAAGTGACATCACTCGAACACTGTCCATCTTTACAAAAAAAAGAAAAAAAAAAAGGGGGGGGAAGAAACCCCCCTCCTATCTACTATGCTTAGCTATATGCTAAAAAAAAGAACGCTCACCGACTATCGGTATCTGAGCGTCTGCCTAATTAGGTGCGTGTGCCTGGATTGGCCGACTGAGATGACAATAGATAAAAAATGAAGAAAGAGAAGCAAAAAATGCAAGCTCCAGAGACCTCCCCACTCCTTAGATTATTTAGAAACTGATAACCTTATTAGGAGGACCGGGGGGAAGAAAAAAAAAAGAGAGGGAGAGAAAAAGAAAAAGAATAGTAAAAAAAAAACCCTCCCTCTCTCTCCCTCTCTCTCCCTCCCCCTTCTCCCCTCCCTCTCAGGGGGGAAGAAGAATACATTGGGGAGCAGTTAAATTTATATAGCACCGGGTTTCGGAGGGTAGGGGCTTATAGGGCAGGCCCAAGCCGGCGGATATTTATAGCTTCCTGTCCAGTTCGTTAGATATCTCATAGCCTGAGGTTATTTATATCTCTTTACACATATACTATTCCATTATACATTAATATACCTTTATATGCATTGTATTCTATATACCTCTCTATACATTATATTCTATATCATATATATCCCTCCTCACTTTTCTCTTAAAGAGGGAGTATAAACATAATACACATAATACCCAACCCAATTCACAACCCAATACACATAGTACACAGCCCAATATGTAACTCATTATCTATTAAATTAATATGTAACTCATTGTCTATTGAATTAATATAAACCCAAGACTTGTCTTCTTTAGCCCACTATTTGGTTCTTGGTTCTTGTCTGTGAAACTTCCCCCTTCTTTCTTAGTCCCCTCTTTTATTCTACTATTCTTATATCCCTCTTCCCACCTCTTCCCCTCTTCCCCGAAGACAAATCCTTGGAGAAAAGCACAAACAAAAAAAAAAAAGGCCAAGGGGAGAAAGCATATAGCCTATATCATATGATATTTCACCCTCATATCATATCCTATCTCTACTTGTTCTACTCCTCCTCTTCCCTTCCCTTCTCCTGTCTCTACCCCTCTCCATTCTATGCTCCCTCTTCCTCTCCTCTTCTCTCCGTCCCTCGTCCCCCTCCTGAACTATCTCTAACATTTCTATTCCTATTCCATCACCAATGAGATCGCAGGGGGGTATAGAAGGTTCTCAGAACACCCCTAATATCTAATTCCTCCTAGGTATCATTATCCCTATTAACTCATTTTATTATATTTACTATATTTTTTATTTTTTCTTTCTCTTCCCCCTTTTCTCTTCTTCCCCTCCCCCTTCCTCTTTCCCTCTATTTGTTTCTATCTATTTAGCCTTTTCTATCTTGGGGTCTAACTATTTGCGTGTTATTGGTGTTACTGATATTACTAGTGAAAAATAAAAAATAAAAAAAAGGGGAGCAGAGGAAAAAAAAAAAAAAAAGATTTAAAGAAAAACACCCAGTGTCTTTTATAAATGTCTTTTATAA
Source organism: Rana muscosa (assembly GCA_029206835.1). Lineage (NCBI taxonomy): Eukaryota > Metazoa > Chordata > Amphibia > Anura > Ranidae > Rana > Rana muscosa. The sequence goes on from JARGYO010005563.1 coordinate 47,448, forward strand.
ATTCGTGTTTCTTATTATATTCTAAAACTTACTCATGTTTTTATGTGTCTTTTATGTGTCTTATTTCTGTAGCGTCTAAGCGCTAATGTAAAAAAAAAGGGGAGTGAAAAGAAAGTGTGAGACAAAAAGAAAAAACCCTAAAAAAAAAAAAACAGGGGCATAAAACAGGGCAAAGCGGGGGCGTGGCCAGGAGATGGCGGACTGAGAGACACGATTTGAAGTTAGCTCCAGGACCTCCGTAACACTCTAATCAAACAAAGGGAGATAGAAGCCCTGTGTCACGGCATGAGCGGTGGCCGCAAATACGGTACCAGAGCCGCTACGAGGAGGGGTTTTTCGAGTACCTCTCAGGGAGATATCCAGCAGTATCTAGTACCAGCTCTAGCCCCACGGGGGGGGGGGGGCAGGGCTCAGGGAGAACGGTACAGTACGGAGAAGCTCAGCAGGTGACGTTGGAGCTAGGCTGAGTGTACGCCGGAACTCATCCGGGTTAGAGGGCAAGCAGGAAGTGAGGACGCCAAGTCGGACTGGAACGTTGAGGAACACGGTCGCTGTAAGAGAAGCTACCGCAACTGTGGTAACACCCGATACACCTGGCATGGAGGTAGGAGAAATTAAAACTATACTAGCGACATTAGCAACATTGCCTACAAGGCAGGACTTGGCTGCACTACCGACCCGCCAGGATATAGAGGCACTAATCCTACGGGTTGAGGAGACACACCGACAAGATCTTCTGCTAGTAAAAGCAGATATAAAAGCGTTGTCAGAGAGGGTGGTGGCGGGTGAGGACTCCATTTCTGCCCTGGAACAACGTATGGGGTGTATAGAAAAAACCCAGGGGGGACAAGCAGATACAATAATAAACCTACAACTGCAAACAGAAGCACACGAAGACAGAAGCCGTCGAAATAACCTGCGACTCAGGGGTCTCCCAGAAACAACAGAAACGGAAGACTTAAATACTAAAGTGCTGGGAGTATTTCAGGCAATATTAAACTTACCGTTGACCGTGATTGAGTTGGATAGAGTACACAGAGCATTAGGCCCTAGACCCCCTAATCTGGATAGACCCAGGGATGTTATCTGCCGCCTGAGTAGACATAACCAAAGGGAGCAGATACTCAGGGCAGCATGGGATAAAGGGGATACTCTAGTGGATGGAGCCCATATAAAAGTTTTACCCGATATCTCTAGAGCCACACTTCAGCGCAGAGCGTGTCTACGGCCTATTTTGGACCGGGCCAGAGAGCAGGGATGCACGTATAGATGGGGGTACCCATTAACAGTAACATTCCGTAGGGCATCCACCACATTCACCCTCTTGACACCAGCAGATCTCCCTGAACTTTTCCTTTATCTAGAAATTACACCCTTTCAGATACCAAACTGGCTTCTACCCTTTACATACACTGGAAACCGTAGGGGGTTCCTGGATATCCAGGGTCAAAGAAGAGGATCCCAAAGAAATGGACAACAGCAAAGAAGTCAGACCCCCCAAGGAGTAAAGGGGGACTTGAATCGGGAATCAGGACCTGATATTGAATAGTTATCGAATAGTTACTCCCTTAACCTACCCCCTTTCCCCTTATATCTAGATACACCTGGAACATTAAGAGAATGAATATATCGGACCCCCCCTTTTTTTTTGTTTGCGGTTTCCCCCTTTTTCTTTTTTTCCTGCTGACTGAGACTAGGAACTGGGAATTTCAAAATCCGGGGGTATAGAAAAGGGGATGACTAATTGAATATATGATACAATATTACCCCCTTCCCTTCTCCCCCCTTTTTTTTTTTTGGGGGGAGAGGAGAGGAGATTTAGGACACTGGACAAGGGGCCGTATTTTGATGTGTTTGGAGGTTAATAAGGTTAAGATAAAGATAAGTGTGATAAATACAGTGAGATAAATTGAATGAGATAGAGAGATTTATGTGCAGAGGAATACAGGGTATTTTGACACAGCGTATTTTGACACTTTTTTTTTTTTTTTTTTTGGGGAGCTATTTTGCTCTCCCTTCGAAACTCACTAGTAGAAGTTAGAGGGAATACTAGAAGGAACATTAGAAGGTATATTTAACCCCCGACACAAGGGGTTGGGTTTTTTTTTTTCATCCATATTACCGGGACCAGACATGACATTAAAGCCGCAAGCAGTTTTAAATGGCTTTTTTTTTCCTTTAGAAATGTCATTTTGTGCACCGACAGTTCTAAACACGGGAAACATGTGGCACTTCACAGGCATACTTTAGACACCCCCCAGGTACGATATTTAAAGGAATATTTGACTTTTTTTTTTCACTTTATGCATCATTAAAATGACTGCTCCCGAAAAACGGCAGTTTTTAAAACTTCTTTTTGCATTGATACATGTCCCCTGGTGAAGAACCCGGGTTCCCAAACCCTTTTTAGGACAATAACATGCATAATAGTCATTATAATTAGCACTTTCGATTTCGAACGTTCGCATCCATTGTATTTAATAGGGTTCTAACGTTCGTGCGAACTTTCGGTCCGTTCGCGGGTTCTGGTGCGAACCGAACCCGGGGGTGTTCAGCTCATCCCTACCGCTGACGTGCTTTTTGTGTGATCGTCTTCAGCCTCGGGAGCCGCCGTAAACTACTGACCACCACCGCTGCCCAGCTGGACTACAGGAGCCCAAGCTACTTATGCCATGCACATTATATCTCACCAAAATGTGAGTTGATCTTACTTTTATTAAACATTGAATTTTAACTGACATACTGCACTCAGAATGGCATCGCTCCTCTCTCTCTCACCCATATCCACACAGAAGCTTTTGCCCTCTACAGCTGGCTGTCCACACTTATACAGACCAGAACCCCTAAACCCTGGTTAGGTCTCAGCAGTAAATTAACTTTGCCTACTGGCACACCTGGACCTTGGAACCATTTCCATATCGTACTAGCTGCATTTCTAGTACTGCAGTTGCTGTGTTATGTTAATATTTTTGATAATGGTTACTGCATTACGATCTGGCGCCCTCGCAGTATTCCTTGTTAATATCATACCTTGAGTAAATAATATTATGAGGCTAGGTTAGCCCCGAATTGGACATATCTGTGGATTGTCCAATGATTTGTTACATATTGAAAACCAATATATGTATTGTATCTTTTTAACCTGGACCTCTTGTGTCCCTTGTGGTCGCATAGAGCTTCCCTTCCATTAGTTGTGGATGTATTAGGTGACTCTCTTTGATAGTCTTCTGGGTATGCTTTAAATGGTTCGGACAGAGTGAACAATTAGCCAATGGTTTGCTATACAATATCCTATTGAATATTTCTTGATTATATATATGATTCTGTTTCTATCAGAATCTACTGTTTCTTGAGAAAAGTGGTGATTAGGGATGAGCTCGGTGTTTGAGTCGAACGCATGTTCGACTCGAACATCGGCTGTTCGTCTGTTCGGCGAAACCAGAACTTTGTGGGCCGTTTGCTCCAAATTCTTGTGATGCGAACGGCCCACAATGCATTGCACCATTGCAGTGCATTGCCGGCGTTGTGATTGGCCAAGCATGCACTGTGACCCCGCATGCTTGGCCAATCACAGCGCCGGCAGCGAGGAGAGCCATAATTGGCCACAGGCAGGATGCCTGTGGCCAATTATAGCTCAGGGGGGTTTAGTACACGCCCCACACTATATAAGCCCACCAGCGCGGCGGCCTTGTGTAGTGTGTTGGCGTGCAGGGAGAGAGAAGGATAGGCAGGGACAGTGTCAGTGATATTCTTTGCTAAACCTTGTGCATTTACAGTGTGTTGGCGTGCAGGGAGAGAGAAGGATAGGCAGGGACAGTCAGTGTTATTCTTTGCTAAACCTTGTGCATTTACAGTGTGTTGGCTTGCAGGGAGAGAGAAGGATAGGCAGGGACAGTGTCAGGCCTCGTACACACGACCGATTTTCTCGTCGTAAAAAAACACGTCGTTTTTTTCGACGAGATTCTTGTTAAGCTTGTCGATTTTCTCTGCGCTCACGTCCAGCACGTACGACGGCACTATAAAGGGGAAGATCTTTTTTCTTGGCGCCACCCCTTGGGCTGCTTTTGCTGATCTCGTGTTACCGTGTGTGAAGTAAAAGTTTGGGAAGAGACGATTCGCACTTTTCAGTCTTCGTGCTTTCAGTTCGTTTTAGCGTGACGAATGTGCTATCTCCTTTACGAAGGCTTGTTTTACCAGAAGATGCGCTCCCGTCTCATAGTTGCTTGTGAGCATGCGCGCTTTTGGAAGAGTCGTAAAAGCATACACACGAACCATTTTCTCGTCACAAAACAGGCCGACGAGAAACACGACGAGGAAATCTGGACTCCTGACGAGAAAATAGAGAGCAGGTTCTCTATTTTCTCGTCGAGATTCTCGTCAAGTTTCTCGTCGTAAAACCATACACACGAATGTTTTTCTAGACAAAAAAACTCTCGCGGCACTTTTCTTGACTGTTTACGACGAGAAAATCGGTCGTGTGTACGAGGCCTCAGTGTTATTCTTTGCTAAACCTTGTGCATTTACAGTGTGTTGGCGTGCAGGGAGAGAGAAGGATAGGCAGGGACAGTGTCAGTGTTATTCTTTGCTAAATCTCCTGCACAGTATACACCTGAAGCTACCCCTTATTGCTCGTGGTGTTGTTCTGTTGTGTAATACAGAAAGGCATCTGCAAGCAGTTACAGTGGGTGTAGGTGCCTCCTGCACAGTATACGCTACCCCTTATTGCTTGTGGTGTTGTTCTGTTGTGTAACACAGACAGGCATCTGCAAGCAGTTACAGTGGGTGTAGGTGCCTCCTGCACAGTATACGCTACCCCTTATTACTCGTGGTGTTGTTCTGTTGTGTAACACAGACAGGCATCTGCAAGCAGTTACAGTGGGTGTAGGTGCCTCCTGCACAGTATACGCTACCCCTTATTGCTCGTGGTGTTGTTCTGTTGTGTAACACAGACAGGCATCTGCAAGTAGTTACAGTGGGTGTAGGTGCCTCCTGCACAGTATACACCTGAAGCTACCCCTTATTGCTCGTGGTGTTGTTCTGTTGTGTAACACAGACAGGCACCTGCAAGCAGTTACAGTGGTTGTAGGTGCCTCCTGCACAGTATACACCTGAAGCTACCCCGTATTGCTGGTGTTTTTCTTTTGTGTAACACTAACAGGCATCTGCAAGCAGTTACAGTGGGTGTAGGTGCCTCCTGCACAGTATACGCTACCCCTTATTGCTCATGGTGTTGTTCTGTTGTGTAACACAGACAGGCATCTGCAAGCAGTTACAGTGGGTGTAGGTGCCTCCTGCACAGTATACTCTACCCCTTATTGCTCGTGGTGTTGTTTTGTTGTGTAACACAGACAGGCATCTGCAAGCAGTTACAGTGGGTGTAGGTGCCTCCTGCACAGTATACACCTGAAGCCACACCATATTGCTGGTGTTTTTCTTTTGTGTAAAACTAACAGGCATCTGCAAGCAGTTACAGTGGGTGTAGGTGCCTCCTGCACAGTATACGCTACCCCTTATTGCTCGTGGTGTTGTTCTGTTGTGTAACACAGACAGGCATCTGCAAGTAGTTACAGTGGGTGTAGGTGCCTCCTGCACAGTATACGCTACCCCTTTTTGCTTGTGGTGTTGTTCTGTCGTGTAACACAGACAGGCATCTGCAAGCAGTTACAGTGGGTGTAGGTGCCTCCTGCACAGTATACGCTACCCCTTATTGCTCGTGGTGTTGTTCTGTTGTGTAACACAGACAGGCATCTGCCAGCAGTTACAGTGGGTGTAGGTGCCTCCTGCACAGTATACACCTGAAGCTACCCCGTATTGCTGGTGTTTTTCTTTTGTGTAACACTAACAGGCATCTGCAAGCAGTTACAGTGGGTGTAGGTGCATCCTGCACAGTATACGCTACCCCTTATTGCTCGTGGTGTTGTTCTGTTGTGTAACACAGACAGGCATCTGCAAGCAGTTACAGTGGGTGTAGGTGCCTCCTGCACAGTATACGCTACCCCTTATTGCTCGTGGTGTTGTTCTGTCGTGTAACACAGACAGGCATCTGCAAGCAGTTACAGTGGGTGTAGGTGCCTCCTGCACAGTATACGCTACCCCTTATTGCTCGTGGTGTTGTTCTGTTGTGTAACACAGACAGGCATCTGCAAGTAGTTACAGTGGGTGTAGGTGCCTCCTGCACAGTATACACCTGAAGCTACCCCTTATTGCTGGTGTTTTTCTTTTGTGTAACACTAACAGGCATCTGCAAGCAGTTACAGTGGGTGTAGGTGTCTCCTGCACAGTATATGCTACCCCTTATTGCTCGTGGTGTTGTTCTGTTGTGTAACACAGACAGGCATCTGCAAGTAGTTACAGTGGGTGTAGATGCCTCCTGCACAGTATACGCTACCCCTTATTGCTTGTGGTGTTGTTCTGTTGTGTAACACTAACAGGCATCTGCAAGCAGTTACAGTGGGTGTAGGTGCCTCCTGCACAGTATACGCTACCCCTTTTTGCTTGTGGTGTTGTTCTGTCGTGTAACACAGACAGGCATCTGCAAGCAGTTACAGTGGGTGTAGGTGCCTCCTGCACAGTATACGCTACCCCTTATTGCTCGTGGTGTTGTTCTGCTGTGTAACACAGACAGGCATCTGCCAGCAGTTACAGTGGGTGTAGGTGCCTCCTGCACAGTATACACCTGAAGCTACCCCTTATTGCTGGTGTTTTTCTTTTGTGTAACACTAACAGGCACCTGCAAGCAGTTACAGTGGGTGTAGGTGCTTCCTGCACAGTATACACCTGAAGCTACCCCGTATTGCTGGTGTTTTTCTTTTGTGTAACACTAACAGGCATCTGCAAGCAGTTACAGTGGGTGTAGGTGCCTCCTGCACAGTATATGCTACCCCTTATTGCTCGTGGTGTTGTTCTGTTGTGTAACACAGACAGGCATCTGCAAGCAGTTACAGTGGGTGTAGGTGCCTACTGCACAGTATACGCTACCCCTTATTGCTCGTGGTGTTGTTCTGTTGTGTAACACAGACAGGCATCTGCAAGCAGTTACAGTGGGTGTAGGTGCCTCCTGCACAGTATACGCTACCCCTTATTGCTCGTGGTGTTGTTCTGTTGTGTAACACAGACAGGCATCTGCAAGTAGTTACAGTGGGTGTAGGTGCCTCCTGAACAGTATACACCTGAAGCTACCCCTTATTGCTCGTGGTGTTGTTCTGTTGTGTAACACAGACAGGCACCTGCAAGCAGTTACAGTGGGTGTAGGTGCCTCCTGCACAGTATACACCTGAAGCTAACCCGTATTGCTGGTGTTTTTCTTTTGTGTAACACTAACAGGCATCTGCAAGCAGTTACAGTGTGTGTAGGTGTCTCCTGCACAGTATACGCTACCCCTTATTGCTCGTGGTGTTGTTCTGTTGTGTAACACAGACAGGCATCTGCAAGCAGTTACAGTGGGTGTAGGTGCCTCCTGCATAGTATACGCTATCCCTTATTGCTCGTGGTGTTGTTCCGTTGTGCAACACAGACAGGCATCTGCAAGCAGTTACAGTGGGTGTAGTGTGCCTCCTGCACAGTATACACCTGAAGCCACCCCGTATTGCTGGTGTTTTTCTTTTGTGTAACACTAACAGGCATCTGCAAGCAGTTACAGTGGGTATAGGTGCCTCCTGGACAGTATACGCTACCCCTTATTGCTCGTGGTATTGTTCTGTTGTGTAACACAGACAGGCATCTGCAAGCAGTTACAGTGGGTGTAGGTGCCTCCTGCACAGTATACGCTACCCCTTATTGCTCGTGGTGTTGTTCCGTTGTGTAACACAGACAGGCATCTGCAAGCAGTTACAGTGGGTGTAGTGTGCCTCCTGCACAGTATACACCTGAAGCCACCCCGTATTGCTGGTGTTTTTCTTTTGTGTAACACTAACAGGCATCTGCAAGCAGTTACAGTAGGTATAGGTGCCTCCTGGACAGTATACGCTACCCCTTATTGCTCGTGGTATTGTTCTGTTGTGTAAAACAGACAGGCATCTGCAAGTAGTTACAGTGGGTGTAGGTGCCTCCTGCACAATATACACCTGAAGCTACCCCTTATTGCTGGTTTTTCCATCTCCCTGCAGGCCATTAGAATGTATGGAAGGCCAACAAGGAGAGGAAGACAGTCACGAGCCAATAAAAGAGGGCAAGCAGGCTCTGTGTCTGGGGGCAACAGTGCTGGTCGTGGACGCTGTGCATTGTCATCAGCACGTGGCCACGGGACATGCTTGTCCTTATTTTTGGCAGCTGGATGTGTTGAGCCGCATCATGCCGAAGACTTGGTAGAGTGGGGTGACCAAGCCCTCCTCATCCTCTCTCACCCAGGCTCAGGGTACTGGTAAAGCAGCTGCCAATGTGTCCTCTTCCCTCATATCAATGTCATCATCAGTCACTCCTTCCCTAGACCCACCATGTCCTCCTGAGGAGTCCCCTGAACCGTTTGAGCAGTGTTGGATATATGCTACAGGAGAATGCCCAGCGTTTTGAAGGGTGTGATGATGATACCCAGCTAGAGGAAGGCAGTAGCGTGAGCGCAGAGAGAGGGGATGCTCAAGAAGGACAGAAATCTGGCAGTCATGTTCCACCAGCTGCAGCATACTGCCAGGTTTGCTCCAGTGATCAAGAGGGAGGGGATGATGAGGTCACTGACTCCACGTGGGTGCCTGATAGGAGAGAGGAGGAGGATGAGGATGAGGAGGAGGCACATCTCCAATGAGGCAGGATGCCCTCTGGGGGCCAGCGTAAGGGCAGCACACTGACTGAATCACACCGCAGAGCTCCGCCTGTGCAGGGCGCTGCCTCTGCGCGTTATTCCAAAAGTTCTTTGGTGTGGGCCTTTTTTGAGTCGAGTGCATCAGATCACACCGCTGCTATTTGCAACATATGTCTCAAGCATATCTCGCGTGGCCAAAACATCAGCCGCTTGGGCACCACATGCTTGACCAGACATATGTTGACCTGCCATGCAGCTCGTTGGCAAGCGTACCTTAAAGACCCACACCAAAGAACAAAGCGGACCTCTCCTTGCTCCTCATCAGCTGGGATCTCCAACCCCACTATACCTTCAGTCCTCTCCGAAACCTGCACTGAGAGGAATGAAGGTGTAGAATTAGGTGTGTCACAGCCAAGTAGTTGCGGGCACTCTGTTAGCAGTACACCAACGTCCGATTGTAGCAGGCAAATTTCCCTGCCCCAGCTGCTGGACCGTCGAAAGAAGTCAACTCCCAGCCATCCACATGCTCAGCGGTTGAATGTTAGCTTGGCTAACTTGCTAGCACTTCAACTGCTGCCTTTTCAGTTGGTAGACTCGGCCCCCTTCCGTGAGTTTGTGCAATGTGCGGTTCCTCAGTGGCAGGTTCCCAAACGCCACTTTTTCTCACGGAAGGCGATTCCGGCTCTCTAGCGGCATGTGGAAGGCAATGTCCATGCCTCGCTGGACAGGGCGGTCAGCGGAAAGGTGCATATTACCACTGACTCATGGTCCAGCAGGCATGGACAGTGACGTTACCTATCTTTCACGGCCCATTGGGTCACTCTTTTGGCAGCTGGGAAGGATGCAGGACAAGGTGCAGTAGTGTTGGAGGTTGTTCCGAAACCACGCCTCCAAAATTCTACTACTGATTGTGACACACCTCTCTCCTCCACCCCCTCCTCTTCTTCTTCCTCCATGGCCTCTTCCTGTGCTTTGTCCTCGGAACCAGCGGTGCTCCGTAGGCATTCAAGGGGCTACGCAAGTACGCAGGCAAAAATATGCCATGCCGTGCTTGCGCCGGTGTGTTTGGGGGACAGGAGTCACACTGGGGCAGAGGTTCTGTCAGCTCTGCAGGGACAGGCCGAGAGGTGGTTGACGCCACGCCAGCTTAAGCCAGGAATGGTGGTTTGCGACAATGGCACCAACCTCCTCTCCGCCCTCCGACAGGGACAACTGACCCATGTGCCCTGTGTGGCTCACGTCCTTTACCTGGTGGTGCAGCGGTTCTTGGGCAGGTACCTGGGCTTACAGGATGTCCTGAGGCAGGCCAGGAAAGTCTGTGTGCATTTCCGCCGATCATATAATGCCAGTGCTCGGCTGGCTGAGCTGCAAAAGGAGTTGAACCTGCCCAAGAACCGCCTTATATGTGACATGCCCACCAGGTGGAACTCAATGTTGGCCATGCTGCAGCGGCTGCACATGCAGCAGAGGGCCATCAATGAGTACCTGTGCGACTATGGCACCAGGACAGGGTCAGGGGAGCTTGTTTTTTTTCACCATGCCAGTGGGGCATGATCAGGGTTGCATGCACTGTCCTGGTACCATTTGAGGAGGCCACGAGGATGGTAAGCAGTGACAGTGCATGCATCAGTGACACTGTACCTCTTGTCCATCTGTTGGAGCATACGCTGCGTGGAATAATGGACAGGGCACTTGAGGCAGAACAGAGGCAGGAAGAGGAGGACTTCCTTGCCTCTCAAGGCCCCCTTTATCCAGACAGTGTTCCTTCTGTCCCACCCATCACACAGGAAGAGGAGGAGGAGGAGGAGGATTGTGTCAGCATGGAGGTGGAGCCTGGCACTCAGCATCAGCAGCAGCAGTCTTTTAGGGATGATTTACAGTCCCAAGAAACCCGTGGACTTGTACGTGGCTGGGAGGAGGTGGCTGCAGATCATGTCATCCTTAGTGACCCAGAGGACTCCAGACCGAATGTCTCAGCTAACCTATGCTGCATAGCCTCCCTGATCCTGCAAAGCCTGCGGAATGATCCTCGTATTCTTCGGATCAAGGAGAGGGACCATTACTGGCTGGCCCTTTTGCTTGGCCCCTTGGTATTTGCATTCCCTGCGTCGGTGGTCTTTTTCTGCATGATGTTTATCCATTTTCAAAATGGGGGGGCACCGTGCAGGTATTGCCCTGGGGGCCCCTCCGTTCTGGCATTTGTTTTTTCCATCCCTGGGTCTGTGCCTCTAGATAGCTATCTTTATTTTATTATATATATTTTCTATTTTTATTTTATATTCTTTTCTAATTACTTACCAGTATGGTTGGACTGTCTCCTGATCTACATGGGTCTGGACTGTGCATTTATCATACATTTTGTCTATTTGACATTTATACCATCCATTTAAATATACAGAATTTTGGCTTTGCTGTCATTCAGTGTACATATATATATATATATTTGTTTCCTCCTTTGGATGTGTCCCACACATCCACCATCAGATGGCGCAAAATTTAATCTTTAACTGCTCGTTTTTTTATTTATAATCCAGCAACATTTTTTCTTCTAATCTTATGCTGTGGCTGTTGTCAATGCCCCAGTATGCTGCTTTCCCCTCTTTTCCCCCTTTTCCTCCACGCTATCTCCCCATTACTTAAAGTACTGCCTTGCTGCCAGCTGTCCTACTATGTTTTTTCCCTTTGTTTATGCGCCGCTGAGCTCCGACGCGGCCCTCTGACGTCATTCATTGACTGACGTCGGCGCGCATGCGCGAACTACCTTTAAAAACCCTGTCTGGCGCCATTCGTTCTACAGACGCCGCTGTTGCAGCACACCTAATCCATTTAGGACAGTCCAGCTACCAGGTAAGAGGATTTCCCTGCTACCTTTCCCACTCTGGAATGCAATTGCAGGCTGTACTGATCCTAAGCAATCTCTCCCCTTCCTCTCCTCTTCAGTATCCACCTGGGTCAAGTTTTGCCTACATTGGCATTTTCCGAATATCAGGTATCTATACTTATTTCTTTGCATTTTTTATTCATTTTTTAGGCTATGTTCAATCTGTGCATGCTGCCACTACTTTCCTTTTTATGCACAGTGCTATTAGTATTATTATGCACAGTGTCACTACTATGCAATCATGCATAGCTGTGCATGTTTTATCCCGGTAATGACTTGCAATAGAAAAATATATACCTGGCATTTCTGAATACCGGGTATCTATACTCATTTCTTTGCAAGTTTGCAGCATTCATTCATGTTTTCTTTCTCTTCCTTGTTTCCTTAACTTAAATATGCTGTGTCAGTATGTGGCGCACACATTATATTTCTTTCTTTTTCTTTTTTGATTTTCTTAATAGGCACTGCGTGAGCCGATCCGGGCTTTGATGTGGGTTTCTTTTCCCATATGGGTGGCAACGGCAGTTTTGTCTGTTTCTCCTTTTTCTTTATTTTTATTTGTAGGACTCTTTTATGTCCTTGATATCTAATTGAATATGGAACATTCCTACATGCATAGATACCGGTTTCTTGCGTGGTATGTACATTGGATGTGTGTGTGCCTGTTATAATGGGAACCTCTGGAAGCATTTTTGAGTTTTGTCCTTTTGTCTCATTTCTAGAAACACAACTGTATTCTCTCCTATCAAGAGCCTCTGAAGAAAGGATTGGTATTCCTGAAACATGTCAGGCTAAAGGAGTTGATTGTTTTCCCCTGTTGGAATATGTATACTAAATGTCTGAATGTTCCGTACCTTTTGCCAATTCATGTTTGATATGTAAATCTATCTTTGTGTTCAACACACTCCTTGATATGTGCATATCTTTTATTTTTTGCTAAATTTCTCTCCAATAAACAACATATATTTTTTTATAAAAATTGCTTTTTCTCTGTTTGCCCGTAAAAGTCCCATTGTACCGGGGGGTACTTATGCCCTTTTGGGTTTATTCCCATTACTGGCTGGCCACTCTCCTTGATCCACGGTATAAGGGTAAGGTTGCGGACCTTATCTTGCCGTCGCAGAGGGAGCAGAGGATGAGACATCTCCGGGAGGCCTTGCAGAAAGGTCTGTGCAACGCGTTCCCAGAGACTGGGAGGTTACAAACTCCTAGTCCTGGACAACGAGTTGCTGAGGCTTCGATCAGTCAGAGAAGGAGCGGTGGAGAAGGTGGCCATCTGACCGATGCGTTCAGACATTTTTTTAGTCCGCAGATCCAAGGTATGATCGGTTCCAGCAACCATCGCCAGCGTCTGATTTACATGGTCCAGGAATACCTAGGGGCAAGGTCAGACTTGGACACCTTTCCCACCGAAAATCCTCTGGCTTACTGGGTCTTGAGGATGGATCACTGGCCAGAGCTTGCACAGTATGCAATTGAGCTACTGGCCTGTCCTGCATCCAGCGTTCTTTCGGAACACACATTCAGTGCTGCTGGAAGCTTTGTTACCGATCACAGGGTGCGCCTGTCCACCGACTCGGTTGATCAACTGACATTCATAAAGAGGAATCAGTCTTGGATCACCACCAGCTACCAAGCACCTGAAGCTGATGTAACCAAATATATTTTTTTTTAAATGTCACATCCCTTCAAGACTGCCTATGCTGATGCTGAGTGAATGTCCTGTTATGTTGACTGACTATCCTCTTCCTCCTCAATGATCCTGCTGATAGCTTGGAAGAACATTGTTGGTTCTGGGTGCCGCCACCAGTGGCTAAGGCCCAATTTTTCAGCCCCTGTTTAATAGGGGCATGTAATTACAATATTTGATGCAATGCTTTGCAGCAGGGCTCATTTCTGCGCTCTAAGTACAGTATCTGTGAGGGGTTGCAGTGTTTTGGCACCAGTGCCTAAGGCCCAATTTTTCTGCCCCTGTTTAACAGGGGCATGTAATTACAATTCTTGGTCTAATACTTTGCAACAGGGCTCATTGCTGCGCTCCAAGTACAGTATCTGTAAGGGGTTGCAGTGTTTTGGCACCAGTGCCTAAGGCCCAATTTTTCTGCCCCTGTTCAACAGGGGCATGCAATTACAATTCTTGATCTAATAATTCACAGCAGGGCCCATTCATGCGCCCACCAAGAGTAACTGTGAGGGCTTACAGTGTTGTGGCACCAGCACCACCACCAAAGGCCCAATTTTTCCTACCACTGTTCAACAATGGCATGTAATTACAATTCCTGATATAATAGTTGACAGCAGGGCGTTGCAGCGCCCACCAAGAGTTACTGTGAGGGCTTACAGTGTTGTGGCAAAACCAACACCTAAGGGGCAAATTTCTGCAGAGTATCTACGGCAGACCCCTACTTTCAAACATCCAACTTACAAACGACTCCTACTTGCAAACGGAAGGAGAGGAAATCTACCCCTAGGAAGGGAAATTTTCTCCTGTAAAAGTTAATATGGGAAAAAGGTGTCTCCTCTCTACTGATGCTTTATCACCAATCCTTGTTTCAATACAAAACCCCAAACTTTCCAAAAACATTTGTCATTGGGACGGAAAGTGAGGTGAAATGTTCTGAACAGGTGCACAGACAGCAAAACAAATGTTACAGGGGTGTTAACCCTTCCCTATGTACTCCAAAAAGCTTAAAAATAGATTTTTTTGGCTAGAGCTACACTTAAAAAATTTACATGTTCCAAATTAAAAAACAGATTCTACTTAAGAACAAACCTACTTGTTTGCACCGCCTGTATAGAAAAGGAAAGAGCCCTGGACTGCCGCACTCTGTATAAACGATTTATTTTCCAAAATTCCAAAATTAAAATCCAAAGTTAATACATGGGTTCAAAAGTCCAAAAACAAGCAAAAACAGAAAACTGACATGCAGGGGTGGATAGCTGACGCGTTGCACATCAAAGATAGATGCTTACTCATAGCTGCACCGCCTGTATACTGCTGTTCAGAGTATATAGGGCCTTTTTTTATTTTGGGTGCGGGTTTCCCCTTAATATCCATACAAGACCCAAAGGGGCTGGTAATGGGCTGGGGTAGTGGTGGGGGATGGGGTAGCCATGCCATTTTTCTCAATGATTTTCATCCATATTGCCGGGACCAGACATTACATTAAAGCCGCAAGCAGGTTTAAATGGCTTTTTTTCCTTTAGAAATGTCAGTTTGTGCAGGGACACTTCTAAACACGGGAAACACGTGCCACTTCACAGGCATACTTTAGACACCCCCCAGGTACGATATTTAACCACTTCCATATAGGGCTTTTTATACCACTTCCATACCGGGCCTATTCTGGCACTTCTCTCCTACATGTACAAATCATCATTCTTTTGCTAGAAAATTACTCAGAACCCCCAAACATTATATAAGTTTTTTTTAGCAGACACCCTAGGGAATAAAATGACGGTCATTGCAACTTTTTATCTTGCACGGTATTTGCGCAATAATTTTTCAAACGCCTTTTTTTGGGGGGAAAAAAATAGGATTTTTATAACAGCTTACCTGTAAAATCCTTTTCTTGGAGTACATCACGGGACACAGAGCGACATAGTCATTACTAATGGGTTATATAGTTACCGTCAGGTGCTGGCACTGGCAACTTCCAAAACCGGAAGTACCCTCCCCTATATAAGCCCCTCCCATCCGGGAGCACCTCAGTTTTGTAGCAAAGCAATAAGTGTCCCCAAAGAGGGGCGGGAGCTCTGTGTCCCGTGATGTACTCCAAGAAAAGGATTTTACAGGTAAGCTGTTATAAAAATCCTATTTTCTTTCTCGTACATCACGGGACACAGAGCGACATAGTCATTACTAATGGGATGTCCTAAAGCAATGCCAAATGAGGGGGGGGATACACCATATATAAGCTGAGCGCTATCAGACATGAGGATCTTTTGCGGCCTGCAACACACTGCGCCCAAAGGCGACATCCTCCTGACTTCTAACGTCCACCTGGTAGAACCTAGTAAACGTGTGTACTGAAGACCACGTTGCGGCCTTACAGATTTGAGCCAGGGAGGCCTGGTGATGCACTGCCCATGAAGTTCCAACTGCTCTCGTGGAGTGCGCCCTAACTTTGAACGGAGGCGGTCTACTTCTCAAGCTATAGGCTTGTATTATGACCTGTCGAATCCACTTGGCTAAAGTAGATTTTGACGCTGCCTGACCCTTTCTGGGGCCTTCCGGCAGAATAAACAAAGTATCCGTTCTGCGAATCTGAGCAGTGGCTTTTAGATAAGCTTTAACTGCTCTTACTACATCCAAAGAATGCAATAACTTTTCCTCTACCGAAGTAGGCTTGGGGAAAAAAGAAGGAAGAACCACATCTTGGTTCAAATGAAAACTCGATACCACCTTAGGAAGAAAGGCTGGATGAGAACGTAACACTACTCTGTCCTTATGAATAACCAGATATGGCTCCTTACAGGACATAGCTGCTAATTCCGATACTCTTTTAGCCGAACAAATGGCTACTAGAAAAATCAATTTCCTGGTGAGAAGCACTAAGGAAATATGCTGTAATGGTTCAAATGGTTGTTTCTGTAGAACCGACAGAACCAAGTTTAGATCCCATGGACATATGGGAATATTAACCGGAGGACTAATACGCATCACTCCTTGTATAAAGGCTTTGACTAGTGAATGCGAAGCCAAGGGCCTTTGAAAAAATATTGACAAGGCCGAAATCTGACCTTTGATAGTACTCAAGGCAAGCTTCCTATCTACAGCCCATTGTAGGAAGTCCAGAATTCTACCTATTACGTATTTACGTGGATGCCATTTCTTGGCTTCACACCAGGCGATGTACGCCTTCCAGATTCTATAGTAGATCTGCCTGGATACCGGTTTCCTGGCATTGATCATGGTAGACACCACAGCATTAGAGAGCCCTCTCTTTTTTAGAATGTGGGCTTCAATAGCCAGGCCGTCAAACCTAGGGCTGGTAAGGAAGGGTGGTATATCGGTCCCTGCGAAAGCAGGTCCGGACGATGTGGGAGGGTCCAAGGACTCCCCACAGACATTTTTACGATCTCCGCGTACCATGCTCTTCGGGGCCACGCTGGAGCCACCAGAATCACTGGTTTCTTTTCTACCCTGATTCTGCGGAGTAATCGAGGTAACAATTGTGGCGGTGGGAATGCATATATCAGCTTGAACTGATCCCAAGGGAACACTAGGGCATCCGAGCCGCACGCTAGGGGATCCCTTGTCCAAGAGACAAACCTGTCCACTTTCGTGTTGAACCTGGATGCTAGCAGATCTACATCCGGTGTTCCCCACCGCTGACATATTGTCCGGAAAACCTCGGGATGAAGGGACCATTCCCCTGGGCATAATTGTTGGTGACTTAGAAAGTCCGCCTTCCAATTCTCCACCCCTGGAATGAATACCGCAGATATGGCTGGGACATATCTTTCTGCCCATCTCAGGATGTAATTTACTTCCCTTTGGGCTGCACGACTCCTGGTGCCCCCCTGACAATTGATATATGCCACTGCTGTGGCATTGTCTGACTGAACTCTGACAGGGGACCCTTGGAGTTTGGATGTCCATGCTACTAGGGCATACCGGGCTGCTCGTATCTCTAAGAGATTGATGGGCAGGGCCTTTTCCGCATCCGACCATCTGCCCTGGAGAGACCATTGCTCCAGTACTGCTCCCCAGCCTAAAAGGCTGGCATCTGTAGTGACCACCTTCCAGGAAATCGGACTGAAGGATTTCCCTCTTTCCAGATTCCGGGGAACCAACCACCAACGGAGGCTTCTGCGAACGGAAGGGGACAAGGACATTGGTACGTCCAGAGCCTGAACTTTTTTGTTCCAGGCTGACAGTATGGCCCTTTGCAACTTCCTTGAATGGAATTGACCGTAGGGTACTGCTTCGAATGATGCCACCATTTTTCCCAGCAGCCTCATGCACAGGCGTATGGATGGCTGTCTTTTTGAACCCACTAAGTGGATCAAATCTCTCAAAGACGACCCCTTTTCTCGAGGCAAGAAAATTTTTCTCTGGTCTGAATCCAGCCTTAGCCCCAAGTATTCCAGACTTTTGACTGGTTCTAGGGCTGACTTGTCTCGGTTGATAATCCAACCGTGATATTCCAGATACTTGATTGTCTCGTGAACAACCACTTCTAGTTTTTCCACTGAGTGGTCTATCAGCAACAAGTCGTCTAGATATGCCATTATCGTTACACCTCGTGTTCTTAGATTGGCCAATAATGGGGCCAGAATTTTTGTGAACACTCTTGGTGCTGTGGCCAGACCGAAGGGTAAGGCTCTGAACTGAAAATGGCGCCCTTCTATCGCAAAGCGTAGAAATTTTTGGTGGGCTGGAAAGATGGGGATGTGCAAATACGCATCTTTGATGTCGATCGAGGCTAACCATTCCTCCCCTTGTAGGGCAGTGGCTACCGATCGGATCGACTCCATCCGGAAAGTCCTGATATGCAGGAATTTGTTTAGCCCTTTTAGATTTAATATGGGCCTCATGTCCCCGTTTGGCTTCGGAACTGTAAAGAGGTTTGAGTAAAACCCGAACCCCCATTCTTCCAGGGGGACCTCTATAATTACTGCTTGAAGCAATAATTGTTCCAGTGCCAACAGGAGGGATCCTCTCTTCTGGGGATCCCTTGGCACGTTCGACCTTATAAAGCGGGAAGGAGGGGAGTTTTTTAACTCCAATTTGTATCCCAGATTTACTGCGGAGAGCACCCATCTGTCTCGGATCGTGTCCCGCCAGGTTTCTGTGAACAACTGAAGTCTTCCCCCCACCCGATTGGGTGGGGGCAACCCTTCATGCATTTGACTTTGGGGGAGGTTTTGTACCTCTCCTGCTCCAGGGCTTCTTGTTACCCTGCAACTGTCCCTGATTTTTACCTCCGGGATTTGACCGGGGAGGCCGTCGGAACTGTTTCACAGCCGATGTCCTAGGGACTGGAGAAGCCGGCCTCTTAAAAGAGGGACCTCTAACTCTATTTTTGACCGGCAAGAGTGTACTTTTACCGCTGGAAATTCTCTGGATATACTTGTCCAGGTCTTCCCCGAATAAACGCTCCCCATGAAATGGGAAGCTGACCAGCAATTTTTTACAGGGAGCTTCAGCAGACCAGTTTTTGAGCCATAGAAGCCTGCGCATATGTACTACAGACAGCGTAAGGCGGGAGGCCTGATGGATTGAATCCTTTATAGCGTCCACCGCAAAGCATAAGGCTCTAGGTAGATCAGCTAGAGCAAGAGCCTGCTGATCTGGCACGTCCCTTAAGACCTGTTTCAACTGATCCTTCACTGCTTGGCAGACCCCTATAGCTGCTACTGCTGGTTGTGTCACCAATCCTGCTGTAGAAAAAGCAGATTTCAATAAGGACTCCAATTTTTTATCTATTGGGTCCTTGAACATTTGGACATTTTCCACCGGACATGTCAGTGATTTATTCACACAAGAGATGGCTGCGTCCACTGTAGGGACCTTCCATTTTCTGACGAACTTATCCTCCATAGGATAGACCACCGGAAATCTCTTGGGGGGAGTAAATATTTTGTCAGGATGCTCCCAATCCTGGTAAATGAGCCCCTCCAATAAAGGATGGATCGGGAAAGAACAAACAGTCTGGGGAGCTTTTAGCGACCCCAACGAGGAGACAGAAGAGGAGGATGGCTCCGCAAGTGGCATTTTAAATGCTGATCGGACCATATTAGTCAGGGACTGAACCCATAACCTCTCAGCATGTGATGCTGAGAACGGCTCCTCCACTGTTGATTCCTCTACAACCGAATCAACCTCATCCTGATCCCCCTCAGGTAGGTCGACCTCTGTATGGGACTGTTGCTCTGTTAACAGGCACTCTGAGGGAGGAGACGGAGATCGAGCGCTTTTCTCCTGTGACAGGGAAGCAGCAATTAGTGCTGACAATCTCTCTTCCAGCCCTCCCAGAGCTGAGGAAAAAACCTCCTCTGTTACATACACAGGAGCAGGTGAACTGGGGACAGCCACAGTACCAGGTACTCCTGGGGGTGCCCTACGGTCACTAACCTCTGATTCTTCAGGGGAGACTGGTGCAGCCAAAGCATGCCCAAGATCCTCAGAGCCCGATGGAGACCCCCTATTCCTCCTGGAATTTCTAGTCCCGGAGTTTTTAGACGGCATATTCCTAAGCCACAAAGCTGAGGTATTCCAGCCGAAAATACACCAGTTACTGATAATAGTCTAGCATAAATGCTGCTATAATAAACAGTTGGTGTCTACTAATGTGCCTTTCTAGGGGATGCCTGTATCAACCGCTTGCTGTATGCCTTTAAATGTTGTCAGCTCTGTCTCTGTACTTTATAGCCAGCTTACTGCAATAATGTGGCTTTTTAAAACCTGCTGGGACGCCCGCACATGCGCAGAAGCGCTGCGGCGCGCACAGAGCGTCATCCCCCAGGCCCCGCCCCTTTTTCCGGCCACCTCTATATATAGAGGCGCGTGCACGCGCACGCGCGCGGCCACGTGTGCCTCGGCGCTAATTTTCAAACATGGAAACCAGGGACAGGAGCCAGGGCCCCCTTTGCCGCAGGCCGGGGGATAGACGAACACTGCAACATGGCAGAGGAAACAGTTTCCTGTAGGAGAACTCACCAGCTGCCTGGACTTTGCTCTCTGAGAAGAAACTAGTCCATATGACAAGAAAAACATTCCACAGCGGCCTCTAGTGGACAAACACAGGTACCGCAGTTTAATATACTAAACATATATAAAAAAACATTCTTTTTTTTTTTTTTTTTTTTCTTGACCACCATTAAAAATTATTACATTTTTTTAGTAGTTACAGGCATGCACAGATATTAGCGGGAATACCGTTAGGTAACAGACAGAAAGACAAATTAGGCTTGGGGGTCCCCCAATAGAACCAAGTTCCTGGGGGCCCCCACTTACCTGTTCCCCGCCGCAGGACTTTGTTTGGTCCACAAAAGCCCAAACTTCACCTATCATGGCAGGCATTGTAATAAAACCTTCAGGGACCGGGTTCCCAAGGATTCCACTCCCCTGGACCTGTATAGCACCCTGCACAGAAAACATCTTGGTCGTGGGTATGACCAGAGCTCTGGATCCCAGGGTCCAGCTCTCCTAAGAGAAGCATTACAGGCAGAACCTTGCTCTTCTCTGCAAGGCCCGGGTACCGACCGTTTAGCTATGAAGCTTTTTTGGTCGGATCCGGAATAGCTTACTGAGGCCCAAAAGAACCTGTACGCAAGCTCAGTGAAAAACACATGTTTCTTCTTGGCCAACACCTTAGACACTGGCAAAAAACTGAGGTGCTCCCGGATGGGAGGGGCTTATATAGGGGAGGGTACTTCCGGTTTTGGAAGTTGCCAGTGCCAGCACCTGACGGTAACTATATAACCCATTAGTAATGACTATGTCGCTCTGTGTCCCGTGATGTACGAGAAAGAAAATGGTTTCATGAATGAAAAAATAACAAAACAGTAAAGTTAGCCCAATTTTTTTGTAAAATATGAAAGCTTATGTTACGCCAAGTAAAAAGATACCTAACATGTCACGCTTTAAAATTGCGCACACTCATGGAATGGAGTCAAACTTCGGTACTTAAAAATCTCCATAGGCGACGCTTTGAAAATTTTTACAGGTTACCAGGTTAGAGTTACAGAGGAGTAGGGATGAGCTTCGTGTTCGAGTCGAACATACGTTCGACTCGAACATTGGCTGTTCGATCGTTCGACGAAGATCGAACGATTTGGGCCGTTCGCGCCAAATTCGAGTGACGCGAACGGCCCACAATGCACTACGCCATCGCAGTGTCATCCAGGCGCTGTGATTGGCCAAGCATGCACTGTGACCCCGCATGCTTGGCCAATCACAGCGCCGGCAGCGAGGAGAGCAATGATTGGCCACAGGCAGGATGCCTGTGGCCAATTATTGCTGAGGGTGTTTAGTACACGCCCCACACTATAAAAGGCCGCCAGCACGGCGGCCTAGTGTAGTGTGTTCCGGAGCAGGGATAGAGTAGCATAGGCAGGGACAGTGACTGTTATTTCTTTCTTGCTTAACCTGGATTCCTTTAGTTTAGGGAAAGAGAAGGATAGGTAGGGAGAGTGTCAGTGTGTTTTGTGCTTCTGCTATAGTGTGCTTAAAAAAAACATTTATTCTAGGGACAGAAAACTCTAGGTAGGGACAGTGTCAGTTTCTTTCACTCTGCAAGTCCTTGTTTCCAGGGACCTGTAAGGACAGTGAGTTAATTGTCCTTGTGCTATATTGTGCTTAAAAAAAACATTTATTCTAGGGACAGAAAACTCTAGGTAGGGACAGTGTCAGTTTCTTTCACTCTGCAAGTCCTTGTTTCCAGGGACCTGTAAGGACAGTGAGTTAATTGTCCTTGTGCTATATTGTGATTAAAAAAAACATTTATTCTAGGGACAGAAAACTCTAGGTAGGGACAGTGTCAGTTTCTTTCACTCTGCAAGTCCTTGTTTCCAGGGACCTGTAAGGACAGTGAGTTAATTTTCCTTGTGCTATATTGTGATTAAAAAAAACATTTTTTCTAGGGACAGAAAACTGTAGGTAGGGAGAGTGTTTTTTTTCTTTCACTCTGCAAGTCCTTGTTTCCAGGGACCTGTAAGGACAGTGAGTTAATTGTCCTTGTGCTATATTGTGCTTAAAAAAAACATTTATTCTAGGGACAGAAAACTCTAGGTAGGGACAGTGTCAGTTTCTTTCACTCTGCAAGTCCTTGTTTCCAGGGACCTGTAAGGACAGTGAGTTAATTTTCCTTGTGCTATATTGTGATTAAAAAAAACATTTATTCTAGGGACAGAAAACTCTAGGTAGGGACAGTGTCAGTTTCTTTCACTCTGCAAGTCCTTGTTTCCAGGGACCTGTAAGGACAGTGAGTTAATTTTCCTTGTGCTATATTGTGATTAAAAAAAACATTTTTTCTAGGGACAGAAAACTGTAGGTAGGGAGAGTGTTTTTTTTCTTTCACTCTGCAAGTCCTTGTTTCCAGGGACCTGTAAGGACAGTGAGTTAATTTTCCTTGTGCTATATTGTGCTTAAAAAAACATTTTTTCTAGGGACAGAAAACTGTAGGTAGGGAGAGTGTTTTTTTTCTTTCACTCTGCAAGTCCTTGTTTCCAGGGACCTGTAAGGACAGTGAGTTAATTGTCCTTGTGCTATATTGTGCTTAAAAAAAACATTTATTCTAGGGACAGAAAACTCTAGGTAGGGACAGTGTCAGTTTCTTTCACTCTGCAAGTCCTTGTTTCCAGGGACCTGTAAGGACAGTGAGTTAATTTTCCTTGTGCTATATTGTGATTAAAAAAAACATTTATTCTAGGGACAGAAAACTCTAGGTAGGGACAGTGTCAGTTTCTTTCACTCTGCAAGTCCTTGTTTCCAGGGACCTGTAAGGACAGTGAGTTAATTTTCCTTGTGCTATATTGTGATTAAAAAAAACATTTTTTCTAGGGACAGAAAACTGTAGGTAGGGAGAGTGTTTTTTTTCTTTCACTCTGCAAGTCCTTGTTTCCAGGGACCTGTAAGGACAGTGAGTTAATTTTCCTTGTGCTATATTGTGCTTAAAAAAAACATTTTTTCTAGGGACAGAAAACTGTAGGTAGGGAGAGTGTTTTTTTTTCTTTCACTCTGCAAGTCCTTGTTTCCAGGGACCTGTAAGGACAGTGAGTTAATTGTCCTTGTGCTATATTGTGCTTAAAAAAAACATTTATTCTAGGGACAGAAAACTCTAGGTAGGGACAGTGTCAGTTTCTTTCACTCTGCAAGTCCTTGTTTCCAGGGACCTGTAAGGACAGTGAGTTAATTTTCCTTGTGCTATATTGTGATTAAAAAAAACATTTTTTCTAGGGACAGAAAACTGTAGGTAGGGAGAGTGTTTTTTTTCTTTCACTCTGCAAGTCCTTGTTTCCAGGGACCTGTAAGGACAGTGAGTTAATTTTCCTTGTGCTATATTGTGATTAAAAAAAACATTTTTTCTAGGGACAGAAAACTGTAGGTAGGGAGAGTGTTTTTTTTCTTTCACTCTGCAAGTCCTTGTTTCCAGGGACCTGTAAGGACAGTGAGTTAATTGTCCTTGTGCTATATTGTGCTTAAAAAAAACATTTTTTCTAGGGACAGAAAACTCTAGGTAGGGAGAGTGTTTTTTTTTTTTCACTCTGCAAGTCCTTGTTTCCAGGGACCTGTAAGGACAGTGAGTTAATTGTCCTTGTGCTATATTGTGCTTAAAAAAAACATTTATTCTAGGGACAGAAAACTCTAGGTAGGGACAGTGTCAGTTTCTTTCACTCTGCAAGTCCTTGTTTCCAGGGACCTGTAAGGACAGTGAGTTAATTTTCCTTGTGCTATATTGTGCTTAAAAAAAACATTTATTCTAGGGACAGAAAACTCTAGGTAGGGACAGTGTCAGTTTCTTTCACTCTGCAAGTCCTTGTTTCCAGGGACCTGTAAGGACAGTGAGTTAATTGTCCTTGTGCTATATTGTGCTTAAAAAAAACATTTATTCTAGGGACAGAAAACTCTAGGTAGGGACAGTGTCAGTTTCTTTCACTCTGCAAGTCCTTGTTTCCAGGGACCTGTAAGGACAGTGAGTTAATTTTCCTTGTGCTATATTGTGATTAAAAAAAACATTTATTCTAGGGACAGAAAACTCTAGGTAGGGACAGTGTCAGTTTCTTTCACTCTGCAAGTCCTTGTTTCCAGGGACCTGTAAGGACAGTGAGTTAATTTTCCTTGTGCTATATTGTGATTAAAAAAAACATTTTTTCTAGGGACAGAAAACTGTAGGTAGGGAGAGTGTTTTTTTTCTTTCACTCTGCAAGTCCTTGTTTCCAGGGACCTGTAAGGACAGTGAGTTAATTTTCCTTGTGCTATATTGTGCTTAAAAAAAACATTTTTTCTAGGGACAGAAAACTGTAGGTAGGGAGAGTGTTTTTTTTCTTTCACTCTGCAAGTCCTTGTTTCCAGGGACCTGTAAGGACAGTGAGTTAATTGTCCTTGTGCTATATTGTGCTTAAAAAAAACATTTATTCTAGGGACAGAAAACTCTAGGTAGGGACAGTGTCAGTTTCTTTCACTCTGCAAGTCCTTGTTTCCAGGGACCTGTAAGGACAGTGAGTTAATTTTCCTTGTGCTATATTGTGATTAAAAAAAACATTTTTTCTAGGGACAGAAAACTGTAGGTAGGGAGAGTGTTTTTTTTCTTTCACTCTGCAAGTCCTTGTTTCCAGGGACCTGTAAGGACAGTGAGTTAATTTTCCTTGTGCTATATTGTGATTAAAAAAAACATTTTTTCTAGGGACAGAAAACTGTAGGTAGGGAGAGTGTTTTTTTTCTTTCACTCTGCAAGTCCTTGTTTCCAGGGACCTGTAAGGACAGTGAGTTAATTGTCCTTGTGCTATATTGTGCTTAAAAAAAACATTTATTCTAGGGACAGAAAACTCTAGGTAGGGACAGTGTCAGTTTCTTTCACTCTGCAAGTCCTTGTTTCCAGGGACCTGTAAGGACAGTGAGTTAATTTTCCTTGTGCTATATTGTGATTAAAAAAAACATTTATTCTAGGGACAGAAAACTCTAGGTAGGGACAGTGTCAGTTTCTTTCACTCTGCAAGTCCTTGTTTCCAGGGACCTGTAAGGACAGTGAGTTAATTTTCCTTGTGCTATATTGTGATTAAAAAAAACATTTTTTCTAGGGACAGAAAACTGTAGGTAGGGAGAGTGTTTTTTTTCTTTCACTCTGCAAGTCCTTGTTTCCAGGGACCTGTAAGGACAGTGAGTTAATTTTCCTTGTGCTATATTGTGCTTAAAAAAAACATTTTTTCTAGGGACAGAAAACTGTAGGTAGGGAGAGTGTTTTTTTTCTTTCACTCTGCAAGTCCTTGTTTCCAGGGACCTGTAAGGACAGTGAGTTAATTGTCCTTGTGCTATATTGTGCTTAAAAAAAACATTTATTCTAGGGACAGAAAACTCTAGGTAGGGACAGTGTCAGTTTCTTTCACTCTGCAAGTCCTTGTTTCCAGGGACCTGTAAGGACAGTGAGTTAATTTTCCTTGTGCTATATTGTGATTAAAAAAAACATTTTTTCTAGGGACAGAAAACTGTAGGTAGGGAGAGTGTTTTTTTTCTTTCACTCTGCAAGTCCTTGTTTCCAGGGACCTGTAAGGACAGTGAGTTAATTTTCCTTGTGCTATATTGTGATTAAAAAAAACATTTTTTCTAGGGACAGAAAACTGTAGGTAGGGAGAGTGTTTTTTTTCTTTCACTCTGCAAGTCCTTGTTTCCAGGGACCTGTAAGGACAGTGAGTTAATTGTCCTTGTGCTATATTGTGCTTAAAAAAAACATTTATTCTAGGGACAGAAAACTCTAGGTAGGGACAGTGTCAGTTTCTTTCACTCTGCAAGTCCTTGTTTCCAGGGACCTGTAAGGACAGTGAGTTAATTTTCCTTGTGCTATATTGTGATTAAAAAAAACATTTATTCTAGGGACAGAAAACTCTAGGTAGGGACAGTGTCAGTTTCTTTCACTCTGCAAGTCCTTGTTTCCAGGGACCTGTAAGGACAGTGAGTTAATTTTCCTTGTGCTATATTGTGATTAAAAAAAACATTTTTTCTAGGGACAGAAAACTGTAGGTAGGGAGAGTGTTTTTTTTCTTTCACTCTGCAAGTCCTTGTTTCCAGGGACCTGTAAGGACAGTGAGTTAATTTTCCTTGTGCTATATTGTGCTTAAAAAAAACATTTTTTCTAGGGACAGAAAACTGTAGGTAGGGAGAGTGTTTTTTTTCTTTCACTCTGCAAGTCCTTGTTTCCAGGGACCTGTAAGGACAGTGAGTTAATTGTCCTTGTGCTATATTGTGCTTAAAAAAAACATTTATTCTAGGGACAGAAAACTCTAGGTAGGGACAGTGTCAGTTTCTTTCACTCTGCAAGTCCTTGTTTCCAGGGACCTGTAAGGACAGTGAGTTAATTTTCCTTGTGCTATATTGTGATTAAAAAAAACATTTTTTCTAGGGACAGAAAACTGTAGGTAGGGAGAGTGTTTTTTTTCTTTCACTCTGCAAGTCCTTGTTTCCAGGGACCTGTAAGGACAGTGAGTTAATTTTCCTTGTGCTATATTGTGATTAAAAAAAACATTTTTTCTAGGGACAGAAAACTGTAGGTAGGGAGAGTGTTTTTTTTCTTTCACTCTGCAAGTCCTTGTTTCCAGGGACCTGTAAGGACAGTGAGTTAATTGTCCTTGTGCTATATTGTGCTTAAAAAAAACATTTTTTCTAGGGACAGAAAACTCTAGGTAGGGAGAGTGTTTTTTTTTTTTCACTCTGCAAGTCCTTGTTTCCAGGGACCTGTAAGGACAGTGAGTTAATTGTCCTTGTGCTATATTGTGCTTAAAAAAAACATTTATTCTAGGGACAGAAAACTCTAGGTAGGGACAGTGTCAGTTTCTTTCACTCTGCAAGTCCTTGTTTCCAGGGACCTGTAAGGACAGTGAGTTAATTTTCCTTGTGCTATATTGTGCTTAAAAAAAACATTTATTCTAGGGACAGAAAACTCTAGGTAGGGACAGTGTCAGTTTCTTTCACTCTGCAAGTCCTTGTTTCCAGGGACCTGTAAGGACAGTGAGTTAATTGTCCTTGTGCTATATTGTGCTTAAAAAAAACATTTATTCTAGGGACAGAAAACTCTAGGTAGGGACAGTGTCAGTTTCTTTCACTCTGCAAGTCCTTGTTTCCAGGGACCTGTAAGGACAGTGAGTTAATTTTCCTTGTGCTATATTGTGATTAAAAAAAACATTTATTCTAGGGACAGAAAACTCTAGGTAGGGACAGTGTCAGTTTCTTTCACTCTGCAAGTCCTTGTTTCCAGGGACCTGTAAGGACAGTGAGTTAATTTTCCTTGTGCTATATTGTGATTAAAAAAAACATTTTTTCTAGGGACAGAAAACTGTAGGTAGGGAGAGTGTTTTTTTTCTTTCACTCTGCAAGTCCTTGTTTCCAGGGACCTGTAAGGACAGTGAGTTAATTTTCCTTGTGCTATATTGTGCTTAAAAAAAACATTTTTTCTAGGGACAGAAAACTGTAGGTAGGGAGAGTGTTTTTTTTCTTTCACTCTGCAAGTCCTTGTTTCCAGGGACCTGTAAGGACAGTGAGTTAATTGTCCTTGTGCTATATTGTGCTTAAAAAAAACATTT
Organism: Rana muscosa; assembly: GCA_029206835.1. Lineage (NCBI taxonomy): Eukaryota > Metazoa > Chordata > Amphibia > Anura > Ranidae > Rana > Rana muscosa. The sequence continues at coordinate 75,305 of JARGYO010005563.1, forward strand.
ATTCTAGGGACAGAAAACTCTAGGTAGGGACAGTGTCAGTTTCTTTCACTCTGCAAGTCCTTGTTTCCAGGGACCTGTAAGGACAGTGAGTTAATTTTCCTTGTGCTATATTGTGATTAAAAAAAACATTTTTTCTAGGGACAGAAAACTGTAGGTAGGGAGAGTGTTTTTTTTCTTTCACTCTGCAAGTCCTTGTTTCCAGGGACCTGTAAGGACAGTGAGTTAATTTTCCTTGTGCTATATTGTGATTAAAAAAAACATTTTTTCTAGGGACAGAAAACTGTAGGTAGGGAGAGTGTTTTTTTTCTTTCACTCTGCAAGTCCTTGTTTCCAGGGACCTGTAAGGACAGTGAGTTAATTGTCCTTGTGCTATATTGTGCTTAAAAAAAACATTTTTTCTAGGGACAGAAAACTCTAGGTAGGGAGAGTGTTTTTTTTTTTTCACTCTGCAAGTCCTTGTTTCCAGGGACCTGTAAGGACAGTGAGTTAATTGTCCTTGTGCTATATTGTGCTTAAAAAAAACATTTATTCTAGGGACAGAAAACTCTAGGTAGGGACAGTGTCAGTTTCTTTCACTCTGCAAGTCCTTGTTTCCAGGGACCTGTAAGGACAGTGAGTTAATTTTCCTTGTGCTATATTGTGCTTAAAAAAAACATTTATTCTAGGGACAGAAAACTCTAGGTAGGGACAGTGTCAGTTTCTTTCACTCTGCAAGTCCTTGTTTCCAGGGACCTGTAAGGACAGTGAGTTAATTGTCCTTGTGCTATATTGTGCTTAAAAAAAACATTTATTCTAGGGACAGAAAACTCTAGGTAGGGACAGTGTCAGTTTCTTTCACTCTGCAAGTCCTTGTTTCCAGGGACCTGTAAGGACAGTGAGTTAATTTTCCTTGTGCTATATTGTGATTAAAAAAAACATTTTTTCTAGGGACAGAAAACTGTAGGTAGGGAGAGTGTTTTTTTTCTTTCACTCTGCAAGTCCTTGTTTCCAGGGACCTGGAGAGACATTGAGTGAATTGTCCTTGTGCTATATTGTGATTAAAAAAAACATTTATTCTAGGGACAGAAAACTCTAGGTAGGGACAGTGTCAGTTTCTTTCACTGTGAAAGTCCTTGTTTCAAGGGACAGAGAAGGACACCTGAAGGTAGCCCTTATTGCTTTTTTCCCATCTCCCTGCAGGCCATCTATTAGAATGTCTGGAAGGCAAACAAGGAGAGGCAGACAGTCAGGAGGCAATAAAAGAGGGCAAGCAGGCTCTGTGTCTGGGGGCAACAGTGCTGGTCGTGGACGCGGTGCATTGTCATCAGCACATGGCCATGGGACACGCTTGTCCTTCTTTTCGGCAGCTGGACATGTTGAGCCACATCATGCCGAAGACTTGGTAGAGTGGATGACCAAGCCCTCCTCCTCCTCCTCATCCTCTCTCACCCAGGCTCAGGGTACTGGAAAAGCAGCTGCCAAAGCGTCGTCTTCCCTGGTATCAATGTCAGACAAATCATCAGTCACTCCTTCCCTAGACCCACCATGTCCTCCTCCTGAGGAGTCCCCCGAACTGTTTCAGCACAGTGTTGGGTACATGCTCCAGGAGGATGCCCAGCGTTTCGAAGGGTCTGATGATGAAACCCAGCTAGAGGAAGGCAGTAGCGTGAGAGCAGACAGAGGGGATGCTCAAGAAGGACACCAATCTGGCAGTCATGTTCCAGCAGCTGCAGCATACTGCCAGATTGGCTCCAGTGATGAGGAGGGAGGGGATGATGAGGTCAATGACTCCACGTGGGTGCCTAATAGGAGAGAGGAGGAGGAGGAGGATGAGGAGGAGGCACATCTCCAACGAGGCAGGATGCCCTTTGGTGGCCAGCGTAAGGGCAGTACACCGACGGAATCACACCGCAGAGCTCCGCCTGTGCAGGGCGCTGCCTCTGCCCGTCATTCAAAAAGTTCTTTGGTGTGGGCCTTTTTTGAGGCTAGTGCATCAGATCGCACAGCTGCTGTTTGCAACATATGTCTCAAGCGTATATCGCGTGGCCAAAACATCAGCCGCTTGGGTACCACATGCCTGACCAGACATATGTTGACCTGCCATGCAGCTCGTTGGCAAGCCTACCTCAAAGACCCACACCAAAGAACAAAGCGGACCTCTCCTTGCACCGCATCAGCTGGGATCTCCAACCCCACTATAACTTCAGTCCTCTCTGAAACATGCACTGAGAGGAATGAAGGTGTAGAATTAGGTGTGTCACAGCCAAGTACTTGCGCCCACTCTGCTAGCAGTACACCGACGTCCGATTCTAGCAGGCAAATTTCCCTGCCCCAGCTGCTGGACCGTCGAAAGAAGTTCACTCCCAGCCATCCACATGCCCAGCGGTTGAATGCTAGCTTGGCTAAATTGCTAGCGCTTCAACTGCTGCCTTTTCAGTTGGTAGACTCGGCCCCCTTCCGTGAGTTTGTGCAATGTGCGGTTCCTCAGTGGCAGGTTCCCAAACGCCACTTTTTCTCACGGAAGGCTATTCCGGCTCTCTACCGGCATGTGGAAGGCAATGTCTTGGCCTCGCTGGACAGGGCGGTCAGCGGTAAGGTGCATATTACCGCTGACTCATGGTCCAGCAGGCATGGACAGGGACGTTACCTTTCTTTCACGGCCCATTGGGTCACTCTTTTGGCAGCTGGGAAGGATTCAGGACAAGGTGCAGTAGTGTTGGAGGTTGTCCCACCGCCACGCCTCCAAAATGCTACTACTGGTTGTGACACACCTCTCTCCTCCACCCCCTCCTCTTCTTCTTCCTCCATGGCCTCTTCCTGTGGTTTGTCCTATGAACCAGCGGTGCTCCGTAGCCGTTCACGGGGCTACGCAAGTACGCAGGCAAAAAGATGCCATGCCGTGCTTGCGCTGGTGTGTTTGGGGGACAGAAGCCACACTGGGGCAGAGGTCCTGTCTGCTCTGCAGGGCCAGGCCGAGAGGTGGTTGACGCCACGCCAGCTTAAGCCAGGAATGGTGGTTTGCGACAATGGCACCAACCTCCTCTCCGCCCTCCGACAGGGACAACTGACCCATGTGCCCTGTGTGGCTCACGTCCTTAACCTGGTGGTGCAGCGCTTCTTGGGCAGGTACCCGGGCTTACAGGATGTCCTGAGGCAGGCCAGGAAAGTCTGTGTGCATTTCCGCAGATCTTATAATGCCAGTGCTCGCCTGGCTGAGCTGCAAAAGGAGTTGAACCTGCCCAAGAACCGCCTTATATGTGACATGCCCACCAGGTGGAACTCAACGTTGGCCATGCTGCAGCGGCTGCACACGCAGCAGAGGGCCATCAATGAGTACCTGTGCGACTACGGCACCAGGACAGGGTCAGGGGAGCTTGGTTTTTTTTCTCCACGCCAGTGGGGCATGATCAGGGATGCATGCACTGTCCTGGCACCATTTGAGGAGGCCACGAGGATGGTGAGCAGTGACAGTGCATGCATCAGTGACACTGTACCTCTTGTCCACCTGTTGGAGCACACGCTGCGTGGAATAATGGACAGGGCACTTGAGGCAGAACAGAGGCAGGAAGAGGAGGACTTCCTTGCCTCTCAAGGCCCCCTTTACCCAGACAGTGTTCCTTCTGTCCCACCCATCGCACAGGAAGAGGAGGAGGAGGAGGAGGAGGAGGAGGAGGAGGAGGATTGTGTCAGCATGGAGGTGGAGGCTGGCACTCAGCATCATCAGCAGCAGTCTTTTAGGGATGATTTACAGTCCCAAGAAACCAGTGGACTTGTACGTGGCTGGGAGGAGGTGGCTGCGGATCATGTCGTCCTTAGTGACCCAGAGGACTCCGGAGCGAATGCCTCAGCAAACCTACGCTGCATGGCCTCCCTGATCCTGCAAAGTCTGCGGAAGGATCCTCGTATTCTTCGGATCAAGGAGAGGGACCATTACTGGCTGGCCACTCTCCTTGATCCACGGTACAAGGGTAAGGTTGCGGACCTTATGTTACCGTCGCAGAGGGAGCAGAGGATGAGACAACTCCGGGAGGCCTTGCAGAAAGGTCTGTGCAACGCGTTCCCAGAGACTGGGAGGTTGCAAACTCCTGGTCCTGGACAACGAGTTGCTGAGGCTTCGGCCAGTCAAAGAAGGAGCGGTGGGGAAGGTGGCCGTCTGACCGATGCGTTCAGACAATTCTTTAGTCCGCAGCCCCAAAGTATGATCGGTTCCAGCAACCATCGCCAGCGTCTGATAAACATGGTGCAGGAATATCTAGGGGCAAGGTCAGACTTGGACACCTTCCCCACCGAAAATCCTCTGGCTTACTGGGTCTTGAGGATGGATCACTGGCCAGAGCTTGCACAGTATGCAATTGAGCTACTGGCCTGTCCTGCATCCAGCGTTCTTTCGGAACGCACATTCAGTGCTGCTGGAGGATTTGTCACGGATCACAGGGTGCGCCTGTCCACCGACTCGGTTGATCGACTGACTTTCATCAAGATGAACCAGTCTTGGATCACCACCAGCTACCACACACCTGATGCTGATATAACAGACTAATTGATTTTAAAATGTCACATCCCTTCAAGACTGATGCTGATGCTGAGTGCCTGTGCTGTTATGTTGACTGGCTATCCTCCTCCTCCGAGTCCTCAATGATACGATTGATGATGATAGCTTGGAAGATCATTTTTGTTTATGGGTGCCGCCACCAGTGCCTAACGCCCAATTTTTCAGCCCCTGTTTAACAGGGGCGTGTAATTACAATTTTTGAAGCAATACTTTGCAACAGGGCTCATTGCTGTGCTCCAAGTACAGTATCTGTGAGGAGTTGCAGTGTTGTGCCACCAGTGCCTAAGGCCCAATTTTTCAGCCCCTGTTTAACAGGGGCGTGTCATTACAATTTTTGAAGCAATACTTTGCAACAGGGCTCATTGCTGTGCTCCAAGTACAGTATCTGTGAAGGGTTGCAGTGTTGTGCCACCAGTGCCTAAGGCCCAATTTTTCAGCCCCTGTTCAACAGGGGCATGTAATTACAATTCTTGATCTAATAATTCACAGCAGGGCCCATTGCTGCACCCACCAAGAGTAACTGTCAGGGCTTACAGTGTTGTGGCACCAGCACCACCATCAAAGGCCCAATTTTTACTACCACTGTTCAACAATTATATGTAATTAAAATTCCTGATATAATAGTTGACAGCAGGGCGTTCCAGCACCAACCAAGAGTAACTGTGAGTGCTTACAGTGTTGTGCCAACACCAACAACTAAGGGGCCTATTTCTGCAGAGTATATACGGCAGGTCCCTACTTTCAAACATCCAACTTACAAACGACTCCTACTTGCAAACGCAAGAAGACAACAGGAAGTGAGAGGAAATCTACCACTAGGAAGGAAAATTCTCTCCTGTAAGAATAAATATGGGAGAAAGGTGTCTCCTCTGTACTGATGCTTTATCAGCAATCCTTGTTTCAAGAAAAACACCACATTTCAAAAACAGTTGTCATTAGGACGGAAAGTGAGGTGAAATGTTCTGAACAGGGGCACAGACAGCAAAACAAATGTTACAGGGGTGATAACCCTTACCTATGTTTTCCAAAAAGTATAAAAATAGATTTTTGGTCTGGAGCTACACTTCAACAATGTACCTGTTCAAAATTACAAACAGATTCTACATAAGAACAAACCTACAGTCCCTGTCTTGTATGCACCGCCTGTATACGGCTGTTCAGAGTATATAGGGCCTTTTTTATTTTATGTGCGGGGTTCCCCTTAATATCCATACAAGACCCAAAGGGGCTGGTAATGGGCTGGGGTAGGGGGGGGGGTCATGGGGTAGCTATGCCATTTTTCTTAAAGATTTTCATCCATATTACCGGGACCAGACATTACATTAAAGCCGCAAGCAGTTTTAAATGGCTTTTTTTTCCTTTAGAAGTGTCATTTTGTGCAGGGACAGTTCTAAACACGGGAAACACGTGGCACTTCACAGGCATACTTTAGACACCCCCCAGGTACGATATTTAAAGGAATATTTGACTTTTTTTTTTTCACTTTATGCATCATTAAAATGACTGCTCCCGGAAAACGACCGTTTTTAAAACTTATTTTTGCATTGATACATGTCCCCTGGTGCAGAACCCGGGTTCCCAAACCCTTTTTAGGACAATAACATGCATAATAGTTGTTATAATTAGCACTTTAGAATTCGAACGTTCGCATCCATTGTATTTAATAGGGTTCTAATGTTCGTTCGAACTTTCGGTCCGTTCGCGGGTTCTGGTGCGAACCGAACCCGGGGGTGTTCGGCTCATCACTACAGAGGAGGTCCAGTACTAGAATTGTTGCACGCGCTCTAACGCACGCGGCGATACCTCACATATGTGGCTTGAACGGCGCTTACATATGCGGGCGGGACTTACATGTGTGTTCGCTTCTAAGCGCGAGTTTTTGGGGACGGGCGTTTTAAAAAAAAACTAAAAATGTTTATTTTATTTTACTTGTTTTTTTTATTTTTACTTTTTTTTTTTTTTACCCTTTTTTTTTTAAACACTTTTATTCCTATTACAAGGAATGTAAACATCCCTTGTAATAGGAATGTGTGTGACAGGTTCTCTTTATGGAGAGATGCAGGGTCAATAAGACCCCACATCTCTCCTCCAGGCTGGAAAGCATGAGATCAGTGAAAAAAATTTCACTGATCTCATACTTACAGCCGCAATGGCGGCTTTGTTTACATTTGAGGACCCGGGCGTGACGTCATCACATCGCGCCCGGGCCTCCGGCGATCATAGAGATGACTGGTGACCATCTGGTCACCAGTCATCTCTATGCTCATCATGTGACCCACCACCGGCGCCAACGATTCTCTCCGGGTCCCCGATCGCACGGGAGAGCCCGGAGAAGCACCGGATGGCGGCGGGAGGGGGGGGGGATGTCCCCTCCCGCCACCTATAAGAACGATCAAGCGACGGAATCGCTGCTATGATCATTCTTATGGTGCGCAGGATCGCCGGCTCTAAACAAGTGTAGCGGGGTCTCTTCTAAGGCCCCAGGACTACGTTACTCAGAACCCCATTCGGCCCCAGGGCGGAGGTTCCACCGCAGAGACTCATGGGAGGGGTTACTTAAGGGAGAGGCGAGGCGGAGCTCGCTCTCTTGGGACACGGCGCGTCAAGTGACAAGTCATCCTGTGCGGATCGACTGTGAAGCAAGGCCTGAAGCCTGAGGCCTTGCTTGAAGTCCGAAGAGCCTTCCACCATACTGCGGAGCCCGGGTAGATCCTGACCCGTCGTGATAGGACGTGAGTTGGATCGAGGACTCGATCGGAGCAGACGCTGTGTGCGACACACATGCGGTGGAAGTCCCAGGCTGGGATCGCGCCTGGAGTGGTGAGCGGGCACCTGCCCATATCAATAGACTGAGTTGTGTTCAGGCCTGTAGACTGCCTAGGCCCGCTGCTCGCTCACCAGTGTTTCTTGGGGAGTCCGGTAGCCGGGACAGAGTTGAAGTACCTACCTCCTCCCGTTTTGCCCTGTTATTTCAAGTTAACACCCAATGTGGATTACAAATGGTTATTTCTTTAAGTGCACCAACGAAAGCTGGCCGGTGAAGAAACCTTCCTCACTTAGGGGAAAGAGACTCAGTTCCATTCCATGTCAGGCCTGACTTAGAGAGGGAGTTTAGAAAGTTTGTGTTATTACGCCATAGAAGAGCACACGCCATAATAGCTCCGCGTGGTGGACACTGCACGGCGCCATATTATTGTGCTGTACTTAGTACATTGATTGATGCAGGGCTCTGCAGGCCCATGTATATGTTGTATGTTATACCTTGAATCCTTCGTTACCAGTAAAGCTGATATATATATTTTATATTCTTGCCTCAGCGTGTTGTCTGACTGTTTAGAGATTATTAAGTATAATACACCTGAGAGTGATAAGAGTTTAACCCTAGACTGACTGTGCCAGAGTGGGTCGAGTAAGATTGCCAGTGGGTTGGCGATACTGCGTGCAGGGCCCGAAATCAAATCAGCGGCTCTCTTAATTGGGGGTAGCGCTACACGTGGGGGCTCGTGAGTCCGGGATCCTGTCGCAGCAAATAGCAGCCAAAAAGTACCAGCATGGACCCACAAGAAGTAGTGAAGTGGTGCGCAGCAGTCAACACAGATCCAAACGGGGCAGTGATTGTAGAACTCCCAGGGATCTGGCAAGAAGATGCAGTGAAACAGTTAGTGATGTCACTGTCCCCACAACAGAAGGCATGGATAGTGGATGTCAGATTAGAACCTCCTTCGACATATGTACTGATAAAATGGAAGGATGGAGTCCCAGAAGACTTCAAGAAGCCAAGCATAGAAACGGCAGATAAGCAAACTTATAAGCTAATACGCGCCCCACCCAACCTAAAAGATGTAAAGAAAGAAGAGAGTCCCGGGTCGCCGCAGGGCACCCTCAGCACAGAATTATGCGCGGTTCTAGGGGAGATCATAGCGCAATGCAAGAAAGACCCAGCGGATTATCAAATAGCAGGATACCGGAAACTCAGAATGTTTTCAGGAAGGAAACCTGTACCTTCAGGCGAAGAAGGATTTGAGGAGTGGTTAGACGGTGCAACTCAGGCTCTGGAGGAGTGGGAAGTCCCAGACCACACGAAGAAGCAGAGAATTGCTGAGAGCTTGAAGGGGCCTGCTTTAGAGGCCGTACACAACCTCAAGATGAGCAAAACAGACTGTACTGCGCAGGACTATCTAGACATTCTGCAGAATGTGTTCGGTGGAACAGAGAAGATCACCCGAACTTACCTACCAACTGGAGCATTGCTATCAAAAGGCAGGGGAGAAGCTATCAGAGTTCATGATGCGCCTAGATAAAATACTGCACAAGATGATCTTAAAGAAGGGGATTGATCCAAAGAAGGTGGATGAGGCCCGGGTCCAACAGGTGATGAGAGGATCTCAACCCCTGGATCCCATCGCACTGGCGTTACGTACAAGACAGGACGGGAAGAGCCTGGAGTACCCTGACTTGATCCGAGTAGTCAGAGAGGAAGAAGCTATGCTGGAGGAGAAAAAGAGGAGCCAACCAGTTGAGACGGTGAACCCTCCTCCGGTGATGGTCAGGACGGCCATGACCTTAGAAAGAGATGCAGAGGTGGATACCTTGAAGTCGCAGATGTCCCAAGTGCTGGGAATGTTGACTAGGCTTGTGCACAACGGAAAAATTCGTTCCGTTTCGGTTCGTTTCTTTCCGGTCCTGTTGATTCGTAATCATTCGTAATTTTGCTAGACGGGATTTTTCGTGTTCGGACTCATTCGTATTTTTGCAAGCGACATTTTTCGTTGAATTTTTTGTTGCTTTATAATTCGTACTTTCGGTAGAGTACGTTGTTTTTCGTTGATTCTGGACACAACTCCTACTTTCGTAACTTTTTTTGGGTTCGTTGATTCGTAATTTTCTGTGTCTCTCTCACGACGACGCTGACTATTATGCCTAATGTGCTTCGAATGGATTTGTACTTTTCGAAATACATAGCGGTTATTTGTAATGATTCGAAATCTCGTATTTTACTTTCGTTTTTTACATGCGGCTATAGCCTCCGCCCCTGTACACCATTTTGAGAGGGTTCAGCACGGTGAGGGAGAAGCAGAGAGCAGAGCAGAGTGTTATTGTGCTTCGAATGGATTAGAAATCTCGTATTTTACTTTCGTTTTTTACATGCGGCTATAGCCTCCGCCCCTGTACACCATTTTGAGAGGGAGTTCAGCACGGTGAAGGAGAAGCAGAGAGCAGAGCAGAGTGAGTGTTATTGTGTTTCCAATGGATTTGTACATTCGTAAGTTTTTTCATAACGAATTATGCCGAAGACATTCGGGCATTCGCTATTTTGCGGTATAATTTATTTCGGATTCGGTTTTATTCGTAATTGCTTTGTTCGGAAATTCGAATGCTTCCGAATGTCCGAAAGTTGCTAAATTCGGACGAATTTCGATTCGTTACGAAACGAATTGCACAAGCCTAATGTTGACCTCCTTGATGGAAAAGGAGTCAAGGGTACCAGAGAGGGAAAGTCCGAGGAAGGAATTGTTCCCAAATACCTCAGCACCCGCATCCCTGGAAAATTGGGGAAATGTGATCTGCTTCAATTGTGGGGGAACTGGCCATCTTGCCAAAGTATGTGCCAGTCCCAAGAAGAAGAGACTGAATAACCGTAAGCCGCCGGAAAACTCCAACGGGCCCCGGTGAAGGAGTCAACCGGGTGCCCATCATCATCAAGGAACTCCATACTGAATAAGAAGCACATGAAAGAAGGGGCCAGGACCCCACAGAAGAAACCAAGGGTTCCTCAGAAGGAACGCACTCCAAAGAAACACAATAAAGTCCCTCAGCGGGTAGTTACACCCATACAGAGGAGAGAGATCAATGCATACCAGGCTCAGGAGAGACTTAAATCCAAAGACAAAAAGAGAAAGGAAAGTCAAGGAGGGAAATGCAAAGATCCAAGGAAAGAGACCCCTTCGAAGCAGTACCCAGAGAAACTGGTGGGTCCCTCCCCAATTGTATCCATTCAAGTAGAGGGGATCTACACAAGAGCCCTGTTGGATACTGGAGCGCAGGTGACCCTGTTGTATCGAGACTTCTACGACAGGCACCTAAGTCACCTACCCATCCAGAAGATTGAAGACTTGGAGATATGGGGAATTGGAACAGAGAAGTTTCATTATGATGGCTATCTACCCATAAGACTGACGTTTGACCCATCCATAGCAGGGAAGGGGGAAGTGTTCGACACCTTGGCTGTGGTGTGCCCCCGACCCCCTGGAGCTAACAGGAGTTCCTTGATAATAGGAACCAACACGGATCTGGTCCGAAGACTTTTGTTCCCACTAACAAGAAGGAAGAACCTCCCAGTTACGGAGATTCACCCAATGTTGAAGACCGCCTTCCAATGGCTGATCTTGGAGCAAAAGGCCCCGGAAGAGGGGTTGGGAAGGTCTGGAGACTTGGAGGAAAAGGGATAGTGCTGCAACCCAGTGAAGTAACCTGCTTGAAGGCCACAGTGAAACTCACTTGGGAGCAGCCGGGCCCTTTTGTGACGTTGGAACCCGACCCAAGAGAAGGACCTTCTGGCTTGGAGGTAGTCCCGGAAGTGGTCCCGTGAGGGCCCTGAAGAAGGCCCACTGCAAGGCGCCTGTGAGTGTCAGAAACACCACGGATGGTCCCATGGAAGTCCCAGCCAGGCTGTTATTGGGCCGGGTGAGCCCAGCCACACCAGTTGCCTCCTCAGATGTGGGGAAGACAGATGGAGAGAGTACAGTGTGGGAGAAGCTTTCCATGGAGAATCCAAATCTGTCCAGGGCTTGGAGAGAGAGAGCCCGGAACCAGTTAACTCGGTGGGAGAGGATCTTCTCATACGATGAGTTTGACGTGGGGTGTGCTAGGAGTGCCACCCATCGAATCCACCTCCAGGAAGACAAGCCCTTCAGAGAAAGGGTTAGGCAGGTTCCATTGGCAGACCTCGAAGATTTGAGGGAACAGCTGGCTGAGCTCAAGCAAACAGGTGTGATCCAAGAATCAATAAGTCCGTATGCTTCCCCCATAGTAGTAGTCCGGAAGAAGAACGGGTCACTAAGGTTGTGTATTAACTATAGGACCCTCAACAGGAGAACCACTCCGGACCAGTATACCACTCCAAGGATAGAAGACGCCTTGCAGAGCTTGTCCAGAGCCAAGTGGTTCAGTGTTATGGACTTAAAGAGTGGGTATTATCAGATTCCGATGCACCCAGAAGACAAAGAAAACACGGCTTTCATAACCCCAGTGGGGTTCTTTGAATTCAATCGGATGCCTCAAGGTCTGTCTGGAGCTCCAGCCACATTCCAAAGACTCATGGAGAAGACTGTGGGAGACATGAACCTCATCGAGGTCCTTGTATACTTGGATGACATCATAGTCTTTGGCAGAACTTTGGAGGAACATGAAGAAAGGCTGGAGAAGGTCTTGAAGAGACTGAGTGAAGAAGGACTCAAGCTCTCACCTGAAAAATGCCAATTTTATCAGTCTTCAGTCAACTATCTGGGACACATAGTGTCCGAAAATGGGGTGTCCACAGACCCTGAAAAACTGGAGGCTGTCACCTCCTGGCCAAGACCTACCACCGTAACAGAACTCAGGTCCTTCCTAGGATTCTGTTCCTATTACAGGAGGTCCGTGGAGGGGTTTGCTCGAATAGCGAGACCGTTGAATGAGTTGCTGAAGACGGAAGGGGAAGAGGATGACTCAGGCCCCAGGAAGCCGGGGGAGTCAGTCAAGGACCAGTGGAATGAGAAGTGTGAAGGCGCCTTCCAGATGCTGAAAAAGAGTTTGACCACCGCCCCTGTTCTGGCCTATGCAGACCCAAAGAAGCCTTACGAACTTCATGTGGATGCCAGTCATGATGGTCTGGGAAGAGTACTCTACCAGGAGCATGAAGGGCAACAGAGGCCGGTCGCGTATGTGAGCAGAAGCTTGACCCCCTCTGAAAAGAACTATCCCACCCATAAGTTGGAGTTCCTGGCCCTCAAGTGGGCCGTAGTAGACAAACTTCGAGATTACCTATATGGAGCAGATTTCACTGTAAAAACGGATAACAATCCCCTTACCTACCTGTTTACCACAGCAAAGCTGGACGCCACAGGACATAGATGGCTGGCGGCGCTGTCTGCCTTCAATTTCAGCTTGAAATATAGACCTGGGGCGGGAAATCGGGATGCGGGCGCCCTGTCCAGATGGTCTCATATTCCCACCCACAGTAGTGAAAAAAGGGCGTGTGGAATGAATGGACAGCCGCACTCCGAAAACCATGAAGGTTGCCTTTATTGGGTAAAAAAACTTACAGCACTGCAAGTCACATCAAGAAATGGGGGGGTACAGCCGACGCGTTTCACACTGAGCCATGACTAAACACTAGTTTTCAGTGTGAAACGCGTCGGCTGTACCCCCCATTTCTTGCTGTGACTTGCAGTGCTGTAAGTTTTTTTACCCAATAAAGGCAACCTTCATAGTTTTCGGAGTGCGGCTGTCCATTCATTCCACACGCCCTTTTTCCGCATCAATTGCATCGCCAGCACCCTGGTTCCTGGGAAGACACTGACCATCTACTTGCACTCACCTGGAGCGGTGATCTCTTTTCTCTCCACAGTAGTGAAGACTGGACCCAAGTGGCACCTGACGGGGTGCGGGCCCTTTTCCAAGGGGCTGAACTCCAAGCCAAGGGAGGCTCAAGAGCAGAAGAGATAGGGGTCACTATCGTAGGAGCTTCCAAGCAGTACTGCGGAGCAACCTTACTGGGGGAAGACAACTTACCCAGACTGACCAAAAAGGAGTTGAGATCCGACCAACAGGAGGACCCTATGGGGAGATTGGTCCTAGAAGCATTAGAAAATCAGAACCCAAGCATACTCTTACGTCACCCCTCGAAGGAAGCTCACCTGTTAAAAAAAGAGTGGGACAGGCTACAGGTGCATCAGGGAGTGGTCTACCGAAGGGGCCCCTCTGATGACCAAGAAGACAAGTGGCAGTTGTTCCTGCCGGAGAAACACAGGGAGACGGTCATGATCGCCTTACATGACAACCATGGTCACCTGGGAGCGGAAAGGACTTTCCAACTTGTTAGAGACTGTTTCTATTGGCCCTGCATGAGGGCTGAAGTTGAGGAATACTGCCATTCATTTGCACGATGCATACAGAGAAAGACTCTGCCCCATCAAGCTGCCCCAATGGGCTATTTACAAAGTGAAGGCCCGCTTGACCTGGTGTGCATTGATTTCCTCTGCCTCGAACCCGACCTGAAGGGACTAGGAAATGTTCTGGTAGTGACCGACCATTTCACCCGGTATGCACAGGCTTTTCCAGCCAACGACCAGAAGGCCTCTACTGTGGCCAAAATACTCGTAGAGAAGTACTTTATACATTATGGACTACCACAGATCAGGGGAGGGATTTCGAGAGCAAACTGATACGAAAACTCCTAGATGCCTTAGGGATCAAGAAGACCAGGACTACTCCTTATCATCCTCAAGGTGATGCTCAACCAGAGAGATTCAACCGAACCCTGCTCAATATGTTGGGAACTTTAAGTGGCGAAAAGAAGCAACATTGGAGTAGTCACATAGCGGCCCTTGTGCACGCTTACAACAGCACTGTCAGCGATGCTACTGGATATTCACCTTACAGACTTATGTTCGGGAGAGAAGCAAGATTGCCAGTGGATCTGGCCTACGGCACCTCCATAGATCATTGTTCTGCTGCTTTCCACAAGGGATATGTAGATAGACTTAGACACAACTTGAAGACGGCTTATGAGCAAGCTCAGGCGGCCTCGGAACAGAGAGGGGCTCGCAACAAGAGGAATTTTGACCTAAAGGTTAGGATCCAAGACCTACAACCAGGAGACAGGGTGTTATTGCGGAACCTAGGGATCCCTGGAAAACATAAACTCGCAGATAGATGGAGACCAGAGCCTTATGTCATTTGTAGAAAATTACCGGGCCTACCCGTTTACAGACTTAAACACGAGAGGAAGTTAGGGCCCTTGAAGACTTGGCATCGAAACCACCTACTTCCGCTCGCTGAAGCAGTTCGGTTGCCTCCTAGGATGGATTCTCCTGAACCCATGTCCATTCCGAACACCCCTAGACCCAACACTCGGTCTCAGACCCCTCGGATGGAGGATACAGAAGATTCAGAAATGAGTGAAGGCGAGGGAGAGGAAATTGGCTGGCTTTGGCCTTTCCAGGGCCCAACGACTTCTGCTATTGATCTTCCACCTGACGAAGATACCGAGGATCACACACTGAATGCAGAAGCTACGGAGTTCATTCCATCTAGTCACTGGTCAGATGCTTGGGAGAGTGTCGGTGAACTATCCCCTGAAGAGGACCCAAGGGAAGCCATGTATCTTCCTGCTCCGGAGCCAGATACTCCTGAATTAGAAGGAACCCCCGAGTTGGTTACAGAAGAAGAATCTGTTCCCACAGAAAGTCCCAGAGGACAGAGGAAGCGGAGGGCCATAAAACCTCCCAGGAGATTAACCTACCCACAAATGGGGAAGAGTGCGGAAGACACTGTATTCACTGCCAGAAGGAGTATGGAAGACCCTGACCCTCCCACTGTTCATTTGGTGGGAGGCAACCCCAGCTCACTCTCTGGCACAGTTAGACAGGATGCTGTTGTTAATGTGTCCTGTGGGCAGAGGAGTTCACCGCCTCGTTTCTGGTGGGAATTTCCTCTGCCGACATCATGTGGAGTATTGATGGATGTTGTTAGATGGGTAGCTTGAAGTTATGTTATCTTTGGGGACCAAAGAGTTCAAGTGGGGGGAGTGTGTAGCGGGGTCTCTTCTAAGGCCCCAGGACTACGTTATCCAGAACCCCATTCGGCCCCAGGGCGGAGGTTCCACCGCAGAGACTCATGGGAGGGGTTACTTAAGGGAGAGGCGAGGCGGAGCTCGCTCTCTTGGGACACGGCGCGTCAAGTGACAAGTCATCCTGTGCGGATCGGCTGTGAAGCAAGGCCTGAAGCCTGAGGCCTTGCTTGAAGTCCGAAGAGCCTTCCACCATACTGCGGAGCCCCGGTGGATCCTGACCCGTCGTGATAGGACGTGAGTTGGATCGAGGACTCAATCGGAGCAGACGCTGTTTGCGACACACATGCGGTGGAAGTCCCAGGCTGGGATCGCGCCTGGAGTGGTGAGCGGGCACCTGCCCATATCAATAGACTGAGTTGTGTTCAGGCCTGTAGACTGCCTAGGCCTGCTGCTCGCTCACCAGTGTTTCTTGGGGAGTCCGGTAGCCGGGACAGAGTTGAAGTACCTACCTCCTCCCGTTTTGCCCTGTTATTTCAAGTTAACACCCAATGTGGATTACAAATGGTTATTTCTTTAAGTGCACCAACGAAAGCTGGCTGGTGTAGAAACCTTCCTCACTTAGGGGAAAGAGACTCAGTTCCATTCCATGTCAGGCCTGACTTAGAGAGGGAGTTTAGAAAGTTTGTGTTACTACGCCATAGAAGAGCACACGCCATAATAGCCCCGCGTGGTGGACACTGCGCGGCGCCATATTATTGTGCTGTACCTAGTACATTGATTGATGCAGGGCTCTGCAGGCCTATGTATATGTTGTATGCAGTGGCGGCCCGTCCATAGGGGGCGCCCGGGCGCTGCCCCCCCTCCTGTGAGTTTTTTTTTTTTTATGTCTTTTTTTTTTTTACACATGGCGGCGCGACCATAGTGGGCGCAGAAGCACCGCTACCTTCTGCGCCCGGCCGTCACTCACCACAACAATACATAGGTTCATGCATTGCATGAACCTATGTATTGCTGCCACCCACTATTCAGATGGCCGGCCCCTTGAGCGCCGGCCATCTGAGTCACAGCGTCTGATTGGCCTTTAGAAGTGCCTATCAGAGCCAGCAGGCTCTGATAGGCTTCCCGACTACAGCCTGAGGGCTGTAATCGGCTTCTAAATACCTAATGAGAGGACGCACAGGGGTGCGTTCCCTGGCCAATCAGGTTCACCGGGTCTGGTTACCGGTAACCTGATTGGCTGAAGTGACATCGAGGGCGGGAGAAGACATCGAGGATGGAAGAAGGACGGCGCTGACTCGAGGAAGGTAAGTGCAGGGCTGGGGGGGACAAACTTGCTGTATTATGGGGGAGAAACTGGCTGTATTATGAGGACAAACTGGCAGTATTATGAGGACAAACTGGCTGCATTATGGGGGAAGAAACTGGCTGCATTATGGGGGAAGAAACTGGCTGCATTATGGGGGAAGAAACTGGCTGCATTATGGGGGAGAAACTGGCTGCATTATGGGGGAGAAACTGGCTGCATTATGGGGGAGAAACTGGCTGCATTATGGGGGAGAAACTGGCTGCATTATGGGGGAGAAACTGGCTGCATTATGGGGGAGAAACTGGCTGCATTATTGGGGGAGAAACTGGCTGTATTATTGGGGGAGAAACTGTGTCACGTACCAAGTGTGACCAGAACTGTGCAGCTAGCAACAGAGGAACACCAAACACGTATAAGTGAAATATAAAGATTTATTAAAGATAAGTGAAATAATATATATATATATATAACCACCTCCAATACCACACAGTGCACAACAACCAATACCAAACAGAACCCACAATTAATAACAGTAACAGACAAATATGTACAAGTAATGGGGGAACCAGAATCATAAACAGGGCCAGGCCGAGGTCATACACAGGGGGATCAGCAGATGGGGTAAGGATGGATCAGGACAGGGAGACAGGATCAAGCAGGGGGCAACCAGGCTGCAGAGCAGGGATCAGGGATTAGGACGGACACAACAGGTTCAGGATCAGGTTACAGGGATCAGGGATCAGGATACATGGATCAAGGTTCAAGCAGACAGGCTACAGGTCAGGGCACGAGGACGATACCAGGGCAGTGTGTGTATACACCTGCCGGGTATTTATAGGAATGCCTGATTAGCTTCAGGTCACACCTGATCGGAGGGAGGGCAGTCTGCTCCACACTGCCAGGATCCATCCGCTGGTGGAAACCAGTACTGCGTCCAAAAGATAATACAACACTAGCAGGGAAAGATTCTCCTGACAGTTACAAACTGCCAGGAGACACCTGCTGGTGGACCACAGTACTGCAAGATAAATAATAAATGCCACCAGCGGATGGAACCTTTCCTGACAGTACCCCCCCCTCAAAGGAGCGGCCTCCGGACGCTCCAACTAGCTGTTGCCGGAGAAAGTTCATGGCAATCAGCTGGGTAGTAGGCAAAGTCACATCCGGGCAGACAATCACATCAAGCTGGGCAGCAGGCAGGAACACCTCGGGCTGGGCAGCAGGCTCCGGGTCATCGAGCTGGGCAGCAGACAGGAACACTTCGGGCTGGGCAGCAGGCCCCGGGTCATCGAGATGGGCAGCAGGCAGGAACACCTCGGGCTGGGCAGCAGGCTCTGGGTCATCGAGCTGGGCAGCAGGCAGGAACACCTCGGGCTGGGCAGCAGGCTCCGGATCATCAAGCTGGGCAGCAGACAGGAACACTTCGGGCTGGGCAGCAGGCTCCGGGTCATCGAGCTGGGCAGCAGGCTCCGGGTCATCGAGCTGGGCAGCAGGCAGGGACACCTCGGGCTGGGCAGCAGGCTCTGGGTCATCGAGCTGGGCAGCAGGCAGGAACACCTCGGGCTGGGCAGCAGGCTCCGGATCATCAAGCTGGGCAGCAGACAGGAACACTTCGGGCTGGGCAGCAGGCTCCGGGTCATCGAGCTGGGCAGCAGGCTCCGGGTCATCGAGCTGGGCAGCAGGCAGGGACACTTCGGGCTGGGCAGCAGGCTCCGGGTCATCGAGCTGGGCAGCAGACGGGATCATCTCAGGCTGGGCAGCAGACGGGATCATCTCAGGCTGGGCAGCAGGCGGGATCATCTCAGGCTGGGCAGCAGGCGGGATCATCTCAGGCTGGGCAGCAGGCGGGATCATCTCAGGCTGGGCAGCAGGCGGGATCATCTCAGGCTGGGCAGCAGGCGGGATCATCTCAGGCTGGGCAGCAGGCGGGATCATCTCAGGCTGGGCAGCAGGCGGGATCATCTCAGGCTGGGCAGCAGACGACATACCCTCGAGCCGGGAAAAGGGCTCCACCACCTCGGGCCGGGAAACGGGCACCACAACCTCAAGCCGGGAAACGGGCACCACAACCTCAAGCCAGGGAACGGGCACCACAGCGGGCACCACAACCACAGGCCGGGAAACGGGCACCACAACCACAGGCCGGGAAACGGGCACCACAACCACAGGCCGGGAAACGGGCACCACAACCACAGGCCGGGAAACGGGCACCACAACCACAGGCCGGGAAACGGGCACCGGATCTTCCGACTGGGACACTGTCATCAGGGCTTCAGTTTGGAAGGCTGGCACGGGAACTCCATGTTGGCAGGCTGGCACAGGGTCTTCAGGCTGGCAGGCTGGCACAGGGTCTTCAGGCTGGTACAGGGTCTTCAGGCTGGCAGGCTGGCACAGGGTCTTCAGGCTGGCACAGGGTCTTCAGGCTGGCAGGCTGGCACAGGGTCTTCAGGCTGGCAGGCCAGCTCGAGAACCGCAGACTGGAAGGCTGGCTCGAAAACCGCAGGCTGGAAGGCTGGCTCGAAAACCGCAGGCTGGAAGGCTGGCTCGAAAACTGCAGGCTGGAAGGCTGGCTCGAAAACTGCAGGCTGGAAGGCTGGCTCGAAAACCGCAGGCTGGAAGGCTGGCTCGAAAACCGCAGGCTGGAAGGCTGGCTTGAGAACTGCAGGCTGGAAGGCTGGCTTGAGAACTGCAGGCTGGAAGGCTGGCTTGAGAACTGCAGGCTGGAAGGCTGGCTTGAAGGCTGGCTCTGGGACTGCAGGCTGGAAGGCTGGTTCTGGAACTGCAGGCTGGAAGGCGGGCTCAAGGACCGCAGGCTGGAAGGCTGGCTCAAGGACTGCAGGCTGGAAGGCTGGCTCTGAAACTGCAGGCTGGAGGGCTGGCTCTGAAACTGCAGGCTGGAAGGCTGGCTCTGGAACTGCAGGCTGGAAGGCTGGCTCTGGAACTGCAGGCTGGAAGGCGGGCTCAAGGACCGCAGGCTGGAAGGCTGGCTCAAGGATTACAGGCTGGAGCAGGTTGGTGGGTGTGGAGGAAGGTGGGATTACTGGTTGGATTGTGTGGGTAGGGAAATACTTCTGCTTCTTTTTAGATTTGGTCACTGCAGGTTTGCACATAACGGGGGGAGTATATGGAAAAGATGGAATCGAGCAAATGGAAGAATATGGCAGGGATACGGGGACAGTGGCTGGAGGAGGTTCTTGTGGGCTTGCAGGCAGCTGAGAAGAGGCAGGTGGGTTGAATGCAGGATAGGTGCAGGGAGCAGAGACTGGATATTGATACCTGGTGGGAAGTAGTGTGTACTGAACTGCGACTGGGGTTGCCATGGGTGATGGAGAAATAGACTCTTGGGCAGGCAGGTGTCTGGCAGCAGAGAAGTTTTTTGTGGGCTGGCTGGGGCCGATTGCAAAATATCAGACCATGCTGAGAGTAGTGGCTGCACAAACTGCAGTTTACATTCTGCCTGTCTGACAAGGGATTGTACACAATCAACACACTATTATTTTCTGTTGGGAACAAGCTGTGTAATGTTCAAAAAAGTATGGGGAGTCATCCTCCAGAAGCCAAACCAAAGATACGACCTGATTAACATTAAAGGGGGGAGAAAAATCATCATGGCCCTCTGGGATACAAGGCAAAGCCAGCTCTGTGCAGATTTTAATTAAAGGTTGAACATCCCCAAACATCATACAGCCCTGATCAACCCAGGAGTGAGCTAAACGAATAATCTCTAGCAGCTGATCACTGGTCCACTCTTTCAGTGTCTGACGGAGATATTCACCACTCTCTGACGCCAGCAGAGTATAATAAGGAATCATATCAGAGTTCATTTTAGCAGAGTAACAGAACCAAAATGGGTCCTCTGTGCAGCTACTTCTGATCAATAATGGCCCTGGTATACTGTCACGTACCAAGTGTGACCAGAACTGTGCAGCTAGCAACAGAGGAACACCAAACACGTATAAGTGAAATATAAAGATTTATTAAAGATAAGTGAAATAATATATATATAACCACCTCCAATACCACACAGTGCACAACAACCAATACCAAACAGAACCCACAATTAATAACAGTAACAGACAAATATGTACAAGTAATGGGGGAACCAGAATCATAAACAGGGCCAGGCCGAGGTCATACACAGGGGGATCAGCAGATGGGGTAAGGATGGATCAGGACAGGGAGACAGGATCAAGCAGGGGGCAACCAGGCTGCAGAGCAGGGATCAGGGATTAGGACAGACACAACAGGTTCAGGATCAGGTTACAGGTTCAGGGATCAGGATACATGGATCAGGATACATGGATCAAGGTTCAAGCAGACAGGCTACAGGTCAGGGCACAAGGACAATACCAGGGCAGTGTGTGTATACACCTGCCGGGTATTTATAGGAATGCCTGATTAGCTTCAGGTCACACCTGATCGGAGGGAGGGCAGTCTGCTCCACACTGCCAGGATCCATCCGCTGGTGGAAACCAGTACTGCGTCCAAAAGATAATACAACACCAGCAGGGAAAGATTCTCCTGACAGTTACAAACTGCCAGGAGACACCTGCTGGTGGACCACAGTACTGCAAGATAAATAATAAATGCCACCAGCGGATGGAACCTTTCCTGACAAACTGGCTGTATTATGGGGGAGAAACTGGCTGCATATAGGGGAGAAACTGGCTGCATTATGGGGGAGAAACTGGCTGTATTATGGGGGAGAAACTGGCTGCATATAGGGGAGAAACTGGCTGCATTATGGGGGAGAAACTGGCTGCATATGGGGGAGAAACTGGCTGTATATTGGGGGAGAAACTGGCTGTATATTGGGGGAGAAACTGGCTGCATTATGGGGGAGAAACTGGCTGCATTATGGGGGAGAAACTGGCTGCATATTGGGGGAGAAACTGGCTGCATTATGGGGGAGAAACTGGCTGCATTATGGGGGAGAAACTGGCTGCATATGAGGGGGAAACTGGCTGTATTATGGGGGAGAAACTGGCTGCATTATGGGGGAGAAACTGGCTGCATATGGGGAGAAACTGGCTGTATATTGGGGCAGAAACTGGCTGTATATTGGGGGAGAAACTGGCTGCATATAGGGGAGAAACTGGCTGCATATGGGGGAGAAACTGTCTGAATATGGGGGAGAAACTGGCTGCATTATGGGGGAGAAACTGGCTGCATTATGGGGGAGAAACTGGCTGCATATGGGGGAGAAACTGGCTGTATATTGGGGGAGAAACTGGCTGTATATTGGGGGAGAAACTGGCTGCATATGGGGGAGAAACTGGCTGCATATGGGGGAGAAACTGGCTGCATATGGGGGAGAAACTGGCTGCATATGGGGGAGAAACTGGCTGCATTATGAGGGAGAAACTGGCTGCATATGGGGGAGAAACTGGCTGCATATGGGGGAGAAACTGGCTGCATTTGGGGGAGAAACTGGCTGTATATTGGGGGAGAAACTGGCTACATTATGGGGGAGAAACTGGCTGCATATGGGGGAGAAACTGGCTGCATATGGGGGAGAAACTGGCTGCATATGGGGGAGAAACTGGCTGCATATGGGGGAGAAACTGGCTGCATTATGGGGGAGAAACTGGCTGCATATGGGGGAGAAACTGGCTGCATATGGGGGAGAAACTGGCTGCATTTGGGGGAGAAACTGGCTGTATATTGGGGGAGAAACTGGCTACATTATGGGGGAGAAACTGGCTGCATATGGGGGAGAAACTGGCTGCATATGGGGGAGAAACTGGCTGTATATTGGGGGAGAAACTGGCTGTATATTGGGGGAGAAACTGGCTGCATTATGGGGGAGAAACTGGCTGCATTATGGGGGAGAAACTGGCTGCATATTGGGGGAGAAACTGGCTGCATTATGGGGGAGAAACTGGCTGCATTATGGGGGAGAAACTGGCTGCATTATGGGGGAGAAACTGGCTGCATATGAGGGGGAAACTGGCTGTATTATGGGGGAGAAACTGGCTGCATTATGGGGGAGAAACTGGCTGCATATGGGGAGAAACTGGCTGTATATTGGGGCAGAAACTGGCTGTATATTGGGGGAGAAACTGGCTGCATATAGGGGAGAAACTGGCTGCATATGGGGGAGAAACTGTCTGAATATGGGGGAGAAACTGGCTGCATTATGGGGGAGAAACTGGCTGCATTATGGGGGAGAAACTGGCTGCATATGGGGGAGAAACTGGCTGTATATTGGGGGAGAAACTGGCTGTATATTGGGGGAGAAACTGGCTGCATATGGGGGAGAAACTGGCTGCATATGGGGGAGAAACTGGCTGCATATGGGGGAGAAACTGGCTGCATTATGGGGGAGAAACTGGCTGCATATGGGGGAGAAACTGGCTGCATATGGGGGAGAAACTGGCTGCATTTGGGGGAGAAACTGGCTGTATATTGGGGGAGAAACTGGCTACATTATGGGGGAGAAACTGGCTGCATATGGGGGAGAAACTGGCTGCATATGGGGGAGAAACTGGCTGCATTATGGGGGAGAAACTGGCTGTATATTGGGGGATTAACTGGCTGCATTATGGGGGAGAAACTGGCTGCATTATGGGGGAGAAACTGGCTGTTTTATGGGGGAGAAACTGGCTGCATTATGGGGGAGAAACTGGCTGCATTTGGGGACAAACTAGTGGCGTTTGGGCACAGTGGCTGCGTTTAATGGGCACAGTGGCGGCAATTGATGATTTTTTTTTTTCAGTTTGTTTGCGCCCCCCCAAAAAATTTGAGCACGTTACCAGTAAAGCTGATATATATATTTTATATTCTTGCCTCAGCGTGTTGTCTGACTGTTTAGAGATTATTAAGTATAATACACCTGAGAGTGATAAGAGTTTAACCCTAGACTGACTGTGCCAGAGTGGGTCGAGTAAGATTGCCGGGGGTTGGCGATACTGCGTGCAGGGCCCGAAATCAAATCAGCGGCTCTCTTAATTGGGGGTAGCGCTACACAAGGATATCTGAATGATGCCTCTAGCTGCAGGCATCATTCAGATATCCCCCCTCAAAATGTCCACCCGGAGGGAGAGAGGGTTCCTGCCGATGTCATTTCCCAATGGCCCGGTATGGAAGGGGTTAAAGGCATATTTCACATATTTTTTTCACTTTATGCATCATTAAAATCACTGCTCCCGGAAAAAACGACCGTTTTTAAAACTTATTTTTGCCTTGATACATGTTCGCTGGGGCAGGACCCGGGTCCCCAAACCCTTTTTAGGACAATAACATGCATATTAGCCGTTATAATTAGCACTTTACATTTCGAACATTCGCGTCCATTGTATTTAATAGGGTTCTAAAGTTTGCACAAACTTTCGGTCCGTAGGTTCTGGTGCGAACCGAACCGGGGGGTGTTCGGCTCATCCCTAGTGGTGATCTGTAAATCCCCTGAAGAAGCCAACCCTGGTGAAACATGTTGGGATCAAACACCACGTTTTGACCATCGTCTTGGACACTAATAATCGATGATATGATATGTATATGTAGCGACCTCTCTCTCTCTCTTGCTTTATCGGTTATGCGGCTGTTGTCTAGGGGTCCCTGGGAGAGAGAGATGAGATACACCACGGCCCATGTCCTCCATAGCTAAGAGGTGAAGGCCAGAAGATTGGGTCCTGTGCGAGTGTCCTAGAGTCAAGTCCAGTATTTCGTTCTTGACTCCTTTGCTCCTAGTAACCAGAGTTCCACACAGTGAATAGGTCCAACTCAGTTTTATTCTTCTTGCCAAACAATAAACAGTTTCTTCTACTGAGTATTAATGGGGAATAGATCGAGGCACAATCCTTTCCTTTCTGATGCTAACCACTGTGATATCACCAGTGGCGGATAGTCACTGCCACTGACCATGTGAGGTAGAACGTGAATTACCTTCGCTAGCACGGCCCCTGTCAGGGGAAGGAGATCCGTCCAAGGGAGAAACAGGAGGCCTCTCTGTCACCAGCGATGCTGCGCCGGACTCTCCAGAGAAGTTCCACACACCAGTCCTCACAAACTCAGACACGGGCACCCAAGGAATTAGGGCCCCCTCGGATTCTTCCACCCTTGCGGAACTCAGTCGAAGGTACTGAGCCCCAGGCCTCCGCCATAGCACCTCACCCCAGGCTAAAGGTGCCTGGGATGGACTCCATCCTCGCTCCGGCCAGGTCAAGGGCACCTAGGCCCGGAACACTGGAACGCCAGCACCCAGGCCGAAGGTGCCTGGGTGCGGCCGCGTCCTCCAACTCTGAACTCTGAACCCCGTGGTAAGGGCATCCGCCCCTTTATCCCCTCTCCCTTTGCGTCACAGCGGGTTCCCCACCCCGCTGTTCCAGCTCCAGGGGAGGACAAAAAGGTACAGTCTTGCGGTGTGGGTTCATTCCCGACCCAGGGCAACAGTGCCACCTGTGGGCTGCAAGGAACCTCACACCACCAGAGTCCTCCAAGAACCAGAAAAGGGTCTCAGATACCCTAGCAATCTGTGCATCTGGGTTACACTACCACCCAGATGCCTCCCTTAAATTCAAGTACCCGCTACACTCTCCCCCTGGTGATTTGACACTGGTCCCCAGTGTCTGGTACAAACTCACATCCCACAAGGGTGGTGACATAAGTTCAGCCCAGAATTGTGCCAAGATCTGAATGGAAAAGGGAAAACTTAAAAAAGTTTCACTCGATGCACACCTCATATTCAAGGGGAGTCAGTGTAATGGTCTCCACCGAAGTCTCCTTTAAGTGCATACAACAGAAGGTGGACAGAGAGGGTAAATTCATTTTTTTCTTTGTAAGCTTAATGGGCTAGTATGTATTATCGCCTCCATTTATATCCCTCCACCGTTTTCAATGACTTCTCTTAGGAGCTTAGTGCAATTTATGGCCCGGTTTTAGCGCTGGGAGATTATAATAATACTTTGGATATAGGCCAGGATAGAATGTCCTCGACACCCAGAGTGGTGAGACAGATAACTGGCAAGACGGCTTTTGCCTCCCTACTCCTGGAACTGGGCCGCCCATTGTGGAAAGTGAACCCTTTTTGGTTAACCCTGTTCCCGTCCCCGGACAGAATGAGGGGGGCACTGTGGGAATTCTTACACTTTAATAGGGGATCTGCTAGTGCAGCGGTAGTTCGGGGATACACTGAAGGCATTCTTAAGGGGATGCCTTATCAGAGAGATAACGGGAATTAAAACTCGGTCCAGGGAATGGGAGAATAGGGTACGGGACAAAATGAAAGTGAGAGAACAGGCCCTAATAGCCGATTCCTCCCAATCTAACCATGACTCATGGTCAGAGGCACAAGCAATGTACAATTCGGTTTTGCTGTCCACAGCGGAGAAGAGGAGATATTTTCAGCGGCAGAGCTATTTTGAAGAGGGGGAAAACACTGGCCGCCTTCTTGCCCTCATAGCTAGAGAGCAGCGGGAATCCGCTAATATCTCGGCGGTAAGGGCAGAATCCGGGGAGAAGCATACCCTTAGCTCGGATATTTTAGATAATTTTCAGCGGTTCTATAAGGACTTATACTCCTCTAAAACCAGCTATATTCCATCTGATTTGGCTCTGTTTCTACAAACCTGCCCTTTTCCACAGCTATCCGAGGCGGACAGGGAAATGTTGAATTCTCCAATCACATTAGTGGAACTAGCAGAGGCATTGGAGGGGGCACCACATCATAAATCCCCAGGCCTGGAAGGGATACCGGTGGAGGTGTATTCCCATTATGGGGAGGACCTTTTACCACCCCTGTTGCAGGCTATAATGGAGGCAGAGGAAATAGGCAGCCTACCAGATAGTATGCAAGAGGCAATTATAACAGTGCTCCCAAAGCCAGGAAAGGATAAGCTCCTATTGGACTCCTATCGCCCAATATCCTTACTAAATGCGGATGTCAAGCTCTTTGCTAGAGTCTTGGCTAAGAGGCTATCCCAAGTAATTGGCAGGTTGATTCATCATGACCAGTCTGGCTTTATACCCACCCGTTCTAACATTAGGCGACTATATATGAATCTGCAGGTGCCGGTGGATAATCCGGGGGGTAGGGCCATTCTCTCACTGGACGCTGCAAAGGCGTTTGATAGTGTGGAGTGGCCCTACCTCTTGGAAATCCTGGCAAGATTTGGAGTGGGGAATAAATTTATAGCGTGGGTAAAGGTGCTTTATTTTAAGCCAAGAGCTAGACTGCACATTAATAATAACCTTTCCTCTCCATTTGAGCTATATAGAGGTACCCGACAGGCATGCCCATTGTTCCCATTGCTGTTTGCCCTGGTGGTAGAGCCTCTGGCCATCTTGATCCGCAATTCCCCGGAAGTGGTAGGGTTCTGCAGGGGCCAGAGGGAAGAAAAGATATCTCTATATGCGGACGATGCGCTTATATATCTAGGCGAAACAGCCGCCTCGTTGCGAGCAGTGATGGAGATAATAGGGGAGTTTGGAAGTTTTTCAGGTTCTACCATCAACTCGTCAAAATTAACCTTAATGCCCATAGATCAGTTGAAGGAACAGTTACCAGAGGGGGCAGAATAAATAGTTATAGGCAATAGCTTTAAATATCTGGGAGTGGTGGTATCCCCGGATCCGGCTGAATACCTCCAGCTGAAACTGGGTCCACTGTTGGTTAGACAGAAAGTGAAATGTAACAGTTGGTGTAAGCTTCCACTGTCAGTAATAGGACGGGCAATTTTTTTTTTTTTTTTTACCACCACTCCCAGATATTTAAAGCTATTGGCTATAACTATTTGTTCTGCCCCCTCTGGTAACTTTTCCTTCCTACTGTGTGCTTTGCATAGCGTTCACCTAAAGCTTACCTGAATGCAGTTAGTGACTATTATAGTGGTGTTCTCATAATAAAATCACAAGCAGAGAGCTGCAAGTATTTTCAGTTAGTGTACTGTGTCCCTCTCTGCACAGTTTTCACTGCTGCTGCTGCTTTTCCCATACTAATACCACAGCAGGCAGTTGATTCTGATAGCTGCATTATCAGTACAGACAAATATATATATATACATATATATATATATATATATATATATATATATATATACATCCTACCTTTGTGCAGCTACATCTCACTGCAGGCCATTAGTATGTCTGGAAGGCAAACAAGGAGAGGCAGACAGTCACGAGGCAATAAAAGAGGGCAAGCAGGCTCTGTGTCTAGAGGCAACAGTGTTGCTGGTCGTGGACATGGTGCATCCTCATCAGCACGTGGCCGTGGGACACGCTTGTCCTTCTTTTCAGCAGCTGGCCATGTTGAGCCGCAACATGCCCAAGACTTGGTAGAGTGGATGACCAAGCTGTCCTCCTCCTCCTCATCCTCTCTCACCCAGGCTCAGGGTACTTTGTCTGGCAAAGCAGCTGCCAAAGCGGCCTCTTCCCTCGGCTCAATGGCATCAGTCACTCCTTCCCTAGCCCCGCCATGTCCTCCTGAGGAGTCCCCCGAACTGTTTGACCACAGTGTTGGGTACATGCTCCAGGAGGATGCCCAGCGTTTTGAAGGCTCCGATGATGGAACCCAGCTGGAGGAAGGCCGTAACGTGAGCTCAGAGAGAGGGGGTAGTAACGGGAGCCCAGAGAGAGGGGGTGCCCAACAAGGACAGCTATCTGGCAGTCATGTTCCCCCATCTGCAGCATACTGCCAGATTGGCTCCAGTGATGAGGAGGGAGGGGATGATGAGGTCACTGACTCCATGTGGGTGCCTGATAGGAGAGAGGAGGAGGAGGCACATCTCCAACGAGGCAAGATGCCCTCCAGGGGCCAGCTTAAGGGCAGCACACCGAGCTGCTGTCTCTGCGCGTTATTCCAAAGGTTCTTTGGTGTGGGCCTTTTTTTCAGACGTGTGCAGCAGATCGCACCGTTGCCATTTGCAACCTATGTCTAAAGCGTATCTCGCATGGCCAAAACATCAGCCGCTTGGGCACCACGTGTTTGACCAGACATATGTCCACCTGCCATGCAGTCCGTTGGCAAACGTACCTAAAAGACCCACACCAAAGAACAAAGGGGACCTCTCCTTGCTCCTCATCAGCTGGGATCTCCAACACCACTATACCTTCAGTCCTCTCTGAAACCTGCACTGAGAGGAATGAAGGTGTAGAATTCAGTGTGTCACAGCCAAGTACTTGCGGACAATCTGCTATCGGTACACCGACGTCTGATTGTACTAGGCAAATTTCCCTGCCCCAGCTGCTGCACCGCAGAAAGAAGTTCGTTCCCAGCCATTCACATGCCCAGCGGTTGAATGCTAGCTTGGCTAAATTGCTAGCACTTCAACTGCTGCCTTTTCAGTTGGTATACTCTGCCCCCTTCTGTGAGTTTGTTGAATGTGCTGTTCCTCAGCAGGGATGAGCCGAACACCCCCCTGTTCGGTTTGCACCAGAACCTGCGAACAGACAGAATGTTCGTGTGAACTTTAGAACCCTATTAAATACAATGGACTCGAACGTTCAAAATCTAAAGTGCTAATTATAAAGGCTTATATGCAAGTTATTGTCCTAAAAAGTGTTTGGGGACCGGGGTCCTGCCCCAGGGGACATGTATCAATGCAAAAAGAAGTTTTAAAAACGGCCGTTTTTTCGGGAGCAGTGATTTTAATAATGCTTAAAATGAAAAAATAAAAGTGAAATATTCCTTTAAATTTCGTACCTGGGGGGTGTGTATGATATGCATGTAAAGTGGCGCATGTTTCCCGTGCTTAGAACTGTCCCTGCAAAAAATGTCATTTTTGAAAGAAAAAAATGCATTTAAAACTGACTCGCGGCTATTAATGAATTGTCGGCTCCCGGCAATACATACAAAAGTCATTGATAAAAAAAAAAAAAAAAAAAGCGTGGGGGTTCCCCAGAATTCAATTACCAGGCCCTTCAGGTCTGGAATGGATATTAAGGGGAACCCCGCCGCAAATTAAAAAAAAATTGACGTGGGGTTCCCCCAAATATCCATTCCAGGCCCTTCAGATCTGGCATGGATTTTAAGGGGAACTCCACCGCAAATTTAAAAAAAAATGGCGTGGAGTCCCCCTAAAAATCCATACCAGACCCCTTATCCGAGCACGCAACCTGGCCGGCCGCAGGGGAAAAGGGGGGGACGAGAGAGCGGCCCCCCCTCCCTCCTGAACCGTACCAAGCCACATGCCCTCAACATGGGGAGGATGTCCCCATGTTGATGGGGACAAGGGCCTCATCCCCACAACCCTTGCCCGGTGGTTGTGGGGGTCTGCGGGCGGGGGGCTTATCGGAATCTGGAAGACCCCTTTAACAAAGGGGACCCCCAGATCCTGGCCCCCACCCTATGTGAATTGGTAAGGGGTACATTGTACCCCTACCATTTCACGAAGAAAGCTTAAAAAAATGTTTAAAAAAACACACAAACACCTTGAAAAAGTCCTTTATTTAAAAAAAAAAAACAAAAAAAAACATTCCAGCGGTGAAATCCAGTGTCCCGCGGCGATCCCGATGTCCAGCGCTGTCCGTCATTGGTTGTGCCTGAGCGGACCTGATGGGGAACTCCCTCTCAGTATTTTAAATGTATAGACCAGCCCCTTCTAAAGTTCCCCATCAGGTCCGCTCAGCGGACCAGATGCGGAACATGAGAAGGGGCGGGTCTATACATGTATTACCAAAGTGAGAGCAGTTCCCCATCAGGTCCGCCCCCTCGGTATGTCGGACCCGCCTACGTCATTGGCTTGAGCGGGGAACTTCCTTCACTATGTAAATTTAAATTACACAGTGAAGGAAGTTCCCCGCTCAAGCCAATGACGTAGGCGGATCCGACATACCGAGGGGGCGGACCTGATGGGGAACTGCTCTCACTTTGGTAATACATGTATAGACCCGCCCCTTCTCATGTTCCGCATCTGGTCCGCTGAGCGGACCTGATGGGGAACTTTAGAAGGGGCGGGTCTATACATTTAAAATACTGAGAGGGAGTTCCCCATCAGGTCCGCTCAGGCACAACCAATGAAGGACAGCGCTGGACATCGGGATCGCCGCGGGACACTGGATTTCACCGCTGGAATGTTTTTTTTTTTGAATAAAGGACTTTTTCAAGGTGTTTGTGTGTTTTTTTAAACATTTTTTTACGCTTTCTTCGTGAAATGGTAGGGGTACAATGTACCCCTTACCAATTCACATGGGGGGGCCGGGATCTGGGGGTCCCCTTTGTTAAAGGGGTCTTCCAGATTCCGATAAGCCCCCCGCCCGCAGACCCCCACAACCACCGGGCAAGGGTTGTGGGGATGAGGCCCTTGTCCCCATCAACATGGGGACATCCTCCCCATGTTGAGGGCATGTGGCTTGGTACGGTTCAGGAGGGAGGGGGGGCCGCTCTCTCATCCCCCCCTTTTCCCCTGCGGCCGGCCAGGTTGCGTGCTCGGATAAGGGGTCTGGTATGGATTTTTAGGGGGACTCCACGCCATTTTTTTTTTAAATTTGGGGTGGAGTTCCCCTTAAAATCCATGCCAGATCTGAAGGGCCTGGAATGGATATTTGGGGGAACCCCACGTCATTTTTTTTTTAATTTGCGGCGGGGTTCCCCTTAATATCCATCCCAGACCTGAAGGGCCTGGTAATTGAATTCTGGGGAACCCCCACGCTTTTTTTTTTTTTTTTTATCAATGACTTTTGTATGTATTGCCGGGAGCCGACAATTCATTAATAGCCGCGAGCCAGTTTTAAATGACTTTTTTTCTTTCAAAAATGAAATTTTTTGCAGGGACAGTTCTAAGCACGGGAAACATGCGCCACTTTACATGCATATCATACACACCCCCCAGGTACGAAATTTAAAGGAATATTTCACTTTTATTTTTTCATTTTAAGCATTATTAAAATCACTGCTCCCGAAAAAACGTCCGTTTTTAAAACTTCTTTTTGCATTGATACATGTCCCCTGGGGCAGGACCCGGGTCCCCAAACACTTTTTAGGACAATAACTTGCATATAAGCCTTTATAATTAGCACTTTAGATTTCTCCCATAGATTTTTCGAATTTGCCGCGAACACCCCAATTTGTTCGCTGTTCGGCGAACGGGCGAACAGGCAATGTTCGAGTCGAACATGAGTTCGACTCGAACTCGAAGCTCATCCCTATTCCTCAGTGGCAGGTTCCCAAACGGCACTTTTTCTCACGGAAGGCGATTCCGGCTCTTTACCGGCATGTGGGAGGCAATGTCTTGGCCTCGCTGGACAGGGCGGTCAGCCGTAAGGTGCATATTACTGCTGACTCATGGTCCAGCAGGCATGGACAGGGACGTTACCTATCTTTCACGGCGCATTGGGTGACTCTGCTGGCAGCTGGGAAGGATGCAGGACAAGGTGCAGTAGTGTTGGAGGTGGTTCCGCCACCACGCCTCCAAAATGCTACTACTGGTGATTCTGACACACCTCTCTCCTCCACCCCCTCCTCTTCTTCTTTCTCCATGGCCTCTTCCTGTGCTTTGTCCTCGGAACCAGCGGTGCTCCATAGGTGTTCAAGGGGCTATGCAAGTACGCAGGCAAAGAGATGCCATGCGGTGCTTGAGCTGGTGTGCTTGGGGGACAGGAGCCACACTGGGGCAGAGATTCTGTCAGCTCAGCAGGGGCAGGCTCAGAGGTGGTTGATGCCACGCCAGCTTAAGCCAGGAATGGTGGTTTGCGACAATGGCACCAGCCTCCTCTCCGCTCTCCGACAGGGACAACTGACCCATGTGCCCTGTTTGGCTCACGTCCTTAACTTGGTGGTGCAGTAGTTCTTGGGCAGGTACCCGGGCTTACATGAGGTCCTGAAGCAGGCCAGGAAACTCTGTGGGCATTTCCGCCGGTCATATAATGCCAGTGCTTGGCTGGCTGACCTGCAAAAGGGTTACAACCTGCCCAAGAACCACCTAATCTGTGACATGCCCACCAGGTGGAACTCTACGTTGGCCATGCTGCAGCAGCTGCACATGCAGCAGAGGGCCATCAAAGAGTATCTGTTGCAATATGGCACCAGGACAGTGTCAGGGGAGCTTGGATTTTTTTCCCTACGCCGGTGGGCCATGATAAGGGATGCATGCACTGTCCTGGCACCATTTGAGGAGGCCACGAGGATGGTGAGCAGTGACAGTGCATGCATCAGTGACACTGTCCCTCTTGTCCACCTGTTGGAGCACACGCTGCGTGGAATAATGGACAGGGCACTTGAGGCAGAACAGAGGCAGGAAGAGGAGGACTTCCTTACCACTCAAGGCCCCCTTTATCCAGACATTGTTCCTGCTGGCCCGGCTATCACACAGGAAGAGGACAAGGAGGAGGAGGATTATTGTGTCAGCATGGAGGTGGAGCCTAGCACTCAGCATCAGCAGCAGTCTTTAAGGGATCAATTACAGTCCCAAGACACCCATGGACTTGTACGTGGCTGAGACCCTCCTTGATCCACGTTACAAGGGTAAGGTTGCGGACCTTATCTTGCCGTCCCAGAGGGAGCAGAGGATGAAGCATCTTCGGGAGGCCTTGCAGAAAGGTCTGTGCAACGCGTTCCCATAGACTGGGAGGTTACAAATTCCTGGTCCTGGACAACGTGTTGCTGAGGCTCCAGTCAGTCAAAGAAGGAGCGGTGGAGAAGGTGGCCGTCTGACCGATGCGTTCAGACAATTTTTTAGTACGCAGCCCCAAGGTATGATCGCTTCCAGCAACCATCGCCAGCGTCTGGTTTACATGGTGCAGGGATACCTAGGGGCAAGATCAGACTTGGACACCATTCCCACCGAAAATCCTCTGAGTTACTGGGTCTTGAGGATGGATCACTGGCCAGAGCTTGCACAGTATGCAATTGAGGTACTGGCCTGTCCTGCATCCAGCGTTCTTTCGGAACTCACATTCAGTGCTGCTGGAGGCTTTGTAACCGATCACAGGGTGCGCCTGTCCACCGACTCGGTCAATCGACTGACCTTCATAAAAATTAATCAGTCTTGGATCACCACCAGCTACCAAGCACCTGATGCTGATGTAACCGAATAATTTTTTTGGAAATGTCAGATCCCTTCAAGACTGCCTATGCTGATGCTGGGTGACTATCCTGTTATGTTGAGTGACTATCCTCTTCCTCCTCAATAATCATGCTGATAGCTTGAAAGAACATTTTTGGTTCTGGGCACCACCACCAGTGGCTAAGGTCCAATTTTTCAGCCCCTGTTTAACAGGGGCGTGTATTTACAATTTTTGATGCAATGCTTTGCAGCAGGGCTCATTGCTGTGCTCCAACTACAGTATCTGTGAGGGGTTGCAGTGTTGTTGCACCAGCACCAGTGCCAAAGGCCCAATTTTTCAGCCCCTGTTTAACAGGGGCGTGTAAATAAAATTTTTAATGCAATACTTTGCAGCAGGGCTCATTGCTGCGCTCCAAGTACAGTATCTGCGAGGGCTTACAGTGTTGTGGAAACACCAACACCACCACCACCACCAAAGGCCCAATTTTTCTGCCGATGTTCAACAGGGGCCAGTAATTACAATTCTTGATCTAATATTTCACAGCTGGGCCCATTCCTGCGCCCACCAAGAGTAACTGTGAGGACTTATGCCGCGTACACACGATCGTTTTTCACGTCGTTAAAAAAAACGACATGAAAAACGACATGAAAAAATAGAGCATGTTCGAAATTTTTAATGGCCGTTTTTCACGCCGTTAAAAATGCTCTGGAGCATATACACGATCGGTTTTAATGGCCATTTTTAAAAATGGCTTTTTTAATGGCATGAAAAACGATCGTGTGTACACGGCATAACAGTGTTGTGGCACCAGCACCACCACCACTACCAAAGGCCCAATTTTTCCTACCACTGTTCAACAATGTAATTACAATTCTTGATCTAATAGTTCACAGCAGGGCATTCCAGCACCCACCAAGAGTAACTGTGAGGGCTTACAGTGTTGTAGCAACACCAAGACCTAAGGGCCAAATTTCTGCAGAGTATATACGGCAGGCCCCTACTTTCAAACATCCAACTTACAAACGACTCCTACTTGCAAACGGAAGGAGACAACAGGAAGTGAGAGGAAATCTACCCCTAGGAAAGGAAATTCTCTCTTGTAAGAGTTAATATGGGAAAAAGGTGTCTCCTCTCCACTGATGCTTTATCACCAATCCTTGTTTCAATAAAAACCCCAATTTAAAAAAATATATTTGTCATTGGGATGGAAAGTGAGGTGAAAGCTGGAAAGCTGGAGCTACACTTAAAAAATGTACCTGCTCCAAATTACAAACAGATTCTACTTAAGAACAAACCTACAGTCCCTGTCTTCTTTGCACCGCCTGTATACTTCTGTTCAGAGTATATAGGGCCTTTTTTTAATTTGGGTGCGCCCCTTAATATCCATACAAGACCCAAAGGGTCTGGTAGTGGGCTGGGGGGGGGGGGGGGGTACCCATGCTATTTTTCTCAATGATTTTCATCCATATTGCCGGGACCAGATATTACATTAAAGCCGCAAGCAGTTTTAAATGACTTTTTTTCCTTTAGAAATGTCATTTTGTGGAAGGACAGTTCTAAACACAGGAAACACGTGCCACTTCACAGGCATGCTTTAGACACCCACCAGGTACGATATTTAAAGTAATATTTCACTTTTTTTTCACTTTATGCATCATTAACCACTTCAATACCAGGCACTTATGCACCTGCCCGCCCAGACCAATTTTCAGCTTTCAGCGCTCTCACACTTTGAATGACAATTACTCAGTCATGCTACACTGTATCCAAACAACATTTTTATAATTTTCTTCTCATAAATAGAGCTTTCTTTTGGTGGTATTTAATCGCCACTGGGTTTTTTATTTTTTGCGATATAAGCAAAAAAACAGCAAAATTAAAAAAAAGAAAAAACTTTTTTTTATTTTCTATTGTAAAATTTTGCAAATAAGTAATTTTTCTTCATAAATTTGTGCCAAAATTTATACTGCTACATATCTTTGGTAAAAATAACCCAAACTAGTGTATATTATTTGGTCTTTGTGAAAGTTATAGAGTCTACAAACTGAAAATTGATCACATCTGATCACGCCTAATGTACTGAAGGCCTATCTCATTTCTTGAGACACTAACAAGCCAGGAAAGTACAAATACCCCAAAATAACCCCTTTTTGGAAAGTAGACAGTCCAAGGTATTTACTAAGAGGCATGGTGAGTTTTTTGAAGTTGTATTTTTTTCCCACAATTCTTGAGAAAATTTGGATTTTTTTTTTTTTTTTACACAAACTGGTCATATTAACAGGTTATTTCTCTCACACAGCATATGCATAATTGCAACTACACCCCAAAATACATTCTGCTACTCCTTCTGAGTATAGCGATACAACATGTGTGAGACTTTTACACAGCCTGGCCACATACAGAGGCCCAACATTGAAGTAACACTTTCAGGCGTTCTACAAGCATAAATTGCACATATCCTTTCTCAACCACCTATTACACTTTTGAAGGCCCTGGAGCACCAGGACAATGGAATTGTCCACAAAATGACCCCATTTTGGAAAGCACACACCCCAACGTATAATCTATGAAGCATTATGAGTCTTTTGAACAGTTCATTTTTTTCCAGAAGGTTTTGGAAAATGTGGGAAAAAAATTAAAATGCATTTTTTTTACACAAAGTTGTCCATTTATAAAAGATATTTCTAACACATAGCATATACATAGCAAAAATGACACCCCAAAATGCATTCCGCTACTCCTCCTGAGTATGGCGATACCACATGTGTGAGACTTTTACACAGCCTGGCCACATACAGAGGCCCAAAATTTAAGTAGCACTTTCAGGCGTTCTACAAGCATAAATTGCACATATCATTTTCTGACTACCGATCACATTCTTGAAGGCCCTTCATATATCTAACACATAGCAGGTACATACCATATACCTGTGGTTTTAGAAGTGCAGTGGTCCACAGAGGAGAGCATCGGTCCAGGCAGCAGGCAGGGATGAGGTCAGCGACAGCAAAAGCAATCATTCAGGCAGCAGGCAGGAATACAGTCCGTACAGGCAGAGATACTGTCAGCACAGCCAGAGCACAGCCAAAGCACAGGTCCAGGTAGCAGGCAGAGGTGTCCTGGCAGAAATACTGTCCAGGCAGATATATGGTCAACACAGCCAAAGTATTGGTCCAAGCAGTGGGAAGAAACATGGTCCATAATGTCATGGGTCATTACAGGCAGTAATATGGTAAGCACAGCCAAAGTATTGGTCC
This sequence comes from Rana muscosa, assembly GCA_029206835.1. Lineage (NCBI taxonomy): Eukaryota > Metazoa > Chordata > Amphibia > Anura > Ranidae > Rana > Rana muscosa. Next base: position 112,108 of record JARGYO010005563.1, read on the forward strand.
AGGCAGCAGGAAGGACCATCAAGCTTAGGGCCAGGGGGACAGGGGTAGAGGTTTCTCCCACCCAAATAGCTTTGAAGCCTCCGGGCAACCAGACCCTGTTCTGGGAGCACAGAAAACGAAAAACTGTTTTTCTCTACTCAGAACGCTATTCTGAAGACCCTCACGTATGTGAGACCCCTGTGTACTAAAAGTAGATGGCCAAAAGATCAGTCCAAGTGGCAGGCAAAAACATGGTCGATTAACAGGCCAAGGTCGGTACACGTGGAAGTCAGAAACGTGGTTTAAATTGGCAGGCAGAGGCATCGTCGGTAAACAGGCCAGGGTCAGTTAATTAACATGAAGGGTAGTAACTAGTGATGAGCCGAACACCCCCGGGTTCGGTTCGCACCAGAACCCGCGAACGGACCGAAAGTTCGTACGAACATTAGAACCCTATTAAATACAATGGATGCGAACGTTCGAATTCTAAAGTGCTAATTATAACAACTATTATGCATGTTATTGTCCTAAAAAGGGTTTGGGAACCCGGGTTCTGCACCAGGGGACATGTATCAATGCAAAAAGAAGTTTTAAAAACGGTCGTTTTTCGGGAGCAGTCATTTTAATAATGCATAAAGTGAAAAAAAAAAGTCAAATATTCCTTTAAATATCGTACCTGGGGGGTGTCTAAAGTATGCCTGTGAAGTGCCACGTGTTTCCCGTGTTTAGAACTGTCCCTGCACAAAATGACACTTCTAAAGGAAAAAAAAGCCATTTAAAACTTCTTGCGGCTTTAATGTAATGTCTGGTCCTGGTAATATGGATGAAAATCTTTAAGAAAAATGGCATAGCTACCCCATGACCCCCCCCCCCCCCACCCCAGCCCATTACCAGCCCCTTTGGGTCTTGTATGGATATTAAGGGGAACCCCGCACATAAAATAAAAAAGGCCCTATATACTCTGAACAGCCGTATACAGGCGGTGCATACAAGACAGGGACTGTAGGTTTGTTCTTATGTAGAATGTGTTTGTAATTTTGAACAGGTACATTGTTGAAGTGTAGCTCCAGCCCAAAAATCTATTTTTAAACTTTTTGGGAAACATAGGTAAGGGTTATCACCCCTGTAACATTTGTTTTGCTGTCTGTGCCCCTGTTCAGAACATTTCACCTCACTTTCCGTCCCAATGACAACTGTTTTTGAAATGTGGTGTTTTTCTTGAAACAAGGATTGCTGATAAAGCATCAGTACAGAGGAGACACCTTTCTCCCATATTTATTCTTACAGGAGAGAATTTTCCTTCCTAGGGGTAGATTTCCTCTCACTTCCTGTTGTCTTCTTTCGTTTGCAAGTAGGAGTCGTTTGTAAGTTGGATGTTTGAAAGTAGGGACCTGCCGTATATACTCTGCAGAAATAGGCCCCTTAGTTGTTGGTGTTGGCACAACACTGTAAGCACTCACAGTTACTCTTGGTTGGTGCTGGAACGCCCTGCTGTCAACTATTATATCAGGAATTTTAATTACATATAATTCTTGAACAGTGGTAGTAAAAATTGGGGCTTTGATGGTGGTGCTGGTGCCACAACACTGTAAGCCCTGACAGTTACTCTTGGTGGGTGCAGCAATGGGCCCTGCTGTGAATTATTAGATCAAGAATTGTAATTGCATGCCCCTGTTGAACAGGGGCTGAAAAATTGGGCTTTTCGTGGTGGTGGTGGTGGTGGTGGTGTTGCCACAACACTGTAAGCCCTCAGAGTTACTCTTGGTGGGTGCAGGAATGGGCCCTGCTGTGAATTATTAGATCAAGAATTGTAATTACATGCCCCTTTTGAACAGGGGCTGAAAAATTGGGCCTTTCGTGGTGGTGGTGGTGGTGGCGTTGCCACAACACTGTAAGCCCTCAGACTTACTCTTGGTGGGTGCAGGAATGGGCCCTGCTGTGAATTATTAGATCAAGAATTGTAATTACATGCCCCTTTTGAACAGGGGCTGAAAAATTGGGCCTTTCGTGGTGGTGGTGGTGGTGGCGTTGCCACAACACTGTAAGCCCTCAGACTTACTCTTGGTGGGTGCAGGAATGGGCCCTGCTGTGAATTATTACATCAAGAATTGTAATTGCATGCCCCTGTTGAACAGGGGCTGAAAAATTGGGCCTTAGGCACTGGTGGCACAACACTACAACCCCTCACAGATACTGTACTTGGAGCACAGCAATGAGCCCTGTTGCAAAGTATTGCTTCAAAAATTGTAATGACACGCCCCTGTTAAACAGGGGCTGAAAAATTGGGCTTTTCGTGGTGGTGGTGGTGGTGTTGCCACAACACTGTAAGCCCTCAGAGTTACTCTTGGTGGGTGCAGGAATGGGCCCTGCTGTGAATTATTAGATCAAGAATTGTAATTACATGCCCCTTTTGAACAGGGGCTGAAAAATTGGGCCTTTCGTGGTGGTGGTGGTGGTGGCGTTGCCACAACACTGTAAGCCCTCAGACTTACTCTTGGTGGGTGCAGGAATGGGCCCTGCTGTGAATTATTAGATCAAGAATTGTAATTACATGCCCCTTTTGAACAGGGGCTGAAAAATTGGGCCTTTCGTGGTGGTGGTGGTGGTGGCGTTGCCACAACACTGTAAGCCCTCAGACTTACTCTTGGTGGGTGCAGGAATGGGCCCTGCTGTGAATTATTACATCAAGAATTGTAATTGCATGCCCCTGTTGAACAGGGGCTGAAAAATTGGGCCTTAGGCACTGGTGGCACAACACTACAACCCCTCACAGATACTGTACTTGGAGCACAGCAATGAGCCCTGTTGCAAAGTATTGCTTCAAAAATTGTAATGACACGCCCCTGTTAAACAGGGGCTGAAAAATTGGGCCTTAGGCACTGGTGGCACAACACTACAACCCCTCACAGATACTGTACTTGGAGCACAGCAATGAGCCCTATGGCAAATTATTGCTAAAAAAATTGTAAGTACACGCCCCTGTAAAACAGGGGCTGAAAAATTGGGCCTTAGCCACTGGTGGCGGCACCCATAAACAAAAATGATCTTCCAAGCTATCATCATCAATCGTATCATTGAGGACTCGGAGGAGGAGGATAGCCAGTCAACATAACAGCACAGGCACTCAGCATCAGCATCAGTCTTGAAGGGACGTGACATGTTAAAATCAATTAGTCTGTTATATCAGCATCAGGTGTGTGGTAGCTGGTGGTGATCCAAGACTGGTTCATCTTGATGAAAGTCAGTCGATCAACCGAGTCGGTGGACAGGCGCACCCTGTGATCCGTGACAAATCCTCCAGCAGCACTGAATGTGCGTTCCGAAAGAACGCTGGATGCAGGACAGGCCAGTAGCTCAATTGCATACTGTGCAAGCTCTGGCCAGTGATCCATCCTCAAGACCCAGTAAGCCAGAGGATTTTCGGTGGGGAAGGTGTCCAAGTCTGACCTTGCCCCTAGATATTCCTGCACCATGTTTATCAGACGCTGGCGATGGTTGCTGGAACCAATCATACTTTGGGGCTGCGGACTAAAGAATTGTCTGAACGCATCGGTCAGACGGCCACCTTCCCCACCGCTCCTTCTTTGACTGGCCGAAGCCTCAGCAACTCGTTGTCCTGGACCAGGAGTTTGTAACCTCCCAGTCTCTGGGAACGCGTTGCACAGACCTTTCTGCAAGGCCTCCCGGAGTTGTCTCATCCTCTGCTCCCTCTGCGACGGTAACATAAGGTCCGCAACCTTACCCTTGTACCGTGGATCAAGGAGAGTGGCCAGCCAGTAATGGTCCCTCTCCTTGATCCGAAGAATACGAGGATCCTTCCGCAGACTTTGCAGGATCAGGGAGGCCATGCAGCGTAGGTTTGCTGAGGCATTCGCTCCGGAGTCCTCTGGGTCACTAAGGACGACATGATCCGCAGTCACCTCCTCCCAGCCACGTACAAGTCCACTGGTTTCTTGGGACTGTAAATCATCCCTAAAAGACTGCTGCTGATGATGCTGAGTGCCAGCCTCCACCTCCATGCTGACACAGTCCTCCTCCTCCTCCTCCTCCTCCTCCTCTTCCTCTTCCTGTGCGATGGGTGGGACAGAAGGAACACTGTCTGGGTAAAGGGGGCCTTGAGAGGCAAGGAAGTCCTCCTCTTCCTGCCTCTGTTCTGCCTCAAGTGCCCTGTCCATTATTCCACGCAGCGTGTGCTCCAACAGGTGGACAAGAGGTACAGTGTCACTGATGCATGCACTGTCACTGCTCACCATCCTCGTGGCCTCCTCAAATGGTGCCAGGACAGTGCATGCATCCCTGATCATGCCCCACTGGCGTGGAGAAAAAAAACCAAGCTCCCCTGACCCTGTCCTGGTGCCGTAGTCGCACAGGTACTCATTGATGGCCCTCTGCTGCGTGTGCAGCCGCTGCAGCATGGCCAACGTTGAGTTCCACCTGGTGGGCATGTCACATATAAGGCGGTTCTTGGGCAGGTTCAACTCCTTTTGCAGCTCAGCCAGGCGAGCACTGGCATTATAAGATCTGCGGAAATGCACACAGACTTTCCTGGCCTGCCTCAGGACATCCTGTAAGCCCGGGTACCTGCCCAAGACCTGCTGCACCACCAGGTTAAGGACGTGAGCCACACAGGGCACATGGGTCAGTTGTCTCTGTCGGAGGGCGGAGAGGAGGTTGGTGCCATTGTCGCAAACCACCATTCCTGGCTTAAGCTGGCGTGGCGTCAACCACCTCTCGGCCTGGCCCTGCAGAGCAGACAGGACCTCTGCCCCAGTGTGGCTTCTGTCCCCCAAACACACCAGCGCAAGCACGGCATGGCATCTTTTTGCCTGCGTACTTGCGTAGCCCCGTGAACGGCTACGGAGCACCGCTGGTTCATAGGACAAACCACAGGAAGAGGCCATGGAGGAAGAAGAAGAGGAGGGGGTGGAGGAGAGAGGTGTGTCACAACCAGTAGTAGCATTTTGGAGGCGTGGCGGTGGGACAACCTCCAACACTACTGCACCTTGTCCTGCATCCTTCCCAGCTGCCAAAAGAGTGACCCAATGGGCCGTGAAAGAAAGGTAACGTCCCTGTCCATGCCTGCTGGACCATGAGTCAGCGGTAATATGCACCTTACCGCTGACCGCCCTGTCCAGCGAGGCCAAGACATTGCCTTCCACATGCCGGTAGAGAGCCGGAATAGCCTTCCGTGAGAAAAAGTGGCGTTTGGGAACCTGCCACTGAGGAACCGCACATTGCACAAACTCACGGAAGGGGGCCGAGTCTACCAACTGAAAAGGCAGCAGTTGAAGCGCTAGCAATTTAGCCAAGCTAGCATTCAACCGCTGGGCATGTGGATGGCTGGGAGTGAACTTCTTTCGACGGTCCAGCAGCTGGGGCAGGGAAATTTGCCTGCTAGAATCGGACGTCGGTGTACTGCTAGCAGAGTGGCCGCAAGTACTTGGCTGTGACACGCCTAATTCTACACCTTCATTCCTCTGAGTGCATGTTTCAGAGAGGACTGAAGTTATAGTGGGGTTGGAGATCCCAGCTGATGCGGTGCAAGGAGAGGTCCGCTTTGTTCTTTGGTGTGGGTCTTTGAGGTAGGCTTGCCAACGAGCTGCATGGCAGGTCAACATATGTCTGGTCAGGCATGTGGTACCCAAGCAGCTGATGTTTTGGCCACGCGATATACGCTTGAGACATATGTTGCAAACAGCAGCTGTGCGATCTGATGCACTAGCCTCAAAAAAGGCCCACACCAAGGAACTTTTTGAATGACGGGCAGAGGCAGCGCCCTGCACAGGCGGAGCTCTGCGGTGTGATTCCGTCGGTGTACTGCCCTTACGCTGGCCACCAAAGGGCATCCTGTCTCGTTGGAGATGTGCCTCCTCCTCATCCTCCTCCTCCTCTCTCCTATTAGGCACCCACGTGGAGTCAGTGACCTCATCATCCCCTCCCTCCTCATCACTGGAGCCAATCTGGCAGTATGCTGCAGCTGCTGGAACATGACTGCCAGATTGGTGTCCTTCTTGAGCATCCCCTCTGTCTGCTCTCACCCTACTGCCTTCCTGTAGCTGGGTTTCATCATCAGACCCTTCGAAACGCTGGGCATCCTCCTGGAGCATGTACCCAACACTGTGCTCAAACAGTTCGGGGGACTCCTCAGGAGGAGGACATGGTGGGTCTAGGGAAGGAGTGACTGATGATGAGTCTGACATTGATACCAGGGAAGAGGACGCTTTGGCAGCTGCTTTGCCAGTACCCTGAGCCTGGGTGAGAGAGGATGAGGAGGAGGAGGAGGGCTTGGTCATCCACTCTACCAAGTCTTCGGCATGATGTGGCTCAACATGTCCAGCTGCCGAAAAGAAGGACAAGCGTGTCCCATGGCCATGTGCTGATGACAATGCACCGCGTCCACGACCAGCACTGTTGCCCCCAGACACAGAGCCTGCTTGCCCTCTTTTATTGCCTCCTGACTGTCTGCCTCTCCTTGTTTGCCTTCCAGACATTCTAATAGATGGCCTGCAGGGAGATGGGAAAAAAGCAATAAGGGCTACCTTCAGGTGTCCTTCTCTGTCCCTTGAAACAAGGACTTGCACAGTGAAAGAAACTGACACTCTCCCTACTGTGAGGGGGTTAGCTCGGCAGCGGGTGTGTGTGACCCCCGAGATGGGCTCCCCACACAAAAACAGGCCCAGCAAACGGAGGTTGTGGTTTTCAAAATCAAAAAGGTGCGGTTTATTTTCTATTTACAGTGACAAAACACAGCAAAGCAAAAGAAACATAAACAAAATAAATCCTGGTCAACTTGACCTCTGACTAAACATACAGGTTTCCTAACTAACAACTGGGATCAGCCTAGTGCTGTCCTAGTCCCTAAGTCCCTGGTTTTAAATGTCCAAGCAAATAGCCACACAGGCTTTGTCTCACCGCACAGGGGTTCACTCTCCCTAGACAGTCCACACAGGTCTGGTTCCAGGCATGAGCTAACATCTAATGAAGCTGGGAGTTCTTATAGAGGCCTAAATGAGCTGACAAGCTTCAGCTGGTCTCATCAACTCCCTGTCTGTACGACGCCCCACACTCTCCCTAGAGGTATGAGTCATCCATGAGCCCACTAGCCTTATACAACTCTCCACCTAGTTGTATAAGTCGGCGTAAAGCCTGAATCTGGGCGAAATATATCTACCCCCCTGGATGCAACCAGGTGACTTTACCTTCCTGCTGTCACATACCCCCCCCCTCTTGTTTTAACCTCGGGGTTGGAACACCAGCAATCAGGCATTCATGTACTCGAGACAAAGCATCCACATTCCCCATTTGAACGCCAGGGCGATGCTTTACTGTGAAGTTGAATTCCTGGAGGGCCAGGAACCACCTATTCACTCTTCTATTTGTTTCCTTGTTTTGAGCCATCCACTTTAACGGAGCGTGATCCGTAACCATGTCAAAGTGCCTACCTAGCAGGTAGTACCGAAGGGAATCTAGAGCCCACTTCACCGCTAAACACTCCTTTTCAACGGTGGCGTAATTTACCTCATGGGACTTCAACTTCCTGCTGAGGTAAATGACTGGGTGCTCTTCCCCGTTCCAGACCTGGGACAATACTGCTCCTAACCCCACATCTGACGCATCACTTTGTACGACAAAGTCTTTAGAGAAGTCGGGTGAGTACAACACTGGCTGGCTACATAAGGCTTGTTTCAAGAATTGGAATGCTGCCTCAGCCTCGGGGGTCCATTTAATCATGACCGACCCTTTCCCCTTCGTCAGGTTGGTTAGGGGCACAGCCTTAGAAGCAAAGTGGGGAATGAATCGCCGATAATACCCAGCGATTCCCAGAAAGGCTCGTACCTGCTTCTTGCTGTTGGGACGTGGCCAACTCTGGATGGCCTCGATTTGTTGAGTTGGGGTTTTATTACTCCCCTCCCAATGGTGTACCCAAGATATTTGGCCTCCTCCTGCCCAATCGTACACTTCTTGGGGTTAGCCGTAAACCCCGCTTCCCGAACAGAGTCCAGGACTGCTTGCACTTTTGGCAGATGTGAGGCCCAATCTGTGCTATGGACAATTATGTCATCCAGGTAAGCCGCAGCATACTTCCGATGGGGCCTCAGCATCTGGTCCATTTTCCGCTGGAATGTGGCCAGCGCATTCTGTAACCCGAACGGCATTCTTTTATATTGGAACGCCCCGTCTGGGGTTACAAATGCGGTTTTCTCTTTGGCCGACTTGGCCAGGGGGATTTGCCAATACCCTTTTGTGAGGTCAAGAGTCGTCATGTATCGGGCTGTTCCCAGCCGGTCGATCAACTCATCTATACGTGGCATGGGGTAGGTGTCAAATTTTGTAACTTTGTTCAACTGTCGAAAATCGTTACAAAATCGCCAGCTCCCATCCGGTTTAGGCACCAACACAATGGGACTAGACCAATCACTTTGGGACTCCTCTATCACCCCTAAGTTCAGCATTTTCTGTACTTCCTCCCGTATTGCCTCCCGTCGGGCCTCTGGGATCCGATAGGGTTTTAACTTCACCCTTTCACCGGGCGGGGTAATGATGTCATGCTCTACCCCAGATGTTTGTCCCGGCAGCTCAGAGAATACCTCCTTGTTGCGAAGCACAAACTCCTTAACCTCCTGTTGTTGGGGTTGTGACAAGGTGGCTGCTATTCCAACCTCCGGAATCACGCAACCAGTTTGAGCTGGTGACCAAGTGTCTGCGACTAGGGACTCTCTATCCCTCCAGGCTTTCAACAGATTAACGTGATAGATCTGTTCGGGCTTTCGCCTTCCTGGTTGTCTGACCTTGTAATTCACTTCGCTCACTTTTTCCATTATCTCGTAGGGGCCTTGCCATTTGGCAAGGAATTTACTTTCAACCGTAGGGACAAGTACCAGTATCCTATCCCCCGGGGAAAAGGTACGGGTCTTGGCTGCACGGTTGTAAACTCTCTGCTGTGCTAACTGCGCTTGGGCCAAATGTTCCTTCACGATGGGCATTACCTGTGCAATTCGGTCTTGCATCAGGGCGACATGCTCAATCACACTCCTGTGGGGAGAACTCTCACTTTCCCAAGTTTCCTTGGCAATATCCAACAGCCCTCTTGGGTGTCTCCCATACAGTAACTCAAAGGGGGAGAATCCCGTAGAGGATTGGGGCACCTCCCTAATAGCAAACATCAGATAAGGAAGTAGACAGTCCCAATCCTTTCCATCTCTATCCACCACTTTCTTCAACATTTGTTTTAGGGTTTTGTTGAACCTTTCAACCAGCCCATCGGTTTGGGGGTGATACACAGATGTACGTAATTGCGTCACTTTGAACAATTTACACAGCTCCTTCATAACCCGGGACATAAAGGGTGTACCTTGGTCCGTAAGCAGTTCTTTACAAATACCCACCCGGCTAAACACAAGAGATAGCTCTTTGGCTATGGTTTTGGCCGAGGTATTTCGGAGAGGGATCGCTTCTGGATAACGGGTGGCATAGTCCATTATAACTAATATGTACTGGTGCCCCCTAGCGGACTTGATTATAGGACCTACCAAATCCATGGCGATCCTCTCAAACGGGACCTCAATGATGGGTAGAGGGACCAGCGGGCTACGGAAATGTGGCATCGGGGCCGACCTCTGACACACAGGGCAGGAGGAACAATAATTTTCTATGTCCTTCATCACCCCCGGCCAATAGAATCTCTGTAATACCCTCTCTCGGGTTTTCTCTGTCCCCAGATGACCTCCAAGAATGTGCCCATGGGCCAACTCCAACACCAACTTCCTGTAAGGTTTGGGCACCACAAGCTGCTCAACGGTTTCTTCTGCCCTTTTTGCCACCCGATACAGTAGGTCCTTCTCTACGCTGAAGTATGGGTAAGTGCAGGTATTATCTGGGTTCACTAACTCGCCATCTATTTTCACTACGTTTTCCCGTGCCTTTATTAGGGCGGGGTCTTTCAACTGTTCTGTGGCAAAGTTTTCCCTGTGAACCTCAAGATCAGAAAACTCCACAGACGGTAGGTTTTCGTCTGAGGAGGTGGGCTCCTCTCCAGTTTCTTGAGTCTCCCCTGCCAATACTGATAAGGGAAATTCCGGAGAGTCCTCACCACTCTCAGGGGAGTTCTGGCTATCACATTCCTGGTACATAGGGGCACCAGTGGGGGGCTCAGGATCATCCCACAGTTCCCAGAACTTCGGAAAATCCCTTCCCACAATGGCGTCATGCGGTAACTGAGATACTAAGCCCACTGGATGAGAGAGGGTACCTTTGGGGGTCTCGAAACACACTGTAGTCACTGGATACTCTCGGGTGTCCCCATGCACACAAATAACAGCTACCTTGCTATTCCCAGAGACCTCTGTTTTAACTAACTCAGCCTTTATCAGGGTCACAAGGCTACCTGAATCCAGCAATACCACAACATTTCTACCATTAACACACATTTTGCATAAATGTTTCTCAGTTCCTCGAATGGCAGTGCATGCGACTGTCGCACACAGCGACTGACGTCTGCCCGTCAGAAACTCACACTGCATGGGTTCCTCCACAACCGGGCAATTGGCTGCAATATGTCCCGCTTGCCGGCAGCGGTAGCAAACGATCCTTCTTGCGGCCTCTTGAGCCGCTGATTTCCCAGGCTGTTCTCGCCAAACTTGGGGTAGAGCTCCCACCCTCTCACTCTCTCCACCCTCACCCCTTGGAATCCTCTTATCCGCCCCTGGGGATGGTCTGGTCTTAGGGTGGAAAGTCCGAGTGTCTCTGGAAGAGGCCGTCAGGTTCTCTGTAGCCAAGTATTTCTCCACACGATCCACAAGACCATCGGCCGTCTCTGGGTCTCCATGGCTTACCCACTTTTGGATGGCAGTAGGAAGAGCTCTCAAAAACCGATCCATTACAACACGTTCCACAATCTTTGGTGCGGACAAAGTCTCTGGCTGTAGCCACTTTCTGCTCAGGTGAATGAGATCATACATTTGAGACCTGGGGGGTTTTCCAAGCTGGAAAGTCCAGTTATGCACACGCTGAGCTCGGACAGCCTGGGTGACACCCAGCCTTGCCAATATTTCAGCTTTTAGCATCGCATAGTCTTTTGCTTGGTTAGGCTCTAGGTCATAGTAAGCTTTCTGCGATTCACCAGTTAACAGAGGAGCCACCAGTCCAGCCCACTGCTCCTCAGGCCACTTTTCTCTTTCAGCGGTCCTTTCAAATGTGGTCAAAAATACCTCTGGATCATCCTCTCCAGTCATTTTTGTCAATAAACGACTCACCCCAAAGGACGCGGTATTAGTGGGACGGCTTTCCTCACTGGTCTGCGGACGTTGCTGCATTGCTGCTTCCATCTGTTGTTGTAGTCTCTGCTCTTGCTTCTGTAACAGGTCTATGAAGCGGGCCTCAGATTGCTGCTGGGCTTGTTGCTGAGCCTCCAGACTCTGTTGCAAAGTTGCGTTTGTCTGCTGCTGGGCTGCAAGGCTCTGTTGATGAGCTTGCTGCTGGGCTGCAAGGCTCTGTTGATGAGCTTGCTGCTGGGCTGCGAAGTTCTGTTGTTGAGCTGCAAGGCTCTTTTGCAAACCTGCATTTGTCTGCTGTTGATTGGCATTTGCTAGAGCCAGCTGCTTCAGTATCTCCTCCATGCTGGCTTAAAAAAAAACTGCCACTGGTTCTCCACCAACTGTGAGGGGGTTAGCTCGGCAGCGGGTGTGTGTGACCCCCGAGATGGGCTCCCCACACAAAAACAGGCCCAGCAAACGGAGGTTGTGGTTTTCAAAATCAAAAAGGTGCGGTTTATTTTCTATTTACAGTGACAAAACACAGCAAAGCAAAAGAAACATAAACAAAATAAATCCTGGTCAACTTGACCTCTGACTAAACATACAGGTTTCCTAACTAACAACTGGGATCAGCCCAGTGCTGTCCTAGTCCCTAAGTCCCTGGTTTTAAATGTCCAAGCAAATAGCCACACAGGCTTTGTCTCACCGCACAGGGGTTCACTCTCCCTAGACAGTCCACACAGGTCTGGTTCCAGGCATGAGCTAACATCTAATGAAGCTGGGAGTTCTTATAGAGGCCTAAATGAGCTGACAAGCTTCAGCTGGTCTCATCAACTCCCTGTCTGTACGACGCCCCACACTCTCCCTAGAGGTATGAGTCATCCATGAGCCCACTAGCCTTATACAACTCTCCACCTAGTTGTATAAGTCGGCGTAAAGCCTGAATCTGGGCGAAATATATCTACCCCCCTGGATGCAACCAGGTGACTTTACCTTCCTGCTGTCACACTACCTACAGTTTTCTGTCCCTAGAAAAAATGTTTTTTTTAAGCACAATATAGCACAAGGAGAATTCACTCACTGTCCTTCCAGGTCCCTAGAAACAAGGATTTGCACAGTGAAAGAAACTGACACTCTCCCTACCTACAGTTTTCTGTCCCTAGAAAAAATGTTTTTTTTAAGCACAATATAGCACAAGGAGAATTCACTCACTGTCCTTCCAGGTCCCTGGAAACAAGGACTTGCACAGTGAAAGAAACTGACACTCTCCCTACCTACAGTTTTCTGTCCCTAGAAAAAATGTTTTTTTTAAGCACAATATAGCACAAGGAGAATTCACTCACTGTCCTTCCAGGTCCCTAGAAACAAGGACTCGCACAGTGAAAGAAACTGACACTCTCCCTACCTACAGTTTTCTGTCCCTAGAAAAAATGTTTTTTTTAAGCACAATATAGCACAAGGAGAATTCACTCACTGTCCTTCCAGGTCCCTGGAAACAAGGACTTGCACAGTGAAAGAAACTGACACTCTCCCTACCTACAGTTTTCTGTCCCTAGAAAAAATGTTTTTTTTAAGCACAATATAGCACAAGGAGAATTCACTCACTGTCCTTCCAGGTCCCTGGAAACAAGGACTTGCGCAGTGAAAGAAACTGACACTCTCCCTACCTACAGTTTTCTGTCCCTAGAAAAAATGTTTTTTTTTAAGCACAATATAGCACAAGGAGAATTCACTCACTGTCCTTCCAGGTCCCTGGAAACAAGGACTTGCACAGTGAAAGAAACTGACACTCTCCCTACCTACAGTTTTCTGTCCCTAGAAAAAATGTTTTTTTTTAAGCACAATATAGCACAAGGAGAATTCACTCACTGTCCTTCCAGGTCCCTGGAAACAAGGACTTGCACAGTGAAAGAAACTGACACTCTCCCTACCTACAGTTTTCTGTCCCTAGAAAAAATGTTTTTTTTTAAGCACAATATAGCACAAGGAGAATTCACTCACTGTCCTTCCAGGTCCCTGGAAACAAGGACTTGCACAGTGAAAGAAACTGACACTCTCCCTACTGTGACAGCAGGAAGGTAAAGTCACCTGGTTGCATCCAGGGGGGTAGATATATTTTGCCCAGATTCAGGCTTTACACCGACTTATACAACTAGGGAGTTGATGAAGCCCAGCTGAGGCTAGTGGGCTCATGGATGACTCATACCTCTAGGGAGAGGGCTGGGCGTCGTGCAGGCAGGGAGTTGATGAGACCAGCTGAAGCTTGTCAGCTCATTTAAAGGCCTCTATAAAAACTCCCAGCTTCATTAGATGTTAGCTCATGCCTGGAACCAGACCTGTGTGGACTGTCTAGGGAGAGTGAACCCCTGTGCGGTGAGGCAAAGCCTGTGTGGCTATTTGTTTGGACTTTTACTAAACCAGGGACTTAGGGACTAGGACAGCACCAGGCTGATCCCAGTTGTTAGTTTAGGAAACCTGCATGTTTAGTCAGAGGTCAAACTGACCAGGATTTATTTTGTTTATGTTTCTTTTTGGCTTTGCTGTGTTTTTGTCACTGTACATAGAGAAATAAACCGCACCTTTTGATTTTGAAAACCACAACCTCCGTCTGCTGGCCCTGTTTTTGTGTGGGGAGCCCAACCAGGGGGTCACACACACCCGCTACCGAGTTAACCCCCTCACAGTTGGTGGAGAACCAGTGGCAGTTTTTTTTTAAGCCAGCATGGAGGAGATACTGAAACAGCTGGCTCTAGCAAATGCCAATCAACAGCAGACAAATGCAGGTTTGCAAAGGAGCCTTGCAGCCCAGCAGCAAGCTCATCAACAAGCCCAGCAGCAATCTGAGGCCCGCTTCATAGACCTGTTACAGAAGCAAGAGCAGAGACTACAACAAATGGAAGCAGTAATGCAGCAACGTCCGCAGACCAGTGAGGAAAGCCGTCCCACTAATACCGCGTCCTTTGGGGTGAGTCGTTTATTGACAAAAATGACTGGAGAGGATGATCCAGAGGTATTTTTGACCACATTTGAAAGGACTGCTGAAAGAGAAAAGTGGCCTGAGGAGCAGTGGGCTGGACTGGTGGCTCCTCTGTTAACTGGTGAATCGCAGAAGGCTTACTATGACCTAGAGCCTGACCAAGCAAAAGACTATGTGAGGCTAAAAGCTGAAATATTGGCAAGGCTGGGTGTCACCCTGGCTGTCCGGGCTCAGCGTGTGCATAACTGGACTTTCCAGCTTGGAAAACCCCCCAGGTCTCAAATGTATGATCTCATTCACCTGAGCAGGAAGTGGCTACAGCCAGAGACTTTGTCCGCACCAGAGATTGTGGAACGTGTTGTAATGGATCGGTTTTTGAGAGCTCTTCCTACTGCCATCCAAAAGTGGGTAAGCCATGGAGACCCAGAGACGGCCGGTGGTCTTGTGGATCGTGTAGAGAAATACTTGGCTACAGAGAACCTGACGGCCTCTTCCAGAGACTCTCGGACTTTCCACCCTAAGACCAGACCATCCCCAGGGGCGGATAAGAGGATTCCAAGGGGTGAGGGTGGAGAGAGTGAGAGGGTGGGAGCTCTACCCAAAGTTTGGCGAGAACAGCCTGGGAAGTCAGGGGCTCAAGAGGCAGCCAAATGGATTATTTGCTACCGCTGCCGGCAAGCGGGACATATTGCAGCAAATTGCCCGGTTGTGGAGGAACCCATGCAATGTGACTTTCTGATGGACAGACGTCAGTCGCTGTGTGCGACAGTCGCATGCACTGCCATTCGGGGAACTGAGAAACATTTATGCAAAATGTGTATTAATGGTAGAAATGTTGTGGTATTACTGGATTCAGGTAGCCTTGTGACCCTGATAAAGGCTGAATTAGTTAAAACAGAGGTCTCTGGGAATAGCAAGGTAGCTGTTATTTGTGTGCATGGGGACACCCGAGAGTATCCAGTGACTACAGTGTGTTTCGAGACCCCCAAAGGTACCCTCTCTCATCCAGTGGGGTTAGTATCTCAATTACCGCATGATGCCATTGTGGGAAGGGATTTTCCGAAGTTCTGGGAACTGTGGGATGATCCTGAGCCCCCCACTGGTGCCCCTATGTACCAGGAATGTGATAGCCAGAACTCCTCTGAGAGTGGTGAGGACTCTCCAGAATTTCCCTTGTCAGTATTGGCAGGGGAGACTCAAGAAACTGGAGAGGAGCCCACCTCCTCAGACGAAAACCTACCGTCTGTGGAGTTTTCTGATCTGGAGGTTCACAGGGAAAATTTTGCCACAGAACAGTTAAAAGACCCCGCCCTAATAAAGGCACGGGAAAACGTAGTGGAAATAGATGGCGAGTTAGTGAACCCAGATAATACCTGCACTTACCCATACTTCAGCGTAGAGAAGGACCTACTGTATCGGGTGGCAAAAAGGGCAGAAGAAACCGTTGAGCAGCTTGTGGTGCCCAAACCTTACAGGAAGTTGGTGTTGGAGTTGGCCCATGGGCACATTCTTGGAGGTCATCTGGGGACAGAGAAAACCCGAGAGAGGGTATTACAGAGATTCTATTGGCCTGGGGTGATGAAGGACATAGAAAATTATTGTTCCTCCTGCCCTGTGTGTCAGAGGTCGGCCCCGATGCCACATTTCCGTAGCCCGCTGGTCCCTCTACCCATCATTGAGGTCCCGTTTGAGAGAATCGCAATGGATTTGGTAGGTCCTATAATCAAGTCCGCTAGGGGGCACCAGTACATATTGGTTATAATGGACTATGCCACCCGTTATCCAGAAGCGATCCCTCTCAGAAATACCTCGGCCAAAACCATAGCCAAAGAGCTATCTCTTGTTTTTAGCCGGGTGGGTATTTGTAAAGAACTGCTTACGGACCAAGGTACACCCTTTATGTCCCGGGTTATGAAAGAGCTGTGTAAATTGCTCAAAGTGACGCAATTGCGTACATCTGTGTATCACCCCCAAACCGATGGGCTGGTTGAAAGATTCAACAAAACCCTAAAACAAATGTTGAAGAAAGTGGTGGAAAGAGATGGAAAGGATTGGGACTGTCTACTTCCTTATTTGATGTTTGCTATTAGGGAGGTGCCCCAATCCTCTACGGGATTCTCCCCCTTTGAGTTACTGTATGGGAGACACCCAAGAGGGCTGTTGGATATTGCCAAGGAAACTTGGGAAAGTGAGAGTTCTCCCCACAGGAGTGTGATTGAGCATGTCGCCCTGATGCAAGATCGAATTGCACAGGTAATGCCCATCGTGAAGGAACATTTGGCCCAAGCGCAGTTGGCACAGCAGAGAGTGTACAACCGTGGAGCAAAGACCCGTACCTTTTCCCCGGGGGATAGGATATTGGTACTTGTCCCTACGGTTGAAAGTAAATTCCTTGCCAAATGGCAAGGCCCCTACGAGATAATGGAAAAAGTGAGCGAAGTGAATTACAAGGTCAGACAACCAGGAAGGCGAAAGCCCGAACAGATATATCACGTTAATCTGTTGAAAGCCTGGAGGGATAGAGAGTCCCTAGTCGCAGAAACTTGGTCACCAGCTCAAACTGGTTGCGTGATTCCGGAGGTTGGAATAGCAGCCACCTTGTCACAACCCCAACAACAGGAGGTTAAGGAGTTTGTGCTTCGCAACAAGGAGGTGTTCTCTGAGCTGCCGGGACAAACATCTGGGGTAGAGCATGATATTATTACCCCGCCCGGTGAAAGGGTGAAGTTAAAACCCTATCGGATCCCAGAGGCCCGACGGGAGGCAATACGGGAGGAAGTACAGAAAATGCTGAACTTAGGGGTGATAGAGGAGTCCCAAAATGATTGGTCTAGTCCCATTGTGTTGGTGCCTAAACCGGATGGGAGCTGGCGATTTTGTAACGATTTTCGTCAGTTGAACAAAGTTACAAAATTTGACACCTACCCCATGCCACGTATAGATGAGTTGATCGACCGGCTGGGAACAGCCCGATACATGACGACTCTTGACCTCACAAAAGGGTATTGGCAAATTCCCCTGGCCAAGTCGGCCAAAGAGAAAACCGCATTTGTAACCCCAGACGGGGCGTTCCAATATAAGAGAATGCCGTTCGGGTTACAGAATGCGCCGGCCACATTCCAGCGGAAAATGGACCAGATACTGAGGCCCCATCGGAAGTATGCTGCGGCTTACCTGGATGACGTAATTGTCCATAGCACAGATTGGGCCTCACATCTGCCAAAAGTGCAAGCAGTCCTAGACTCTATCCGGGAAGCGGGGTTTACGGCTAACCCCAAGAAGTGTACCATTGGGCAGGAGGAGGCCAAATATCTTGGGTACACCATTGGCAGGGGAGTGATAAAACCCCAACTCAACAAAGTCGAGGCCATCCAGAGTTGGCCACGTCCCAACAGCAAGAAGCAGGTACGGGCCTTTCTGGGAATCGCGGGTTATTATCGGCGCTTCATTCCCCACTTTGCTTCTAAGGCTGTGCCCCTAACCAACCTGACGAAAGGGAAAGGGTCGGTCATGATTAAATGGACCCCCGAGGCTGAGGCAGCATTCCAATTCTTGAAACAAGCCTTATGTAGCCAGCCAGTGTTGTACTCACCCGACTTCTCTAAAGACTTTGTCGTACAAAGTGATGCGTCAGATGTGGGGTTAGGAGCAGTATTGTCCCAGGTCTGGAACGGGGAAGAGCACCCAGTCATTTACCTCAGCAGGAAGTTGAAGTCCCATGAGGTAAATTACGCCACGGTTGAAAAGGAGTGTTTAGCGGTGAAGTGGGCTCTAGATTCCCTTCGGTACTATCTGCTAGGTAGGCACTTTGACATGGTTACGGATCAC
Organism: Rana muscosa; assembly: GCA_029206835.1. Lineage (NCBI taxonomy): Eukaryota > Metazoa > Chordata > Amphibia > Anura > Ranidae > Rana > Rana muscosa. The sequence goes on from JARGYO010005563.1 coordinate 130,144, forward strand.
GCTCCGTTAAAGTGGATGGCTCAAAACAAGGAAACAAATAGAAGAGTGAATAGGTGGTTCCTGGCCCTCCAGGAATTCAACTTCACAGTAAAGCATCGCCCTGGCGTTCAAATGGGGAAGGTGGATGCTTTGTCTCGAGTACATGAATGCCTGATTGCTGGTGTTCCAACCCCGAGGTTAAAACAAGAGGGGGGGGTATGTGACAGCAGGAAGGTAAAGTCACCTGGTTGCATCCAGGGGGGTAGATATATTTCGCCCAGATTCAGGCTTTACGCCGACTTATACAACTAGGGAGTTGATGAAGCCCAGCTGAGGCTAGTGGGCTCATGGATGACTCATACCTCTAGGGAGAGGGCTGGGCGTCGTGCAGGCAGGGAGTTGATGAGACCAGCTGAAGCTTGTCAGCTCATTTAAAGGCCTCTATAAGAACTCCCAGCTTCATTAGATGTTAGCTCATGCCTGGAACCAGACCTGTGTGGACTGTCTAGGGAGAGTGAACCCCTGTGCGGTGAGGCAAAGCCTGTGTGGCTATTTGTTTGGACTTTTACTAAACCAGGGACTTAGGGACTAGGACAGCACCAGGCTGATCCCAGTTGTTAGTTTAGGAAACCTGCATGTTTAGTCAGAGGTCAAACTGACCAGGATTTATTTTGTTTATGTTTCTTTTTGGCTTTGCTGTGTTTTTGTCACTGTACATAGAGAAATAAACCGCACCTTTTGATTTTGAAAACCACAACCTCCGTCTGCTGGCCCTGTTTTTGTGTGGGGAGCCCAACCAGGGGGTCACACACACCCGCTACCGAGTTAACCCCCTCACACTACCTACAGTTTTCTGTCCCTAGAAAAAATGTTTTTTTTAAGCACAATATAGCACAAGGAGAATTCACTCACTGTCCTTCCAGGTCCCTAGAAACAAGGACTCGCACAGTGAAAGAAACTGACACTCTCCCTACCTACAGTTTTCTGTCCCTAGAAAAAATGTTTTTTTTAAGCACAATATAGCACTAGGAGAATTCACTCACTGTCCTTCCAGGTCCCTGGAAACAAGGACTTGCACAGTGAAAGAAACTGACACTCTCCCTACCTACAGTTTTCTGTCCCTAGAAAAAAATGTTTTTTTTAAGCACAATATAGCACAAGGAGAATTCACTCACTGTCCTTCCAGGTCCCTGGAAACAAGGACTTGCACAGTGAAAGAAACTGACACTCTCCCTACCTACAGTTTTCTGTCCCTAGAAAAAATGTTTTTTTTAAGCACAATATAGCACAAGGATAATTCACTCACTGTCCTTCCAGGTCCCTAGAAACAAGGACTTGCACAGTGAAAGAAACTGACACTCTCCCTACCTACAGTTTTCTGTCCCTAGAAAAAATGTTTTTTTAAGCACAATATAGCACAAGGAGAATTCACTCACTGTCCTTCCAGGTCCCTAGAAACAAGGACTTGCACAGTGAAAGAAACTGACACTCTCCCTACCTACAGTTTTCTGTCCCTAGAAAAAATGTTTTTTTTAAGCACAATATAGCACAAGGAGAATTCACTCACTGTCCTTCCAGGTCCCTGGAAACAAGGACTTGCACAGTGAAAGAAACTGACACTCTCCCTACCTACAGTTTTCTGTCCCTAGAAAAAATGTTTTTTTTAAGCACAATATAGCACAAGGAGAATTCACTCACTGTTCTTCCAGGTCCCTGGAAACAAGGACTTGCACAGTGAAAGAAACTGACACTCTCCCTACCTACAGTTTTCTGTCCCTAGAAAAAATGTTTTTTTTAAGCACAATATAGCACAAGGAGAATTCACTCACTGTCCTTCCAGGTCCCTAGAAACAAGGACTTGCACAGTGAAAGAAACTGACACTCTCCCTACCTACAGTTTTCTGTCCCTAGAAAAAATGTTTTTTTTAAGCACAATATAGCACAAGGAGAATTCACTCACTGTCCTTCCAGGTCCCTGGAAACAAGGACTTGCACAGTGAAAGAAACTGACACTCTCCCTACCTACAGTTTTCTGTCCCTTGAAAAAATGTTTTTTTTAAGCACAATATAGCACAAGGAGAATTCACTCACTGTCCTTCCAGGTCCCTGGAAACAAGGACTTGCACAGTGAAAGAAACTGACACTCTCCCTACCTACAGTTTTCTGTCCCTAGAAAAAATGTTTTTTTTAAGCACAATATAGCACAAGGAGAATTCACTCACTGTCCTTCCAGGTCCCTGGAAACAAGGACTTGCACAGTGAAAGAAACTGACACTCTCCCTACCTACAGTTTTCTGTCCCTAGAAAAAATGTTTTTTTTAAGCACAATATAGCACAAGGAGAATTCACTCACTGTCCTTCCAGGTCCCTGGAAACAAGGACTTGCACAGTGAAAGAAACTGACACTCTCCCTACCTACAGTTTTCTGTCCCTAGAAAAAATGTTTTTTTTAAGCACAATATAGCACAAGGAGAATTCACTCACTGTCCTTCCAGGTCCCTGGAAACAAGGACTTACTTGCACAGTGAAAGAAACTGACACTCTCCCTACCTACAGTTTTCTGTCCCTAGAAAAAATGTTTTTTTTAAGCACAATATAGCACAAGGAGAATTCACTCACTGTCCTTCCAGGTCCCTGGAAACAAGGACTTGCACAGTGAAAGAAACTGACACTCTCCCTACCTACAGTTTTCTGTCCCTAGAAAAAATGTTTTTTTTAAGCACAATATAGCACAAGGAGAATTCACTCACTGTCCTTCCAGGTCCCTGGAAACAAGGACTTGCACAGTGAAAGAAACTGACACTCTCCCTACCTACAGTTTTCTGTCCCTAGAAAAAATGTTTTTTTTAAGCACAATATAGCACAAGGAGAATTCACTCACTGTCCTTCCAGGTCCCTGGAAACAAGGACTTGCACAGTGAAAGAAACTGACACTCTCCCTACCTACAGTTTTCTGTCCCTAGAAAAAATGTTTTTTTTAAGCACAATATAGCACAAGGAGAATTCACTCACTGTCCTTCCAGGTCCCTGGAAACAAGGACTTACTTGCACAGTGAAAGAAACTGACACTCTCCCTACCTACAGTTTTCTGTCCCTAGAAAAAATGTTTTTTTTAAGCACAATATAGCACAAGGAGAATTCACTCACTGTCCTTCCAGGTCCCTGGAAACAAGGACTTGCACAGTGAAAGAAACTGACATTCTCCCTACCTACAGTTTTCTGTCCCTAGAAAAAATGTTTTTTTTAAGCACAATATAGCACAAGGAGAATTCACTCACTGTCCTTCCAGGTCCCTGGAAACAAGGACTTGCACAGTGAAAGAAACTGAGGCCTCGTACACACGACCGATTTTCTCGTCGTAAAAAACACGTCGTTTTTTTCGACGAGATTCTTGTTAAGCTTGTCGATTTTCTCGTCAAGCTTTCTATGCGTACACACTGTCATTTCCCAATTTCCTCGTGGTTCTCTGCGCTCACGTCCAGCACGTACGACGGCACTATAAAGGGGAAGATCTTTTTTCTTGGCGCCACCCCTTGGGCTGCTTTTGCTGATCTCGTGTTACCGTGTGTGAAGTAAAAGTTTGGGAAGAGACGATTCGCACTTTTCAGTCTTCGTGCTTTCAGTTCGTTTTAGCGTGACGAATGTGCTATCTCCTTTACGAAGGCTTGTTTTACCAGAAGATGCGCTCCCGTCTCATAGTTGCTTGTGAGCATGCGCGCTTTTGGAAGAGTCGTAAAAGCATACACACGAACCATTTTCTCGTCACAAAACAGGCCGACGAGAAACACGACGAGGAAATCTGGACTCCTGACGAGAAAATAGAGAGCAGGTTCTCTATTTTCTTGTCGAGATTCTCGTCAAGTTTCTCGTCGTAAAACCATACACACGAACATTTTTCTAGACAAAAAAACTCTCGCGGCACTTTTCTTGACTGTTTACGACGAGAAAATCGGTCGTGTGTACGAGGCCTGACACTCTCCCTACCTACAGTTTTCTGTCCCTAGAAAAAAATGTTTTTTTAAGCACAATATAGCACAAGGAGAATTCACTCACTGTCCTTCCAGGTCCCTGGAAACAAGGACTTGCACAGTGAAAGAAACTGACACTCTCCCTACCTACAGTTTTCTGTCCCTAGAAAAAATGTTTTTTTTAAGCACAATATAGCACAAGGAGAATTCACTCACTGTCCTTCCAGGTCCCTGGAAACAAGGACTTGCACAGTGAAAGAAACTGACACTCTCCCTACCTACAGTTTTCTGTCCCTAGAAAAAATGTTTTTTTTAAGCACAATATAGCACAAGGAGAATTCACTCACTGTCCTTCCAGGTCCCTGGAAACAAGGACTTGCACAGTGAAAGAAACTGACACTCTCCCTACCTACAGTTTTCTGTCCCTAGAAAAAATGTTTTTTTTAAGCACAATATAGCACAAGGAGAATTCACTCACTGTCCTTCCAGGTCCCTAGAAACAAGGACTTGCACAGTGAAAGAAACTGACACTCTCCCTACCTACAGTTTTCTGTCCCTAGAAAAAATGTTTTTTTTAAGCACACTATAGCACAAGCACAAAACACACTGACACTCTCCCTACCTATCCTTCTCTTTCCCTAAACTAAAGGAATCCAGGTTAAGCAAGAAAGAAATAAAAGTCACTGTCCCTGCCTATGCTGCTCTATCCCTGCTCCGGAACACACTACACTAGGCCGCCGTGCTGGCGGCCTTTTATAGTGTGGGGCGTGTACTAAACACCCTCAGCAATAATTGGCCACAGGCATCCTGCCTGTGGCCAATCATTGCTCTCCTCGCTGCCGGCGCTGTGATTGGCCAAGCATGCGGGGTCACAGTGCATGCTTGGCCAATCACAGCGCCTGGATGACACTGCGATGGCGTAGTGCATTGTGGGCCGTTCGCGTCACTCGAATTTGGCGCGAACGGCCCAAATCGTTCGATCTTCGTCGAACGATCGAACAGCCGATGTTCGAGTCGAACGTATGTTCGACTCGAACACGAAGCTCATCCCTAGTAGTAACATGGTAGCAGGCAAATGGGGAAATGGCAGTCTGTTAATAATAAGGGGAACAAATGGATGTATGATAATTTTTGAAGCAATTTCCGATGCACAGGCCAGGTTGGGAGGGACAATCGGGACAATAATAGGTGGTGTCTCTTCTTACTCCTCCTCTGCTGCATACATGGCATTTCTTTTGGCGGATAGTGTCGCTCGTGAAGCCGACTCACACTATCAGAGCGAATGCTTCCTGGGGCGGGATCTTTTGGTAAATGAGGGCATCGATGATATCTTCGATATAATGGAGGTAGGGGAGTTGTTGATTTGGAGTTGCTTTTTGGTAGCAGACAAACAAATTAAAAAGGGCCATGTGAAACAGATGTAACGCAACCTTTTTGTGCCAATAACAGGACTTTCTTGTTGATAAGTAGGGCTGTAGCATCTGGTCGTTTAAATCCACCCCCCCCCCCCATGTACAAATTGTAGTCGTGGACACATTCGGGCTTTACAATGGGGCCGCGTCTTCTTTGGATCTCCACCACGGTGTCATTGTGGATCGTAGAGAGGATGTGGACATCTTTCTTGTCCCTCCATTTCATGGCCAACACCTCCTCGTTCCTCATGAATGCCGATTCTCCAGGTTGCAATTTTTTGGTCAACAAATTTTGTGGGAATCCCTTCCGTTTTTGTTTTTTAAGTACCGCAGGCCGGGGTTTGCTTACTGTAAAGGTGGCAAAAAAGGGGCAGGCTGGTATAGTAATTGTCAACATATAAATGGTAACCTTTTCCAAACAGGGGGTATGCCAACTCCCAGACAATTTTCCCACTGGTTCCAATATATGTGGGGCAATCACGGGGCTGGAGCTGGGAGTCTTTGCCTTTGTAGATCCTGAATGTGAAGACGTATACAGTGGCTCGATCGCATAATTTATTTAATTTTAACCTATACCTGGCTCTCTTGCTTGGTATATACTGCTTGAAGTGCAGTCGGCCAGTGAAATGTATGAGGGACTCGTCCACACAAATTTTTTGGTCTGGGATGAAAACTTCTTGAAATCGCTGGGAAAAGGCATTGATTAGGGGGCGTATCTTGTACAATTTGTCATAGTTGGGATGATCTCGGGGAGGGCACTGTGAATTGTCATTGAAGTAGAGAAAACGCATAATCATGTTGTATCTTGTCCTGGACATGACAGCGGAATATATGGGCATGTGTTGGATCGGGCGTTTGGACCAATATGCATGGACTTTGAAGAATTGGGGTTGGCAGCACTAAATTGGGATGCATAGAGATTAGTTTGATCCACTATATTCTGCAGCAAATCTTGTGGGAAAAATAAACAAAAATAATCAAATTGAGAAAAATTTGTAGTGTCGGGCTGCACACCTGGCTGTGCGGTGAAAGGGGGGATGATAGCGGATCCTGAGTTGGCAGGCAACCATAAGGGGTTTGCCAGGGCATCGGGAAGGTAGGACTGGGGCTGGATTCTTCGGGTTGGGCGTGTATTTCCATTACTTGTACTGGGCTCCTCTTCCTGGGGTATGCCGCTGCTGGTGGTGGGCAGATCTCCTGATCTTGGTCCTGATCGCATTCTTTTGGGAGGGACGGTTTCCTCCGGGGACTCAGACTCTGAGCCACTATCCTCCACTGGCTCGTATTCCGAACCATAATTAAATAATGGGAACTCCCTGCTGCTCTCATCATCTGACATGGCAAGAATGGCATATGACTCCTCAGGTGTGTAAACCCTTTGGGACATTATGGCAGTGCTTATTGGTGGGCCTGTGTAATGGTACTGCTGATGGTAGTGGTGGCGGCCTGTGTGGTGGTACCGATGTAGGTATTAGTGATGGGCCTGTGTGGTGGTACCGATGGCGGTATGGGTGGTGGTGGTACCAATGGCGGTACAGGTGGTGGTGGTACCGATGGCGGTACGGGTGGCGGTACAGGTGGTGGTACGGGTGGTGGTGGTACCGATGGTGGTGGTACCGATGGCGGTAGGGGTGGTGGTGGTGGCGGTACCGATGGCGGTACGGGTGGTGGAGGTACCGATGGCGGTACAGGTGGTGGTGGCGCTACCGACGGTGGTACTGGTGGTGGTACCGATGGTGGCAGTAGTGGCGATACTGGTAGCGGGCCTGTGTGTCAGTATAGATGCTGGGCCTGATGGTGGTACTAGTGGCGGTACTGGTAGTGGTACCGATGGTGGTACTGGTAGCCTGTGTGGCGGTACCAATGGCGGTACCGATGGAGGTGGGCCTGTGACAGATGATTGACAGATGGGCCGATTGATTGACAGATGGGCTGATTGACTGATTGATTGATTGACAGATGGGCTGGGCTGATTGACAGATGGGCTGATTGATGTGCTGGGCTGTGTGACAAGTCCTCTTTATTGGGGGGGGAGGTGTTGTGCACAGTACTATAGACAAACTACACTGATCTCACTTACTGATCCCTGCTCTCTCCTCACAGATTGGTGTGTGAGGAGAGAGCAGGGATCAGGTAGTAACTGATGCTCTGTGTTTACATTTGTGACCAGCTGTGATTGGACACAGCCGGTCACGTGGTAAACAGCCAATTTCATTGGCTGTTTACCATGAACGGGGATGCGCTGTGTCCAAGGGACACTCGCCTTCCCCAATCCCCACTCTGCAAGCCTCTGGCGGCGCACACAGAGCGCGCCGCCGAGTTTGTTGTGACATGTGATTGGCTGTGACTTTGACACAGCCGATCACATGGTAAACAGCCAATGAAATTGGCTGTTTACCGTGATCGGGGAAGCGTTGTGTCCGAGGGACACATGCCATCCCCGATCGCGGGCGCGCTAGGCATTATCCTGCAGGACGTCAATGGATGTCCAGTCAGGATAATGCAACCACCGCCCGGCCGTCATTTTCCTATAGGCCCGGGCGGGAAGTGGTTAAAATCACTGCTCCCGAACAAACGCCCGTTTTTAAAACTTCTTTTTGCATTGATACATGTCCCCTGGGGCAGGACCCCAGGTCCCCAAACCCTTTTTAGGACAATAATTTGCATATTAGCCGTTATAATTAGCACTTTTGATTTTGAACGTTCGCGTCCATTGTATTTAATAGGGTTCTAAAGTTTGCGCGAACTTTCGGTCCGTTCGCAGGTTCTGGTGTGGACCGAACCGGGGGGGGGGGGGGGGGTGTTTGGTTCATCCCTATATGAATAGTGTTTTGTCTAGTTTAATTTTGATATGGTATGTGTCAGCTGAGCGGCATCCACCCTGAATTGAAAACTGCTATCTGCTTTGCTTATGTCCATTTAATAATACTAGCATGTTATGTTTGCTTAGCCCTCTGTAGACCTGGCCACATTACAATGCTTTATTATCTCCCTTGTCTTACCCAAAATTATGGCCCAGTGACTTTTAGTGCCCTCTTGCTGATCTGTTTCTGAAGTAAGAATTTTGCCCTGTTGACCAGCAAACCTTTATTACCTCCTGATTAGATAATTGAAATGCACCCACCCCCTATCCCCATCAGTATAAATATAAGCATCCTTCTGGGGGAAGCAATAGCAGGGGGCGCAACAGCAACTAGGGCTATTTTCTAAGTGGGGCGATTTCTATAAGTGGATGCACTTCAGCGAATGCGCAAAGCAAAGGAACACAAAACGCCTTACAAACTGAAACACAGGTATACTTTTTCGCACTCTCAGCTCTTCCTCCCCCTTTTAAAATGCACTGTCTTCCACTCCTTCTGACAGCTGTGTCTTATATCCTTAAACTGTCTCTCCTTCACTCCTCTTCTCCACCCCACACCTTATATATATCACCCTCACTTCTGTCCTCCCCCTATTACTGCACTCACCAACTCTGGCTAATTCTATAGTCACACGCCCAATACTCCAAACCACTGGGGCATGTCCCCCCATATAAATCACATTCCCACATTACCTCCCTCACCCTTCTGCTTCTCCTAGCCTCTGGTGATGTATCCCCAAACCCTGGGCCGCCTTCATCTAACTGTGCTCAACGCACCCATTTCCCTACACCCTCTGGCTGCAGCCGCAATGCACACAATCTAGTTCCCATTTATCTTCTTCTTAAGAGCAGACTCCCTTTGTCTTGCGCCCTTTGGAACGCTCGCTCTGTCTGAAACAAACTCACCTCCCTCCACAAACTCTCTATATCGCTAACTCATTTAATCTACTCGCCGTTACTGAAACCTGGCTTCACGAATCCAACACTGTGGCTTCTGCTGCTCTATCCCACGGTGGTCTTCTTTGGACTCACTCCCCCAGATCCAGTGGACACAAAGGAGGGGGTGTTGGAATCCTTTTAGCCCCACATAGCACCTTTCAGGTACTCCACCCACCTCCCTCTCTGTCACTCTCCTCATTTGAGGCACATTGCATTAGTCTCTTCTCCCCAGTTTCTCTAAGAATAGCTGTGATTTACCGGCCCCCTGGTCCAGTATATTCCTTTCTTGATGACTTCTCTGCCTGGTTACCCTACTTTCTCTCTTCTGAAATACCCACAATCATTCTTGGTGACTTCAACATCCCTATTAATAATAACTCTCATGCAACTTCCAAACTTCTCAGTCTAACCTCCTCCTTTGATCTGAAGCAATGGATACATACTCCTACTCACTCTGAAGGCAATACCCTTGACCTTGTCTTCTCCCACCTATGCACTCCATGCAACCTCTCCAACTATCCTTACCCCCTCTCTGATCACCACCTTATTAATTTCACTCTCTCCCTCTCCTCCGGCTCCTCTCCCTCCAAACACCTAACAGTTACTCGTAGAAACCTTTGCCATATCAACCCTTCTCTTCTATGCTCTGCGACTGACCACCTCTATGACAAAATCACACCCCTGTCCTGCACCCACCTAGCCACTTCTGTCTTCAACACTACACTTCTAGCATCACTGGACAGACTGGCCCCCCTCACTTCATACAGAATAAGGCCCCGCCCCCTTCAACCTTGGCAAACAGATGATACTAGAAGTCTGAAAAAACACAGCCATGCTCTCCAGCGCCAATGGCGTAAGACAATGTCCCAGAAAGATTTTGGCCAGTATAAATCTGCCCTCCAAATATACAATTCCAGCCTCCTCACTGCCAAGCAAACCTATTTCATCACCCTCATTAAAAACGTATCCCGTCCCCGTCAACTCTTCTCTACCTTCAACTCGCTCCTTCGTCCTCCACTGCCTCCATCCACTAACTCACTCACTGCCCAGGAGATTGCCAATCACTTCAAACAGAAGATTGATACAATTCGCGAGGAGATCTCTACAGTTCAGATACCCTCCATGCTATACACCTCATGTTCACAGGTACAATCATTACTTCCCTTTTTCAACCCCACCACTATAGACAAGGTTGCTAAATTACTTGATAATGTCCATCTTACCACCTGCGCTCTGGATCCTGTTCCCTCGCAAATGTTACGTTCACCCTCTAGCTCTATTCTACACTCTCTAACCCACATCTTCAATCTCTCCCTCTCTTCTGGCATCTTCCCTAACTCTTTGAAACATGCACTAGTCAGCCCCATACTTAAAAAGCCCTCTCTGGACCCATCCAATCTTAACAACCTACACCCCATCTCTTTGATCCCCTTTTTATCCAAACTTCTTGAATGTCTAGTCTACAACCGACTGAGCGTCCCCTTGCTGATAATAACCTTCTTGATCCCCTTCAGTCTGGATTTCGTCCTCAACATTCCACGGAAGCTGCTCTCCTAAAACTAACAAACAATCTACTAATGGCCAAAACTAAGGGTCACTATTCTGTACTCCTACTCCTGGACCTCTCTGCTGCCTTCGATACGGTTGACCACCCCCTCCTCCTCAAAAAACTCCATGCCTTTGGTCTCCGCGACTGTACTCTTCGCTGGTTCTCTACTTACTTATCCAACCGCACCTTTAGCGTTACTTACAACTCTACTTCCTCCTCTCCTCTTCCTTTCTTAGTTGGTGTCCCCCAAGGTTCTGTTCTTGGACCTCTCCTATTTTCAATCTACACCTCCTCCCTGGGTCAGCTGATAGCTTCCCATGGCTTCCAACACCACCTCTACGCTGACAACACTCAAATTTATTTCTCTGCCCCTCTACTCACGCCTTCATTCTCCTCACGTATCTCTAATTTACTATCCGATATATTAGTTTGGATGTCACACCACTTCCTCAAACTTAATCTATCCAAAACTGAACTGATCATTTTTCCTCCTCCATGTGCCCCCTCCCCCGATCTCTCTGTCAAAATTGATTGCACAACTATCAGCCCATCCCCACACTCCAAGGTCCTAGGAGTAGTTCTGGACTCTGAACTCTCCTTTAAGCCTCACATCCAATCACTGTCCAAATCTTGCCGCCTCAACCTCCGCAACATCTCCAAAATATGCCCCTTTCTAACCAATGACACAGCAAAGCTCCTAATTCACTCTCTGGTCATTTCTCGCCTCGATTACTGCAACTCCCTCCTCATTGGCTTACCTCTGAAAATTTTAACCCCCCTTCAGTCCATAATCAATGCTGCTGCCAGACTCATCCACCTTAGCAGCCGCTCTGTCTCTGCCACTCCTCTCTGTCAATCCCTCCACTGGCTTCCACTCACCTAACAAATTAAATTCAAAATACTAACAACTACCTACAAAGCCATCCACAACACTGCCCCCAGCTATATCACTGACCTAGTCTCTAAATACCAACCTAATCATTCTCTTCGTTCTTCTCAAGACCTCCTGCTCTCTAGCTCTCATATCACCTCCTCCCATGCTCGTCTCCAGGACTTTTCCAGAGTCTCTCCAAGCCTATGGAACTCCTTACCCTAATCTGTCCGTCTATTTCCTTCTCTATTAGCTTTTAGAGGATCCCTAAAAACCCTCCTCTTCAGAGAAGCCTATCCTACCCACACCTAACAACTGTATTGTAATTTTGTCCACCTGATCATCCCCCACAGCTACTACCCTTTTGTTTCACGTGACCCTCCCTTCTAGACTGTAAGCTCTAACGAGCAGGGCCCCCTGATCCCTCTGTATTGAATTGTATTGTGATTGTACTGTCTACCCTGATGTTGTAAAGCGCTGCACAAACTGTTGGCGCTATATAAATCCTGTATAATAATAATAATAATAATAATATATGCCAGGTCCCATACAATTTTTCCAGTTGTGCTAATGTAGGTTGGGCACTCAGGGGACTAGAGCTGGGAAACTTTTATAGTTAGTCAGGTTGAAAAAAGACACAAGTCCATCTAGTACAATCAAAAAATAAAAAATAAAAGAAATTATACAATCCCATATACACAATTCTACAGTATCTCACAAAAGTGAGTACACCCCTCACATTTTTATAAATATTTTATTATAGTTTTTCATGTGACAACACTGAAGAAATTACACTTTGCTACAATGTAAAGTAGTGAGTGTACAACTTTTATAACAGTGTAAATTTGCTCTCCCCTCAAAACAACTCAACACACAGCCATTAATGTCTAAACCGCTGGCAACAAAAGTGAGTACACCCCTACATAAAAATGTCCAAATTGGGCCCAATTAGCCATTTTCCCTCAGCTGTGTCATGTGACTCGTTAGTCTCAGGTGTGAATGGGGAGCAGGTGTGTTCAATTTAGTGTTATCGGTCTCTCACACTGGTCACTGGAAGATCAACATTGCACCTCATGGCAAAGAGGTTGCTCTACATAAAGCTGACCTAGGCTATAAGAAGATTGCCAAGACCCTGAGACTGAGCTGCAGCATGGTGGCCAAGACCATACAGTGGTTTAACAGGACAGGTTCCACTCAGAACAGGCCTCCTCATGGTTGACCAAGGAAGTTGAGTGCACGTGGTCAGCGTCATATCCAGGGGTTGTCTTTGAGAAATAGACATATGAGTGCTGCCAGCATTGCTGCAGAGGTTGAAGGGGTGGGGGGACAGCCTGTCAGTACTCAGACCATACGCCGCTCACTGCATCAAATTGGTTTGCATTGCTGTCGTCCCAGAAAAAAAGCCTCTTCTTTAAGTGGTTGTACACCGTGTACAGCCACTTTTATCTACAGGTAAGCCTAGATTAAGGCCTACCTGTAGGTGCTGGAAATATCTCCTAAACCTCCACGGTTTAGGAGATATTTACAATAGAGACGAGTTCCGATGTCTACGGCGCATGCGCCGTACACAACGGTGCAGGTGCACTTTAGAAACATCGACCGTGCCGTTTCTAATGGAGGTCAGTCACAGAGCCGGAGTTTGCAGCCCCTGGAAGGAAGTGGGGTGAAGATGGACGCTCACTGCTAGTGGGGACAGCAGTGACATCGCAGGCTTCGGTTTCAGGTGAGGGACACATAATGGGCTACTATGCGATGCATTAGTAGCCCATTATGCTTTACCTTTGCAGGGAAATAAAGATGAAGTAAAACCCATCAGGGTTTACTTCCTCTTTAAGATGATGCACAAGAAAGCCAGAAAAATGTTTGCTGAAGACAAGCAGACTAAAGACATGGATTACTGGAGCCATGTCCTGTGGTCTGATGAGACCAAGATAAACTTATTTGGTTCAGATGGTGTCAAGCATGTGTGACGGCAACCAGGTGAGGAGTACAAAGACAAATGTGTCTTGCCTACAGTCAAGCATGGTGGTGGTCCAAACACACAAAAACCAATCAGCGCAGACCCCACAAACACCTCCTAAATATTGACAGTCTATGTTAAAGGGGTTGTAAAGGTTCGTTTTTTATTTTCTAAATAGGTTCCTTTAAGCTAGTGCATTGTTGCTTCACTTACCTTTTCCTTTGATTTACCTTCTAAATGTTTTTTTTCTTTGTCTGAAATTCTCACTTCCTGTTTCTCCTCACTAAACTTCACACCATCATCCGAGCGGTGTTTAGTCAGCCAGAACAGCTTACTGAACAGCTTACTGAGGAGGAACAGGAAGTGAGAAATTCAGACAAAGAAAAAGAAAACAAAGAAAAAATATTTAGAAGGGAAATCTAAGGAAAAGGTAAGTGAACCAACAATGCACTAGCTTAAAGGAACCTATTTAGAAAATAAAAAACAAACCTTTACAACCCCTTTAAAGTTCTCTTGCTCTAGGTGTTGCAGCTCTCTCAAAAATCCACTGGGTGGCAGACTGAGATCTTGTCAGGGCCCGGACTGGTGGCTAGTGAGGACACAGGAGGTGGATCCTCTGTGCCAGAGAGGCGAAGGCACGGGTCGCACTGGAGGACCGGTTCTAAGCAGCTACCGGTTTTCACCAGAGCCCGCCGCAAGGCGGGATGGACTTGCTGCGGAGGTAGCAACCAGGTCATGTCCCCCAGTAGCAGCTCGACTTCTCTGGCAGCTGAGATAGGCACGGTACACTGGGACTAGGCAGAGGCAAGGTCAGACGTAGCGGAAGGTCAGGGCAGGCGGCAATGGTTCGTAGTCAGGGGCAACGGCAGAAGATCAGATACACTGGCAAGACAACTACAAAATGCTTTCTCAGGGCAGTAAGGCAACAAGATCCGGCAAGGACAGGAAGGGGGAGTGGGTTTTTAAGTGTTTTGGGTGTGACACAGTAATTGGACCAGGCACCAATCAATTGTGCACTGGCCCTTTAAATTTAAGAAGACCGGCGCGCGCGCGCCCTAGAGAGCAGCGGGACCGCGCGTGCCGGGATGAAGCAGGAGGAGGAGGCCGGTGAGCAGGATGGGATGCGATCCGTGGGCGGACAGGTGCCGCCGCATGGATCGCATCCCCGCCAGCATCAGAGCAGCGCTCACGGTCAGAGGAGCCGACCGGAGCGCTGCAGGGGGACAGATGCCGCGGGCGCTCCGGGATGGATGGGACACCCGGAGCGCTCGGCGTTACAGTACCCCCCCTTAGGTCTCCCCCTCTTCTTGGAACCCAAGAATCTACGGATGAGCTCTTTATCTAAAATGTTGGCCTCAGGTTCCCAGAACCTTTCCTCAGGACCACAGTTCTCCCAATCAACTAAAAAACATTTTTTACCTCGGATGACCTTGGAGGCGAGGATCTCTTTCACCGAGAAGACATCAGAAGAACCAGAGACAGGAGCGGGAGCAGTGACCTTAGGGGAAAATCGGTTAAGAATGAGGGGTTTAAGAAGAGACACATGAAAAGAGTTGGGAATACGAAGAGAAGGAGGAAGGTGGAGCTTGTAAGAAACAGAATTGATTTGGTTTTTGATTTTAAATGGCCCGAGGTAACGAGGGCCCAGCTTGTAGCTAGGTACCCGAAACCGAACATATTTGGAGGAGAGCCACACTTGTCACCAGGGGCATAGACAGGAGGGATTCTTCTTTTTTTATCTGCATGTCTCTTCATGCGGGCAGAGGCCAGTGAGAGCGACTTTTGTGTCTCTTTCCAGATAGAGGCAAAGTCCTGAGTTAATTCATCCACGGCCGGAACTCCAGAAGACGTGGGAATGGGGAGGGGGGGCAATGGGTGACGGCCGTAGACCACAAAGAAAGGCGACTTGGAGGAAGATTCAGAGTTCTTGAAATTGTATGAGAATTCTGCCCAGGGCAATAGGTCGACCCAATCGTCTTGACGGGCGGAGACAAAATCTCGTAGGTAGTCGCCAAGGACCTGGTTAACTCTCTCCACCTGTCCACTGGACTGCGGGTGATAAGCGGAAGAAAAATTCAACTTAATCTTTAGTTGAGTACAGAGAGCTCTCCAAAATTTTGAGATGAATTGAACGCCTCTATCCGAGACGATATGTGAGGGCAGCCCATGGAGGCGGAAAATTTGAAGAAAAAAATGCTTCGCCAACTGAGGTGCCGTAGGCAGACCAGGGAGCGGGACAAAATGAGCCATTTTAGAAAAGCGGTCAATGACCACCCAGATGACAGTGTTACTACGAGACAAAGGGAGGTCCGTGATGAAATCCATGGCGATGTGGGACCATGGTTGTTCAGGCACAGGTAAGGGAAGGAGAAGACCTGCAGGCTTCTGGCGAGGAGTCTTGTCACGTGCACAGATAGTGCAGGCCCGTACAAAGTCAGTCACATCTTTCTCCTGGGTAGGCCACCAATAGTGTCTGGCAATCAATTGTATAGATTTTTTGATCCCAGCGTGACCGGCTAGATGGGAGGAATGGCCCCACTTGAGTATCTGAAGCCGAAGGCGTGGAGGAACGAAAGTCTTTCCTGGAGGAATTGGCACGAGAGAAGCGGGAGCAGAGGAAATCAGACACTCAGGGGGTATGATGTGTTGAGGAGGAGTCTCGGTTTCAGAGTTATCGGAGAAACGGGACAAGGCATCAGCCCTGACATTTTTGTCTGCGGGCCGAAAATGGATCTGGAAGTTGAAGCGGGCAAAGAACAATGACCACCTGGCCTGGCGAGGATTTAGGCGCTGAGCGGACTGAAGGTAGGACAAATTTTTATGGTCAGTGTAGATGGAGATAGGGTGAAGGGATCCTTCCAGGAGATGTCTCCACTCTTCTAATGCCAACTTGATGGCCAACAGTTCACGGTCACCTATGGAATAGTTTTTTCCCGGAGGGGAGAAAGTTTTAGAGAAAAAACCACAAGTGACGTTTTTCCCTTTAACGTTTTTTTGAAGAAGCACAGCTCCGGCTCCTACTGAGGAGGCATCAACTTCAAGGAAGAACGGCTTTAGAGGATCTGGCCGAGACAGGACAGGTGCAGAGGAGAAGGCGGTCTTAAGGCGAGTAAAGGCTTCCTCCGCTTGAGGCGGCCAGGACCTAGGATTCGCGTCTTTTTTGGTCAGTGCCCCTATAGGAGCAACGATGGTGGAGAAGTGGGGTATGAACTGACGATAGTAGTTGGCGAAACCAAGGAAGCGTTGGATAGCACGAAGTCCAGAGGGGCGTGGCCAACCCAAGACTGCGGAGAGTTTGTCAGGGTCCATTTGAAGACCTTGTCCAGAGACCAGATAACCTAGGAAAGGAAGACTGCTGCGCTCAAAAAGGCATTTTTCAAATTTAGCGTAAAGATGATTTACGCGGAGGCGCTGGAGCACTTGACGGACATGGAGCCGATGTTCCTTAAGGTTGGCAGAGAAGATTAGGATGTCGTCAAGATAGACAACCACACAGGTATACAGTAGGTCCCGGAAGATTTCATTGACAAAATCTTGAAAGACTGCAGGGGCGTTGCAAAGTCCGAACGGCATGACGAGATATTCAAAGTGACCGTCTCTGGTGTTAAATGCGGTTTTCCATTCATCTCCTTTACGGATTCTGATGAGGTTATAAGCGCCCCTGAGGTCCAATTTAGAAAAAACTTTTGCTCCGCGCAGACAGTCAAAGAGCTCCGAGATGAGAGGCAGAGGGTAGCGGTTTTTAATAGTGATTTTATTGAGACCACGATAGTCTATGCAAGGGCGTAGAGATCCGTCCTTCTTGGCCACGAAGAAGAAGCCCGCTCCGGCTGGAGAAGATGATTTCCTAATAAAACCTCTCTTGAGGTTCTCCTGAATGTATTCAGTCATGGCCTTGGTTTCAGGAGAGGAGAGAGGGTAAATTCTGCCACGGGGTGGTGTAGTACCTGGGAGCAAGTCAATGGGGCAGTCGTAGGGTCTATGTGGTGGTAAGACCTCCGCCTGTTTTTTGCAAAAGACATCAGAAAAGTCCTGATAGGCCTTTGGAAGGCCAGGCAAAGAAGTAGTGATGGGGACTTGACAGGTCGGTACAGACTTAAGGCAATGCTTGTGACAGGAGTCACCCCAGGATTTGATGTCCCCAGTGGTCCAGTCGAGGGTAGGAGTGTGACGCTGGAGCCAGGGTAGGCCAAGAAGGATGTCAGAAGTACAGTTCGGCAAAACAAAGAATTCAATCTTTTCTTGGTGAAGAACACCAACGGACATGAGCAGGGGTTCGGTGCGGTAACGCACGGTACAATCCAAATTCTCTCCATTTACAGAGGAAATGAAGAAGGGTTTGATGAGACGGGTAACAGGAATGTTGAACCTGTTGATGAAAGAGGCTTCAATAAAGTTTCCTGCAGAACCAGAGTCCAGGAAGGCCAGCGCAGAAAAGGGGGAGCCAGCAGAAGGAGAAATCCGCACAGGAATAGTCAGACGTGGAGAGGAAGAATTCACACCTAGTAACGCCTCTCCCACGTTCACTAGGTGTGGGCGTTTCCCTGACGCGGAGGACGAATAGGACACTCTTTTAGGAAGTGATCAGAGCTCGCACAATAAAGGCATAAGTTCTCGTTCCTATGGCGAGACCTCTCTTGTAGGGTCAGGCGAGACCGGTCCACTTGCATGGCCTCCTCGGCGGGAGGCACGGCAACAGGATGCATTGGATTCAGAGAGAGAGGAGCCAGGCGCGGATAACGCCTGGTGCGAACGAGATCTTTCTCCTGGCGAAGCTCTTGGCGTCTTTCGACGTAACGCATATCAATGCGGGTAGCTAAATGGATGAGTTCCGTCAAGGAAGAGGGTATCTCTCGTGCGGCCAGACAATCCTTGATGTGGCCGGATAAACCCTTCTTGAAGGTCGCGCAGAGAGCCTCATCATTCCAGGCTAACTCTGAGGCCAGTGTGCGGAACTGTATGGCATATTCGCCCACAGAGGAGTTTCCTTGGACAAGGTTAAGCAGGGCGGTTTTAGCGGATGAGGCCTGGGCTGGTTCCTCAAAAACGCTGCGAACCTCAGCAAAGAAGGACTGAACGGTGGCTGTAGCAGGGTCGTTGCGGTCCCAGAGTGGCGTGGCCCAGGCCAAGGCCTTTCCGGACAACAGAGAGACCACGAATGCCACTTTAGACCGTTCTGTGGAAAACTGGTCAGACATCATCTCAAGATGCAGGGAACATTGGGACAAGAATCCCCGGCACATCCTAGAATCCCCGTCAAATTTCTCCGGAAGAGACAGGCGAATTCTCGAGGTAGTAGCGGCAGCTCGGAGAGGGGAAGATGCTGGAGGCTGCGGCGGCAGAAGCTGCTGGACCATGGCGGTCAACTGCGACAGCTGCTGTCCTTGTTGGACGATCTGTTGCGACTGCTGGGCAACCACGGTAGTGAGGTCAGCGAGATTTGGCAGCGGTACCTCAGCGGGATCCATGGCCGGATCTACTGTCAGGGCCCGGACTGGTGGCTAGTGAGGACACAGGAGGTGGATCCTCTGTGCCAGAGAGGCGAAGGCACGGGTCGCACTGGAGGACCGGTTCTAAGCAGCTACCGGTTTTCACCAGAGCCCGCCGCAAGGCGGGATGGACTTGCTGCGGCGGTAGCAACCAGGTCGTGTCCCCCAGTAGCGGCTCGACTTCTCTGGCAGCTGAGATAGGCACGGTACACTGGGACTAGGCAGAGGCAAGGTCAGACATAGCGGAAGGTCAGGGCAGGCGGCAATGGTTCGTAGTCAGGGGCAACGGCAGAAGATCAGATACACTGGCAAGACAACTACAAAATGCTTTCTCAGGGCAGTAAGGCAACAAGATCCGGCAAGGACAGGAAGAGGGAGTGGGTTTTTAAGTGTTTTGGGTGTGACACAGTAATTGGACCAGGCACCAATCAATGGTGCACTGGCCCTTTAAATTTAAGAAGACCGGCGCGCGCGCGCCCTAGAGAGCAGCGGGACCGCGCGCGCCGGGACGAAGCAGGAGGAGGAGGCTGGTGAGCAGGATGGGATGCGATCCGCGGGTGGACAGGTGCCGCCGCATGGATCGCATCCCCGCCAGCATCAGAGCAGCGCTCACGGTCAGAGGAGCCGACCGGAGCGCTGCAGGGGGACAGACGCCGCGGGCGCTCCGGGATGGATGGGACACCCGGAGCGCTCGGCGTTACAGATCTGAAACATACAGGGGAAAAGAGAGTGCATGGCTGCGCTAGTGATATACCGTTTTTAATGATTAAAATTCAAGATCAGAAGTAGAGGGTTGCACTCATAAACGTGGGATTGTAATCGCATGTACATCAAGAAATATGCCTCCTCTCCTGGCCTATGTGGCTGGGTTGGCTCCAAAACCCGATGGGCGATACGAGATGTTGATCTGAGCCAAGCCTCCACGTCCCGCCAGGTGGTGCAAGCAGCTGTGCACGCACACGGACCAGCTGGCTCTGCGTGACGTCACTCGCGGCCGAAAAGGGTAATGATGTGAGTGAAGCATGGTGGTGGAAGTGTCATGGCCTGGGGCTGCATGAGTGCTTCCGGCACTGGGGAGTAGGGATGAGCTCGGTGTTCGAGTCGAACATAGGTTTGACTCGAACATCGGCTGTTCGATCGTTCGACGAAGATCGAACGTTTTGGGTCGTTCGCGCCAAATTCGAGTGACGCGAACGACCCAAAATCCCAGCGCTGTGATTGGCCAAGCATGCACTGTGACCCCGCATGCTTGGCCAATCACAGCACCGGCAGCGAGGAGAGCCATAATTGGCCACAGGCAGAATGCCTGTGGCCAATTATAGCTCAGGGGGGTTTAGTACACGCCCAACACTATAAAAGGCCGCCAGCGCGGCGGCCTTGTGTATTGTGTTGGCGTGCAGGGAAAGACGTACATAGGCAGGGACAGTGTTAGAGAAATTGTGTGTAGGGAGAGAGAAGGATAGGTAGGGACAGTGTCAGTGATATTGTGTGTAGGGAGAGAGAAGGATAGGTAGGGACAGTGTCAGTGATATTGTGTGTAGGGAGAGAGAAGGATAGGTAGGGACAGTGTCAGTGATATTGTGTGTAGGGAGAGAGAAGGATATGTAGGGACAGTGTCAGTGATATTTTGCTAAACCTTGTGTGCAGGGAGAGAGAACGATAGGTAGGGACAGTGTCAGTGATATTTTTGCTAAGCCTCCTGCACAGTATACAACCGAAGCTAGCCCTTATTGCTGTGATTTCCTGTTGTGCAACACAGGCAAGCATCTGCAGCACTTAAAGCAGGCGTAGTGTGATTCCTGCAAAATATAAACCTGAAGCTAGCCCTTATTGCTCGTAGTTTTTTTTCTTTTGTGTTACACGAAGGGCTCTTTCCCACAGGACGGATCAGTAATGATCCGCCCAGTGAAGCTCCGCTTGCTCAGCGGGGATCGCTCCGTTGATCCCCGCTGAGCCGGCGGATGACTGGGCGGTTCCCGCACACTGTGCAGGGACCGCCCTGTCAGAGCGCCGCTCTCCCCTATGGGGGGATCGGATGATGACGGACCGTAGATGTCACCGCGGACATGTCACCGCTGACATCAGTGGCTCCATAGGAGGACATGTAGCATCCGTTCAGGTCCGCCTAAAAAACTGACAGGCGGACCTGAACGGACCCTCCATAAGAAAGAGCCCTAACAGGCATCTGCAGCACTTAAAGCAGGCGTAGTGTGCTTCGTGCACATTATACACCTGAAGCTAGCCCTTATTGCTCGTAGTTTTTTTTCTTTTGTGTTACACTAAAAGGCATCTGCAGGGGCATATAAAAAATATATAATGTGGCGCTGTGAGAGAAGTAGTAAAAAACCCTACTTCATGTATAGCACAATGGTGCACATAAAAATATGGTGTCAAACAAAACGTTTGTACACAATAGGTGTACACAAATGAAATAAAAATGTAAGTGAATACTAACAGTGAAATAATTGGTATGGGGTATAGGTGCACAACAAAAAACAGCAATTAAACTGGAATATTGATCATACCCATAATAAACAAAAATAAAAATGAAAATATAATGTAGGTGGAGACAAACTCATATAAGGCGTCACAGATGAGTATGTAGAATAATGTCCAAACTTATCACATATGAAAAGAAGTTCATAGGTCAAAATCCAACAAGGAGCTGCATCGTTTTAAAATAGGTTTGAAGGGTGCATCTATCACATTTTCCCCTTTTTACATGGCTTGTTGTCGCCATATTGGTTTGGATTTCTTCCTTTTCGGGTTGGAAATACGGACCAGTGGTGCTGTCGGCATAAGGAAGGAGGTGTCTTGCAGATCCTGACTGTTCCTTCGGTCCACAGAGTGGACAAAGCTTTGTTGATCCACCACCGTACGGTGAGCTGGGTCCACTCTGTCCAGTAAGAGCATTTACTTCTCCCCCATTGGCCCAAGGTGAAGGCACTCCCGGGTGATGTTATATATCCTATATGCCTATAAAGAAAATGTGATAGATGCACCCTTCAAACCTATTTTCAAACGATGCAGCTCCTTGTTGGATTTTGACCTATGAACTTCTTTTCATATGTGATAAGGTTGGACATTATTCTACATACTCATCTGTGACGCCTTATATGAGTTTGTCTCCACCTACATTATATTTTCATTTTTATTTTTGTTAATTATGGGTATGATCATAATTCCAGTTTAATTGCTGGTTTTTGTTGTGCACCTATACCCCATACCAATTATTTCACTGTTAGTATTCACTTACATTTTTATCACATTCATTTGTGTACACCTATTGTGTACAAACGTTTTGTTTGACACCATATTTTTATGTGCACCATTGTGCTATACATAAAGTAGGGTTGTTTACTACTTCTCTCACAGCGCCACATTATCTATTTTTAATACGTTCTATATATCCTGTCTGATTTTATGTTTGGCTGCTTCATTTAGTATTTAGAGTTGGCGCAGTATTATTATTATTTAATCTGCAGGGGCATGTAATTACAATTATTGATCTAATAATTCACAGCAGGGCCCATTCCTGCGCTCACCAAGAGTAACTGTGAGGGCTTAAAGTGTTGTGGCAACACCACCACCACCACCACCAAAGGCCCAATTTTTCAGCCCCTGTTCAACAGGGGCATGCAATTACAATTCTTGATCTAATAATTCACAGCAGGGCCCATTCATGCACCCACCAAGAGTAACTGTGAGGGCTTACAGTGTTGTGGCACCAGCAGCACCACCAAAGGCCCAATTTTTCCTACCACTGTTCAACAATGGCATGTAAATATAATTCCTGATATAATAGTTCCCAGCAGGGCGTTCCAGCACCCACCAAGAGTAACTGTGAGGGCTCACAGTGTTGTGGCAACACCAACATGTAAGGGGCAAATTTCAGCAGAGTATATACGGCAGGCCCCTATTTCAAACATCCAACTTACAAACGACTCCTACTTGCAAACGGAAGGAGACAACAAATGAGAGGAAATCTACCCCTAGGAAGGGAAATTCTCTCCTGTAAGAGTTAATATGGGAAAAAGGTGTCTCCCCTCTACTGATGCTTTATCACCAATCCTTGTTTCAATAAAAACCCCACTTTTCAAAAACAGTTGTCATTGGGACGGAAAGTGAGGTGAAATGTTCTGAACAGGGGCACAGACAGCAAAACAAATGTTACAGGGGTGATAACCCTTCCCTATGTTTTCCAAAAAGCTTAAAAATAGATTTTTTGGCTGGAGCTACACTTAAACAATGTACCTGTTCAAAATTAAAAAACAGATTTTACTTAAGAACAAACCTACAGTCCCTGTCTTGTTTGCACCGCCTGTATACTGCTATTCAGAGTATATAGGGCCTTTTTTTTGGGTGCGGGGTTCCCCTTAATATCCATACAAGACCCAAAGGGGCTGGTAATGGGCTGGGGTAGGGGGGGGTGATGGGGTAGCTATGCCATTTTTCTGAAAGATTTTCATCCATATTACCGGGACCAGACATTACATTAAAGCCGCAAGCAGTTTTAAATGGCTTTTTTTCCTTTAGAAATGTCATTTTGTGCAGGGACAGTTCTAAACACGGGAAACATGTGGCACTTCACAGGCATACTTTAGACACCCCCCAGGTACGATATTTAAAGGAATATTTGACTTTTTTTTTTCACTTTATGCATCATTAAAATGACTGCTCCAGAAAAAACGTCAGTTTTTAAAACTTCTTTTTGCATTGATACATGTCCCCTGGTGCAGAACCCGGGTTCCCAAACCCTTTTTAGGACAATAACATGCATATTAGTCGTTATAATTAGCACTTTAGATTTCGAACGTTCGCATCCATTGTATTTAATAGGGTTCTAACGTTCGTGCAAACTTTCGGTCCGTTCGCGGGTTCTGGTGCGAACCGAACCCGGGGGTGTTCGGCTCATCACTACTGGGGAGCTACAGTTCATTGAGGGAACCATGAATGCCAATACGTACTGTGACATACTGAAGCAGAGCATGATCCCCTCCCTTCATAGACTGAGCCGCAGGGCAGTATTTCAACATGATACCGACCCCAAAACACACCTCCAAGATGACCACTGCCTTTCTAAAGAAGCTAAGGGTAAAGGTGATGGACTGGCCAAGCATGTCTCCAGACCTAAACCCTATTGAGCATCTGTGGGGCATCCTCAAATGGAAGGTGGAGGAGCGCAAGGTCTCTAACATCCACCAGCTCCGTAATGTCGTCATGGAGGAGTGGAAGAGGACTCCAGTGGCAATCTGTGAAGCTCTGGTGAACTCCATGCCCAAGAGGGTTAGGGCAGTGCTGGAAAATATTGGTGGCCACACAAAATATTGACACTATTGCCTAGTACACACGATCGGTTTTCCCGGCAGTCTAAAGTCCGCCGGGAAAACCGAGGGGAAAACCGAGAACCTGCTCGGTTGCTTTTCCCCGTGTACACACGGCCGGTTTTCCCGACATGAAAACTGCCATGACAGCTTTGGTCGGGAAAACCGGCCGTGTGTATGCTCCCTCGCAGTGTTTCCCATAGGAAAACTGCAGAGCAAAAAAATACAGAGAATCGCGGCGGGAAAAAAGAGAACAAGTAATTTTTTTGCTCGCAGTTTTCCTGTCGGGAAAACTGCTATGGAGCATACACACGGCCGGTTTTCCCGACCAAATGCAAACATGGCAGTTTTCCCATTGGGAAAACCGGTCGTGTGTACGAGGCATTTGGGCCCAATTTGGACATTTTAACTTAGTGGTGTACTCACTTTTGTTGGCAGCGGTTTAGACATTAATGGCTGTGTGTAGAGTTATTTTGATGGGACAGCAAATTTACACTGTTATACAAGCTGTACATTCATTACTTTACATTGTAGCAAAGTGTAATTTCTTCAGTGTTGCCATATGAAAAGATCTAATAAAATATTTACAAAAATGTGAGGGGTGTACTCACATTTGTAAAATACTGTATACCCACAGTTGATCCAGAGGAAGGTGAAAAACCCCAGCAAAGCATGATCCAATTTGCTACAGCAGGGGAAAATTCATTCCTGAACCCCTCGGAGTCATCTTCGACTCAGAGATGTCGATGGATACACAAATAGGATCAGTAGTCAGCGGATCTCACCATCTCCTCCGCCTGCTGTGTAGACTCATCCCCTTCATCCCGGAAAAGGGCACAGCAGTAGTAGTTGGAACAATTATCAACTCGCGACTCGAATACGCAAACGCCCTCTACCTCGACTACCCAAATACCAGATTTCGCGCCTACAAGTCACTCAGAACACGGCCGCCAGGCTGGTAACGGGAAAAAAACCTTGGGAATCCATCACCCCATCACTGAGGACCCTTCATTGGCTAACCGTAAAGGATCGGATCACATTCAAGACCCTCTGCCTCACTCACAAGTGCACACAAGGAAACGCTCCTCAATATCTATGCGAGAAGATAAAACACTACACCCCCAATCGCACTCTCCGATCAACAAACCAAAACCTCCTTCACATCCCCAAGTCCCGCTACAAAACAAAGGGAGAACGAAGATTTGCAGTCCAAGGACCACGGCTATGGAACGCTCTACCCACAGATATCCGCATGGAAGAAAACCATCGGGCCTTCAGGAAAAAAACTTAAGACCCACCTCTTCTGATGGATCAGGACATCACTGGATGCAAGCGCCTTGAGGCGATTTAGTTCGCAATTGTAGCGCTATACAAGTTATTCACTCACTCATTCACTCACTCACCCTGAGAGGCAATCAGATATTCCCTGGATCAACTTTACCCATAAATCTTCGTACCAAGTTATATTATGTACATTTAGGAAAGAATCTTTTGCTTCATATATGTGGAACGCATACAGATATCCTGTGGCTCTTTCACATAGCTTGTAAAATTTGACTCCATATTTGGCCCTTTTGCTAGGAATATATTATTTTATACCTAGCTAGCCGGCCAGTAAAGTGTGCCAGGGACTCATCCACACATATATTTTGATCAGGGACATAAAGTTCAGCAAATCTTTGGGAAATAAATTTCTAAGTTGGCGAATTTTATATAATTTGTCATAGTTGGGATGATCTTGGGAAGGGCACTGGGTGTTGTCACGGAAGTGAAGGAAGCGAATAATCATCTCATAGCGGGACCTGGGCATTACTGAAAATTAAATGGACATGATGTGGATGGTGTGGGTGGACCAGTAGGCATGCCCTTCATTTTTTTTGTAAGCCCCATGGTAAAGTGAAAGGGGGAATGCTTTCTGATCCCTAGTTGGAAGGCATCCATGTTAAGTTGGCAAGAGCATCTGTGGAGGTACAGTATGCAGTGGCCTTGACTCTTGGGGGATGTGACACTCCAGTGCTGGTACCTGGGGGATTTGACACTCCATTGCTGGTACTGGGCCTGGACATTTCATCCTGGGGTCTATTGCTGACGGCTGGCTGGTTTTCAGAGGGACCATTTATTCCTCTGATTTAGTCACCGATCTACTGCTTTCAATCGGTTCAAACTCTGAATCTGAATCTGACTGTGGGAACTCCCCACTGCTCTTATCAGTCATGCTTAGAATCTGAAACGCCTCCTCACTGCTGTTACGTTTTTGGACATGGCTGGGACTGGACTG
This sequence comes from Rana muscosa, assembly GCA_029206835.1. Lineage (NCBI taxonomy): Eukaryota > Metazoa > Chordata > Amphibia > Anura > Ranidae > Rana > Rana muscosa. The sequence goes on from JARGYO010005563.1 coordinate 156,773, forward strand.
ATGAGTGACAGGTACTCTGGTGATTGGTGGCTGTGTGACGGTACGCTGGTGATGGGCGGCTCCGTGACGGGAATTCTGGTGATGATACTGATAGGCGATGTGCGATAGGTGCACTGCTGACACTCGCTGATGTGCGACAGATGCACTGCTGAGAGTCACTGAAGGGCGAGAGGTGCACTGCTGACAGTCACTGATGGGCGACAGGTGCACTGCTGGCAGTCACTGACGGGTGACAGGTGCACTGCTGGCAGTCACTGATGGGCGACAGGTGCACTGCTGACAGTCACTGATGGGCCACAGGTGCACTGCTGACAGTCACTGATGGGTGACAAGTGCACTGCTGACGGTCACTGATGGGCGACAGGTGCACTTTATGGGCACTGATGTGGTGACTGATGGGTAAGAGGTGCACTAAGGGGGGGGGCAACAATAACACTGCTAGGCACTGATGAGGACTGTAACACTGCTGATGGGGTGATGTGACAGGTTCTCTTTATTTTTTGTGCTTGTGCAGTATACTGACAGACACAAATCAGTAACTGATCGTGGCTCTACCCTCCTCACACTGGAAATGGTGTGTGAGTAGAGAAGAGCCAGTAACAGCCAATTAGATTAATTTAAAATATCTGGGTGTCACAAAACCCCCGGTGCTCCTCATCATTTCCCCATCCCTTTGTAGACCATGTTGTATCGGTAACAGCCAGACTGTGTTTACATTTGTGATCGGCTGTGAATGGATCACAGCCGATCACGTAGTAAACAGCCGCGGTCATTGGCTGTCTACCACTGTCGGTGACAAGCTGTGTCCTGGGGACAAGCCGGCACCGACATCTCCATGCTGCGCACTCCTAATCGCAAACATGCGCCGTCTGAATGGGCCAATGTCATATGACGTCAGCCCAGAACGAGAGCCGCCCCGCTCTGCCCGCTCCGCCGTCTTTTTACTATGGTTTAAATTTCTCTGGCACTAAAAGATTTATGTGCAGTGATTTTAGTGTGCTGTAAGAGACACAGTGCTGCCAAGAAGTAAAAAAAAATTAAATAATCAGCAGTAAAGTGATTTGATTACTCTTGTAGTATAGAAAAAAATAAACTTGGAGCCTCCCATGTGTGCTTCCCTTTTTTCTACCCCTCCTACCTTTCCTATACTTGTATTTCTTTCTTCTTTTTTTGCAATTCTTCACTTTATTCTACAAACTTTGCTAGTGAGATTATCATAAACTTCTAATAAAAGCCTTATAGGAAAAAATATCTTAGGCCCATGTTGGATCGGCAGTTCTGATACTGGCAACACATCACCAATTTCAGAATCATGTCAGGCAACGGCAACCCTTTTCCCTCACTGGCTTGAAGCACTGCAGAATTACACCTGCTAACAAAGAAACAGAGACAACATCTAGGCTTCCTAGAAAAAAGGTAGACAGTTTCTTAGCAATCTTGTTGCTGGCATATTGTCAACAGATTGTTTGCCTGACATGACCTTTACACTGCCATAGTTGAATAGCTTCAAAGGCAGTCATTTGGATGTAGCATCTAACATAACCTAGACCTGTGAGATGAACTTTATTCCCGTTAGACAAAACTTTGATAAAAGGTGCATTATAATGCAAATAATGTGTAGATAACCATTACATAGAACGTAGAATGTTTAATTTCTTATTTATTATTCATAGTGACATTATTAAGTTATATTTATTTTTTTAATGGTTGAAAAAAAAAGATGTAATACCCATCCATTAGTGTACTGACTTAATGCGTATACTATATTTCAGGATATAGTCATCATTTATCGTAAGATATGGAGAAGTTTTTCAAAACTCAGAAAAGTCACTGCATTGACAGGGAAGCCTCTCAAGCTGTTAACTGTGAGACCTTTCAACAGGACACGGAGTCCTTCCTGTTTAATACTTTGATAAATGCAGTCATATAGTCCCTGATACTGCACTTTATACATGCCATCCATCTGTAAGCGCGACTTTATAACATCCATTGGGTTTGCAGCTGCCCACCCCACAGTTCCTGCACAGCCGCCAGCAAAAAGCATTGTCCATGTACCTGAAGAGACAAAACAAAAAAGCATGTATTTTCTTTCAGCGTGTATTATAAACCTGCCATGAAAGACAGTCTCTGATTAACTATGCTGCTACAACTGCCTGCACTTATTTTTATACCACTAGACAATAGTTTCTTAAACTCAATATCGTAATTATACCGTACAGGACACAAGACTAGTATTCAAAGACTATGAGTTATATGCTGCTATCTACATATGATTGGATACTAGGAAAACATTCGCTAGGGCCGCCCAAAGAGTGTACCTATACAGTCCTGCCAACTTAATGAGGCTCCTGTTTTTTGCTAATGTCTTTATGTAATGGACCTGTTCTCCTCAGGAGAATTATTGTTCTTTTTAAATCAATGATAAAGTTTCAGGTGAAAAAAAAAACAACTGTTATTTGCCTTGCACTACCAAGCAGTTTCCAGATTCCTTACTGTGTGGGGCTAGCCTGTAAAATTTGCATTGGGCACTGAATCCTGCATTAGGAACTCACCTTGGCATGAAGTGCAATGCGTGGAATTAGCTACAGTGTGTCATGGTCCTATGGTTCCCAGACCCTGAAGATCCCTTTGGGTTATGCCCAACCTGACAGGTACATACCTCCCAACTGGCACGGATTGGGCGGGACTTACCCGGAATGGCAACTCCTTCCCGCACTCCCGCACAAGTTGTTTCGTTACCGCATAAGATGTGAGGAGGAGGAGGTCCTGGGGAGAAGGATGGACGACAGATCTCCGGTGGCTGCAACCCACTCCCCTGCTGCACCCAAATCCCCACCCCCCCACTCAACAACTTTGATATCAGAGGGGGAAAAATTGTTAAATAATGTCCCGCAGTGGACATTTACAAAGTTGGGAGGTATGCAGGTATAAGTCTGGAATAGGCCCAATAACACTATTTTCAAGGCATATCGCATTACGCAGTTTAGTGGGCAGAGCATTTACTTTATTGTGGTGTCCCCTGCCATTTTGTTTCTAACGCTCCTCAGCACAAGCACTTTTAAATGTGGTGTTTTTATTCCACCCCTAGTATAAGCTAACTGTACCACACATTCCAGATGACAGTTTATACCAGCCGGATCCACCAAGAACACATTCAGTATGTTGATGCATTCTCATGCCCACACAGCCACAGGAACTCAGTCAGCTCCTGGGTTATAGTGACTCCTTCTCTGGACAAACAAAACCCCATCTATTTCATACTCCTGAACTGGGAGTACCCAAATGGGGATCAACTCACTAGCAAGGGCAAATCACAGGTGCAAAGGAGCTGGGATAAAAGGATATATAGCATGCATTTTGCTGGATGTCTAAAGGAAACCCAAAACACCGCTCAACACCTCTTGCTTCATATATTTATCTCCCTCTCAAACACACACAATGGCTGGTTCTTTGGTAAATTCTCGGCACTTTAAGAACCTTCAGTTTCCAGAGGGCAAAAACACTACACTTCCTCTCTTCCCCTGACCCTGTTTGGGAAGCAGAAGCAGAACTTCCTTTACTTAAGGGCCCTTTCACACTAATACGTTTTTCCTGTGTTTTTTCCTTGCAAGTCTAGCACACGGACCCTTTTCCCTTGCTTTGGCTCAATTGCAGGAAAAGGCACACCATACTATATGCCCGTACCCTCCTGGTTGAGCGGTGTTATGTATTTGGGTCCCACAGCTAGGTTCTTCCATCAGTTGGTTCTCGGCTCCTAGGATATAGGGACAAGTCTCTGTTTTCCCCCCAGTAATTCCAATGTCCACACCACTTCAAACTCCAACGTTGAGTTTATTTTCTCAATGTTCAGCAGATAGGAAAAGGGTGGAAGAGAGACAGGACAGCAAGGTTTGGGAGGTCAGTCCAGGCACAAATGGATATCACAATCTCTACTCTATCCCAGAGTAGGTTTAGCTCACCCGGATAGTCTCCTACAAAATGGATCCTAGCAGCCAAATTGATGCTCGGACGTTTAATCAGGTTCTTTTCCTAGATGCGATCGGGAGACTCTCTGCCACAGAATCTATCAGACCCTGAACCTCTTAGCTTTTGGTACTTAAGGACAGGTGCCAGCAGCAGCACATTACTAGGCCCTTGGTGGATAGAAGAATCCCTCCAGAGAGCTACCGGGCCCCTTCCTTCACAGTGAACTCTCACCGGTCCATCAGAAAGGTCCTCCCCCTGTCTCCTCTTCTTCGAAGCGGGCTCTCTCGCGAGAGACATCCTGGGACTTCTCCTCCTCGAAGCGGCTCCAGCTAAAGGTGCTGGGCCCAGTGTTGAAGATGCAGCCCCAGGACTAAAGGTGCCTGGGACTGATGCACACATGGCCCCATGGCCTGGAGGGCCATGCGCCACGTACCCGGACTCCGACTCTGGAACGAAGACCCCTCCCAGGCGGCGTCTGCCCCTTATGTATCCTCTCCCGGCATGCACAGCAGGTTGACCATGCCCACTGTACCGCCGCCGAGAGAGGACACCCTAAGGCACAGCACTAATACCAGTGGTTCAACCCTGACCCATTATGGCAGTGCCACCTACAGGCCACAGGGAACTGCACACCAGCATACCATCCTGGAAATAAAGCAGCACAACCTATAAATTGAGAACGGTCTGAGCCTAACTACTATCTCAGACCAGCCCCTAAATTTGAGTATATAGCACCCCTAAATGGGGTGGGCACTACACAAGAAAAAGGTTTCCCTTTAAATCCTATGGGACTTTACAGGAGTTTTAAAAAGTCCTGCATGCTGCATCCTAGGTGCGGTTTTAAAAACTACACCAAAAACGCAGCTTCTCATTGAAATTAATGGAGATTGTGTCAAAGTCGCTGTAAAATCGCAGAAAAAAACGCACCACCATTTTGCAATTTTGATTCACATGCCTATTTTTTACAGGTGCAGGCAACTCAAAAACACACCAGAAATGCACAGCAAACGCATCTGAAACACAGAAAAATCGCAGTAAAAACACATATGTGTTTACCGTGATTTTGCTACAGAGTAGTGTGAAAGTACCCTAAATGTATGGAGGAAACTATTAAGGAAATTGATTTTGTAGAGGAGGCAGTGGAGAATTTTACTTGTCTTGCATTTTGTGAGGTATAAGCTATAGCTATGGAAGTGACTTTGGAGATACCCTTTAGAATAGGCTTAAGCCCTTTTGACTTGAAGAAGATCTGCTGTATAGCACATAATCATACCTACACAGCATACATCTGCTTCAGGAAGTGTGTGTGTGTGTGGACATTATATATATATATGTAGCAGGTATGTACTTTCCCGGGTGTAAATTTGAACTTGGCAGAGACATCAGTGTTGTGTAATTCCCTGCAGCCCGGTGGGTGACGCTGTCGCCCTGGGCTGGGGTTGAATCATTGCTGTGTGCTGCGCCTCCTTTTTGTCCTCCCTCGGCAGCGGTATGGTGGGGCGGGGAACCCACTGTGCTTGCTGGGAGAGGGTATAAAGGGGGCCAGCCATCTTTGTCAAGGGGTCGTAGTCCCAGGCACCTTCAGCTTGTGGACGGTGGTTCGTGTGGCCTAGGCCTAGAGGACCATCGGAGGTCGTGTTCCATCCCAGGCACCTTTAGCCTGGGGTGAGGTACTCGGATGGAGGTCCGGAGCTCAGTGCCCAACACTGAGTTCCGCGAGGGAAGAAGATCCTAGGGAACCCCGGGAGTGGGTACCCGAATCCGGAAGGCGCAATGGACCGGAGGGAGCTCCTCATTTGAAGACCCGGTGCAGCATATTGCCGGTGACAAGTGAGTCTCTTGTCGGAGACCACCTGGAAGGAAATTCCCCCTCGTACGGAGACCGCAACCCACTTTTAGGAAGAAAAGTGGAGAACTACATTGTGTCTGGGCCTATTCGCATCCACACCTCCTTTCCTGTTCTGTTTCTATCAAGGGAGTTCAACTAATTGTGTTCATTCGTGGAAGAATAAAGGAGTGTTGAACTTTAATGGTGTGGAGCTCATTTCTTAGCAGACATAGTTCAAGGTCACTCTTGGAGGGAGGATCCAGGTGCACAACACTGACCCGAAGGTAATACAAGAACGTTGCTTATACCGCATTGACACATGTGGTGGAAGCCAGGCGTCCCCGCTCCCTCCCCTCTAGAATACCCCTAGACAAGAAAGACGAGACGAGAGAGAAACAGGGGAGTGAGGAGGCCGCTACATATATATATATATATATATATATATATATATATACACACACACACACACATATACACGCACACACATTCACACACACACGGTACTGTGCAAAAGTACAAAATGCAAGGTGAGCGAACAGAAGCTGAAATCTATATCAAATCAATATTTGGTGTGACTACCTTTGGCTTCAAACCAGCATCAATTCTTCTAGGTACACACAGTGCTTGTGCACATAGTTTTTGAAGGAACGAGGTAGGTAGGTTGTCCCAAACATATTGGAGAACTAACCACAGATCTGTCAGTTAAGAACGGACGTGTGTTGCAGGAGCTCCTGCCTTCTGCCTTCCAGGGCACATTCTGCGGTACTTCCTCCCATACAGCCCCATACAGGGGCTGCCTAACAGGCCACGGCCCCTGGCACCCGGCCCTATCCTTCCACAGCTGCTCCCAGAGCGGAGCACTGCTCGTCCACTCGCCATCGGAAGACGCCATCCGGGCCGCCATTCGCCATTGACCGGCAACTGCCGGCAAGATAGTCCGTGGCTGAGGCCTAATTCCGGCCTCCTCCAGCCCAGCATCGTCCCCCCTCTCCCCCATCCTTAGCGGGCAAGCCGTGTCTCCCGCATCGGAGCTCCCACAAGCGGCCCGAAGCCGCAACCACCACTGCCTGTCCTTTTTAGGACAGTCCGCGGCTCCGGCCTAACTTCCAGCCGCGGCGGCCATCTTGGTACACCCGCCCGGCCTCAGCACTTCCTGACTCAATCTAGGCACCAGTGGCCATCTTGGTACACCTGGGCCCATATCTATCAGGACCCTGACAGTACCAAGAAAAGTATAGCAGGAAATATACTCTGCAAATACCATCATCTTCATCCTTATCCTCATTCTCATGACAATACTCATTCTCAGCACCATCATCTTCACCCTCATCATCATCATCCTCATCGGTATCCTCATCAGCAGTATCTTCCTCATCATCATCTTCATCCTCATTCACATCATCATCCTCATCCTCCTCTCAGCATCACCACCAGTTGTCCTGGCAAACCTGACAACTAGGTAAGTATACCGGGCTCCTCCATTAGCTAGCTGATCCAGGGCAGACCCGATCGCCTCTAGAGGGATCAGGAAGGAATTTTTTCCCCCGCTCTAGCACTATTGGCCCGTGCTTGGCTGGGGTTTTTCGCCTTCCTCTGGATCAACGGGGGGATTAGATAGTTGGGGAGCAGCGCCGTCTACACCAGGATCATCATCATCATCATCATCATCATCAGTCGTCCATCAAACCTGATAACCAGGTAAGTATATCGGACTCCTTCCATTAGCGGGAAGGTCAGGGTAGCTCCAACCGCCTCCAGGGATCAGGAAGGAATCATCATCACTAGGATCATCATCAGCATTGGATCATCATCAGCATCAGATCATCATCACTATCGGATCATCATCACTATCGGATCATCATCACTATTGGATCATCATCACTATTGGATCATCATCATCATCATCCTTGTCAACATCAAACACCAACTTCAAGCATTAGCACACCTCAGCAGCTCTCTCATCGCATCGCTCATCATCATCATCATCAACAGCAGGATCATCATCGTTATCAACATCATCTCATCGCCTCATCATTATCAGCACTTTTTCAACATGGTTAACATTATATACTCAGCCGACACCATCCAAAGCCTAAAGAACTTCGCCACAACACTATCAACACCCATCCAAAAAAAATTACAAAAAGAACGAATCGTAAGAATCAGTCGACTATCAACAGGAAAAAACAGAGCACCATGGCATCTACAACATCTATCAAGTGCCCTAATCAACACCAGATCTGCAGTCAAACACAGACAGGAAATCCATGATTTCATAACCCAACACAACATAGACTGCCTCTTCATCACGGAAAGCTGGCTAACACCCGACTGCAATACCATCCTAGCAGAACTGGTGCCGGAGAACTACCGCATCCTAACTGAGCATAGAACAGGACAAAGAGGAGGAGGCCTAGCAGTAATTTACAAAGACCACCTTACGTTCATCAAACCAACTCTACAGAACTCATTGCCTTTCATGGAAACACTCACTCTGCAACTACAAACTACACCCCAGGATACCATCCACATACTGCTCTGCTACAGACCACCGGGACCCAAGACACACCTCCTCACACATTTAAATGAATTTTTCTCGACATACACCATGAAAACCAAAAATCTGCTGCTACTTGGAGACTTCAACCTTTGGGCCAACTCCCCCGAAGACCCTATCGCCACTGCCTGCATCGACCAACTAGAAAAACTAGGCTTGCAACAATTGATAAATACTCCTACTCATGTATCAGGTCACACTCTTGACCTAATCTTCAAACAAGATATGGACATCAACACACTGGACAACCAGCCTCTACCATGGACAGACCACCATGCCATCAAGTTTACTATAACGACCAACACGGCCCTCCAAAAATCAATACAATCAGCAACAACACACTGGACAAGATCACAGAAGAAACTATACTCTGAGCTTTTCAAAACCACGCTATTGAACAATATGGAAATGCTAAACCAAAACCACTCAACAGAAGAAACACTCAACTTCCTGAACAATGCTTTGCTACAGACAGCAGATACGGTTGCTCCAAGACGCAGAGCACTCATCCGCAAAAACAATGCAGGCTGGTTCAATGACGCTCTTACTTTACTGAAACAAGAACGCAGAAGAGCAGAAGGAGCCTGGAGAAGAAATGCAACAAAGGAGAACTACACAATCTACAAAGCACTCACTAGGAAATATCATAAAGCAATCTTCAAAGCAAAAAGAGACCATTTCGCTAACACCATCGCAAAAGCCCTAAACCGCCCCCGCGAACTCTTCAAACTAGTAGCTCAGACCATGAATCCCACCTGTTTGGAGTCTTCAGCAAACGAAACACAGGAATTCTGCAATGAACTATCCAATTTTTTTATCGACAAAATTGATAACATTAGGAAAATAATTCAGCAGGAAAAATCAAACAACCCCACACAGCCAAAGGAAGAAAAGAACCAGATAAATATTCTGCAATCAAAGAAATTTACTCTGGTCCCAATTACAATCGACACTACAAAAAACATCATCAGAAGCCTCCGAGATAGCACTTCACCGAACGACATCATTCCGGCAAAACTGCTGAAAGAATGTACCGACATCTTGGCACCCCACATAACACACTTCATCAACCAATCGTTCAAAGAAGGTATTGTGCCGACTTCCCTTAAACAAGGAATATTCAAACCCCTATTAAAGAAACCCAACCTCGACCCGAATGACCCAAATTTTAGAAGACCGGTAACAAGCCTGACCACCATCTCCAAGATTATCGAGAAAGTTGTAACACAACAGCTACAACTTCATTTGGATACCCACAATCTCCTGGACCCACTTCAATCGGGGTTCCGCCCAGGCCATGGGACGGAAACGGCACTTCTCAAAATATGGGACGATGTACTAGAAGCAGCAGATGACGGAGAATCATGTCTCCTGGTGCTGCTGGACCTCAGTGCAGCCTTTGACACAGTAGATCACAAAATCCTACTTACGCGTCTCACCGAAGTAGCAGGAGTCGCAGACACGGACCTACCATGGTTCGCATCCTTCTTAGAAAACCGATCCCAGACAGTGAAACTGGGAGCCTTTACCTCGGCACCACACACAAATACATGCGGAGTACCTCAAGGATCACCCCTGTCACCGGTACTCTTCAACATCTACCTTCGGCCACTCCTCAAAATCATCAGTGAACAGGACATGCGTTATCACTCCTATGCAGATGACACTCAACTATACTTTCGCATCAACAACAAAAAAGATCAATATTACGGACTGGAAAAATGCCTTACATTGATCAACAATTGGATGACAGAGAGCTCCCTCAAGCTTAATGGATCCAAAACAGAACTGCTCATTTTCCACGCTAACCGAAAGAAAAACGCCAGGACCACATGGACGCCGCCCACCATCCTGGGACAAAACATAACCCCAGGCACCAAAGTTAAAAGCCTGGGAGTTATCTTTGACTCAGACATGACTATGGATGCACAAATAGGATCAGTAGTCAGTGGATCCCACCACCTTCTCCGCCTGCTACGAAGACTCATCCCGTTCATCCCGGAAAAAGCCAGAGCAGAAGTAGTCGGAACCATTATCAATTCACGGCTTGACTACACTAACTCACTTTACCTAGGACTACCCAAATACCAAGTTGCACGTCTACAAGTCGTCCAAAACACAGCGGCCAGACTGGTAACAGGGAAAAAACCCTGGGAATCAATCGCACCGTCCCTGAAAAGCCTCCATTGGCTAGCCGTAAAGGATCGGATCACATTCAAGACCCTCTGCCTCACCCACAAATGCGCACAAGGAAACGCTCCTGAATATTTATGCGAGAAAATAAAACACTACACCACTACTCGTGACCTTCGATCAACTAACCAAAACCTCCTCCACATCCCCAAGACCCGCTACAAAGCCAAGGGAGAACGAAGGTTTGCTGTCCAAGGACCAAGGCTATGGAATGCGCTACCCACGAATATCCGCATGGAAGAAAACCATCGGGCCTTCCGGAAGATACTAAAGACCCATCTCTTCTAACGATCTCAACGACACTGGATGCAAAGCGCCTTGAGGCGATTTAGTTTGCAAATGCAGCGCTATACAAGTTGCTCACTCACACTCACTCACTCTAGGCTGACTCAAATCCTTCTGTCTTTTCTTGAAAGATTCGAGGCAGCCTACATCCACAGAAGATTTGTAGTCAATTCTTCAAGATATTCGGAAACAACCAACCTACTGAGTTCCTTCAAAAAAATGTGTTTAAGTGTACCTAGAAGAATTAATGCTGTTTTAAAGGCAAGGGGTGGTCACACCAAATACTATATTGATTTGATTTGGAATTCTCTTCTGTTCATTTGCGTTTCATTTTGTCAATTGATAAAAAATGTATTACCACTTCTATTTTTGAAAGCATTCTTAATTTAAAGAATTTTCCACACCTTCCTAAAACTTTTGCACAGTAGTGTACAGGCGGTCCCCGGGTTACAAACAAGATAGGGCTTGTAGGTTTGTTCATAAGCTGAATCTGTTTTTAAGTTGGAAAAGGTAAATTTTTTAAGTGTAGCTCCAGCCCAAACATTTTTTTTACAGCTTTTTGGATAGCATAGGGAAGGGTTAACACCCCTGTAATGTTTGTTTTGCTGTCCGTGCCCCTATTCAGAAGATTACACCTCACTTTCTGTCCCAATGACAATTGGATTTTGAACATTTTGTGTTTTTCTGGAAACAAGCCTTGGTGATAAAGCTTCAGTGGAGGTACCTTTTTCCCATAAATAACTCTTATGCTGCGTACGCACGATCGGAAATTCCGACAAGAAAAGTTCGATGTGAACTTTTGCTCGGAAATTCCGACCGTGTGTAGGCTCCATCGGACATTTTCTGTTGGAATTTTCGACAACAAAAATTTGAGAGCTGGTTCTCAAATTTTCCGACCAGAAAAGTTCTTGTCGGAAATTCCGATCGTCTGCAATTCCGATGCACAAAAAAACACGCATGCTCAGAATCAAGCAGAAGAGCCGAACTGCCTATTGAACACCATTGACCTCTGCTCGTCGTACGTCTTGTACGTCACCGCGTTCTTGACGGTCCGAATTTCCAACAACATTTGTGTGACCATATGTATGCAACACAAGCTTGAGCCAACATTCCGTCGGAAAAAAATCCACGGTTTTCTTGTTGGAATTTCCAATCGTGTGTACGCGGCATTACAGGAGTGAATATACCTTCCTAGGGGTAGATTTTCTCTCACTTCCTGTTGTCTCCCTCCGTTTGTAAGTAGGAGTCGTTTTTAACTAGGGGACCGCCTGTATATCACTAATTTACAGCATGCTTTTTTTGGGTCTGTGACTCACAACTTTTGAAGCCTAATGCCGCGTACACACGACCATTTTTAATGACGAAAATTTTTTTTTTTTTAAATGGTCATTAAAAATGATTGTGTCTGGGCTTCAGAGCATTTTTCACGACGTGAAAAATGGGCATGAAAAAATTGGAACATGCTCTAATTTTTCTCGTCCTTTTTCACGTCGTTGTTTTTCTCGTCATGAAAAACGGCTGTGTGTAGGCTTTAACGATGTGAAAAAAAATGCGCATGCTCAGAATCAAGTATGAGACGGGAGTGCTCGTTCTGGTAAAACTATCGTTCCTAATGGAGATAGCACATTCGTCACGCTGTAACGGACTAAAAAGCACGAGGCTGAAAAGCGCAAATCGTCTAAACAAACTTTACTAACACGAGGATCAGCAAAAGCAGCCCAAAGGGTGGCGCCATCCAAATGGAACTTCCCCTTTATAGTGCCGTCATACGTGTTGTACGTCACCGCGCTTTACTCAAGCATTTTTTTCCACGATAGTGTGTAGGCAAGGCAGGCTTGAGAAGAATCACGTCGAGAAAAACACAGTTTTTTTCAATGACATTAAAAACGGTTGTGTGTACGCCGCATTACAGACAGGATTTTTCAAAAGAGGGCCAGCAAAGGCATCCCTCATTTTTTTCAATGACACTAGTCATTATAAAAGCTGTGAACAATAAACATAGCCCAAGGGTACACATTTGTAGCCAACTCAACAAACAAGGCACATGGCAGTTTGAAAAAAAATAGGCAAACATAATAAAGTGAAGGCACAGGAATCTAGCCATAAGTTATACAACGCATGCTTAAAGCGATTCTGTCAATAATAAAAATAAAAAAAAAGTGTAAACATGCACTAATAATAATTTTAAGTCCATCAATTGGAAATGCTGCTGTCTTGCAAAGCTACACCTGATAGTAGAATCTTCAGCAGCCAACACTTTGCAGTGTGTTAGATACATGTCTAACACTGGAGATGCAGCGCTGTATGTGATGCAGCAGCTGACAGGCAAAACCACAGCATGTAGTGTGAAGACACAGGCATCCAACACACCAGAAAGCGTAAAATGCTAAAGATTACACTGGCAGGTGCCATTCCACAAGAGAGCAATGTTTCCATTCACTGGCGATGGGACTGGTACATTTGTACAATTAAAGGCAGCTTTTATTAATTATCGTTATTATTATTTTATTTTTTTAACCAGCAGTGTCACTTCAAGGTGTAAACCCTATTGACACCACTGAGGTCAGCCTAAAAGGCCTCTACATATTGTTTCTATGTTGTTATGAATGAGGATTATTCAAAGACATTCCTTGTACAGGAATTAAGTCTTTGTCTTCCTTGGCTTCCTCCACTTCCTGATTCTGGTCATTACTCCTGTATATCTTCCATGCTAAACATCTTACATGTGGCTTACAACTGCAACGTTTTTCTACCTATGAATATCCATCATTAAACGGAACATTCGAAAGGATTCATCGTCTGTCGTCCTAACTGTGAGTTTATTCATTGAGTTAAGCTGCCTGTATCGATGCAAGGGATAATAGCAAACCAGCTTGAGTAAGGCCTACATCAACCTGGAGATGAACTTTATCGCTTTGTAGTTGAGACAGAACAGTAGAAAAACGGAGTTTCACAGCCTAATTACAAGATTTCTGCATGTCAGTACTGAAACAGACAAGATTTACTGCCCTCATAGCAAGACAGAAGGGACAGAGCAGCACATGGCAGCCTTATAGCCTGAGACAATCTGCACAGTGTCATATTTCAGCACACAGATCCTGCCTGCTTTCACAGTCAGTCTGCTATCATGAGTGACCAAGCTTCTGCATGTGAACTCACATCTACCTCCCCACAAGTTCCTGAAGAAACTGAGTTACCCAAACGCTCAGTTAAACCCACTTGGAAAGTAATGGAGAATTATGAAGCTTCAAGGACTGAATTGTCAAATAGCTTGGAATTAGTCTGGGAGAAAATCCTTGCTGAAGCTAATACAGTGTCTGTTGAACGTGAACTACTGACACTAGAGGGCGCCATTAAACAACTTTCTGCCTCATATGAGCTTTATCAGCTTACCAGCATCAAATTCACTAATGTCTTACAAAACATGAATTCAGACGATTCACTAAGGCAGTTAAAGCGTGTCAACAGTCTTAATATTGAAAGAGACAGTTTTATCCAGCAAACCAGATTAAAGGCAGAAGCAAAGATAAAGCTGTTACAGGACACTGCATCTCACAGATGTCAGGGAAATAGCCGAAGAAGGACTGGCAATTCTGCCCAAGACAATCATGGCTGCCATGGTGCACAGCATGACTAAGGTGGGCGGTACTTCCTCCTTGTAACCTGAACAGATCACATGACTAACTTCCTGGTCTATTTAAGCCTGCTGCTGGAGCTGCTCATTGCTGGATTATCTCTTCAGTCTCCTGTGTACCTTGACCTTGTCTCCTGATCCGTGCTTATCCGTTGTGACCCGGCTTGCCTTAACCTCGCTTCCTGTTCTCCTGTGTTTGACCCTCGGCCTGCTTCTGGACTCTGCTTCTGCTTCCTGACCACCCGGCTTGACCCTCGGCTTGTACCTGGACCCTGCACGTGTATGACCCCGGCTCGCCCCTGTATATGCTCTGGACTGATCTCCTGTGTTTGACCCCCGGCCTGGCTTCCGATATCTCCGTTCATCTGAATATAACAAGCTCAGTTCTGCCTGCCTCCGCCATCCCTCAGTGGCTGAGCTCATCAGACTGCAAGCAAGCACCTGGCCAACCGTGCTTCTGTGGGCACCGCGCTCCCTGTTCCCAACTCCAGGGGCGCGCTGCACTCAGCCGCAAGGGGAGCCCTCTTAGCATCTCGATCTCCATACTCGTTCCTGACAGTATAATCCAGCCATGTCAGAGATCGACAGAGGCGCTTCCCCTATAGAGGCTATGTGCCAGCAGATCACCGCACTTACCCAAACAGTGCAAAGACTACAAGACGCCCATGAGCAATTAGAGGGTCACCTGCATCACTTGTCTTCCAATCCTATATCTCCTGATCCAAGACCTACCTCCAATTGTACTCCCTCTGCTGCAATGTCTCAGGAGGTTCCTCTCACCGTGCCGATCCCGCTTCCTGAACCACGTGTGCCGACCCCTGAACGGTTCTCGGGGGACCGAAGAAAGTTTAGGACTTTTAAAAAATCCTGCCTACTATACCTGGCTCTTCAACCAAGAACTTTCTCCTTGGAGAATATTAAAGTTGGTTTCATTATCTCCTTACTCTTGGACGACCCCCAGGTGTGGGCCCACGGGCTACTGGAACAGAAGAGCCCCATTACTGACTCTGTTGACACTTTCTTCACAGCTATGGCCCAGTTGTACGATGATCCCCATCGTATGACTACGGCCGAGAATGCCCTGCACACCCTGCAGCAGGGGCAACTTCCCGCAGAGGATTACACTGTGGACTTCCGCACATGGGCCGCAGACACATGTTGGAATCAAGCTGCCCTGAAGTACCAATATCGTCTGGGCCTATCGGAGTCCCTCAAGGACGAGCTGGCCAGGGTAGCAGTCCCGGATACCTTGGAGGGCCTCATCCAGTTAGCCATACAACTGGACAGACGCCTACGTGAACGTCTATTCGAGAAGTCTCAGACTCTCCAATCAGCTCAAGGACTGCCAGAATCCTCTTTTTCTCTCGCCTCCAATCCACCCATACCTGAAGTCAAGCCCAGACAGATGGGCCTGTTTCGGCCTGCTCTATCACCTGAGGAAAGACTCTACCGTTGAAAGGCGAACCTTTGCTTTTACTGTGGAGACAATGGCCATTTCTTACAAAATTGCCACCTCAGGGCGAAGAAACCATTCTTCAAACCCCCAGTACATTGTCAAGTGTCAGGACTTACCTCATCTCACACTGTCCTCGCTATCTCCCTATCGGTGGCCAGGGAAGAGATCCGTCTTTCAGCCATCATCGACTCTGGGGCCTGCAGCTGCTTCCTAGACATCAACTTGGCCAAAGGACTTGGAATTCCCCTTGTTACCAAGAAGCAGCAGTTAACAGTTCATTTGGCTGATGGATCTCTACCCAGTTCTGGACTGATAACCCATGAGACCCTGCCAATCCCTATGACAACCAGCTCTGGCCACAAGGAACTGGTACGTTTCGATGTTTTGTGCTCTCCTCTGTTTCCGGTCATTCTGGGAGTCCCCTGGTTACGAGCACACAACCCTCACATTGACTGGCTGAAGAATGAAGTGCTGTTTTCATCTGCTTACTGTCAGCAGAATTGTCTGCCCCCTGGCCCTAAGGACTTTACCAGCTGCCTGACCATACAACCTGTTTCTAGTTCCAATCCTCATGTACCCTCTGCCTACCTAGAATTTCTGGATGTATTCGACAAGAAGGGAGCAGACTCCCTTCCACCTCATCGTCCCTATGACTGCCCTATTGACTTGCTCCCAGGCTCCGAAATTCCCTTTGGTCGTATCTTCCCTTTATCAGAGACTGAACTCGAAACATTACGACTCTATGTCGATGAAAACCTGGCAAAGGGATTCATTCGTCCCTCTTCTTCCCCTGCAGGTGCTGGCATATTTTTTGTCGAAAAAAAGGATAAAACGCTTAGGCCTTGTATAGACTACCGAGATCTGAATAAGATCACTATCAAAAATCGCTATCCACTCCCTCTCATCCCGGAACTCTTCCAACGATTCCGTTCTGCTCGAGTTTTCTCCAAACTGGACTTACGAGGTGCTTATAATCTGGTTCGCATTCGAGAGGGGGATGAGTGGAAAACAGCTTTCCGAACTCGTTTCGGACATTTCGAATATTTGGTGATGCCTTTTGGCCTCTGCAATGCTCCAGCCACGTTCCAGCACTTTGTGAACAACATTTTCCGAGACCATCTTGACAACTTCCTCATTGTATACCTGAATGACATCCTTGTCTTCTCGGCCACGCTGGAGATTCATCGAGTGCACATGAAAAATGTACTAACTATTCTAAGAACGCATGGACTATATGTAAAAGCCGAAAAATGTGACTTTGAGAAAGAATCTATCCAGTTTTTGGGTCTTGTCATATCTACGAAAGGAGTGGCCATGGATCCCCAGAAAGTAAAAGCGATCCTGGAGTGGCCTGTCCCCTCCGACAAGAAGGGTGTTCAAAGGTTTATTGGCTTTTCAAACTTTTACAGACGATTTATTAAGAACTTTTCAGCCATTATATCACCCATTACCCAACTAACCCGTTTGCATTCCAGATTCCAGTGGTCCCCGGAGGCTCAGGCAGCTTTCGACAGACTTAAAACAGTGTTTGTTTCAGCGCCAGTTCTTCAGCATCCTGACCCTGCATTGCCCTACATTTTGGAAGTCGATGCCTCCGAAGTGGCCACAGGAGCTATCCTTTCTCAATGACAGGGCCCCAAATCATTGTTACATCCTGTAGCCTTTTCCTCTCGAAAAATGACACAACCGGAAAGAAATTACGACGTCGGAGATCGGGAGCTTTTGGCCATCAAAACAGCCCTGGAAGAGTGGAGATATTTACTTGAAGGTGCAGCACATCCCATTATGATCTTTACCGATCATAAAAATTTTGAATATCTGAGGACTGCAAAACGTTTGAGACCGCGTCAAGCTCGGTGGGCGTTATTCTTTTCGAGATTCAATTTTCACATCTCGTTTCGTCCCGGATCTAAAAATGGAAAGGCGGATGCTCTGTCTCGGATGTTCCCAGACACCCCTGAAGAAACCATTCCCGGTACAATCCTGTCCACACAAAATTTCCTTCTGATTCAGCCAGACCTAAAAGCATCCATTGTACAAGCCTCTCTTCACTGCCCAGAGTCGGAAATTTCTACCTTAAGGAGTCACGAGGGATTTCTGTGGCATCAGGACAAAATCTTTGTCCCCCAGGAAGTCAGACTGCAGGCCTTGAAAAGATTTCATGATCACCAGCTGGCCGGGCATTTCGGGATCCGGAAGACGATCGACCTTGTCCAACGTTACCTATGGTGGCCTTCCCTAAGATCAGACTGTAAAAAATATGTTGAGTCCTGTTTGGTTTGCCAGCGTAACAAGGGTCCCAAGACCAGGTCTTGGGGTCTATTAAGACCCTTACTAGTTCCGGAGCAGCCTTGGAAAAACATCTCTATGGACTTCATAGTCGATCTCCCTCCATCAGAGAACTTTACAACAATCTTGGTAGTAGTGGACCGACTATCAAAGATGGCCCACTTCCTGCCCATGCTTGGCACCCCCTCCGCCATGGACACTGCAAAAGTTTTCATTAAGAAGATAGTCAGACTTCATGGGTTACCCGACAATATAGTCTCCGATAGAGGGGTTCAATTCACCTCTGGTTTCTGGAAGAATCTTTGTAAGATCTTGTCAATTGACTTATGTCTTTCTTCTGCTTACCACCCTCAAAGTAATGGCCAAACAGAAAGAACAAACCAGACCTTAGAGCAATACCTGCGGTGCTTCTGCTCTTTCTCCCAAGATGACTGGGTCTCCTTGCTACCTTGTGCGGAATTTTCATACAATAATACCATACACACGGCCACCAATCAGTCGCCCTTTTGGGCAAACTATGGCTTTCACCCATCCTTTCTTCCCAACACCATTCCTGAATCTCCGGTACCAGCCGTTCAGGATAGGATAAACTTCTTCCAAACCAATTACCGAATCCTTCAGGAGACCATGCGAAAGGCTCAGGAAGACTTCAAGAAACAACATGACAGGAGAAAGAGAGGGAATCCCATCTACAAGGTGGGTGACAAGGTATGGCTGTCCTCTATTAACCTCAGACTTTCTTGCCCTTCCAGGAAGCTTGGTCCAAGGTTTGTGGGTCCATTCGAGATCAAGAAGGAAGTGAACCCTGTGGCTTTTGAACTCGCTTTACCGGCCTCCTACAAGATCCATCCGGTGTTCCACGTCTCCCTTCTGAAACCAGCTGTGCCAAGTCCATTTCCAGGAAGAGAGGAGTTGCCACCTCCACCAGTTATCATAGGTAACGATACCGAATATGAAGTTGAAGCCATCCTAGATTGCCGGAAAAGAGGTAGGCAGACTCAATTTCTTGTTAAATGGAAGGGGTATTCTTCAGAGGAAAATTCTTGGGAACCAATGGATAATTTACATGCTCCAAGACTTTTGCAAAATTTCCGCAACAGGTACCCAGAAAGATGGTCTAGGTTGGGCATCCAGAGGCTGCCCCTCGGGGGGGGGGCACTGTCAGGGAAATAGCCGAAGAAGGACTGGCAATTCTGCCCAAGACAATCATGGCTGCCATGGTGCACAGCATGACTAAGGTGGGTGGTACTTCCTCCTTGTAACCTGAACAGATCACATGACTAACTTCCTGGTCTATTTAAGCCTGCTGCTGGAGCTGCTCATTGCTGGATTATCTCTTCAGTCTCCTGTGTACCTTGACCTTGTCTCCTGATCCGTGCTTATCCGTTGTGACCCGGCTTGCCTTAACCTCGCTTCCTGTTCTCCTGTGTTTGACCCTCGGCCTGCTTCTGGACTCTGCTTCTGCTTCCTGACCACCCGGCTTGACCCTCGGCTTGTACCTGGACCCTGCACGTGTATGACCCCGGCTCGCCCCTGTATATGCTCTGGACTGATCTCCTGTGTTTGACCCCCGGCCTGGCTTCCGATATCTCCGTTCATCTGAATATAACAAGCTCAGTTCTGCCTGCCTCCGCCATCCCTCAGTGGCTGAGCTCATCAGACTGCAAGCAAGCACCTGGCCAACCGTGCTTCTGTGGGCACCGCGCTCCCTGTTCCCAACTCCAGGGGCGCGCTGCACTCAGCCGCAAGGGGAGCCCTCTTAGCATCTCGATCTCCATACTCGTTCCTGACACAGATCTGTTTCCACCAGACGTTCTAAAAACTCGTCAAGATCCCATAGTTCAAGATACTCAACACTCAGTGAGCGACTTATTAATGCCCACGCTGAAGTGGAAGCCAGCAAAGTGCAGGTGGCATATGCAGAAAAAAGAGCAGAGTTGGAAGCGCAGTCAGCACGACAAAGAGCAACAATGGAAACCTTAAATGAACAGTGTAAACATGACACAGCTATGGCAAAGCTAAGGGTCCTACAGCAAGCTATCAGTGCAGACGAAGGTGCAAGTGAGAACGACAGCATTAACCTAAACATAGCAGATATGGAAGACCCCCTCAAACGCACTCAAGACTATGTCCTAAGCCACTGCAGTGCACACTCCATTGTCTCCAATGCTCCCGACTACATAGAGACTCCTTCACAGCTTCAAGTTAAAGAGGTTCCAGCAACTTCCTGCACTCAAAATCACTCCACTGCATTTCCTACCTGCCTACCTTGCCTGCCTTCATACGTCACAGAGCATCAGCGCAAGCTTCAAGCAAGTCATCAATCTCCAGTCATTGGTACAGCCTTGAATCAACGCACCATTGGAACAACTGACTTCAAGCAAGAAACTCACCTGGATGCATCTGCTGCACCATATTTCCCTGTGTTCTTTAACAACAATGTCAAAGATAACGCAATCAGCACCATACAGCCAACAGCATCTCACATAAAGGTGGAGACAACTGAGACAGAAGAGTTTGTGAGGTACATGCTTCGCAGAGAGCTCACAAAGACTGGCCTTACAAGTTTTGATGACCAACCTGAGAACTACAGAAGTTGGAAATGTGCCTTCAGAACTACAATCAGCAATATTGGCATTACAGCTGATCAAGAATTGAATCTGCTGATCAAATGGCTTGGTCCTCTATCTGCTGCACGTGTTAAGCCATTAAGATCGGTTTTCATGGACAATCCTACTGCAGGCCTCACAGCTGCATGGGAGCGACTAGAGCAAAGTTATGGCAGTCCAGAAGCTATAGAAAATGCTTTGTTCATGCGTCTGGAAACGTTCCCAAAGATATCCGGTAAGGACAACAAGGAGTTCCAGAGACTGAGTGACCTTCTCCTTGAGCTTCAGCTAGCCAAGACAGACCCAAAACTACCTGGACTCAGTTACCTTGACACTCCAAGAGGGGTAAACCCAATTGTCTCCAAGCTCCCGTATGGTTTGCAAGAGAAATGGACTGCACTAGGGTCATCATACAAAAGAGAGAACAAGGTTTCCTTCCCTCCATTCTCTTTCTTCTGTGAATTCATCAGGAAAATTGCAGAGACCAAGAACGATCCAAGTTTTTCCTACGGTGAGTACAGCCACTTCTCACCCTTTCCTAAGAGTACCAGTCTTCAGGGCAACTATAGAAACCATAGAGGCCCAGTGTCCGTGAAAAAGACTGACATCCTTCCCACTCTTACCACAGTTCTGGCCACGAACAAACAGAGTAGGAAGATTGAAAACCCTAACAGAGAATGTCCCATACACAAGAAGCCACACCCCCTCAATAAATGTATCGGCTTTAGGAAAAAGCCTCTGGAAGAGCGCAAGGAGCTTTTAAAGACATTTAGGGTATGTTTCAGGTGCTGTGCTTCTACAGAACATTTTGCAAGGGACTGTAATGTGTCCATCAAGTGCATAGAGTGTGGCTCTGAAGAACATGTGCAAGCCCTCCATCCTCTTGAGCCCAGCTCTGCACAACCTGCCAATACTCCTCCCAGGTTAACGCATGGCGGGGAGAATACAGACCAAGTGCCTAATTCTACCATCATTTCTTCATCCTGCACTGAAGTTTGTGGAGAAGACCGCTGTGGTAAGTCCTGTGCTAAGATATGCTTGGTGAACATATACCACAAGGATCAACCAGAAAAGTCTCTAAAGGCATATGCTATCTTAGACGATCAGAGCAATCGATCACTTGCAAAATCGGAATTGTTCAATCTATTTGAAATAAAAGGCGAAGCTCATCCTTACACCTTGGGTACCTGTAGTGGAACTATAGAAGTTTCTGGAAGAAGGGCTCATGGACTCATGGTATCTTCTCTCAAAGGTAACTTGCAATTACCCTTACCTACACTTGTTGAGTGCAATCATATACCTGCTAACAGGGAAGAAATCCCTACTCCAGCTGCTGCTTTCCATCACCCTCACCTCAAGGTAATAGCAAATGAGATACCGCCGCTTGACAAAGATGCTCAGATCCTTCTTCTGTTAGGAAGAGACATTCTAAGAGTTCACAAGGTACACAGACAAGTCAGTGGACCCCCAGATGCCCCATTTGCCCAGCGCACGGATCTAGGGTGGGTCATCATAGGCAATGTCTGCATAGGCAAAATGAAAAGACCTACCAACATTTCGTCATTCAAGACAAATGTTCTGCCAAATGACCGAAACACTTACTTTGAGCCATGCCCACATCACTACTGGGTGAAAGAGAAGATAGCCAGCCACGAATGGCAACATGGTATCTCAGGTGACACAAGCCCTTTCTCCTGCCATGATGGCGACTTCGGCTCTACAGTGTTTAAAGCAGTGTTTCTCAACTCCAGTCCTCAAGGCGCACCAACAGGTCATGTTTTTGGGATCTCCTGCAGATGAAACAGCTGTGGTAATTACTAAGGCAGTGAAACTGCTCAAATCACCTGTGCAAATCAATGGAAATACCAAAAACCTGACCTGTTGGTGCGCCTTGAGGACTGGAGTTGAGAAACACTGGTTTAAAGCAACCAGTGAAGATGACATACTGGCTCCTTCAATGGAAGACAAAGAATTCATCAAGGTAATGGACAATGAGTTCTTTCAAGATGACTCCAATAACTGGGTAGCACCCCTACCCTTTCGTCTCCCAAGAGAGAGATTGCCCAACAACTTACAGCAGGCCATCAGTAGATTCTCCTCCTTAAAGCGAAACTTAAGCAGGAAACCAGAGATGCAAAAGCACTTTGTGGACTTTATGCAAAATTTATTTGACAGAGATCATGCAGAGCCTGCTCCCCCACTAAAGGATGGAGAAGAATGCTGGTACCTTCCATCCTTTGGCGTGTATCACCCACGCAAACCAGACCAAATCAGAGTTGTCTTTGATTCCAGTGCTCAGCACGAAGGTGTTTCTCTTAACAACATGCTCCTTACTGGACCCAACTTGAACAACAGTCTAATAGGAGTCTTGATTCGTTTCAGACAAGAGCCTGTAGCAGTAATGGCCGACTTTCAACAGATGTTTCACTGCTTCATCGTCAGAGAAGACAACAGAAACTACCTCAGGTTTCTATGGCACAAGGACAATGACCTCAACAAGGAAGTTATAGATTATCGCATGAAGGTACATGTCTTCGGTAACAGTCCTTCCCCAGCAGTGGCAACTTATGGGCTAAGGAGAACAGCTCAGACTGGAGAAGTTGAATATGGATCTGATGCCCGTCAATTTGTTGAAAGAAACTTCTACGTTGACGACGCACTTAAGTCCTTTCCAACTGCTAAAGAAGCAATTGATCTTCTCACCAGAACAAAGGAGATGCTGTCTGTAGCAAACCTTAGACTGCACAAGATTATATCCAACAGCCAGGAACTTATGAATGCCTTTCACTCTGAGGACTATGCCACTAGTCTAAAAAACCTTGACTTAGGTACAGATGTGCCTCCTGTACAGCGAAGTCTGGGTTTGTTGTGGAACATCAAGCAAGACAAATTCACCTTCCAAGTGTCAACTTGTGACAAACCCTTCACTAAGAGAGGAGTCCTGTCCGTGGTGAATAGCATCTATGACCCACTGGGTTTCCTTGCTCCAGTTACCATTCAAGGTAAGATTTTACTAAGACAGTTGTCTACTGAGAACATAGACTGGGATACTCCCTTGCCTAGTGAGAATCAACACAAGTGGGAAAGGTGGAGATATTCTTTGAAGTCACTAGAAAAACTTCAGATTCCCCGTTGCTATGTTCCGGGTTCCATTTCAACTGCTAACCGGAGAGAGATTCATATTTTCTCTGATGCATCAGTTGAAGCTATTGCTGCAGTAGCCTATTTGAAGACCTCTGAACTGAATGGAGAATCACACTGTAGTTTTGTCCTAGGCAAGGCAAAACTCACTCCCAAGCCTGCACATACCATACCAAGACTTGAACTTTGTGCAGCCGTGCTAGCAGTAGAAATTGCAGAGGTCATACGAAGTGAAATGGACACTACAATTGATTCTTTCACCTTCTATACAGACAGTAAGGTAGTACTTGGTTACATAAACAACCAAACAAAACAATTTTATGTGTACGTCAGCAACAGGGTTGAACGTATCAAGAGATTCTCTCTACCAAGTCAATGGCATCACGTTCCCACTGAACTCAACCCAGCTGACTGTGGGACCAGAGCCGTGTCACCTGCTGCTCTTCAGGACAGCCTATGGCTGTCACCTCCAAGGTTTCTGTGTGAGGACTCCCACTCACCCACTATCGACACCACCTATGGACTAGTAAGCCCTGAAGATGATAAGGAAATAAGAACTGTGAACACCTCACTCTACACTTCTGTAAGTACAAAACAGAAGCTGCGGTCACACCATTACAGGCATCAATGGAAGCAGGTGCAGCATCTAGCCAATGTGTTCTGGCATTGCTGGAAGAAAAAGTATCTTCACCACCTTCAAGGTCATAACAAATGGCAAGCATCTAAGCCGAATCTTAAGGTTGGAGACCTCATCCTTCTAAAAGACAAGGAAGTTTGTCGGAATGAGTGGCCTATGGGTCTTATTACTAAAGTTATGCCCAGTGACGATAACAAAGTCCGGAAGGTAAAAGTCAAGGTAACCAAGGGAGGATCGGCACGAACCTTTAGTCGACCAATCATGGAGTTAGTACTCCTTTTGCCAGGTGAGTGACTTGTGCAAGGACTAGCCATGCTGTTGGCACGGCGGGGAGTACATTGCTGCCATCTACAGGTTCTACTCAGAACTTTGAAATTCTTTGAAGACATCATACTGTGACTTTATGTTCTTCATGCTGTTGAACTTACGTTTGTTATTTGCTTGTTGCATGTTTTTCATTACAGGTTCCAGGACATTTATCAGTATTGGACTTATTGAAAATATATATATTAGTTTAAGGTTATGAAATCTAAAGATTTCAGACGGGGAGTGTTGTGTTACACTATATGATTATTCTTGCTCTGTGTCTTTAAGATCTGTCCCCTTCTTTCTAGCTGAACTTTCTGTCTCACCGTAGTTCTTTATATATCTCCTCCACTTCCTGATTCTGGTCATTACTCCTGTATATCTTCCATGCTAAACATCTTACATGTGGCTTACAACTGCAACGTTTTTCTACCTATGAATATCCATCATTAAACGGAACATTCGAAAGGATTCATCGTCTGTCGTCCTAACTGTGAGTTTATTCATTGAGTTAAGCTGCCTGTATCGATGCAAGGGATAATAGCAAACCAGCTTGAGTAAGGCCTACATCAACCTGGAGATGAACTTTATCGCTTTGTAGTTGAGACAGAACAACTTTGTTATGGCCAGCTTGTTGCCATTATCATATCAGACCTACAGTACACATTGGTAAATTGACCTACATTATGACTTTTCTTGGTGATTGAAAACATTTGTACTTACTTGGCATTTCTCCATTGCTTGTCATCCATTTGCAAAGTACTTCATAAGTTAAGAAATAGATACCAACAGAAGGTACATCCCGCAGAACCAATGCAGTAGACCCTCTGTAGAGACCAGTAATGCCCTCCTCTCTTAATATGCTTCTAGCACAGTGTATTGGGCCACGGTATTTAGCCTGAATGTTGCCTTCTGTTTTATGGCTCTTCAATGAATCAGTCTGGCTCTGCAACCTTATTTTTATCAACTCAACTGGCGCTGTAAAGTATACCTGCATATGAAAAAGTTAAAACACCTGTTTAGTCATTACCTGACTTGCCACAATAATAGAACTTTTTCAGAAAAAAATCTACAGTATCTGATAAATTGCTTAGTTGTGTTACTGTACAATATGTCTTTCTCTCCTGAAAGTGTATGCCTCAGTCAATTTGAGAAGTGCTCCTAGCTTTTGATCTTGAGAACTTGTTTTTTGTCTAACATCTCTGTACTAAAACATGCAGTCTATCGGTGACAGACCAAACCAGGACAGGGGCTTTTTTTAATTTTTATGTAATCTTTATTTTGAAAAATTCCAAATAACAGACAAATAGTCTTCCAACATAGCACAGAAAGAGGAAGACATCACATAACATACCGGGCCGTATACCGGGTACACGTATTCAGCATATGAGTAGTAACAATCCAGGGGCGTACCTAACTCGGGGGGCACATCTGGGGGAATGATTATTAACATATTGTAACCATGTTATAAATTCGCTCAGCAGTGGGTCACCCCTGTCTGGCACACATCTGTGGAGGGTAAATGCCCCCAATCAACAATAGAAATCAGATCATACCACTGGGTATCGGGCCCACAGACAATTAGGGAGTAGAGAAGGGAAAACCTAAATTAAGGAGGGATAAATAATACAAGAACAATAAACTGGGGACAAAAAGAAAAAAGAAAAAACAGGATTTTTATAACAGCTTACCTGTAAAATCCTTTTCTTGGACCACACCACGGGACACAGAGCCAGTCATTACATAATAGGTTAAGGGTCACCAGCGGTGATTGGACACTGGCACAACCAATTGAAGATAGTTCCTGTGACAGGGTGTTTTGCACACAGGGGGGCCACTTTGGACACAGGGTGAGCCAGGAAACCATGGACAATAAGAATATGGCTTGGATTGCTTGAAATTGAAATAGTAATATTAGTCCACAATATGTACTGGATGTTTTATCCTGAACTCAACAGGTTAATTGAGAGATGTGTTACCTGCCTGTGTGATGTAAATGAATCTAGGATGGCGTCTAAGGATCTTTCATTGTGTTAATTAAGCCTGTACTTGTGTGTATTGTAAAGTATCAGACAGTCTGGTGAATATAAATGTCATGCATAGTCATTTAAACAAAAAGGGGATTAGAACCTGTTGTCTCCTAGCAGACGTCAAAATAATGTGTATTGGGTCTTGTTACGTTGTGGGTGGAGCTGGACCATTGTTCATTCAGGTTAATGCAGTATTGGATGTGTATAAGAGTTACAATGTTTTTTTCAATAAAGGCAGTCTATTTTTGGAAAGATACAGAGCGTGTTGTCTCGTTCTTTTGGAAGGATTAATTCCTATGGGAAGTGGTCTTCTGGCTGTGGAGGATCGACAGTGAATTTGTGTCCAGGATAGGGAAGAGATCTAAACGGCGCGTTACACCCTTTCGTATTTGGGGTGCTGTTACAGTTCCCCTCCATATAACCCCTCCCATCAGGGAAGTACCTCAGTTTTGTAGCAAGCAATAAGGTTCCCATAAGAAGGGGGGGACCTCTGTGTCCCGTGTTGTACTCCAAGAAAAGGATTTTACAGGTAAGCTGTTATAAAAATCCTGTTTTCTTTATCGTACACCACGGGACACAGAGCCAGTCATTACATAATGGGACGTCCCAGAGCAATGCTCAATATGAAGGGTGGGAAACCCAGATCAAGCAGGCCGCTTGCGGACAAGAAGCCCTATACTGCTGCCTGCAGCACACTTTGCCCGAAGGTGGAATCCTTATTGGAAAATGTGTGGACTGAAGACCAAGTTGCAGCTTTTTTTTTTTGTAAAATCTTTTTTATTGAAGTTTATATGAACACATAAGATTTGCCCACTCAGGGGCTTAACATTTGCCCACGCAGGGGCAGTTTCTCTGTTGCGGCAAGACACCGTTACAGGGCACAACATATAACACAAACAACTTAACTTAACTTATACTATAACCCCAAATGTGGGGAGAGGGTCAGTTCAAGATAATCTGCGCTCAAATTGATATCAAAAGGAGAGAGCAGCATAAAAAAAAGTTGGGTCAATAGAGTAACAAACTAAGGATACATTGTCAGTCTAGGCATTGGTTACTGCATCATTTGTGGTGCTTCTATCATCTAGCCAACAACTCCATACCTTCTCAAATTTTTGCGGGCATCCCCTGGTCGAGTAGGTGGCTTTATATAGGGGTAAACTAGCATTCACTAGGCTTTTCCAGAATCTGACAGAGGGGGGAGACGATTGTTTCCAGTTCATCGTAATGGCTTTGCGAGCATAATATAGTAACAGGGATATGAGTATTTTCCTGGCTCTGATCATTGGCAATTGTTCAATTAACCCCAGCAGACAGTATATAGGATCATAAGGGACACAAGTTTTAGTGACCACAGTGATCACTTGGAGCACTTCATTCCAATAATGTACGATTGCCGGGCAAACCCAAAAAATGTGGAAAAAACCCCCTGGTTGATAGGAGCATTGCCAGCACACCGGAGAATGCTCCGGCGACATCTGGTGCAACCTGTGAGGTGTGTAGTGAGCTCTATGTACAATTTTATATTGGACCAATTTGTCCCTCGCTGATACCAGAGTGGAGAAGGGAAAGTCCCAAATCTCCCTCCAGCCGTCCTCATCCAGCCCCGGAATGTCCTCCACCCATTTCCTGCGGAAGGAAGACAGCTCGGGAACAGCAGCAACCAGCAGGGATCCATAGAGCTGAGACGTGGGTTTCTCTAGGTCTTTTACACGGAGGGTGGATTCTAGCTCAGAGTATACCAATTCAACTGGTTGGCCTAAAAATTGACACCTGTAGGCATGAGCAATTTGAAGATATCTAAAATGGGCCCGCACAGGCACATTAAATTTGGCGCATAAAATGTGAAAGGGGGTGAGGTCTCTGTTGGTGATAATATGTTAAAGGGTCAATATTTTGTATTTGGCCCAGGCCTGTGGATCCGGGATAGTGTTGAAATGCGATAGGTTAGGATTCCGCCACAGGGGGGTGTGAGGAGACCAAGAGTTCGGCTGGGGTGCCCTCAGCGCCCCACCCGCCTTCCATGCCCGCAGAGTGGTACGCATAGAAGGGGTGAGATTGTGAGGCATTTTAGGCCCCCTGAATAGCAGCCCCTCCAGTGCCTCCAAAGACCCCACTATGGCTGCCTCCAACACCGTTGCAGAGTTGGTCAGGTCCGGCTGCAGCCACCAATGGGTGGTCACAAGCTGAGTGGCCAAGTAATTCTTATAGCAATCAGGGAGAGCCAAGCCCCCACTATCCACAGGCCTGGTCAAGGTGGTATATTTGAATCTAGGTGGTTTGGGCCCCCAAATAAAGGAGAGGAAGAGGTGCCTGAGGGAATTAAAGAAAACTTTAGTCAGCCATTGAGGGGAGTTCTGAAAAATGTATGTAAGTTTAGGGAGGACTTTCATCTTGAGAAGATTAATACGTCCAATGAGAGAAAGGGGAAGATTACTCCACGCTTTTAGCTTGGTTTTAATGACTACCAAGACAGGGTCAAGGTTGAGCCGCACAAAGTCCTCACTCTCTCTTGAGACAACAACTCCTAAATAAGTAAACTGTTCAACCCACTGAAGTGGGAGAGAGGAGGGTGAGGAGGACCTGGCCCCCGCATCCACTGGAAACAACTGAGACTTGTGCCAGTTCACTCTCAACCCCGTGAAGGCGGAAAAGGCATCCATGATACCAAGTGTGCCCCGCAGAGAGTCACCTGCATCATTCAAAAAAAGGAGCATATCATCCGCATAGAGAGCCACTCTCTCCTCCAGCCAGCCCACCCTAAGACCACGGACCTCGGCCGAGCTCCTGAGGGCTTCAGCAATAGGCTCCATGGCCAGGGCGAAGAGAGCCGGGGAGAGAGGGCATCCCTGCCTGGTGCCCCTCTGCAGGGGGAACGGAGGATACAGGGAGCCATTCAGCTTAATGCATGCCGTGGGACCAGTATAGAGTGTGCGTATCCAACCTATAAATTTCAACAGGAATCCCATTCTTCTAAGCACCTCCCACAGATAGACCCACTCCACTGTGTCGAATGCCTTCTCTACATCTAGGGAGGCAATGGTCCTAGTACCCTGGTTAGTATGGGGGGCATGAATATTAGAGAATAATCTACGTATATTAATGTCTGTAGACCTACCGGGCATAAAGCCCGTTTGATCAGAGTCAATCAGGGATTTTATTACTGTATTAAGTCTGGTGGCCAATAACTTGGTTAAAATTTTTAGATCACAGTTGAGAAGTGCAATTGGCCGGTAGGAGGCGCACAGCTTAGGGTCTTTATTAGGCTTTGGAATGAGAACGACATGGGCTTCTCTCATAGAGGGCGGTAAGGAATCTTGTTGCAAACAGGCTTGGAACATCTGAGCTAGTTTGGGGGCGAGTAATTCTATGTGGGCCCTATAGTACTCAATGGGCAGGCCATCCGGCCCTGGGGTTTTACCTGCCGGGAAAGACTTAATGGCCAGTGTGACCTCTTCTGGAGTGATCTCTGAGACAAGGAGTTGCCTCTCCGTGTCAGAGAGCCATCCCAGGGCTAGCGTGTCAAGTAGAGAGATCATAGGTGCAGGGTCAAACCCGCCAGGGAGTGAGGAAACATACAGAGAGGTGTAAAACGTGGTGAATGCAGACAGAATATCCTCCCGAGAGGTGACTGAAATGCCATCTGTCATGAGGATCTCCGGTATAACCACTGAGGGCATGTTCTGCTGTGTTAGCAGCGCTAGTAGTTTGCTATTTTTGTCTCCATGTTCAAAGTATTCCTGTCTGCTACTTTGTATACCAAGCCTAGTGGTATCTGAAACATGGAGATGTAGTTCTCGCCTAAGCGATGCAAGGTGCTCAAAATTGGGGACCGTTGCTGAGACTGAATACTGATTCAAGGCCTCGTCCACCTTACGCTGCAGGTCAGAGACCCTGTCTCCCAGCTCCGCCTTTACCGCCGCTACAGCCGAGATATACTGACCCCTGCCGTGAGCCTTGGAGGCGTCCCAGGTCATCTCCAGGGAGGCCGACCCCGCATTGTGTGCCCAATATTCCCCCAGGGGAGAAAAAACTCTGTCGTGGACTGCCTCGTTATTAATCCAATGGGGTTGTGTGACAGAACTCACTGTCACTGTGTGTTTTGGAAGGGACTGTGGGCTGGCCGCTTACCCACAGATTATGGCCCAGAAGAGACTGAGAGACGTGGGGAAAGCTGGCATTGAGATAATGTAATGTAATGCTACATCCCTTCTCCCCCATCCCCCCCCTCTTGTTGCTGTGTTTAATTGTGTTGGTTCATGGCACATAGACAATGGTCTGGACTGCAGACATCTCTCCGCAGGGGATGTGTATTGAAGGGCTGCCTGCTTACCATAATCCCTTTATGTTTAACTGTAGTCTCTGTTTCAATGTTCAGTTCCCATTGGTTCTTCCTTGTCCCCTACCCTCCCTCTATGACAAGGCTAAGGGGAGTGTCCCTAACTGTGTGTAAAAGTGTATGTTTTGGATTTAATAAACGGTTGATGCTCTGCATGTTTAACCCTCAACACCTGTGTGGATTGTCTCGTGATTGAGGGGTTAAGGGCTGGTTATAGCGAATCTGCAGGCTGCGGGTGCGTTAGGAGGACAGGAGACACAGGTCTGGCGGATGTGCCCACTTGGGGTATCCGAGATCCGTCACAGTGTTGGCAGCGGTGGGATGTCTCCTGCAGTCCGGGCCATCCAAACCACCACCAGGATTCAAGATCTGGGCAGCTGCCGAGGAGCAATACGGGGACCAGCCAGCATGAGAGCGGAGTTCAGGAGGAGGCTGCAAGGCATGCGGAAGCAACATCGGGGACCAGCGACAGAGCGCACCATGCTCGGCTGGGGGGATGTGATCCGCTGGCAACTCTGGCATGAAACGCTAAGCCACGAGCGGCACCATCAGGGGAAGATCCTTCCCTCCTCCACAGAGATGTACTGGAAGCAGTACCATGCGCGAGAGGTGTTCCTGAGGGAACGACCGCGAGATGAGTGGAAGACGGAGCTCGGAAGATTGGTCCAGGAGGAAATGAGGCTGGACGCCAGCTACAGAGCCCTCCGGTGGTTCGCGGCTCAACTGTGGCCAGGTACAGCAGATGGCAGCCCGACAGAAGGCGTTGGCTACGGCGGCGTGGGGCTGCTCCATCAAAAAATGTACGGAGACCCAGACTTTGGGAGCGATGAGGAGTGGCGGCTGGAAAACATCCTGGACTACCGAGATGAGGTGCTGGACCTCCCCGAAGAGGCGTGTGACCTGGAGGAATTGGAGTTCCTGGTTGAGCAGGAATGGGAGCTCGAGATTGCCTACAAGCAGCTGTTTGATGGTGATCAGCAGCCTGGCATGGCTCCCGTTGCCTGGGACTGTCCTGGAGAAATAGCGGACAGTCACGAAGATGCGGAACAAATGGGGCCAGGGGTGCCCCTACGTTTTCCCGTCCTAACTGCAATGGAAGAAGCGGCGATGATACAGAGGGCACTGCGAGTGCTAGAATGCCGGAACGCACCGGAGGTTCCCCAAGCAGAGAGACAAGCTAATAGCATAAAGGTCTCAGAAGGGGGAGTTGAGATGGGCGCTGGAAGGCCGGTAAATGACGATCAGCAGCAAGGCCAGAGTATCGCATCCGGTGCCCCAGCAGAAGCGCTGGCTACAGGGCAGAGTTCCGCTGGCCTCTGCCCAGCATCAGATAAAGAGTTGGATCCGGAGAGTCTGAGAGATGATCTTCGTGAGCCGTTTCCCCAACAGCAGATATCCCCACCGGGAGTGGAGGAAGCAATTCTCCCTCCCCAGCAATTGGACACTACCCCAATATTCATCCCCCCAGCAGAAGCGCTGGCTGCAGGGCAGAGTGCCGCTGGCCTCTGCCCACCCTCAGAGTTGGATCCAGGGAGTCCGAGGGATGAACTCAGTGAGCTGGTTGCCCAGCACTTGGACACTACCCCAGTGTTCATCCCCCCAGCAGAAGCGCTGGCTACGGGGCAGAGTGCCGCTGGCCTCTGCCCACCCTCAGAGTTGGATCCAGGGAGTCCGAGGGATGAACTCAGTGAGCTGGTTGCCCAGCACTTGGACACTACCCCAGTGTTTATCCCCCCAGCAGAAGTGCTGGCTACGGGGCAGAGTGCCGCTGGCCTCTGCCCACCCTCAGAGTTAGATCCAGGGAGTCCGAGGGATGAACTCAGTGAGCTGGTTGCCCAGCACTTGGACACTACCCCAGTGTTCATCCCCCCAGCAGAAGCGCTGGCTACGGGGCAGAGTGCCGCTGGCCTCTGCCCACCCTCAGAGTTGGATCCAGGGAGTCCGAGGGATGAACTCAGTGAGCTGGTTGCCCAGCACTTGGACACTACCCCAGTGTTTATCCCCCCAGCAGAAGTGCTGGCTACGGGGCAGAGTGCCGCTGGCCTCTGCCCACCCTCAGAGTTAGATCCAGGGAGTCCGAGGGATGAACTCAGTGAGCTGGTTGCCCAGCACTTGGACACTACCCCAGTGTTCATCCCCCCAGCAGAAGCGCTGGCTACGGGGCAGAGTGCCGTTGGCCTCTGCCCACCCTCAGAGTTGGATCCAGGGAGTCCGAGGGATGAACTCAGTGAGCTGGTTGCCCAGCACTTGGACACTACCCCATGTTTATCCCCCCATTAGAAGTGCTGGCTACGGGGCAGAGTGCCGCTGGCCTCTGCCCACCCTCAGAGTTAGATCCATCCCTCCAGCCCTCAGTAGGTTTTTGGAGGGTTTGGGAGACAGCCCCTGTCAGAAGTCGCCTCAGCAGCTGGTCACAGAACCAGGAGGGGAGAAAACCCTTCCCCCTCTCCAGCGGCTGAACTCTACCGTTGTATATGTCCCCCTAGCAGAAGCGCTGGCTACGGGGCAGAGCGCTGTTGGCTTCTGCCCAGCATCAGAAAAAGAGATGGAGAGTCCGGGAGATTGTCCCTGCAAGATACCTCCTCAGCGGCTGGTAACTACACCAGGAGAAAAGCAAGTACATTTTCCTCCCCAAATGCATAGCACTACCAGCCTAGGTTCCCTACCAGTTGAAGCGCTGGCATCGGGGCAGAGGATTATTCAGCTACTCCCAATACCTGCAACCCAGTCCCGGATTACGGGAGTGCGGACAGCTGTTCCCACTCTGCAGC
The DNA here is from genome assembly GCA_029206835.1 of Rana muscosa. Classification (NCBI taxonomy): domain Eukaryota; kingdom Metazoa; phylum Chordata; class Amphibia; order Anura; family Ranidae; genus Rana; species Rana muscosa. The sequence continues at coordinate 190,814 of JARGYO010005563.1, forward strand.
GGCTGTTTTTATTCACGGGAGACCGTATGTGCAATTTTGCTCCCCAGCGCCAGAGACGTACTTTTGCTTTTCCTGGTTGCCTGGGGTGGAAGTTTGTGACTAACACAGGTCCAGACCAGTTGGGGGTCAGGAACCTGGTTAGTCTGTTTTTAAAAGGGGAGAAATGTGACAGAACCCACTGTCACTGTGTGTTTTGGAAGGGACTGTGGGCTGGCCGCTTACCCACAGATTATGGCCCAGAAGAGACTGAGAGACGTGGGGAAAGCTGGCATTGAGATAATGTAATGTAATGCTACATCCCTTCTCCCCCACCCCCCCCCTCTTGTTGCTGTGTTTAATTGTGTTGGTTCATGGCACATAGACAATGGTCTGGACTGCAGACATCTCTCCGCAGGGGATGTGTATTGAAGGGCTGCCTGCTTACCATAATCCCTTTATGTTTAACTGTAGTCTCTGTTTCAATGTTCAGTTCCCATTGGTTCTTCCTTGTCCCCTACCCCCCTCTATGACAAGGCTAAGGGGAGTGTCCCTAACTGTGTGTAAAAGTGTATGTTTTGGATTTAATAAACGGTTGATGCTCTGCATGTTTAACCCTCAACACCTGTGTGGATTGTCTTGTGATTGAGGGGTTAAGGGCTGGTTATGGCGAATCTGCAGGCTGCGGGTGCGTTTGGAGGACAGGAGACACAGGTCTGGCGGATGTGCCCACCTGGGGTATCCGAGATCCGTCACAGGTTGTAACCTCCACAGGGCTGTGTTCCGCAACCTGGTGGTTCTAATGGTCAATTTAAGTGGGTGGTGGTCAGAGAGGCCAGAGGGAAGGTAGCATGCCTATTGAATGTTAGCCAGCATGGTGGAATTGGCAAAGGCTAGATCAATGCGGGAGGAGGTTCGAAATGTGGTTGAAAAGCATGAATACATTCTATCATGGGGGTGAAGCCACCTCAATGCCTCCTGGAACTCTGTGGCCTGAGCCCACGTTCCGAGATCAGAATTGAATGTAGATTGGGGGGAAGGCCTGTCCAGGTCACGGGACAGTGTAGCATTAAAATCTCCCATGAACAGAACCTGTGCTGGGAAATGCGGAGCCAGCCTCTCATAGAGTGTGTACAGAATCTGTATCTGGCTCGGGGGAGGCAGATAAACATTCACAATAACATATTTCTTGTTATAAACACTCAACACCACCATAACAAATTTCCCCTGTGGATCCAGATGAACATCATGAATTACACATGGTACACGTTTACTAATCAGTATAGACACCCCTCGAGAGTATGAAGAGTAGGTCGCATGTAGCACCCTTTGCACCCAGGGTTTTTTCAGAGCTAGAACCTTGCTACCAGTTAAGTGCGTCTCTTGCAGCAGCACTATGTGGGGATTATGCAGTTTCAAATATTGGAATAAGAGTGATCTTTTATATTTGGAGTTAAGCCCCCTGACGTTCCACGACAAAAAGGTTATTAGCTCAACATCTGAGGGAGCCATCATGGAACATCAGGGGGGAACAGGAGCAGGATGAGCCCATCAAACCAACACATGTAAGCGAACCCAACATTGGCACATATATTCAGTAGGGTCAGAGACCAGGAAAGCATTTGAGCAGTATAATACTTATCCGGATCATCAAAACAGATATACCCCTCTCCCCAGAACATATAACTCCCTACCCAGACACCATACAAACCTAGCTCAGAGGCCAAAAAACGAGACCAAAGAACCATAAAAACTGATGCAGGGTTTCGTCCCATAACTGAAAAAAAAACATAGTATCCTTAGGTCACTGAGACCTCAAGAAATTGGCCCGGAGGTGGAGGAGCACTCTCCAGGAAAGCCCGTCTTGGCTGTGGGTGGGGGATCCAAAGTGTGGGGAGAGAGACAAGGGACAGCCGGGGCGCTTCGGTTCAAGGGTGGGGTAATTCAGTAGGTGCTATTGGAGCTCCCTAGGCAGGAGTAAGCGGCAATCTAGTCAGCAAATTTTATCTGTCATACAAATGGGATAAAGGTGGAATTGGGTAGAAACCAGCAGGGAGAAGAAGGACTGGGGACATAAAGCGGGCTGTGACAGACCTAGCCGGGACAGAGGCTTTTGGAGGGGACTGAGTGCGGACCTCTTGCCCTGCGACCATGGGCCCTGGCATTTGGGGGAACGGTGCTCTTTGTGAGCTGTATGCCTGGGACCCTTTGGGGGGGTGTTGCTTTGGATTCGGGTCCATGTCCCCCCAGGACACACAGACTCTGGGGACCCTGTATATGCCATATTAGAGTGACTGAGGCATACTGTTGGGACGTTCACACCTTCACACTAAGGATATGCGAATACAATCACCTCCAGCCATCTGTCTGTCCTCTGTGCTACTTTGACCCTGCTAAAATGTGTGATGTTTACACTTAGGATAATGTGTATTGTATAGCAGGTGCTGGGATGTCTACCCTGAAAGGTCACATCTAGGAGTCACCTTGGCTGTCTAAAGGATTTAGTTAATTAGCTTATGTTAATTATGTTCTGGTTACTCCCTCTGTTTCTGTATATAAGACTTGATTTTGGTTCTAATAAAAGTCTCTCCTGTTGGAACTTACATACAGCCTGCCTGGTGTTTGTTCTGACCGACCACAAATGGATTCGAATGGCACATAGCTGTAGTTTGAATCCTGGAGCACCGGATGATCCAATAGAGCAGAGGAGTGTCGGGAGAGTGGAGCGCAGCGAGCAAAGGGGCTCGTTACATTGGTTGGCAGCGGTGGGATTTGCTCTCCAGTTACTGGGACACTCCAAACCACCACAGTGAAGGACCAGCTATGCAGCCTGCAGGAAAGTCACGCTGAAAGACCTACTTGAGAGCCGAGATGGACCAGAAGAAGGGTGATGCAGGACCCCGGTCAGTTGAAGATTTGTTTCAGCAACGAGTGCGGCAGCGGTTGGCATTATATGGGGCTAACCCATCAGAGACCGCCATACAGGAAGCCATTAAAGACATCCAGCTGCAGGATGCCCGACAAGAGAGAGAACGAGAGCGACAAAAGAGAGAACTAGAGCGACAAAAGAGAGAACTAGAGCGGCAACATGAGCGGAGAATGGCGGAAATACGGCAATCGGAGACAACGCCTAAAGAACCAGCCGACATGGAAGAGGAATTCGGAAGGAGGTTGCGAGAGATGCAGATACAGCATAGAGGACCAGTATCAGAGGAGGTCCTGCTGGGATGGTCGGATTCGATCCGCTGCGAACTCTGGAAGAAAGTGCTAGCCCTCGAGCAGCAACACCAGGGAAAGTTTCTCCCCTCCATCTATGTAAGGTACTGGTCGCAGTATGATGTACGAATGCTGTTATTGGGGGAACAACCAAAGCAGGAGTTGACAGCTGAGTTAAGCAGGCTGATCCGGGCAGAGATGCAGTTGGACGAGAGCTACAGAGCCCTCCGGTGGTATGTAGCCCAAGAGTGCCAGTGGTCAGCGGATGACAGCCCCACGGAAGGCTTTGACTATAATGGCCTGGGATTGTTGTATTGGAGGCTGTCCGAGGACCCTGACTTTGGGAGTGATCGGGAGTGGCGTTTGGAGCAAATAATGGAGCACAGAGAACAAAGACTGAATGTCTCGGAAGGGCACTGGGCACAGGAAGATTTGGAGTTTCTGGCCGTTCAGGAATGGGAGCTGGAGATTGCCTACAAACAGCTGCTAGACTCTGCTCAGCAGCAGGGTGGGGCTCCCTTTGCCTGGGACTATCAGGAAATACCAGTTGACAACTATGAAATCCTGGCTGAAGAATCAGCAGTGGAAAATCTGGAGATTGCCATCCCTAAAGCCGAAGTGGATGATATGGAGTTCCAGGGAGCTAGGGCAGTTGGCTCATCTCCCCAGCCACAGATTACAGAAGGTATGGACTTAAGGGACTGTTCAGAGGATGTTATGAATTATGCATCGCTCGCTCAAGTACTGACAGCAGGACAAAGTACTGCAGACCCTTGCTCTACACCCGTGGCAGTTTTGGAGGCCCGAGTTGAGAAGGTGATGGTTCCTCTTTCCGAGTGGATTTCAGAGATGCAGGGAGGAGAGGCAGCCATTTTCCCTCCCCAACAGTTAACCAGAGCAGAAGGTGTGGAGTCCCCAGCAGAAGCGCTGGCAACAGGGCAGAGTGATGGCAACCTCTGCCCAGCACCGGAAACAACTGTGGAGTTTCAGGGAGCCGGGGCAGTTGGCCCCCCTCCCCAGCAACAAGCTGAGGTGGTAAGCTTTTACCCCCAGCTGAATCACTGGCAGCAGGGCAGAATGCTACTGGCCGCTGCACACAACTGCCACTTGAGCGGATATTGGTGGATGGGACTGCGGTCTCCACTCACAGCAACCCAGCAGAAGAGCTGGCAACAGAGCCGAGTGCCACGGGCCTCGGCTCTCAACTAACAGAAGAGGGAGTTCCTGTGGTATTGGATGGGACTTCAGTCCTCACTGACACAACCCCAGAAAATGGTGTGACACTGAGACAGGAGGATGTCAGCCTTGCTTTGCAAGCACTGGGGGATTTTCACCTACCACAAGTGGATGGGACATCAGTCTCCACTTGCATACCACAGGGATGCCGGGCAGTCGACCCAGATCCCCAACAGCATGACGGATTGAGCCCAGTCACCCTGTCTTCTCTCCAGCGGCAGAAAGGACTCCAGGGAGAAGGGCCAGTCGAGGCCTCTCCCCAGCGGCGGGTGTGTTCTCTGAGAAAGGCAGAGGTTGGCTGGGTAAGTGATTCTCTGTTTGGAGCAATTTGTTTGGGGTACTGTGTGGATACCAGCATTGGGGGAATAGAACTATGGACTAACTTCGGAGTCAACCCGTTTGGGGTCTCCTCCTATGTTAGTTTCCTGCCGAAAGGGGATATGTGTGACAGACCTAGCCGGGACAGAGGCTTTTGGAGGGGACTGAGTGCGGGCCTCTTGCCCTGCGACCATGGGCCCTGGCATTTGGGGGAACGGTGCTCTTTGTGAGCTGTATGCCTGGGGACCCTTTGGGGGGGTGTTGCTTTGGATTCGGGTCCATGTCCCCCCAGGACACACAGACTCTGGGGACCCTGTATATGCCATATTAGAGTGACTGAGGCATACTGTTGGGACGTTCACACCTTCACACTAAGGATATGCGAATACAATCACCTCCAGCCATCTGTCTGTCCTCTGTGCTACTTTGACCCTGCTAAAATGTGTGATGTTTACACTTAGGATAATGTGTATTGTATAGCAGGTGCCGGGATGTCTACCCTGAAAGGTCACATCTAGGAGTCACCTTGGCTGTCTAAAGGATTTAGTTAATTAGCTTATGTTAATTATGTTCTGGTTACTCCCTCTGTTTCTGTATATAAGACTTGATTTTGGTTCTAATAAAAGTCTCTCCTGTTGGAACTTACATACAGCCTGCCTGGTGTTTGTTCTGACCGACCACAAATGGATTCGAATGGCACATAGCTGTAGTTTGAATCCTGGAGCACCGGATGATCCAATAGAGCAGAGGAGTGTCGGGAGAGTGGAGCGCAGCGAGCAAAGGGGCTCGTTACATGGGCGATGCTGGAATTCGTCAGGAAACAAAAGGCAGTCCTGTTGAGGGAGGGAAGTGATATTCAGCTGCTCCCTGCTGGATGTAGTCGACCATGGGTCCTCGGCCTTATGTAGTTAGCGGGTGTCCAGCCACGCCGCCGCAGCCTCCGGGGTGTCAAAGAAACGGGTGTCGTCGCCATCAGTGACCCGCAGTCTGCTGGGATACAAAAGGCCAAAGCGTACTCCCTTCTCCCGGAGCTGGCGTCTCACATCAGTAAAAGCCTTGCGTCGTTGCTGCACCTCCTGAGAGAAATCCGGGAAAAAGAGCAGTTTGGTATTCTCGTATTTAATTTCAGGCATGGCACGAGCCGCCGCCAGGATGCGGTCCCGATCACGGTAGTTCAACAGCCGCAGCAGGAAGGGACGCGGAGGGGCCCCAGGTCTCGGAGGGAGTGGCGGGACCCTGTGGGCTCTCTCCACTATGAAAGTGGGCGGCGTGTTACCCAGGTGAAACAGATTGGAGAGTAATTGTTCAGTAAACTCTGCGGGTCTAGGGCCCTCAGCCCTCTCGGGCAATCCAAGTATGCGGATATTGTTCCGCCTGAGGCGGTTCTCAGTGTCTATTGCACGCTCCTGGAGCGCTTTCACTTGGAGCTGCAGAGCCTTCACCTCCCTGGAGTCTGACCGGACCGCGTCCTCCACCGTAGAGACCCTGTCCTCCACCTCCGCCATGCGGGACTGAAATGTATCCATATCCTGGTGGATGAGACCAACATCTACTGTCAGAAAGTCAATCTTGGCTGTCAGGGTTTCCTTACAGGATGTAATGGCCGCTAGGATCTCCGCACCCGTGGGAGCCACTGCTGCCCCCAATTCCCCGGCCGCCATTCCAGCCGCAGACCGCCGCGCAGCCACCGGCGGGGCACGAGGAGCCTTTGGACCAGATTTAGAGTAGCGGGTCCTAGGATGGCCCATCCGAGGTGCGACCCGAGATGGTGGGGGGTCCCGAGGGGGCTGTGGGCAGTGAGCCCAGGTCCAGGGAGCAGGAGAGAGGCCGTGTCAGTGTTGAGGCACAGGGGCAAAGATCCAGTGGGATGCGTCCTCCCCCCACAGAAACTATCAACCCCCTGTGAAGATGTGCCAGCTCAAGGAGAGGATGATCAGATTACCCCGCCTGGAGGATGCAGCAAACTCCGGAGGCCTCAAGATGGCGGCGGGCTGCGGGCGTGGGGAATCCGCCTATAGTGGATCCTCTGGCGGTCCCCCGATGGCAGACACCCGCTCCAAGGAAGCTGCTACTGAGGATGGGGCTGCCTCTCGCCCCGCATATCACGGCACTCGAGCGCGGAGGCTGCGGAGGCCCCGCAGGCCGCAAGATGGTGGCGGTCTGGATGATATGGAGACGGCCGCGGGCCGGGTAGCAAGGCAGCAGGCCCACCGGGATCCGAAATACAGGTCAGGGCCGATGGAGGGGATGCTCAGAAACCTGGATGGAAGTCCAGGAGGCTCCCTGGGTTAGCAGAAGTGCAGGATGGCAGCAGATTGAGGCAGGATCAGCGGAGCTCCTTGGCAGCACGTCCTTCTCGGTTACATCCGGACACGCCCCTCCCAAGTTGCAGCTTTACAGATCTGAGCCATGGAAGCCTGGTGATGCACTGTCCATGAAGCACTTATCGCCCTGGTAGAGTGTGCCTTAACAGAAAAAGGAGGAGTCCTGTTCTTTAAACCATAAGCTTGAACAATTACTTGTCGAATCCACCTAGAAATGGTGGATTTTGCGGCCGATTGGCCCTTCTTGGGACCATCTGGCAAAATAAACAAAATATCTGTTTTACGTATCTGAGCGGTTGCCTGCAGATACACCTTTACTGCTCTCACTAGATCTAGAAAGTGCAATAACTTTTCCCCCACTGTCCGCAGATTCGGAAAAAAAGAAGGCAGAACAATGTCCTGATTCAAATGAAAAGCCAACACCACCTTAGGTAAAAAGGCAGGATGGGGTCGTAGTACAATTTTGTCTTTGTGACAAATTAGATAAGGCTCTTTACAAGTGTAGCGTCCACCCCATTTAGGGGTGCTATATAACCAAATTTAGGGGCTGGTCTGAGATAGTAGTTGTGCTCAGACCGTTCTCAATTTATAGGTTGTGCTATTTTATTTCCAGGTGGTATACTGATGTGCAGTTCCCTGTGGCCTGTAGGTGGCACTGTCATAATGGGTCAGGGTTGAACCATCGGTATTATTGCTGTGCCTTGGGGTGTCCCCTCTAGGCAGCGGTACAGTGGGCGTGTTTGGCCTGCTGTGCATGCTGGGAGAGGATACATAAGGGGCAGACGCCGCCTGGGAGGGGTCTTCGGAGGAGGAGAGGAGTCGGAGTCCAACTGCGTGGCGCATGGCCCTCCAGGCCATGGGGCCACATGTGCACCAGTCCCAGGCACCTTTAGTCCTGGGGCTGCATCTTCAACATTGGGCCCAGCACCTTTAGCTGGAGCCCAATTCGAGGAGGAGAAATCCCAGGGTGTCCCTCGCGAGGGAGCCCGCTTCTAAGAAGAGGAGGCCGGGGGAGGACCTTTCCGACGGACCGGTGAGAGTTCACGGTGAAGGAAGGGGCCCGGTAACTTTCTGGGGGGATTCTTCTATCCACAAAGGGCCTAGTAATGTGCTGCTTAGGGGTGTCAAAATTAATCGTAACATCGATGCATCAGGATTCGGTCGTCCATGATGCGGCATCGATGTTACGACTTTCAATAATCGATTAATGATGACGTGACGTCATATTCGCGCCATGCTGCTGCCTCCGAGTCCGGAGCCGAGAGGAGCCGGAAGCAGCCGAAGAAAGCGTGCCGTCTTTTCTTGCCTCCCGCCTCCCACTGACGTCATCCTCTGCCGCCCTGTGTCTCTCCCTCGCTTCATTACACACAGCGGTCTCCCTGCTGTGTCACAGAGTCTAAAGTGTACTTCAGCTGTGCATAGTGCCATAATGGGCATAGTGACACTGCATTAATGGGCATAGTGACACTGCATTGATGGGCATAGTGACACTGCATTGATGGGCATAGTGACACTGCATTGATGGGCATAGTACACTGCATTGATGGGCATAGTACACTGCATTAATGGGCATAATACACTGCATTAATGGGCATAGTACACTGCATTGATGGGCATAGTACACTGCATTGATGGGCATAGTACACTGCATTGATGGGCATAGTGATGCTTATTGATGGACACGGTAAAGCTGCATGGATGGGCACAGTGACGCTGCATTGATGGGCACAGTGACACTGCACTGATGGGCACAGTGACGCTGCATTGATGGGCACAGTGATGCTGCATGGACAGGCATAGTGATGCTGCATGGATGGGCATAGTCAGGTAGGCTGCATTGATGGGCAGTGAGGCTGCATTGATGGGACACACATGTGTTTTGTAGCTGTTTGTTCAATGCCAGTGTGCCACGAATGCCATGCATTGCTGCGAAGTGCGCGCGGATTGCAGTGCACGGTCGGTCACGGTCATTTTATTGTTTTTTGGTCCATATGTTATTATGTTTGTTTAGAAATGTAGAAAAGTTGAAAACCATGGGCACATGGGTAGTAATCGTGATGCATCATGATGCATCGCGGAATCGAATCGAATCAAATCGTGGACATGATAATCGTAATCGAATCGTGAGACCAGTGAAGATGCGCACCCCTAGTGCTGCTGCTGGCACCTGTCCTTAAGTACCAGAAGCTAAGAGGTTCGGGGTCTGATAGATTCTGTGGCAGAGAGTCTCCTGATCGCATCTAGGAAAAGAACTTGATCAAACGTCCGAGCATCACTTCGGCTGCTAAGATCCACTTTGCAGGAGACTATCCGGGTGAGCTAAACCTACTCTGGGATAGAGTAGTGATTGTGATATTCATTTGTGCCTGGACTAACCTCCCAAAACCTTGCTGTCCTGTCTCTCATCCACCCTTTTCCTATCTGCTGAACATTGAGAAAATAAACTCAACGTTGGAGTTTAAAGTGGTGTGGACATTGGAATTACTTGGAGGGAAAACAGAGACTTGTCCCTATATCCTAGGAGATGAGAACCAACTGATGGAAGAACCTAGCTGTGGGACCCAAATACATAACACCGCTTAACCTCCTCAAACAGGAGTGTACGGGCATATAGTACGGTGTGCCTTTTTCCTGCAAGTGAGCCAAAGGTAGGGAAAAGGGTCCGTGTGCTACACAAGAAAGAGCTGCTAGTTCCGATACTCTTCTAGCAGAAGAGATAGCAATCAAAAAGGCCAATTTCCTGCTTAAAATAATTAAAGGAATATGGCGAATAGGTTCAAAAGGTTGCTTTTGCAACACTGACAATACCAAATTCAAATCCCATGGGCACAAGGGAGACTTCACTGGCGGATTTATCCGCAGTACCCCCTGAATGAACGCCCGAACTATGGAATGAGATGCCAGCGGTCTTTGAAAGAAGACTGATAGAGCCGATATTTGACCCTTGATGGTACTAAGGGCTAATTTCATATCCACTCCTAACTGGCAAAAAGCAAGAATCCTGCATATTTCATATTTCTGAGGATTCCATCCTCTGGATTCACACCAGGAAACATATTCTTTCCAGACTCTATAGTAGATGAGTCTGGAGGCTGGCTTTCTAGCATTGATGAGCGAAGAAAGAGCTTGACCAGAGACCCCTCGTTTTTTCAAAATGTGGGTCTCAGCAGCCAGACCGTCAAATTTAGCTTTTGTAAGGAAGGATGGAACACTGGACCCTGCGACAGCAGGTCGTGTCGAAGCGGAAGCTTCCAGGGCCTTCCTACCGCCATCTTTACGATCTCGGCATACCAAGGCCTCCTGGGCCAATTTGGGGCCACTAGGATTACTGCTATTCCCTCCTTTTTGATCCTGCAAAGTAGTCTTTGTAAGAGAGGGATCAGGGGGAATGCATAGATCAGTGAGAACTGATCCCAGGGAATTATTAGAGCATCCGTTCCGTAGGCTAAAGGATCTCTCGTCCTGGACACAAAGTTGTCCAACCTTTTGTTGAACCCTGAAGCTAGCAGGTCTACATCTGTTGTGGAAAAAATGTATTAATGTATGTTGTCAGATGTCCCCCCAGTGTCAGTTTTGCTGTAATGCGCTCATCTGAGCGTATTTGCACATACAGACGTTGGTGGAAGATCGGTGGCGGGAAAATCTTCCTATGGAAACAGCGATGTTTGCTCCATTTAGAGATGTTGGCCACCTCCTGACGGGGGGGGGGGGGGGGGGCGTTAAATGACTCCGAGCGCACAGATCTGTGTCCACAAGAACAGTAGCATAACTATACAACAATTGTGGTCCATTAAACCATAATTGTCGTATAGTTTCCGTCATTGGAAGCAGTGCATGTCACTGAAAGTCTATTTGAATGTATACATGTCTGTGATTGGTTATTATTGTATTGAATCCTTTAAGCTCATGTACTTTATTTTATGGGATGTCCTTATATGGATGTTTGCTGTGTAAAGAGGACATCATGTGATGACCACTCCCATGGAGGTCACATGCTGTGACCACTCCTATGGGGGAGGTGATTACCTGCTGGTGAGATCTTTTGAGTTTAATAAAAGCCTATGATTAGGCGTCGGCTTGGCAGTCATGCTGGTCTGCTGAGATGAGAACATAAGCTGTGTGGTGCTGGCTTCTTGGAATGATTTGGGACGAATGGTGGTGAGTGTATCTTTAGCTTAAAGATAGCATTACTGCAAGAAGATGAAATCTAAAGTGTGTGCTCATAGAGCACCAGAAATATGGGCTGTGTGCTCTGCATAGAACCAATATTTCTACGACAGGATGGCGACTCTGGTTGGACCAATTGTGGCCTCTTTGAGCATCACATCAGCAGAGGGGGAGAGTGGACCTGTGATGTGATGTGTGAAGAGGCTGTACTTTGTAAAAGAACACATTTTTCGTCTTTTTGAAATAATGCTGTATGCTTGCAGTATGAGAGATGCGTGTGTGCGTGTGTGTCTGTGAATCCGATCGTATGCATGTGAATTTGATTGTGTGTGCCTGTGTGGGTATGCCTGCATGTGCCTGTGTGTGATTAGATTGTTTGTGCGATGTACTGAGCAGTTTGTAAGTGGACGATTGTTTGTGAGCCATGAGGTTTAGCGGGGGGGGGGGGGGGGGGCAGGCAGCATGGTCATCAGTTACAATGGTGAAAGTTGGTGACTTTCTGTAAATAGCATGCAGGAGTTTTGTAGTGGGAGGGCCCTGAGAGATGATCTGATGGAAACTGTATATTGTGTATGAAATGAAGGTATAGATGTGGGATTATTCAGCCTGCGATGTGTGTTTGGTTGAGCTTTTTGTATTTCTCAGAGGCTTGTTTGTGAGCCATGTGCTTGAATGGGGGAAGGGCTTGCCCACTGTTTTGTGTTGCAGGGGCTGTGCCCTGAGGGAAAGAAACTCTGAGCAGACATGCAGGCAACATTGTACTGTATGTGTGTGGTGAATAGTGATGAGCCGAACACCCCCGGGTTCGGTTCGCACCAGAACCCGCGAACGGACTGAAAGTTCGAACGAACATTAGAACCCTATTAAATACAATGGATGCGAACGTTCGAATTCTAAAGTGCTAATTATAACAACTATTATGCATGTTATTGTCATAAATAGGGTTTGGGAACCCGGGTTGTGCACCAGGGGACATGTATCAATGCAAAAAGAAGTTTTAAAAACGGTCGTTTTTCGGGAGCAGTCATTTTAATGATGCATAAAGTGAAAAAAAAAAAGTCAAATATTCCTTTAAATATCGTACCTGGGGGGTGTCTAAAGTATGCCTGTGAAGTGCCACGTGTTTCCCGTGTTTAGAACTGTCCCTGCACAAAATGACACTTCTAAAGGAAAAAAAAGCCATTTAAAACTGCTTGCGGCTTTAATGTAATGTCTGGTCCCGGTAATATGGATGAAATTCTTTAAGAAAAATGGCATAGCTACCCCATGACCCCCCCCCCTACCCCAGCCCATTACCAGCCCCTTTGGGTCTTGTATGGATATTAAGGGGAACCCCGCACATAAAATAAAAAAGGCCCTATATACTCTGAACAGCCGTATACAGGCGGTGCATACAAGACAGGGACTGTAGGTTTGTTCTTATGTAGAATCTGTTTGTAATTTTGAACAGGTACATTGTTGAAGTGTAGCTCCAGCCCAAAAATCTATTTTTAAACTTTTTGGGAAACATAGGTAAGGGTTATCACCCCTGTAACATTTGTTTTGCTGTCTGTGCCCCTGTTCAGAACATTTCACCTCACTTTCCGTCCCAATGACAACTGTTTTTGAAATGTGGTGTTTTTCTTGAAACAAGGATTGCTGATAAAGCATCAGTACAGATGAGACCCCTTTCTCCCATATTTATTCTTACAGGAGAGAATTTTCCTTTCTAGGGGTAGATTTCCTCTCACTTCCTGTTGTCTTCTTTCGTTTGCAAGTAGGAGTCGTTTGTAAGTTGGATGTTTGAAAGTAGGGACCTGCCGTATATACTCTGCAGAAATAGGCCCCTTAGTTGTTGGTGTTGGCACAACACTGTAAGCACTCAGTTACTCTTGGTTGGTGCTGGAACGCCCTGCTGTCAACTATTATATCAGGAATTTTAATTACATATAATTGTTGAACAGTGGTAGTAAAAATTGGGGCTTTGATGGTGGTGCTGGTGCCACAACACTGTAAGCCCTGACAGTTACTCTTGGTGGGTGCAGCAATGGGCCCTGCTGTGAATTATTAGATCAAGAATTGTAATTACATGCCCCTTTTGAACAGGGGCTGAAAAATTGGGCCTTTCGTGGTGGTGGTGGTGGTGGCGTTGCCACAAGACTGTAAGCCCTCAGAGTTACTCTTGGTGGGTGCAGCAATGGACCCTGCTGTGAATTATTAGATCAAGAATTGTAATTGCATGCCCCTGTTGAACAGGGGCTGAAAAATTGGGCCTTAGGCACTGGTGGCACAACACTACAACCCCTCACAGATACTGTACTTGGAGCACAGCAATGAGCCCTGTTGCAAAGTATTGCTTCAAAAATTGTAATGACACGCCCCTGTTAAACAGGGGCTGAAAAATTGGGCCTTAGGCACTGGTGCCACAACACTCCAACCCCTCACAGATACTGTACTTGGAGCACAGCAATGAGCCCTATGGCAAATTATTGCTAAAAAAATTGTAATTATACGCCCCTGTAAAACAGGGGCTGAAAAATTGGGCCTTAGCCACTGGTGGCGGCACCCATAAACAAAAATGATCTTCCAAGCTATCATCATCAATCGTATCATTGAGGACTCGGAGGAAGAGGATAGCCAGTCAACATAACAGCACAGGCACTCAGCATCAGCATCAGTCTTGAAGGGATGTGACATGTTAAAATCAATTAGTCTGTTATATCAGCATCAGGTGTGTGGTAGCTGGTGGTGATCCAAGACTGGTTCATCTTGATGAAAGTCAGTCGATCAACCGAGTCGGTGGACAGGCGCACCCTGTGATCCGTGACAAATCCTCCAGCAGCACTGAATGTGCGTTCCGAAAGAACGCTGGATGCAGGACAGGCCAGTAGCTCAATTGCATACTGTGCAAGCTCTGGCCAGTGATCCATCCTCAAGACCCAGTAAGCCAGAGGATTTTCGGTGGGGAAGGTGTCCAAGTCTGACCTTGCCCCTAGATATTCCTGCACCATGTTTATCAGACGCTGGCGATGGTTGCTGGAACCGATCATACTTTGGGGCTGCGGACTAAAGAATTGTCTGAACGCATCGGTCAGACGGCCACCTTCCCCACCGCTCCTTCTTTGACTGGCCGAAGCCTCAGCAACTCGTTGTCCAGGACCAGGAGTTTGTAACCTCCCAGTCTCTGGGAACGCGTTGCACAGACCTTTCTGCAAGGCCTCCCGGAGTTGTCTCATCCTCTGCTCCCTCTGCGACGGTAACATAAGGTCCGCAACCTTACCCTTGTACCGTGGATCAAGGAGAGTGGCCAGCCAGTAATGGTCCCTCTCCTTGATCCGAAGAATACGAGGATCCTTCCGCAGACTTTGCAGGATCAGGGAGGCCATGCAGCGTAGGTTTGCTGAGGCATTCGCTCCGGAGTCCTCTGGGTCACTAAGGACGACATGATCCGCAGCCACCTCCTCCCAGCCACGTACAAGTCCACTGGTTTCTTGGGACTGTAAATCATCCCTAAAAGACTGCTGCTGATGATGCTGAGTGCCAGCCTCCACCTCCATGCTGACACAATCCTCCTCCTCCTCCTCCTCCTCCTCTTCCTGTGCGATGGGTGGGACAGAAGGAACACTGTCTGGGTAAAGGGGGCCTTGAGAGGCAAGGAAGTCCTCCTCTTCCTGCCTCTGTTCTGCCTCAAGTGCCCTGTCCATTATTCCACGCAGCGTGTGCTCCAACAGGTGGACAAGAGGTACAGTGTCACTGATGCATGCACTGTCACTGCTCACCATCCTCGTGGCCTCCTCAAATGGTGCCAGGACAGTGCATGCATCCCTGATCATGCCCCACTGGCGTGGAGAAAAAAAACCAAGCTCCCCTGACCCTGTCCTGGTGCCGTAGTCGCACAGGTACTCATTGATGGCCCTCTGCTGCGTGTGCAGCCGCTGCAGCATGCCCAACGTTGAGTTCCACCTGGTGGGCATGTCACATATAAGGCGGTTCTTGGGCAGGTTCAACTCCTTTTGCAGCTCAGCCAGGCGAGCACTGGCATTATAAGATCTGCGGAAATGCACACAGACTTTCCTGGCCTGCCTCAGGACATCCTGTAAGCCCGGGTACCTGCCCAAGAACCGCTGCACCACCAGGTTAAGGACGTGAGCCACACAGGGCACATGGGTCAGTTGTCCCTGTCGGAGGGCGGAGAGGAGGTTGGTGCCATTGTCGCAAACCACCATTCCTGGCTTAAGCTGGCGTGGCGTCAACCACCTCTCGGCCTGGCCCTGCAGAGCAGACAGGACCTCTGCCCCAGTGTGGCTTCTGTCCCCCAAACACACCAGCGCAAGCACGGCATGGCATCTTTTTGCCTGCGTACTTGCGTAGCCCTGTGAACGGCTACGGAGCACCGCTGGTTCATAGGACAAACCACAGGAAGAGGCCATGGAGGAAGAAGAAGAGGAGGGGGTGGAGGAGAGAGGTGTGTCACAACCAGTAGTAGCATTTTGGAGGCGTGGCGGTGGGACAACCTCCAACACTACTGCACCTTGTCCTGCATCCTTCCCAGCTGCCAAAAGAGTGACCCAATGGGCCGTGAAAGAAAGGTAACGTCCCTGTCCATGCCTGCTGGACCATGAGTCAGCGGTAATATGCACCTTACCGCTGACCGCCCTGTCCAGCGAGGCCAAGACATTGCCTTCCACATGCCGGTAGAGAGCCGGAATAGCCTTCCGTGAGAAAAAGTGGCGTTTGGGAACCTGCCACTGAGGAACCGCACATTGCACAAACTCACGGAAGGGGGCCGAGTCTACCAACTGAAAAGGCAGCAGTTGAAGCGCTAGCAATTTAGCCAAGCTAGCATTCAACCGCTGGGCATGTGGATGGCTGGGAGTGAACTTCTTTCGACGGTCCAGCAGCTGGGGCAGGGAAATTTGCCTGCTAGAATCGGACGTCGGTGTACTGCTAGCAGAGTGGCCGCAAGTACTTGGCTGTGACACACCTAATTCTACACCTTCATTCCTCTCAGTGCATGTTTCAGAGAGGACTGAAGTTATAGTGGGGTTGGAGATCCCAGCTGATGCGGTGCAAGGAGAGGTCCGCTTTGTTCTTTGGTGTGGGTCTTTGAGGTAGGCTTGCCAACGAGCTGCATGGCAGGTCAACATATGTCTGGTCAGGCATGTGGTACCCAAGCGGCTGATGTTTTGGCCACGCGATATACGCTTGAGACATATGTTGCAAACAGCAGCTGTGCGATCTGATGCACTAGCCTCAAAAAAGGCCCACACCAAAGAACTTTTTGAATGACGGGCAGAGGCAGCGCCCTGCACAGGCGGAGCTCTGCGGTGTGATTCCGTCGGTGTACTGCCCTTACGCTGGCCACCAAAGGGCAGCCTGCCTCGTTGGAGATGTGCCTCCTCCTCATCCTCCTCCTCCTCCTCTCTCCTATTAGGCACCCACGTGGAGTCAGTGACCTCATCATCACCTCCCTCCTCATCACTGGAGGCAATCTGGCAGTATGCTGCAGCTGCTGGAACATGACTGCCAGATTGGTGTCCTTCTTGAGCATCCCCTCTGTCTGCTCTCACGCTACTGCCTTCCTCTAGCTGGGTTTCATCATCAGACCCTTCGAAACGCTGGGCATCCTCCTGGAGCATGTACCCAACACTGTGCTGAAACAGTTCGGGGGACTCCTCAGGAGGAGGACATGGTGGGTCTAGGGAAGGAGTGACTGATGATGAGTCTGACATTGATACCAGGGAAGAGGACGCTTTGGCAGCTGCTTTTCCAGTACCCTGAGCCTGGGTGAGAGAGGATGAGGAGGAGGAGGAGGGCTTGGTCATCCACTCTACCAAGTCTTCGGCATGATGTGGCTCAACATGTCCAGCTGCCGAAAAGAAGGACAAGCGTGTCCCATGGCCATGTGCTGATGACAATGCACCGCGTCCACGACCAGCACTGTTGCCCCCAGACACAGAGCCTGCTTGCCCTCTTTTATTGCCTCCTGACTGTCTGCCTCTCCTTGTTTGCCTTCCAGACATTCTAATAGATGGCCTGCAGGGAGATGGGAAAAAAGCAATAAGGGCTACCTTCAGGTGTCCTTCTCTGTCCCTTGAAACAAGGACTTTGACAGTGAAAGAAACTGACACACTCTCCCTACCTACAGTTTTCTGTCCCTAGAAAAAATGTTTTTTTTAAGCACAATATAGCACAAGGAGAATTACCTCACTGTCCTTCCAGGTCCCTGGAAACAAGGACTTTGACAGTGAAAGAAACTGACACACTCTCCCTACCTACAGTTTTCTGTCCCTAGAAAAAATGTTTTTTTTAAGCACAATTTAGCACAAGGAGAATTACCTCACTGTCCTTCCAGGTCCCTGGAAACAAGGACTTTGACAGTGAAAGAAACTGACACACTCTCCCTACCTACAGTTTTCTGTCCCTAGAAAAAATGTTTTTTTTAAGCACAATTTAGCACAAGGAGAATTACCTCACTGTCCTTCCAGGTCCCTGGAAACAAGGACTTTGACAGTGAAAGAAACTGACACACTCTCCCTACCTACAGTTTTCTGTCCCTAGAAAAAATGTTTTTTTTTAAGCACAATTTAGCACAAGGAGAATTACCTCACTGTCCTTCCAGGTCCCTGGAAACAAGGACTTTGACAGTGAAAGAAACTGACACACTCTCCCTACCTACAGTTTTCTGTCCCTAGAAAAAATGTTTTTTTTAAGCACAATTTAGCACTAGGAGAATTACCTCACTGTCCTTCCAGGTCCCTGGAAACAAGGACTTTGACAGTGAAAGAAACTGACACACTCTCCCTACCTACAGTTTTCTGTCCCTAGAAAAAATGTTTTTTTTAAGCACAATTTAGCACAAGGAGAATTACCTCACTGTCCTTCCAGGTCCCTGGAAACAAGGACTTTGACAGTGAAAGAAACTGACACACTCTCCCTACCTACAGTTTTCTGTCCCTAGAAAAAATGTTTTTTTTAAGCACAATTTAGCACAAGGAGAATTACCTCACTGTCCTTCCAGGTCCCTGGAAACAAGGACTTTGACAGTGAAAGAAACTGACACACTCTCCCTACCTACAGTTTTCTGTCCCTAGAAAAAATGTTTTTTTTAAGCACAATTTAGCACAAGGAGAATTACCTCACTGTCCTTCCAGGTCCCTGGAAACAAGGACTTTGACAGTGAAAGAAACTGACACACTCTCCCTACCTACAGTTTTCTGTCCCTAGAAAAAATGTTTTTTTTAAGCACAATATAGCACAAGGAGAATTCACTCACTGTCCTTCCAGGTCCCTGGAAACAAGGACTTTGACAGTGAAAGAAACTGACACACTCTCCCTACCTACAGTTTTCTGTCCCTAGAAAAAATGTTTTTTTTAAGCACAATTTAGCACAAGGAGAATTACCTCACTGTCCTTCCAGGTCCCTGGAAACAAGGACTTTGACAGTGAAAGAAACTGACACACTCTCCCTACCTACAGTTTTCTGTCCCTAGAAAAAAATTTTTTTTTAAGCACAATTTAGCACAAGGAGAATTACCTCACTGTCCTTCCAGGTCCCTGGAAACAAGGACTTTGACAGTGAAAGAAACTGACACACTCTCCCTACCTACAGTTTTCTGTCCCTAGAAAAAATGTTTTTTTTAAGCACAATTTAGCACAAGGAGAATTACCTCACTGTCCTTCCAGGTCCCTGGAAACAAGGACTTTGACAGTGAAAGAAACTGACACACTCTCCCTACCTACAGTTTTCTGTCCCTAGAAAAAATGTTTTTTTTAAGCACAATTTAGCACAAGGAGAATTACCTCACTGTCCTTCCAGGTCCCTGGAAACAAGGACTTTGACAGTGAAAGAAACTGACACACTCTCCCTACCTACAGTTTTCTGTCCCTAGAAAAAATGTTTTTTTTTAAGCACAATTTAGCACAAGGAGAATTACCTCACTGTCCTTCCAGGTCCCTGGAAACAAGGACTTTGACAGTGAAAGAAACTGACACACTCTCCCTACCTACAGTTTTCTGTCCCTAGAAAAAATGTTTTTTTTAAGCACAATATAGCACAAGGAGAATTCACTCACTGTCCTTCCAGGTCCCTGGAAACAAGGACTTTGACAGTGAAAGAAACTGACACACTCTCCCTACCTACAGTTTTCTGTCCCTAGAAAAAATGTTTTTTTTAAGCACAATTTAGCACAAGGAGAATTACCTCACTGTCCTTCCAGGTCCCTGGAAACAAGGACTTTGACAGTGAAAGAAACTGACACACTCTCCCTACCTACAGTTTTCTGTCCCTAGAAAAAATGTTTTTTTTTAAGCACAATTTAGCACAAGGAGAATTACCTCACTGTCCTTCCAGGTCCCTGGAAACAAGGACTTTGACAGTGAAAGAAACTGACACACTCTCCCTACCTACAGTTTTCTGTCCCTAGAAAAAATGTTTTTTTTAAGCACAATTTAGCACAAGGAGAATTACCTCACTGTCCTTCCAGGTCCCTGGAAACAAGGACTTTGACAGTGAAAGAAACTGACACACTCTCCCTACCTACAGTTTTCTGTCCCTAGAAAAAATGTTTTTTTTAAGCACAATTTAGCACAAGGAGAATTACCTCACTGTCCTTCCAGGTCCCTGGAAACAAGGACTTTGACAGTGAAAGAAACTGACACACTCTCCCTACCTACAGTTTTCTGTCCCTAGAAAAAATGTTTTTTTTTAAGCACAATTTAGCACAAGGAGAATTACCTCACTGTCCTTCCAGGTCCCTGGAAACAAGGACTTTGACAGTGAAAGAAACTGACACACTCTCCCTACCTACAGTTTTCTGTCCCTAGAAAAAATGTTTTTTTTAAGCACAATTTAGCACAAGGAGAATTACCTCACTGTCCTTCCAGGTCCCTGGAAACAAGGACTTTGACAGTGAAAGAAACTGACACACTCTCCCTACCTACAGTTTTCTGTCCCTAGAAAAAATGTTTTTTTTAAGCACAATATAGCACAAGGAGAATTCACTCACTGTCCTTCCAGGTCCCTGGAAACAAGGACTTTGACAGTGAAAGAAACTGACACACTCTCCCTACCTACAGTTTTCTGTCCCTAGAAAAAATGTTTTTTTTAAGCACAATATAGCACAAGCACAAAACACACTGACACTCTCCCTACCTATCCTTCTCTTTCCCTAAACTAAAGGAATCCAGGTTAAGCAAGAAAGAAATAAAAGTCACTGTCCCTGCCTATGCTGCTCTATCCCTGCTCCGGAACACACTACACTAGGCCGCCGTGCTGGCGGCCTTTTATAGTGTGGGGCGTGTACTAAACCCCCTCAGCAATAATTGGCCACAGGCATCCTGCCTGTGGCCAATCATTGCTCTCCTCGCTGCCGGCGCTGTGATTGGCCAAGCATGCGGGGTCACAGTGCATGCTTGGCCAATCACAGCGCCTGGATGACACTGCGATGGCGTAGTGCATTGTGGGCCGTTCGCGTCACTCGAATTTGGCGCGAACGGCCCAAATCGTTCGATCTTCGTCGAACGATCGAACAGCCGATGTTCGAGTCGAACGTATGTTCGACTCGAACACGAAGCTCATCCCTAGTGGTGAATATCTCAGAGTATATTAATTTAGAGAAATGAATATGTTTTTAATATTGTCATGTAACTAACATTTTTTTAAAATGGGCTGTTCAGTGGCCAAAGGGTCTTAAAATGTTTTAGGAGCCTTGTGGAGTGTAGCTGACTCAAGACACACTTTTCAGTGGATTTTGATGATCAAAAAAAAAAAAAAAAAGTTTCAATGGTGTAGTCAGGCTTTGTGGAGAAAAACATTTTTGATTTTCTTTTAAAGAGATGCTGGTTTTGGCGGGAAAAGAAATACATGCGTTAATGGCGCCATTCTTGGCTTTTGATTAGCCTTGTGGTTTGTCTGCCATTTTGAGGCACAGTTTTTCCTTAGCCTGTGGGTATCCTATAAGGGAAGGTGCAGCCACCTTTCTTTTGGGCGCTATACCATGTGGCATTCGTCTGCTATTTCACTGGTGGAATTTCTCAGCCTTTGGGGCAGATTTTGATGTTTGGTGCGAATGTAGTGCGGTCTTATCTGCGTTGGAACCTGGTGGAGGCCATTTGTGTTTTTCTTTGTGTGGGGGAACCCATGTGGTGTTCATCTAGATGTCCCATGCTGGTTTTGGCGGGAAAAATTGCATGGCGCCATTTTTGTTGTTGTCCATGAGGTGCGGTGGTGGTCATCCACCATTTTGTTGTCCTGGCTTGTCGCCCATTTTGAGAGACGTTTACAGTTTGAGATAGGAAGTTCCAGTTTAGCAAACACGGCTCCTGAATATGCTGTATTGGCATTTGTTGATCGGCGCAGTTTTCTTCTGTTTTATGCGTTTACAGTTTGACCTGTGCACTGCTGGGAAGAGTAGTGAGACACCAGGGTGACATACTGAGAGACTGGTTTTTGTTTAATGATGAATTCGCTGGTTTAAATTGTTTTTCTAAGCATCGCCTTTTGAGTTGAGTAGAGTGGTATCTTGAGATAGCGCGGTCTTACCCCGAGGGGCCAAAACGTGCTTGCGGACACACGCACATGCTGGGGCCTATTTATGGACGGGATCTGGCTGACCTACCAGCATTTGGAGTGTGGGGGGAGGCCAACGCAGAGACAGGGAGAACATGCAAACTCCATGCAGGTGATGTTAGGTTGGGGATTTCTCTGTTTTCATTTAAGTGAATGTAAGCTATTGCAGGGTCAGCTGACTTTGCAGTATATGAGCGGCGTTTTTTTGTATTGGATTTTGTTTTTAAGAAAAACGTCACTTTACACTGAATTTTGATAGATTGTAAGACTAACAGAGTTTTTGTACAATGATGTGTTTTTATGTTTAAATATTTGGGAGTTTCCCAGAAGGCAATTCATATGTTTTGAAGCTTGTATTGTATAGCCTGTAGAGGAGGAGTGGGGGTTTGGTCGAAACTCCTAGAGCCATCTTTTTGCAGGAGTTTTGTATTTGAGCCTCAACTTGTGGTTTTGCTTGCAGGGGATGTTTGGGTCAGGACCCTCCCTTTTGCAAATGGGGGTTTTATTCCATCATTTTCTTGACAAGGTTTTAAATTGTTGAAATATATAATGTGTAGCCATGGATTTTTTGGAGTCTTGATAGACAAGGCGATTAGGGCTAGGCCTCCCCTCCCCCTCCCTCTTCCTGAACAATCGATATGTAAATAAACCAGTTTGGGTTTTTTTGAGAGCTGAGCATAACCGGAAGTTTCTTTTCAGCATTTTATATATCAGCAGAAAGTTGGTGGGAGGAGCTTGGGGTTGTCTGAAAGGTTGGCCAATGAGATTTGTGTTTTGAAGGAAAATGGAAAACATTTTTGCATTTAAAAGTATTTTATATTTTGTTCCAGTTTTGTTAAGTTTTGTACTGTAATACAGTTTGGGTAGAGAGCAAAACAGGTGGGGCATCACCATTGTTTTATCATCTAGATACAGAGAGAAGCCACATTGTTCTGCAGGTGGTAAACTGGCGTAAGTGTTCTGTGTGGTTTAGTCTGGCAACGCAGTGTATGGGTGTATAGCGGAAAATGCTTGTGTATGCTTGCACTGTGAGGGGTAGAGGCCTAATTCGGGGGTTGATCTGTGGTTGTTGCTGTAGTTCCAAAAGTGTTGGGACAACAAGCCATAGAGTTGACGCCTCGGTTAGGGTTTCTAGTTGGAGGACTTGACCATATAGTGGTTGTAGTTCTTCAATCCACCGTATAAGAAGACACCGGGCGGTGCTCTCCGAAATGGGTGCAACGGTTTAACCTGGACGCAGGTTTAAGACGATAAGCCGATTCGAATCGCCATGGACACAAGGAGGTCTGTGCAAAGGGAAGGAATGGAGGCTTCCCACAGTCAGACGGTCACACAGTGCACGAAGCCTAGTTTTGGGGCAAAGGCCTTTGAACCCCAAAAAGATTAACATAGGTGGTCCAAGGATACTATTTTGGGTATCCCTCTGGAATGGATGTAGTTGAGCTGCGGCTTCAGAAATCTGTAATGATGAGTGTTGATGGAGGTGTAGTACACGCTTTTGTGATTCTCAGAGGAGGAATGGTGATTAAATTCTCATGCCCGTTTGTTTGAACTTTGTATGGCTGGTCCTTGCAAGGTTCTCGAGCTGCTCTCATGTTCCCATTGTATTTTTTTCTATTGCTGAAAGAGTAAAGGTAGAATTCTGGCTGTTTTTGTTTTTTTTCATTTTTGGTTTTGGAAATTATGAAGTATCTCCCCCACGTTTGTATCGGAATGTTTGTATGTAGTAACGTGAATATGTTCGAACTTACCGCGGCGATCCTTCGATGCGTCGCGGCTGTTGTATTTTTGTAGGAACGGGAAAAGTAAGGGTTACAGAGGGTTTTGTTTGAATCGGTTTTGAAAGAATGTCATTGACAACTTACCAATGTACAGGAATGTCATTATCATTTACCATTCTTTACAGGTTAAATATGAAGGATAGAGTAATGATTTTGCTTATAAGTATTTTTCAGGTCCAAGGAGTTTGTACACAGAGAACAGGTGTATGTAGACAGTGGTACATATGGATAAATATGAGTCTAAGGGAGGTAAAAGTATCATAGGTTATTTCATTGTGTCTTTTTTCCTGCACCACACATTTCTTCCTTCAGTCTGTAATGAGGAAGAAAACGGGGGAGAAGTGATAAATGTAAGAGTGACAGTTTTTTTTACAAACTAATAATAACCTCTGTAATTCTAACCAAGTTTGTGCCAAGACTGTCTTTCTTTGATAGAATTTGAATCGGCAAGCACTAGTCTGGTGAAGTAGGTTCCCATCCCAGAGGCTAAGAACCTTTTGTCAATGGTTCCAGGTATTGTAAGCCACACACAGGTTATGCAGTGACCACAGTCCCGATGTCTGGGTTATTGTCATATGAGGGTTGTTTGGAGGTCAATCAAAACCAGAGTCGTACTTTCCTCATTAGCTGTCATTTATATTCTCGGCTGATGGGGGAGGTGCGATCATTGTGACATGAACTTCAAAATGTCCACCACAGGGTTCACGAGTCCCTCCTGGACCCTGACTCAATAATCAGTTTACATTCTTTCCAACCAGGTGACTGGGTAGTTGTAAAGAAGCTTGAGGGATGAGACCACGCCAGCCACTGCAAGAAGCGGCTCAACCACACCAAAGAATGAGGAGTATCTTTGTTTATTTATATTTTTGTTGTTTAGTAAATTATAGCGAGGGTAACGATAAAAAGCATTCCAAGTTATTATTTAAAGTGCATGTCCTGGCTAGCTCAGAAAGCGAACAGGACCGATGGTCTGTTCTGAGTCTTCACTGAGTTTTAGTCCCCAGCGATGACGGCGGTACATGCCATTTATGATGTTACTATGGGTATGAGGAGTTTTGACAAACTAGTGAAGACTCCAAACAGACACTTGTCAATGGAATCTAACGATGCATTTTTAGAGGGTAAAATTAGTTTTAGTTTTCATGGTTCTGTCTCTTGTCGGTTTGGGTGTCTAGGCAGCCCACAAGTGTGTTTGAACTTTAGTTTGGTGTTTATGCGGATCTGCAGCTTATAAAGGTAATTCCCCCAAAGAAAGAGGTTCATGTGTGATGGTGAAGCTGTCTCAGCACCTTATCTCGTGGCTGATCGTGAGGATCTGATGGCGCAGGAAATTAAGAATGGCAGGGACAGCTAGAAGGGATTTGTTCACCAACCCCGACCAGGTCTGGGCATGGTGTCCTGCATGTACAAGGTGGGGGGGGGGCTCGGGCTTGGGATACGATTGAACAATTCTCATCCGTTAAGGATAGGGTTCTTCATGTAATTGTTGAAGCCAGAGCTGTAGCTAAGTGAAGGTTGGGAGTCTATTTTAAGGGTCTGGGAATCTTTGGGGATCTAATTTTTATTTTACAGCGGATCATGGTTAAAGGAAGTGGGAATATATATACTCATGTCGTTTTTATTTCTATTCTTTCTATGTCGTGACGAGGTGCTCCTGTTGCCTGATTTGACGCGTGGCCAGAGTTTCCTTGATGAGACGCCCCGAAGCCGGACCCACATACAAGACACAGAGGATCACAGACCGATCCGCGATTACTACAGCTCACCATGTCGTGTCCTCCTTTATAAGTCATGCCCCTGAAGAGTAGAGTCTACATGTCAAGCCGTGTTTTCCTTTTTATGGACTAAGGACTGATTCATTTCCGGGTGTAAGAAGCAGATCAACTTTCATCGAGGGACACATGGGGTGCATATGACAAAAAAGGAGGACTGTTGTGGAAAAAATTTATTAATGTATGTTGTCAGATGTCCCCCCAGTGTCAGTTTTGCTGTAATGCGCTCATCTGAGTGTATTTGCACATACAGACGTTGGTGGAAGATCGGTGGCGGGAAAATCTTCCTATGGAAACAGCGATGTTTGCTCCATTTAGAGATGTTGTTTTACGCCCCGTCTGGGGACTGGCCACCTCCTGATGGGGGGGGGCGTTAAATGACTCCAAGCGCACAGATCTGTGTCCACAAGAACAGTAGCATAACTATACAACAATTGTGGTCCATTGAGCCATAATTGTCGTATAGTTTCCGTCATTGGAAGCAGTGCATGTCACTGATAGTCTATTTGAATGTATACATGTCTGTGATTGGTTATTATTGTATTGAATCCTTTAAGCTCATGTACTTTATTTTATGGGATGTCCTTATATGGATGTTTGCTGTGTAAAGAGGACATCATGTGGTGACCACTCCCATGGAGGTCACATGCTGTGACCACTCCTATGGGGGAGGTGATTACCTGCTGGTGAGATCTTTTGAGTTTAATAAAAGCCTATGATTAGGCGTCGGCTTGGCAGTCATGCTGGTCTGCTGAGATGAGAACATAAGCTGTGTGGCGGTGGCTTCTTGGAATGATTTGGGACGAATGGTGGTGAGTGTATCTTTAGCTTAAAGATAGCATTATTGCAAGAAGATGAAATCTAAAGTGTGTGCTCATAGAGCACCAGAAATATGGGCTGTGTGCTCTGCATAGAACCAATATTTCTATGACACATCCGGGGTCCCCCATCTCTGGCATATGGCCTGAAAGACATCGGGGTGAAGAGACCATTCTCATGGTGATAGCTGCTGGTGACTCAGATAGTCCGCTTGCCAGTTTTTTATCCCTGGGATGAAGATTGCAGAAAGACAAGGAACATGATCTTCTGCCCATAACAAAATCCGATTTACCTCCTTCTGAGCACCCTGACTGCGGGTGCCTCCTTGGTGATTGATCTAAACTACTGCAGTAGCATTGTCGGATTGAATCCGAACTGGGTGGCCCTGTAACCTGTATGTCCAGGTTTTGAGGGCTAGATATACTGCCCGGATCTCCAGTACGTTGATGGGCAGGCTCTCTTGGGTCTTGGCCCAGGTTCCCTGGGCTGAAGCTTCTTCGAACACTGCTCCCCAGCCCCATAGGCTGGCATCCGTAGACACCACCTTCCAGGTGACTGGGAGAAAGGATCTTCCTTTCTGTAAGTTTTCGGTCTTTAGCCACCAGTTGAAGCTTTGGCGCACTTGTGGAGACAGGCGCATGGGTGAATCCATAGCTTGGATCTTTTTGTTCCAGGCAGCTAAGATACTGCTTTGAAGTAGTCTCGAATGAAACTGGGCGTAAGGGACAGCCTCGAACAAGGCCACCATCTTTCCTAATAGCCTCATGCAAAGACGAAAAGACGGACGGCCCTTTCTTTGCCCTGACCTTGTGGATCTTGTTTTTTTAGAGACTGTATCTTTGACTCTGGCAGGAATACCCTGCTTTGGGCTGTATCTATGATCATGCCCAGATACTCTACCCTTCTTTGTGCTTGTAGAGAGGATTTTTGTAGGTTTACAATCCATCCTAAATGCTCCAGGTATTTTACCGTAGTGAGCACAGCGTGATCTAATCCTGCCACTGACTGATCTATCACAAGTAGATCGTCTAGATAGGCTGTTACCGCTATGCCTTGTGTCCTCAGATTTGCCAACAGAGGGGCTAGCACCTTTGTAAATACTCTGGGCGCGGTAGCCACACCAAAGGGCAGGGCCACAAATTGAAAGTGGCGATGTTCTACCGCAAACCTTAGGAATCTTTGGTGAGCAGAATGGATAGGTATGTATGTAAGTATGCGTCCTTGATGTCTATGGACGCCATGAATTCTCCGCCTTGTAGGGTAGCAACCACGGATCGAATCGTTTCCATTCAGAAATGGCAAATGTTCAGAAACCAATTTAGAGATCTTAGATCCAGGATGGGTCTGACGTCTCCATTTGGTTTTGGAATCACAAAGAGGTTTGAATAAAAACCTGAACCTTGCTCTTTTAGGGGTACCTCTGTAACCACCCCTTGCGACAGCAAGTGATCCAAACCTTTGAAGAAGGATCCTCTTTTTTGTGGATCTTTGGAGAGTCTTGAACTTCGAAACTGAGAAGATGGGATCTCTCGAAATTCCAGTTTGTACCCTGAGGATACTGTGGATACTACCCACTTGTCCTGGATTTCTGTCTGCCATGCCGCTGAAAACTGACAAAGCCGTCCCCCCACTCGGCAGAGCGGGGGCGCCCCTTCACAGAGAGGCTTTGGGGTCTTGCTTGTTAGCTCTTGAACCCCACGGCTTTTTGTTTTTCTGAGCCTGATTTCCTTTGGCTTTTGTGGCTGGCTGAAAATGCTGTCGCCACTGACTGGAGGCAGGTCTTCCTGGGACTGGGGAAAGAGAACGTTTAAAACAAGGCCGCTTGTTTTTCTTTTTCTCAGGTAAAAGAGTGGTTTTACCGCTTGATATCTTTTTGGATATATTTTTCCAGATCCTCCCCAAAGAGGCATTTGCCGTGAAAGGCTAAGCTGGCCAAAAATGTTTTGCATGGAGCTACTGCTGACCAATGCTTTAACCAAAGAACTCTGCGCATATGCACCAGCTGGAGTGTAAGGCGCGATCCCTGCAGAACAGAGTCTCTAATGGCATCCACTGTAAAACATAAGGCTTTAGGCAAATTTTCCCAAAATTTGGCTTGTTCCGAAGGCAGATCCTTCAGCCCCTGTTTTACCTGTTGGTTGATGACCTGACACATCCCCACTGCTGCTACAGCAGGTTGGGTAACTGAACCGGCCAAAAGAAATGAGGATTTTAGTAAAGATTCCAATTTCTTTTCCGAAGGATCTTTAAACATTTGTACATTATCCACCGGACAAGTCAGTTTTTTATTTATACAAGAAATAGCTGCGTGAACTGAAGGAAGGCTCCATTTCTTGGAAAACTTCTCCTCCATAGGATAAAGAATGTCAAACTTTTTAGGAGGTGAAAAACGCTTATCTGGGTGTTGCCAGTCTGCGTACATTAGCCCTTCTAGTAACGGGTGAACCGGGAAAGAGCATGCACCCTGCTGGGATTTTAATGAACCCAGGGAGGAGACAGGTGATTCAGTTAACTCCGAAGCGGGTAACTTAAATGCGTAACGCACTGTTCCAGCATAACATTGCACCTGCGACTTCAGAATCTGGGACGCAGAGAAAGGCTCCTCTGATATCCCTGATCCATCCAACTCCTCATCCTTATCCTCTGCAGGTTAAGCATCATCTTCATTCTCAGATTTTTCTGAAAGGAGGTCTACCACAGAAGGAGATCTGTCTCGCTTTTTGTCCTTCTTTGAGGATTTATCGATTAACGTAGCGATTCTCCCTTCTAAATTGTCTAGGGCTACTGCCAAAGTGTTCTCAGTGACATATGCAGGCCCAGGTCTCACCGGGGAAGCCGCTATTCCTGATAGCGGCACTAGCTCATCCTGTGCAGGTGCGTCAGCTAAAACCGGTGAGGAAGGTACTGAGCCAGCATTGCTAGAGCCTTCTGTCTCAAGCGGTGGTGCTTTTTTAATTTTTGTTCTGGTCATACTGCTTTAAGCAAAGCCGAGGTACCTCAAAGCATATACTACTGTGCTTAGTTTAGCAATCTACATACAGTATGCAACTTCAAACACACAGTTTCAAATGCACAAAGTGAGTGTCTCTCTTGGTAGTACCCAGCCCAACCACATGGAGTCTTACGTGTCCCCTGTAATGCTGCTGTGTCCCGTTCAAAAGAGTGAGCTAGCTATTCCTCAGCCCTTTATGGCTTTTACATTTTAGCGTCGTTTTTTCCCTCCTGCGCGCACGCACACGTGCACGCTCGCGGACCCCTGCCGCCGATAAAGCACGACCGCGCGACCCGGGCAATGGCGGCGGTCTCAGGTGTGAGGGAAGCTCCCTCCTTATGGCTGCATATCTGAGTATAACACCCTCTATATGTCCCTTGCTGAGCATTTGCCTTACCTTGAGAGGAGGAGGAGGGAGGCCAAGCAGCTCTGCAGCAGAGGAGAAAGTGTGCTTGTCCAGACGGAAACTGACACTTCTTAACCACTTAACGACCGCCCACTGTAAATATACGTCGGCAGAATGGCACCGACAGGCAGAATCACGTATATGTACGTGACTGCCTTTGTATAGTTGGGGGGTCCGATCGGACCCCCCTTCTTTACAGTGAGCGGCCGTTATTCGTTTGGGAGCAATCAGGGATGAGGGGACAGCCGTTCGATTCCGGCCACCCCCTCTCGATCGCTCCCAGCGAATCGAATCCTTCCCCTGCCTGTGTAATGTTTACACAGGCAGGAGGAAGTGATGTCATCTCTCCTGCGGCACTCACATATACCGAGCGCCGCACAGGAGAAGATGCAGGTTAGTGCACAAAACACTACACTGACACCAGGACACATAGGCACATAAATCACCCCCCAGGCCCCCCCCAGACACCCCAGATCACCCCCCAGCCCCCAGTCACAGTCTCACTGATTGCAGTGACCATTTATTTACTGATCACTGCAATCAGTGACATTTGTGACTGTAAAAGTGTCACTACATTTAGTTTTAGGTCCAGTGTAGCCCCCTAACCCCCCCTAATAAAGGTTTAACCCCCTGAACGCCCCCCAGATAACCCTTTCACCCCCTAGCACCGCCGTCGCTAAGCGATAATTTTTCTGATCGCTGTCTTAGCGTCGGTGATGCAGATCGGTAGCCAGTAATTTTTTTTTAGGTTCGCCGCAGGTTTTTATAGCGTCAGGTACCCCCATATATTACCTAATAAAGGTTTAACCCCCTTGATCGCCCCCCAGATAACCCTTTCACCCCCTATCACCACTGTCGCTAAGCGATCATTTTTCTGATCGCTGTCTTAGCGTCGGTGATGCAGATCGGTAGCCAGTAAATTTTTTTAGGTTCGCCGGAGGTTTTTATAGCGTCAGGTACCCCCATATATTACCTAATAAAGGTTTAACCCCCTTGATCGCCCCGCAGGTAACCCTTTCACCCCCTATCACCACTGTCGCTAAGCGATCGTTTTTCTGATCGCTGTCTTAGCGTTGGTGATGTCGATCGGTAGCCAGTAATTTTTTTTAGGTTCGCCGCAGGTTTTTATAGCGTCGGGTACTCCCATATATTACCTAATAAAGGTTTAACCCCCTTGATCGCCCCCCAGGTAACCCTTTCACCCCCTATCACCACTGTCGCTAAGCGATAGTTTTTCTGATCGCTGTCTTAGTGTCGGTGATGCCGATCGGTAGCCAGTAATTTTTTTTAGGTTCGCTGCAGGTTTTTATAGCGTCAGGTACCCCCATATATTATCTAATAAAGGTTTAACCCCCTTGATCGCCCCCCAGGTAACCCTTTCACCCCCTATCACCACTGTTGCTAAGCGATCGTTTTT
Organism: Rana muscosa; assembly: GCA_029206835.1. NCBI lineage: Eukaryota > Metazoa > Chordata > Amphibia > Anura > Ranidae > Rana > Rana muscosa. The sequence goes on from JARGYO010005563.1 coordinate 221,787, forward strand.
CTGATCGCTGTCTTAGTGTTGGTGATGCCGATCGGTAGCCAGTAATTTTTTTTAGGTTCGCCACAGGTTTTTATAGCGTCAGGTACCCCCATAAATTATCTAATAAAGGTTTAACCCCCTTGATCGCCCCCCAGGTAACCCTTTCACCCCCTATCACCACTGTCGCTAAGCGATCATTTTTATGATCGTTGTCTTAGTGTCGGTGATGCCGATAGGTAGTCAGTAATTTTTTTTTAGGTTCGCCGTCAGGTTTTTATATAGTGTCAGGTACCCCCATATATTACCTAATAAAGGTTTTAACCCCCTAATTGCCCCTAGTTAACCCTTTCACCAGTAATCACCATATAAGTGTTACGGGTGACCCTGGTTAGTTAGTTCGCTTTTTATAGTGTCAGGGCACCCGCCGTATATAACCCAATAAAGGTTTAACCCCCTGATCGCCCGGCGGGTGATATCAATTAGGTTTTAGCGTCAGAGAGGGTCTGCGTCACACCCCAGGCAGCGTCAGGTTAGTGCCAGTAGCGCTAACACCCACGCGTTAAGCATACACCCCCTTAGTGGTATAGTATCTGAACAGATCAATATCTGATCTGATCAGATCTATACTAGTGTCCCCAGCAGTTTAGGGTTCCCAAAAACGCAGTGTTAGCGAGATCAGCCCAGATACCTGCTAGCACCTGCGTTTTGCCCCTCCGTCCAGCCCAGGCCACCCAAGTGCAGTATCGATCGATCACTGTCACTTACAAAACACAACACACATAACTGCAGCGTTCGCAGAGACAGGCCTGATCCCTGCGACTCCAGTGCTGTAGGAGGTGATTTCACCACCACCATTAAAAAAAAAAGCATATATGCCGAAGCATTGGGGCAGCAGGGGCGGAGGAGCGGAGGAGCAATTTTGCTCCTAATGCCGCGTACATACGGTCGAAATTCCGACGGAGGCTTGCCCGTGGAAAAGTCTGACCATGTGTACGCGGCATAACTTTTACGGGAAGATGCCCCCATGCTTCGGCATATATAAATGGTGCATGTATGCCCATCATTAGAAGTGGGTGGATGAAGGGTGGTATTCTAATGGTGGGCATACCCACCGATCAATCTTTTTTTTTCGTTCAGCCAACAGGCTGCATGAAAAAAAAGATTACAATACATGTCCAACAAGGACCAGCAACGTACAGGTATGTTGCTGGACTTTGAATGTTTATACCAGAATGATGCCTGTGGGTTTAGGTATCATCTTGGTATCATCCTTTTCAGCCAGCGGCCGGCTTTCATGTAAAAGCAATCCTAGTGGCTAATTAGCCTCTGGACTGCTTTTACAAGCAGTGGGAGGGAATGTCCCCCCCCCGGATATAAAAAGCGCCATTGGGAAATTGGGAAAGCATTTTATCACACCGATCTTGGTGTGGTCAGATGCTTTGAGGGCAGAGGAAAGTTCTAGGGTCCAATAGACCCCAGTTTTTTTCAAAAAAGAGTACCTGTCACTACCTATTGCTATCTTAGGGGATATTCACATTCCCTGAGATAACAATAAAAATGATAAAAAAAATAAATATGGAAGCAACAGTTTAAAAATAAAATAAAAAAGCAAAATTAATAATAAAAAAAAAAAAACACCCCTGTCCTGCCCTGCTCTTGCCCAATGTTGAACGCAAGCGTCGGTCTGGCGTCATATGTAAACAGCAATTGTACCATGCATGTGAGGTATCACCGCGAAGGTCAGATCGAGGGCAGTCATTTTAGCAGTAGACCTCCTCTGTAAATCTAACGGCGTAACCTGTAAAGGCTTTTAAAGGCTTTTAAAAATGTATGTAGTTTGTCGCCAATGCGCGTTTGTGTGAAATTTTAAAGCTTGTCGTGTTTGGTATCTATGTACTCGACCTAAGATCATCTTTTTTATTTCATCAAACATTTGGGCAATATAGTGTGTTTTAGTGCATTAAAATTAAAAAAAGTGTATTTTTCCCCCAAAAATGCGTTTGAAAAATCGCTGCGCAAATACTGTGTAGAAAAAAAAAATGCAACACCCACCATTTTAATCTGTAGGGCCTTTGCTTTAAAAATATATATAATGTTTGGGGGTTCAACATAATTTTCTTGCAAAAAAAAAAAATGTTTTCATGTAAACAAAAAGTGTCAAAAAGGGCTTTGCCTTCAAGTGGTTAGAAGAGTGGATGTAAGCTTCCTAATGTTGTGTATAAAATGCCAGAACAGTTCAAAACCCCCCCAAATGACCCCATTTTGGAAAGTAGAAACCCCAAGCTATACACTGAGCGGCATGTCGAGTCCATGGAATATTTTATATGTTGACACAAGTTGCGGAAAAAAGACAATTTCTTTTTTTCTTTTTTCTTTTTTGCACAAAGTTGTCACTAAATGATATATTGCTCAAACATGTCATGGGGATATGTGGAATTACACCCCAAAATACATTCTGTTGCTTCTCCTGAGTACGGGGATACCACATGTGTGAGACTTTTTGGGAGCCTAGCCACGTACGGGACCCCAAAACCAAGCACCGCCTTCAGGCTTTCTAAGGGTGTAAATTTTTGATTTCACTTCTCACTGCCTATCACAGTTTCGGAGGCCATGGAATGCCCAGATGGCACAAAACCCCCCCAAATGACCCCATTTTGGAAAGTAGACACCCCAAGCTATTTGCTGAGAGGTATGGTGAGTATTTTGCAGATCTCGCTTTTTGTCACAAAGTTTTGAAAATTGAAAAAAAAAAATATTTTCTTTCTTCATTTTCAAAAACAAATGAGAGCTGTAAAATACTCACCATGCCTCTCAGCAAATAGCTTGGGGTGTCTACTTTCCAAAATGGGGTCATTTGGGGGGGTTTTGTGCTATTTTGGCATTTTATGGCCTTCGAAACTGTGATAGGTAGTGAGGAGTGAAATCAAAAATTTGTGCCTAGAAATCCTGAAGGCGGTGCTTGGTTTTCGGGGTCCCGTACGCGGTTAGGCTCCCAAAAAGTCCCACACATGTGGTATCCCCGTACTCAGGAGAAGCAGCAAAATGTATTTTGGGGTGTAATTCCATATATAACCATGGCATGTGCGAGCAATATATCATTTAGTGACAACTTTTTGTAATTTTTTTTTTTTGTCATTATTCAATCACTTGGGACAAAAAAAAATATTTAATGGGCTCAACAGGCCTCTCAGCAATTTCCTTGGGGTGTCTACTTTCTAAAATGGGGTCATTTGGGGGGGTTTTGTGCTATTTTGGCATTTTATGGCCTTCGAAACTGTGATAGGTAGTGAGGAGTGAAATCAAAAATTTGCGCCCTTAGAAATCCTGAAGGCGGTGCTTGGTTTTCGGGGGCCTGTACGCGGCTAGGCTCCCAAAAAGTCCCACACATGTGGTATCCCCGTACTCAGGAGCAGCAGCAAAATGTATTTTGGGGTGCAATTCCACATATAACCATGGCATGTGTGAGCAATATATCATTTAGTGACAACTTTTTGTAATTATTTTTATTTATTTATTTTTTTTGTCATTATTCAATCACTTGAGAAAAAAAAAAAATATTCAATGGGCTCAACATGCCTAACAGCAATTTCCTTGGGGTGTCTACTTTCCAAAATTGGATAATTTGGGGGGTTTTGTACTGCCCTGCAATTTTAGCACCTCAAGAAATGAGATAGGCAGTCATAAATTAAAAGCTGTGTAAATTCCAGAAAAATGTACCCTAGTTTGTAGACGCTATAACTTTTGCGCAAACCAATAAATATATGCTTATTGACATTTTTTTTACTAAAGACATGTGGCTGAATACATTTTGGCCTAAATGTATGACTAAAATTGAGTTTATTCGATTTTTCTTATAACAAAAAGTAGAAAATATCTTTTTTTTTCACAATTTTCGGTCTTTTTCCGTTTATATCGCAAAAAATAAAAATCGCAGAGGCAATCAAATACCATTAAAAGAAAGCTCTATTTGTGGGAAGAAAAGGACGCAAATTTCGTTTCGGTACAACATTGCATGTCTGCACAATTTACAGTTAAAGCAGCGCAGTGCAAAATTCTGAAAACAGCTCTGGTCCTTTAGCTACAAAATGGTCCAGGGCTTAAGTGGTTAAAGTATGATGAGTTACACTCAACTCTTTACTCCCCCCAGTGGTGGCTTTAGAGAAGACATTCACCCAACATGTAGGAAAATGTCCTTAACCGCTGCCCGCCCGGCCTATTGCAGAGTGACAGCCGGGCGGTGGTTCAGTTATCCTGACTGGGCGTCAGTCTGACACACCGCAACACTGATCTCGGTAAAGAGCCTTTACCACGTGATCAGCCGTGTCCAATCACGGCTGATCACAATGTAAACAGGAAAAGCCATTGATTGGCTCTTCCTGACAGACGCGAGTAGAGGAGAGCCGATTGGCGGCTCTTCTGACGGGGGGGGGGGGGCTCGCGCTGATTGTTTATCAGTGCAGCCCCCCTCGGAGTCTGAGATGGGGTAGGATCACTGTTTGCTATGGGTGTATCTATCATTGTGTGCCTCCTAGGTGTGAATTCCCATTGTTAATCGAGTCAGTATTGTTTCTGTCTGTTGGCTACTTTGGCTAACTTTTGGAGGTTCTTACATTATGTGATTAGCCTTGTGTCAACTCTACCTCATTATCTAAACCATTGTGTAATGTTTTGGGTAAATATTTTGGTTTACTATTCAGGTGGTGACTGACCTATATTTGAAGTGTATAAAAACCTGTATTTCTGTTCAATAAACAGTCATTCCTTTGGTTTTACCTCAACATCTTTTCTGTGTACAATGCTTGGGGTAAAAGGGCTGGTATTAGCCCTCGGTCTGATGGAACAGTTTGGAGAGCAGGAGTCACTGTTTGGCAGAAGCACCTAAGCGGGGTGCGAAGCATTCAATCACACTATCTAACAAAATACTTCAGTTATGAGTGGATAGTAGACATAATCTACTGGCTTCCTACACCTCCCAGGGACTCCAGTGGCAACATTTCCCTGAGTTCCTGGCATTGCACTTCAACCACCACTAGATCTAATTTTTTATAATGAAAAACTTAAAAATTCATCAGAGAAATAATCCAATTTATATGATTATGCCATTTTTAAATTGAGAAACATTATGTCTATAAAGTCCTGGCACACAGTGCCAGTTGAGGATTCATAGTAAAAACTTTAATCAGAAAATTAAAAAATCTTGTTGAATTGCTATTTTCTGCTTTGTATCCATTCAAGCTGCCGATCATCAGTGTCACCTTCTCTTTGGTATGCTGCTCCCAGCGAGTCCATGACAGAGTAATGCAGGGAGACATATCAGTTTTTGTTTAGCATCCAAAAACAAATACTTTGTGCCAGTGGCCGCTGGTGCTCAAAAATTTTGGGGAGCGAAAACTGAAAAATCTAACTTTTAGTAATGCAGGGCTGTAAATAGCCATTTATCAGGTGATTATGTATCATTACTGCTAGGTAAAACTGTGGCCGTCAATTGCAGCCTCACTGTGCCCATTATGAGGGGTTCCCACCATTCCTGTACTGCGTTCCCGGGTTTGTACACCTGCTGTGCTCATTATGAGGGGTTCTCACCATCCCTGTGGCAAGTTCCCAGGTCTGTAACCTGATGTGTCCATTATGAGGGGTTCCCACCATCCATGTACTGAGTTCCCGGGTCTGTACACCTACTGTGCCCATTATGAGGGTTCCCACCATCCCTGTGCTGAGTTCCCGGGTCTGTACACCTGATGTGCCCATTATGAGAGGTACCCACCACCCCTTTACTGAATTCCCGGGTCTGTACACCTACTGTGCCCATTATGAGGGGTTCCCACCATCCCTGTGCCAAGTTCCCAGGTCTGTAACCTGATGTGCCTATTATGAAGGGTTCCCACCATCTCTGTGCTGAGTTCCCGGGTCTGTACACCTACTGTGCCCATTATGAGGGGTTCCCACCATCCCTGTGCAAGTTCCCGGGTTTGTAACCTGATGTGCCCATTATGGGGGTTCCTACCATCCCTGTACTGAGTTCCAGAGTCTGTAAGCTAATGTGAATATTATGAGGGGTTCCCACCATCTCTGTGCTGAGTTCCCTTGTCTGTACACCTACTGTGCCCATTATGAGGGGTTCCCACCATCCCTGTGCCAAGTTCCCGGGTCTGTAACCTGATGTGCCCATTATAAGGGTTCCCACCATCCCTGTACTGAGTTCCAGAGTATGTAAGCTGATGTGCCTATTATGAGGGGTTCCCACCATCTCTGTGCTGAGTTCCCAGGTCTGTACACCTACTGTGCCCATTATGAGGGGTTCCCACCATTCCTGTGCCAAGTTCCCGGGTCTGTAACCTGATGTGCCCATTATGGGGGTTCCCACCATCCCTGTACTGAGTTCCTGAGTCTGTAAGCTGATGTGCCTATTATGAGGGGTTCCCACCATCTCTGTGCTGAGTTCTTCTTTACAAGTGTGGTCTCAGATCTGGACATTCCTCTTTAGGGGTCCAGTCACTGACTGACACCCTCTCCATCCCACATTACTTTTTATCTCTTCCAAACTGTTGAGCAGATCAGAACATTGCCCATAGAATAGATGATTCCTTTTTAATTTCATTCCTACGACCACCTTGAATGATTGCAGAGAATGTTCTGATCTGCTAAACAGTTTGGAAGAGATAAAAAGTAATCTGGAAAGGAAAGGGTGTCAGGCAGTGATTGGAATGGTCAGATCTGACAAAGGAGGCTGCAGGATGTGAGCAGTGAACTATGCAAACAGAAGATAGTGAAGGGGGAGGGGATGTTGTGATAGGGAAGGTGTACAGTCAGACCTGCATTACACTGAGAGAGGGGAAGTAAAGTTGGAGATTAAAAATGCTGCTGTAAAGTCTCTCAGGACACAGTGATAATAGCCCCTTCTGTCCCCCTCCCCCTCCAGTCCTGGCATATAGTGTACCTGGAGATGTCTGAGTGATCCCTCTGTGTGCACTGCTGGATGCCGAGTCTGTGTCTCTGCAAGGACCTATCACTCCCTGTCCTGAGCCATTCTTCTTCTGCTGGTGATTTCCCCCTCACTTACTGAAGGAGACAGGCAGCCTGTGAGCCAATGACGCTGCAGGTCTGATTAAAGCCCCACCTTATGGACCCAATCAATTACAAGCACTGGAAACCTATTGCTAGAGGTGGAGTGTTCGGGGCTATAAGCTTTGCACCCCGAGCACACTCTAAACTACGCCAATAGAGCTTCTTAGCCCCAATCATGTGCTTACACACAAATCATGCCTCCAATAGCACCCCGTGTCCGGCGCCCTTAACACACCCACTTAAAGGGACACTTTAAAAAAAAATCTTTTATTTTATTTTATTTTATTTTTTCATTTTTTTTAATAAGTAGCTTTGGGAGGGCGGTGCCCCTGCGCCCCCTATTGACGGGCCGCCACTGCTTTGTGTGTTAGAATCTGATAACATTATTGATGAAGGTTCCGTTACCTGAAAAAAAAGGAAAATTGCAGCAGATAGATTCTGGAGCAGCTGTGCATAGTAACCAATCAGCTTCTATCTTTAATTTGCTCTGATAAGTTTAGAAAATAAAAGGTAGAAGCTGAATAGTTGTCATGCACAGCTGCTCCAGATTATTTCTGCTTTAGTCTTGGTAAATTCTCCTGACTGTTTTTTTTATTTATTTATAAACAGGGAAATGGGACCACATGGTCCACAATGACAATACAAGCAATGGCAAAGACACAGATATTTATAAAAAAAAATAAAAAAAAAAGGAAACAAGACAGGTGTACAATAAACTGTCGACGTACAGCAGCTGAGGGAACTGTATCATACAGACCTGAATGAACACATGCCATTAGGCAGGATCTGTGTATTATGAACTGTAATACAATCATAGTCAATACATAATTTCTGAGTTCCTATTACATCTTCCTGTTACCATTAGGATGTCTCAACCTGTGCATGGTAGTTAAGTTGGGTCACCATGGCCCCGCAGGCCCAGTCCCCTTTCTTTTGCAAAAAACTAAAATAATAGTAAAAGAAAGGAGAGAAACATTCACGGGCAATGCCCTAGCAATAGGGAAAAACAAAAAAAAACTAAAAAAAGGGGGGGAAAGATGGGGGGGGGAGGGGAATCACGAACATGGACCCCTGTGTCTACTACCTGAATATGAAAGTCAGACGTCATAGTGACCCACCGCCATTGCCAACTGTGGGAGACTCCTGTCGGCAAAACCTAGGAATTTAGGTCGAGGTGTCACCACTCCTGAGTGCTTGCCCCTCGTCTGAGTAAGTAAATATATTCCAGAGTCGCCAAGTGTTGGTGAACGACTCTTGTCGGTCTTGGCTAGTGAGAATGAGGTCCTCCATTTTATTGATTTTGTCAATTTTTTGTTACCACATGGCAATGGTCGGCAGGTGTAGTGATTTCCAGCAAAGTGGAATGCAGGCTTTTGCTGCGTCTAATAGGTGGCGAATGACTGACTTCTTGTAGATGCGTGCAGGGGTGTCGTTTGCATGTAGGAGAAAATGTGCTGGGTCATCTGGGACCACTCGGTCTGTGAATTGTTGTGTTATCCGCCTGACCTCTATCCAGAAGTTCTGGAGTCAAGGGCAGGACCAGAAGATATGAAGCAGTGTGCCTCTTTACGCTTGGCAGCGCCAGCACAGGTCTGAAGCTGTCGGGAAGAGTTTGCTAAGAAGAGCTGGGGTCCTGTACCAACCTGTAAGGATCTTGTAGTTGGTCTCTTGTATTTTGGTGCATATGGATGATTTGTGTGTAAATGTGAGAATATGTTGTTTCTTTTTGGCGGTAAATGTGCAGTTGAGATCCCGTTCCCACCTGGAGAGGCTTGGAAGCTGGTAATCTTCCCTCTGTGTAATCAGCAGGTCCTGTGTGAGGGACAAGGCATTTGGCAACGTGCCTGAGTCAGAACAGAACTCCTCCATAACCGTGAGGGGTTGCTTTGTAGCAGAAGGGGGTGGGATGGTCTTAAGAAAATTACAGAGTAGTCCAACTCTCAGAAAGTCCAGGCGGTACCTGTCCGCCGGGTCTGTGAGCGCCGCTAACGTTTTCCAGCGTCCCGCGTCACTCTCGTGGGAAGCTTGATACAGGCCTGATTCTCTCAGGGCACTGAATCTCCTATCCCGCATACCCGGTTAAAGGGTGGGTTGCTCAGTACCGGACGTAGTGGTGACGAACGAGAGCATAGATTTGCCTGTGCCAGTAACCGTGCACATATTTTAATGGTGCTTCCTATCAACGGGTGACTTTTGACATTCCGATGTATAGCTGTATGACACCATGGAGCACGCTGCAGAGGGGTTTCACTCTATTGTTCATTAAGTCTGTCCTTGTGTGTATTGTAAAGTGCCAGACAGACTGGCTGCCAACCCTTTGTGAGAAGATATGTATTGTGTGGGATCTTTTGAAGCCTAGCAGACGTCAGGATGAGGTGTTGAGTCTTGGGATGTGTGGGTGGAGCTGGGCCCTTGTTCATGTTAAATCATGTGTATTGAATTGTGTATAAAGTTACAATGTTTCTCAATAATAAAGTCATTCCTATTACAGAAGAAGACAGAGTGCATCTCGTCCTTCTAAGGGGATCGGGTCCTATGGGAAAGGGTCGTTTGGCTGTGGATATTGGTAGCGAGTGGATGTGTGTCTAGGAGAGGGAATATCGTAACTGGCGTTTTACTCCTTGATATTGGGGTGCTGTTACATTGGTTGGCAGCAGAGGGATTTTCCCTCCAGTTCCTGGGACACTCCAAGCCACCACAGTGAATGACCAGCTATGCAGCCTGCAGGAAAGTCACGCTGAAAGACTTACTTGAGAGCCGTGATGGACCAGAGAGATGGTGATGCAGGACCCCGGTCAGTTGAAGATTTGTTTCAGCAACGAGTGCGACAGCGGTTGGCATTATATGGTGCTAACCCATCAGAGACCACCATTCAGGAAGCCATTAGAGGCATCCAGCTGCAGGATGCGCGACAAAAGAGAGAACTAGAGCGGCAACATGAGTGGAGAATGGCGGAAATACGACAATCGGAGATCGCCTACAGACAGCTGCTAGAATCTGTTTAGCAGCAGGGTGGGGCTCCCTTTGCCTGGGACTATCAGGAAATACCAGTTGACAACTATGAAATCCTGGCTGAAGAATCAGCAGTGGAAAATCTGAAGATTGCCACCCCTAAAGCCGAAGTGGATGATATGGAGTTCCAGGGAGCTAGCCTGGCTGAAGAATCGGCAGTGGAAAAGCTGAAGATTGCCCTCCCTAAAGCCGAAGTGGATGATACGGAGTCCCAGGGAGCTAGCCTGGCTGAAGACTCGGCAGTGGAAAAGCTGAAGATTGCCACCCTTAAAGCCGAAGTGGATGATATGGAGTTCCAGGGAGCTAGGGCAGTTGGCTCATCTCCCCAGCCACAGATTACAGAAGATATGGACTTAAGGGACTGTTCAGAGGATGTTATGGATTATGCATTGCCCGCTCAAGTACTGACAGCAGGACAAAGTACTGCAGACCCCTGCTCTACACCCGTGGCAGTTTTGGAGGCCCGAGTTGAGAAGGTGATGGTTCCTCTTTCCGAGTGGATTTCAGAGATGCAGGGAGGAGAAGCAGCCATTTTCCCTCCCCAACAGCTAGCCAGAGCAGATGGTGTGGAGTCCCCAGCAGAAGTGCTGGCAACAGGGCAGAGTGATAGCAACCTCTGCCCAGCACCGGAAACAACTGGGGAGTTTCAGGGAGCCGGGGCAGTTGGCTCCTCTCTCCAGCAACAAGCTGAGGGGGTAAAGCTTTCACCCCCAGCTGAATCACTGGCAGCAGGGCAGAATGCTACTGGCCGCTGCACACAACTGCCACTTGAGCGGATATCGGTGGATGGGACTGCGGTCTCCACTCACAGCAACCCAGCAGAAGAGCTGGCAACAGAGCCGAGTGCCACGGGCCTCTGCTCTCAACTAACAGAAGAGGGAGTTCCTGTGGTAGTAGATGGGACTTCAGTCCTCACTGACACAACCCCAGAAAATGGTGTGACACTGAGACAGGAGGATGTCAGCCTTGCTTTGCAAGCACTGGGGGACTTCCACCTACCACAAGTGGATGGGACTTCAGTCTCCACTTGTATACCCCAGGGATGCCGGGCAGTCGACCCAGATCCCCAACAGCATGACGGACTGAGCCCAGTCACCCTGTCTTCTCCCCAGCGGCGGGTATGTTCTCTGAGAGAGGCAGAGGTTGGCTGGGTAAGTAATGCTCTGCTTGGAGCAATTAATTTGTGGTACTGGGTGGATACCAGCATTGGAAGAATGGACCCATGGACTAACTTCGAAGTAGACCCATCTGGGGTCCCCTCCTCTGTTAGTCCCCTGCCGAAAGGGGAGATGTGTGACAGTGGGGTCACTTTGGACACAGGGTGAATAAAAGAAACCCCCGATATGGTCTGTGATAGCCATATTCAAGGCTGTATATACATTGTATATAGATTGGATGTATACTGTGTGTGGGGGTTATGTAATCATTGCTGTGAGGAATTAAGGTGTTTTGCATTCTATTGTTCATTAAGTCTGTCCTTGTGTGTATTGTAAAGTGCCAGACAGACTGGCTGCCAACCCTTTGTGAGAAGATGTGTATTGTGTGGGATCTTTTGAAGCCTAGCAGACGTCAGGATGAGGTGTTGAGTCTTGGGATGTGTGGGTGGAGCTGGGCCCTTGTTCATGTTAAATCATGTGTATTGAATTGTGTATAAAGTTACAATGTTTCTCAATAATAAAGTAATTCCTATTACAGAAGAAGACAGAGTGCGTCTCGTCCTTCTAAGGGGATCGGGTCCTATGGGAAAGGGTCGTTTGGCTGTGGATATTGGTAGCGAGTGGATGTGTGTCTAGGAGAGGGAACATCGTAAACGGCGTTTTACTCCTTGATATTGGGGTGCCGTTACACTTTCCATGCGTACACACTGACAATTCCAAATCTCGTTGTTGTTCTGCACGGTCACGTCCAGCACGTACGACGGCAGTATAAAGGGGAAGATCGATTTCCCTGGCGCCACCCCTTGGGCTGCTTTTGCTGATCCCGTGTTACCACGTGTGAAGTAAAAGTTTGGGAAGAGACGATTTGCGCTTTTCAGTCTTCGTGCTTTCAGTTCGTTTTCTGCAGTTCAGTTTGTGCTTGTGGGTTCGTATCTTGTCTTTCAGGGCGTGTAGGCAGGTCGTATCTGATTTACAGTGCGTTCTTGCCCGTTCGTTTCTGAATTTCAGTTCGTTCTTCATAGGCCTTGCTGTTCTAAAGTGCGTTCTGTTTAGTACGTTCTGATAAGATGACCGTTTCCTAGCCATGTCGCGGGTACGTTCTCGTCGTCGAGTTCGTGCTGTGCGGGCGCTTGGTGTTGGTCTGCTTGTTTTGGACCAAGACGAGTCCATGAACGGGGTGAGGAGGAGTTCATGGACCAAGAATTGGTTGCTCCAGCGGGACCAATTCTGCCATATGCCTCTGCTGCGGGAGATCATCGAGAATAATCCTGAGGACTACAGGAATTTTCTGCAGATGTCTGACCCCGTTTTTCAGCATCTTTTGGCTTTGGTGTCCCCCTATATGTTTACCAGGCAGGACACCGTTATGCGGGAAGCCATCAGTGCTGAGCAGAGGCTCATCGCCACCTTACGTTACCTGGCGACAGGGAGAAGTCTGCAGGACTTGAAGTTCACGACAGGCATCTCCCCCCAGGCTCTGGGCCATATAATCCCAGACACCTGTTCTGCCATTATACAAGTCCTGCAGGAGGACTATATTAGGGTAAGTTTTCTCCTTTTACATCACATTTTATGTATTTCATGTATTCTAATGTATTGTATTTCTTTCATCCTTCCCTAATTACCATGATTGTAATATGCTGAGAATGTCCCCTTTGTCTCTCATGCATGCTGGAAGCTTTTAAATGCCCCTTTTTTCTCCTCCATGCATATTTCCCTTCACTAACCTCGCCATCAGTGGCGGCTGTTGCTTAAAATGTTTGGGGGGCCACCCCAAAATTTTATATATAAACTTCCTCCATTTTTGCGACTGTGCCTATTAAACACCACCAGTTGCCCCCTCCAATGCAGCCAGTTTGCCCCCTCCAATGCAGCCAGTTTGCCCCCTCCAATGCAGCCAGTTCCCCCCCAGCCCTGCACTTACCTTCTTCTGGTCAGCGCCATCCTTCTTCTGTCCTTAATGTCTTCTCCTGCCCTCGATGTTGCATCAGCCAATCAGGTTACCGGTAAACAGACTTGGTGAACATGATTGGCAGAGGAGCCTGTCAGTGTTTACCCAAGGAATGCCCCCCCCCTGCATCCCCTGGTAAACTTTTATGAAGCCAATTACATCCCTCAGGCTGTAATCGCCAAGGCTATTTGCCCCCCTGTCTCTGATAGGCAATTTTCACCCCAAAAATGCCGCAGTTATTCCTATGGCCGTCGCTCAACAGGGGGCCATCCACCTGAATAGTGGGCGGCATTGACAATACCTAGGTTAATGCAAGGCATGAACCTATGTATTGTTCTGAGTGACGGGCGCAGGAGAGAGGGGGCAGCGCTCCAGCGCCCACTCTGGACGCACCGCCACTGCAATGCTATCCTGTGGCCAAACACATCTAGCCCCCCCCCCAAATTTGATTATAATGGACCATCAGAGGGGGTGATGAATATGATACTTGAGCCTTCCATTATACTTTTTAAAAACACATTAAACTGAGATTTTGATTGATGTTGGGCTTGAATGTATTTTATTATAATCTGCTTGCAATGTTATGTGCAAAAGTACTAATATTTTTTTATCTTGTTTGACTCCACAGCTTCCTTCCACGGCCACAGGAATGGCAGACTGTGGCATCGGAGTTTGCCACGCGGTGGGACTTCCCCAACTGCGGTGGAGCCATTGAGTGACGACCTTGCATTGCCACCGGATGCAGGGAATGTTGAAGGACTCCCCTTTGTTTTTTGGCTGATGAAGCCTTCGGACTCGGACCGCACCTCATGAGGCCATTTCCCCAGAGGACCCTGACCCCAGAGAAGAGGGTGTTCAACTACCGGCTGGCCAGGGCCCGAAGAGTCGTAGAAAATGCCTTCGGGATAATGGCCAGCCGGTTCCGCCTTTTTATGACTCCTATTCACTTGGCGGAGTACAAAATTAACTATGTTGTTTTATGCTGCTGTGTGCTCCATAACTTTCTGAGCCGAAAATCAACAAATTATATGGCCTCAATATTGCCTGAGGCAGGACTTTCATATGGCAATACCCTGCCGGGCCTCGAATCTGCCCGTCCTGGCTTGCCCCCCCAAAATGCCTGTGAGGTTCGTGAGAAATATCTGGAATATTTCACGGGTAGGGGGGAAATTCCTATGCCAGGCCATGTGTAAATCTTCTTGGAGAAAGAACTAAATAAAAATCTGATTAAATCTTTTAACTTTTGATTTTTCCTGTCTCCTAGTTTGTCTTAGTGCATTTGTAGTGCCAAGTGTATTTTCCTTTAGTAAATACCAACCATTTCACTATGAACCACAAAAATATACACAAATAAGGTTATAGCGTATTTGCAAAAGAAGCTACACTTTGTTGTTGTTCAAAAATTTTACTCTGTGCACATTCACACACATGGTAAATAGAACAGTATGTTTTTTTCTTTTTTTGGCTAGCCACAAACCGGCTTTTTTTTATTTTTATGAAAATACAAAAACATCAGTAGCATTCAACAAAGAGTCAGTATTTAAGACTACGGAGGAACTGCTCTGATGACCATGAATTTGCCAAACAGGCTGAGGTTTTGACAGGCTGGTTTTTGGAAAAGGGGTATACGATGGCTGCTCTGCAGGAGTCTCTGAAAGTGGTTACCAACACTAGGAGAGAGGACCTTCTGGTGGAACGTGGACCACGGGAGGGAGAGGGTTTTCCTTTGGGAGTGCCCTTCATTACTACTTATTCCATCCAACATAGGGCCATTAAAGAACTGGTTGGGAAGCATTGGCATATAGTGGCGAACTACACTGTATTGAAAGATATTCTCCCAGAGAGGCCGAAAGTTATCTTTAGAGGGGTTCAGTCCTTAAAAAACTGCATTGCCCCTGGAGTTGTGAACCCGCCCACTACTGGGAGAGGTTTTTTGAACAACTAACAGGTTATTACAAGTGCAGGAGATGTAGGGTATGCTCTATGAATTCAAATCACAATAGACGTACGACCAATTTTACATCTACAGCTACAGGGCTACAGTATACCATCAAACCCTGTATTACTTGTGCTTCCACCGGGGATGTGTACCTGTTGCAGTGCCCGTGTGGCCTGCAATATGTAGGGCGGACCAAGCGCCCACTGCAGGTACGACTTAATGAAAATATCACCAACATCCTGACAGGGTTTAAAAACCATTCTGTGTCAAAGCACTATTTGCTTAAACACAACAGAGATCCCTCAGATACTCTTTTTCTGGGGATCGATAAATTTAAACCAAATTGGAGGGGTAGTAATCTAGTCAGGGAGATCTCTAGGCTAGAAATGGCTTGGATCCATCGGTTGAAGACCTATTCTCCCTATGGGTTGAACATTGAAACCGATGTGAATGCATTTATTAATAATGCCTAGATATGACGTTTATGTAAACCCAGTGTGTGATGCACGGATGCATATAGTTTTTTAGTTTGTTTTTATTCTTTGGAAAAGTTTTTTTAATTAATTTTTTCCAATAATTTTTTAATCAATTTTAATCAATTAAATATTTTCACGTGGGTTATTTTCACTAATATGAGTATTTGGATAACCACTCAACACGTTATTATTATTATTATTATTCCTATTAATAGGTTTAATAGCTCTGCACTTCAAATGGTGTGATGTAGATCAAAGTTTGCATTCTTTTTATCTGTCATTTGTGGTTTGTCCACAAGATGTCAGTCTAGAGTTTGTTTTGATTTTGTAGCACAGATTAGCCTATATGCTTTTAGTTTCACTGTTATTTTTGTTAATTAGATGTCACTTTAGAGTGGTTGAAACCGCATATAGCATTCTGTATGCGAATAATATTTTTATTTAATTGTCACTGCCCTTTGTTGCACAAATTATATTATAATATGATGTGCGATATCACTTATTGTGTAAGTCATTCTTTCAGTGATTTTCATTCAATTCTTGGGAGATGTATATTTTTATCCAATTAAATTCCTCCCCAGAGTGGATTAGCTGTTCCTTCTGCCCGCAGGTGCATTTTTGCGAATTCATATGTGGATTGGCCCACCTAATTGTTGCAATCCTGGTTATGCTCCTGTTATGGAGCCGGGATTGCACTGAGATCTCTCTGTTCCATATTAAGGGCTGAATTGCCCATTAGCAAGATGGCCGTTCCGTGCATCTCACAATGTGGTTCGGCCTATTTAAGCGTGATGCGTCCCTCAGCGCCCATTCCTATTGATAACGTCTGCGTAATGACGAAACGCGTCTAGGAGGACGCTCAGTGACGTCACCACGCTCGAGGAGTGAGGCTCCTGGTATGCCGGCCGGCAATACATTGTATCTTTTACCATAAAGCTGTTTTTATTCTCCTATTTTGTAAGTATAACTTACTTTTTTATAATAAATCGTTCCAAACGGAGTTACGCTATTGGCTTGCCCTCTCTATTTACTTTATGTGTGGGGTCCATGATGCGAATATGAGCGGAAATAACTGGATGAAATACCGCTGCTGATTGAGGGAGGATTACTACTGCAACTTAAAGGCCGCGGCTGGGTAACAGTCGAATGTCCCAAACCGCTTGCCTTCTGGTAAGCTGCTCCCCTTGTCTTTGGTGGTGGTTATCTCACATAAGTTCCAAACAGTCACGGTGGTGCTGTGCCTTTTAATCCAAGGAGGAGTGGACTCTCTCTTTCTTGGACTGTTCATTTTGAATTGCTTGCTGGACTTTCATTTGTTTCAAGATAGCTTTTGGGTTTATTCTTTCAATGTTTAAAACTGTTCTTTTGGGATAAGTGGGTTGGCGCAGTTTTTTCTTTGTTTATTCAACAAACTACAACATTGGATACCTCTTGGCAATATGAGACATTCAATTACACAAAAAATGTCTCTATCTGGCCATCCCAATATGGGGTATTGGCACCCCTGGCCAAGCCAAAATTTGAATATGCACACAATTTGAAGTCATTTCCAATAGGGATTTTAGACTCCTGATCCCTATTGTCAACATGTGCTATCTGCCATCAGGGGTGATCAATGGACGTGTTTTGGGGGTGCAACCCCTTCTTCAGTTCACCTACTTGAGATACGAGGAAGGGGTTGCACCCCCATAAGACGTACATGGATATCCCCTGATGGCAGATGGCACATGTTGACACACTGTGTGCATATTCAAATTTTGGCTTGATTGATTGTCTAAAAGCTTAAAAAAGCTTAAAAAAGGGGGAAGAACAATCTCAAACCAAAAATGGGGGTTTTGATGCCTTATTCAATTCTCCCCAAAACATCTAGGATGTCTTTAAAGGTTTGATCCATCACATGAATTCTTTGCTTAATTTTGTCCAGTTCTGTGCTACATTCCATCACTTGCTGTATGATTCGTAGGGCACTGTCAGCAGAGAAACGCGTACTTTCTTTCACCCCAACATTTACATCCCCTATAAAAAAATACAAAAGGTATTATAACTCTGCAGGCCTACATCTCTTACCTGAAGCTGGGGTGACAGATACTGACCTGTTGTGGTGACCAGTTCCACCACGTCATCCACTTCTCCTTCCTGCACTTCTCCTCCCTCCACCTCTTCAACTTCCTCAACACCCTCAGGTTGTGGGTCTTGGTGAGGTTGGGGTTGTTTAGAAGGTGTGGGGTTCCTGTGCTCCCTGGAGTGGTGTCCTCCCAGTCTTCTCTCCCCTATGAGAATCAAACAAAAGGTATAGTTATCACACAGAAATTTTGTATAAAAAATAAAAACATGATACATTGGTTGGAAGTGGGGTACAAGTGTCTGTTTGGGTGGGATTTCAAGGTGAAGACATTATTTTTAAAAACTATATTCTTTAATATTCAACTTTGGCTGTCAATTTTTAGACATGGAGGCACCACAAGAATTCACTGATGCACCTGTGTGGGGCACCCAAAAAAGGAGGTTCTGGTGGCCCACACTATAGTGCTCCAAAGTACAGATGTGGTACCAGCTGCTGAGTGTCCTCTCCTTTACACTGATTAAAGTGTGCATTTCATTCTCTTTACAAACACATCATCTAGCCAACAATGTAAGAACAACTATTGAATAAAAACAGGCAGCTGTGTAAAATATTTTAACCCTGTAAAATCTATACAAATCGTGCATAGTGGCCGAACGATGTGTCTGTAACGAACGATTACTGTGCCAAACCAAGTTCAAACTATGACATTTTGTAAGGTACAATAGAAAAATGCAATAACATGGAGCAACATGCAAGTTGTGAAATACAATAATAGGAAAAATGGGCAAAAAAAACTAACTTTTTTCAAGCATTCTCTTAATGCTCCTTAACTGCTCCGGCTCCCTCAGTTTGAGGTCAGACCACCTCTTTCTGAGCTGCTCATTTGATCGTTTCACCCCGAAATTCTTCTTCAGACTCTTCATGACTTTCTTCATGATTTTGGCCTTCCTTCGATTAGGTTTGCTATACGGCTCATGCTTTGCGTCATAATCCGACTTTAGCAATATGTCCACCATCTCCGCCATCTCCGCGTAAGACATATTAGATGCCTTGAATCTCCTCCCTGGTCGTGTCGTTTCCTCAGTCTCCGGGCTTGTCTCCTCCTCGTTATTTGAGGAATTAGCAGACACCTGCTGTGAATCCGCCATATCTGTCTGCTCGCCGAAAGAGAAGGGGCGGGGAAAAGATGTTACTTAGAATGTCATGGGCGGGCGACGTGTGCGGAGCGACGTGTGAGTAGTTTTACGCATGTGTGGTGTATATATAGCAAACACACATGTGACTAGACTACGTTCGGTGTGCGGAGAGAGGAGTAAAAGCGACGGACGTGCAAACGAAGGTATGTGATTTTGAGACTTGGAGAAATTGGTGGCCTATACTGTCTAGAGCAGGGATATGCAATTAGCGGACCTCCAGCTGTTGCCAAACTACAAGTCCCATGAGGCATAGCGAGACACTGACAGCAGCAAGCATGACACCCAGAGGCAGAGGCATGATGGGACTTGTAGTTTTGCAACAGCTGGAGGTCCGCTAATTGCATATCCATGGTCTAGAGCAGTGTTTCTCAACTCCAGTCCTCAAGGCGCCCCAGCAGGTCATGTTTTCAGGATTTCCCTCAGATGAAACAGCTGTGGTAATTTACCAAGGCAGTGAAACTGATCAAATCACCTGTGCAAAATAATGGAAAGCCTGAAAACATGACCTGTTGGTGCGCCTTGAGGACTGGAGTTGAGAAACACTGGTCTAGAGAATGTTGGAGGATATATATGGTGACTAAGATTTACAGGAGGTTAGACTGTGTGACTCACATTATTTTTTGGTCTTTTTTTTTGGCTTGCAGACCCAAAATGAATGTCTTTATCAGTGACAAGGAATTCCTTGCGGAATTTATAGACCGGGTAAGGGAGCTGCCCGCTCTGTGGGAAACAAATAACCCCATACATAGAAAAAAAGGGGTAAGAAAAGCAGCGCTGGAGAGCCTGCTCCCATTTGTGCATACCAAGGTGCCCACAGCAACAGCAAAACAGGTGGACACTAAAATTGGGAGCTTGAGAGGCACATACAGGACTGAACGCTCTAAGGTCCTGGCTTCTCAGAGGTCAGGAGCAGCAGCAGATGATGTGTATGTCCCGAATTTGTAGTACTACAGCAGGATGTCCTTTCTGGATGACCACATTGAGGCAAGGCCATCACTGTCCACTCTTCCCCCCAGACTTCCCTGCAGCCAACCTGAGCCTTCTCTGGAGCAAGAGGAGGCAGCCATCCTGGAAGAAGCTGATTTGGACATCTGGAGCCAGGTATAGTAATTAATGAAAAGGTATTCTGAGAAAATTAATTCAGGAAAAATAAGCCAATATGAAAAACAGAAACTATTTTGGGATACAAAAGTGAAATCAATATCTATAGACATTAGTCTGCCATAAATTGGGTGCAAAATAGTCAATCTGATGTAGTCCTAAAATTATTTGTCTTTTCTCTTGATTTACATTCAAATTGCTACATTCATGATCTCAAATTTGTGTGAAAAAAATAAACCAAAAAAATAAACTATGTCCCTTTTTCATATACAGGATGAAATCAGCCAGGAGGAGGGCCTGGAAACTGACAGGCAGGAGGAGGCAGGGCCCACAGTGAGCCAGGAGGTGGCAGGGCCCACTGTGAGCCAGGAGGTGGCAGGGCCCAGTGGCAGACAGGAGGTGGCAGGGCCCAGTGGCAGACAGGAGGTGGCCGGCACGAGTAGAAGCACAAGATCTCAGGTGCCTCCCATCCGCCTTCCGAAAAGAAGCAGGAGGGACAGGACCACAAGTGAGGCAGCAATGGCCCTTATTAGAGAGGCACATGCCACCCTCCAGGAGCCCACATCCCCTGAAGAGGCCATTGCCGGCCTAGTTGAGGCCAAGTTCAAGGTGATGAGCATGGAGCAACGCCTCCTATGCGAGCCCCTACTCATCACCTTGCTGAACAAGGGGGTGATGGAGAGAATTACCCCCAATACGGCCATATGTGAGGTCGCACAGCTTTCCCAACCTCAACCTCCTCCTCCTCCTCCTCCACCTCCACCTTCTCCTCCTCCTGACAGGAGTACCCCTCCAGTGGCCCAGCCTCCAGCCACACGCAGAAGGAAGGCTGCAGAGAAGGCTTCAGGGAAGGCTGCAGGGAAGGCTGCCAAGAAGACGAGGAAGTGATGGCCTTGCTTCATTGTGGTCGGACAGAAGGCAGCCTGTTGTAGTACCACAGACTTGGGACATATATATCACCTGCTGCTGTTCCTGACCTCTGGGAGGCCAGCATCAGATTGTGCTCACAACTGTTGTGCTTCTCAAGCTCCCAATTTTAGTGTCCACACAGGGTTGATGTGTGCTCTGGGGTCTCATGGATGGACAAATGGCAGCAGGTTCTCCAGCGCTGCCTTCTATTTATTTTGTTCTAGACATGAATAAATGTTTTTTTGGTTTAAGTTCATACTTGACTATGTTTTTTTATAATAATTATTTATTTACCTTTGGAGTAAGCAGATACATTTGACCCAAAAAAATAAAAGGGACAGATAACACCAAAAAAAATCATTAAAGGTGTTCTTTAAAAAAAATAGGGTGTAAACTTGACACAACTAAATTTAAAAAAAAATATGGGAGATCACTATCAAAACATCGACAAATTACAATTAACATCTGTCTAAAAAAAAAAATACATTAAAATATTCAGAAGATCTTGCACGATATAATACAGCTAAATCTTCTTAAGAGCAGCATGAAAAAGGTTTAAAATAGATAGTCAGAACTCTGTGTGAATATCAGCAGCAAAACAAGTTCATTAGTTTTCATTATTGTAACATTCTAAAGAAGATTTAAATGCACAACATTTAAACGATGCAATAATTTACAGCGTGACGAATGTGCTATCTCCATTACGAAGGCTTGTTTTACCAGAAGATGCGCTTCCGTCTCATACTTGATTCTGAGCATGCAAGCTTTTTGAAGAGTCGTAAAAGCATACACACGAACCATTTTCTCGTCGCAAAACAGGCCGACGAGAAACACGACAAGAAAATCTAGAATACGGATGAGAAAATAGAGAGCAGGTTCTCTATTTTTCTCGTCGAGATTCACTGCAGTTTTCTCGTCGTAAAACCATACACACGAACGGTTTTCTCGACAATAAAGCTCTCTCGGCACTTTTCTTGTCGGTTTTGGACGAGAAACTCAGTCGTGTGTACGAGGCTTCAGGCCCAATTTTTGTAATTACAATTTTTGCTGCAATACTTTGCAACAGGGCTCATTGCTGCACTCTAAGTACAGTATCTGTTAGGGGTTGCAGTGTTGTGGCACCAGCACCAGTGCCTAAGGCCCAATTTTTCTGCCCCTGTTCAACAGGGGCATGTAATTACAATTCTTGATCTAATATTTCACAGCTGGGCCCATTCCTGCGCCCACCAAGAGTAACTGTGAGGACTTACAGTGTTGTGGCACCAGCACCACCGCCACCACCAAAGGCCCAATTTTTCAGCCGCTGTTCAACAGGGGCATGCAATTACAATTCTTGATCTAATAATTCACAGCAGGGCCCATTCCTGCACCCACCAAGAGTAACTGTGAGGGCTTACAGTGTTGTGGCAACACCAAAGGCCCAATTTTTCAGCCCCTGTTCAACAGGGGCATGTAATTACAATTCTTGAGCTAATATTTCACAGCTGGGCCCATTCCTGCGCCCACCAAGAGTAACTGTGAGGACTTACAGTGTTGTGGCACCAGCAACACCGTCACCACCAAAGGCCCAATTTTTCAGCCTCTGTTCAACAGGGGCATGCAATTACAATTCTTGATCTAATAATTCACAGCAGGGCCCATTCCTGCACCCACCAAGAGTAACTGTGAGGGCTTACAGTGTTGTGGCACCACCACCACCACCAAAGGCCCAATTTTTCCTACCACTGTTCAACAGTGGCATGTAAATGCCATTTTTCTCAATGATTTTCATCCATATTGCCGGGACCAGAAATTACATTAAAGCCGCAAGCAGTTTTAAATGGCTTTTTTTCCTTTAGAAATGTAATTTTGTGCAGGGACAGTTCTAAACACGGGAAACACATGCCACTTCACAGGCATACTTTAGACACCCCCCAGGTACAATATTTAAAAGGAATATTTCACTTTTTTTTTCACTTTATGCATCATTAAAATCACTGCTCCCGAAAATGACCGTTTTAAAAGATTCTTTTTACATTGATACATGTCCCCTCGGGCAGGACCCGGGTCCCCAAACCCTTTTTAGGACAATAACATGCATATTAGGCCTTATAATTAGAACTTTAGATTTCGAACGTTTGCGTCCATTGTATTTAATAGGGTTCTAAAGTTCGTGCAAACGTTCGGTCCGTTCGAAAGTTCTGGTGCGAACCGAATGGGGTGGTGTTCGGCTCATCCCTACTCTGTATTATCTGCAAGATAGACTGTTACTTATGCCACCACACTTGGGAATCTGGAATGTTTATTTTTTATGTTCTGTATATAGTTCTCAATGAATATGCATTTATAAACCCACAGCATTTACTGTACTTTGGAATATTCTCTGCACTGGAAGGTTGTTTTGGACACCTCTGAAATCCTGTTTTATACTGTGCTTATTATCTGACTGGATAATGGTGATTGTGTCTTATCAAAGAGGGCATCTACAAGTTGAGTATGAGTAACAAGCTTACTCATTATACAGTATATGTGCATTAAGGCACTACTACTACTACCATATCTGACATTGTGACTGGGACACTCCTTGTAACTGTCCATATACGTCTGTTGAAATTCATCATGATATTTTATCTGCTGAAGTACAGTGGACTTGTGTGTGCATAACTTCTACTCTGGAATTTATCTTTTGGTGGAGACCATCAGGTTCGCAATTATTCTGGATTTGTGGTGAACGGTACTTTTTAGTGTGCTACATTCAACAGTCAGTGACTGAGTCAGCAACACTGAGTGGTCAGAAATATTATTTGGGCTATTGTGCTTGCTTTTTTTCATCAATGTGAATATTACCAATACTTAATCTTATTGTGGAAACCCGATAGGGACAAGTGGGGCTGTCTGCTTTGTGCCATCCTACAACAGTATTATACTTTGTAAGCCAGATATTGTGACTTTGAATGTGGCAAGCACTTACCTAGGCAATCATGTCTTCTTAAAGTCCCTTAGGATATTTATTTCAACAGTCTTTAACAACTTTGGATCAACACTTTGGAATTTTTTTTTCCATAAGAATATCTCTGAACTAAATAAGCTTCATAGTGTACACATTCTGTGCTTTTCTACATCTGTAGGTCATCAAAATATGGGTGTGGCCATATGGCTGCACACAGTCTACTTAACCACATAAGGACCGCCGCACGACGATATACGTAGACAGAATGGCACGGCTGGGCACAAGGGCGTACAGGTACATCCCCTTTAAGATCCCAGCCGCCGCCGCCACGCTCGCGATTGGATCGAAGCTCCATGACTGCGCCCGCGGGACCCGCGGACCCGATCGCTGCCGGTGTCCCGTGATCGGGTCACAGAGCTGAAGAACGGGGAGAGGTAACAAACCATTCCCCATTCTTCCTAGTGGCATGTCAGTGATCGTCTGTTCCCTGTCATAGGGGACGATGATCAGTGACGTCACACGCCAAGCCACGCCCACATACAGTAAGAATCACTCACTAGGGCACACTTAACCCCTACAGCGCCACCTAGAGGTTAACCCCTTCACTGCCAGTGTCATTTTCACAGTAATCAGTGCATATTTATAGCACTGATCGCTGTAAAAATGACAATGGTCCCAAAAATGTGTCAAAAGTGTCCGATGTGTCCACCATAATGTCGCAGTCACGATAAAAATCGTTGATCGCCACCATTACTAGTAAAATAAGAATTATTAATAAAAATGCCATAAAACTACCCCCTATTTTGTAGACGCTATAACTTTTGCGCAAACCAATCAATAAACGCTTATTGCAATTATTTTTTTACCAAAAATATGTAGAAGAATATGTATCAGCCTAAACTGAGGAAAAAAAATGTTTTTTATATATTTTTTGGGGATATTTATTATAGCAAAAAGTAGAAAATATGTAATTTATTTCAAAACCGTCGCTCTATTTTTGTTTATAGCGCAAAAAATAAAAACCGCAGAGGTGATCAAATACCACCAAAAGAAAGCTCTACTTGTGGGAAAAAAAGGACGTCAATTTTGTTTGTGAGCCACGTCGCACGACCGCGCAATTGTCAGTTAAAGGGACGCAGTGCTGAATCGCAAAAAGGGGCCTGGTACTTTAGCAACAAAATGGTCCGGGGCTTAAGTGGTTAAAGAACTTCTTCAGGAGTATATTATATACTAAGAGTGAAGTGCTCAGCAGTATGTCATCTAAGTGTAGTGGTCAGAAGAATAAAATGTAAAACATAACGTCTATTGTGTAGGGCTCAGAAGTGTAACACACAGGGTGCAGGGGTCAGGAATGTGTATGCACAAAATGCAGGGGTCATGAGTAGTTATTGTACAAAGTACAGGGGTCAGGAGTATGTAACACAGGGAGTGCAGCAGTCAGATGTACACAATGCACAGGCTACTGTACAGATTACAAACCGAAAATAACCCCCTCCTCCTATTAAAAATCCCCCATTCCCCTGCAAACCCATATCCCCCCATAACAGATCTTCCCCCACAGTCCCTATTCCCCATCCAATACAGATTTACCCCCCCCCCCAAACTATAAACCCTCCTTTGCACAGTCCCCCCAGCTTTTTCTCAGTACAGACCACCCCAATACAGACAGACAACCCCAAAAGACACCCCCCAGCTCTTTTTTCGTACAGACCTCCCCCCTCCCTACAGTACAGACCTCTCTTTCAGTATAGATCCCCACCCTCCACACCAGTATAGACCCCTCTTCCAGTACAGACTCACCCTCTACCAGACTGAAGCTGTTCTCTTCCCACCAGTGCAGACCCTCTTTCAAACCACAGTATTTACCCAGCGCCTGCACCGGCGTGCCCACTGTATAAATATGACCATAATTGCGCACACACACACACACACACACATCGGATCACACCATTGGAGGATGGTGTACGCACCTCACCTGGAGCTTAGCAGCCAGTAAACAATAGCTCTGAAACCATGTTTACCTGCTTGGTTCTGATGTTAACAGTACAGGCTCTCATTTATGTTCACTCATCTACATTTTAGTAGCATAGAATCTGTTTGTATTTGTGACCACTGTTTGTCCCTGCTACATCTCTGTATTTTAGGTTATGTGCATGGCTATTATTATGACACTTAAAGTTGGGATGTCTGGCTGTTATGTCATTTTCTTAAAATAGTATGTGTAGCAGGATGTCCATATGTAAGAAGGAATCCGGCTCCCTCCGGTGGTATAAGTGTTACAATGCAACTAATGCACTTTGGGACAGATATCAGCTAGGAGAAAAGACTTTGTTGCTTTTAGTAAAAGACAGACTACATTACCCAGGGTGCATTGCAACACCGCAAAGCATTCTGGGCAGACTACTTAAACCAGGGGAGGGGCCAGCGTCTCTCTCTCTGGATCCAGCTCTCAATCAAGCAGGAAGTTGGCACGGAGGCCTGCTTCCTAAGGATTAGGCCAGAAGCCTGGGCCTAAATTACGGGAGTGCCTGAGTGATTTCCAGCAGAGAATCGTTCACAGCGTCCTGTGATTGCCCAGCAGAGACCGGAGTCGTCCATCACCATATGCTGTTAGTGACGGAGTCCGGAGACTGCAGCTGAAGCAGAAGCGTGGAGATCGAGTGACCGGGACAAGCCAGAGGAGACTATCTGAAAGTCGGGCCTGTTTGGTGAGAAGGGCACCTGCCCAGAATTGACTACTACCTTAGAGGAAAGTGATTTAGTTAGTGCCAGCCACACTTCACCTATCACGCCACAGCTTGCGTCCTAGTGTATCTCAGACTTCATTGGAGAAAGGAACTTTGAGTGGGACGCAGATAGGCCTTGCTTACCTATTATAGGGAATGAACACGTGCAAGGTATTGCAACAAAGGGGGAGCTCGCGAGCAACCAGTTAGCCGTGCAGAGACACATATAGATACATGTACATATATATAGCTGATGTTATTTCCTGTTATTACCTAATCTCAGTGATACCTATCCTTATTGGTTTATTGACTCTGCAATGCGCATGCAGAGTCAACTGTGTGTAATAATGTGATTCTTTACCCTTCCCTTTTATACTGAGTAAAGGTACCTTTGATTAAGCATATAACTTGTGTGAAGTATCTCTGTCACTTAGAAGGACTAGTGACCAGCAAAGGTAATAACATTTACAGGTTATTGTGTGATGTATGCAGGATTGTGTCTCCTAATACTCAATAGGTCTCACACTCCTTATTCATATCAGTTGTGCTAAGGGAAGTCTTGAGCCACTTCCAGGGGTTGATAGGCAGGACGTAGACCCAAATCAAACAAACAGCAGCTCCTACGGGGGTAGTGCTACACGTGGGGGCTCGTCCGGGATATTCTACGGTTCTGCAATCAACTTTCCCCCTAGACAGAACCCTTACAGCACAGAAATGGACCCTGCTGCCGTAGCCCGGTGGTGCAGGGATGAAGGCATCCTACCCGGAAATGGCCTGGTGGTTGAAATCCAGAGAGAGGCCTGGGTAGAGGAGCAGCTAACTCCAGTCTTGAGAGCATTGTCCACGGACAGGAAGCCATGGGTGATTGACATAAAGACAGATACTGTAAATCCCCACACCTATGCATTATGTGAGTGGAGGAACGGAATCTCTGACTACTTCAAGGGTGCCAGCATAAAAACTACAAACCAAGTAGAACTCCTCCTGATACACCCAGAAGAGAATAAAGATGGCCCCACATCCACTACTTCAGGAGGCCCCAGCACAGGAGGGAGCGCCCAACAAAAGGGTCCCGGTTCACCACCATTGACCACCCTTAGCTCAGAATTGTGCGCTGTCCTGGGGGAGATTGTGACCAAGTGTAAAAAGGACCCTCCAGACTACCTGATGTCAGGATACAGGAAACTCAGGACCTTTTCTGGGAAGAAACCTGTACCTTCAGTGGAAGATGGATTTGAAGAGTGGCTAGATGGCGCCACTCAGGCCCTAGAAGAATGGGAGGTGCCAGAACAACAAAAAAAACAACGGATTGTGGAAAGCTTAAAGGGGCCTGCTCTGGAGGCCATACGTAACCTCAAGTTAAGCAAGAAGGACTGCAATGCACAGGATTATCTGGATATTCTGCAGAATGTGTTCGGCGGGACGGAAAACGTCACTGAACTCACTTACCAGCTGGGGCATTGCTACCAAAAAGAGGGAGAGAAGCTGTCAGAATTCATAGGACGCCTGGATAAGATCCTGCATCGGATCCTACTGAAGAAAGGGATCGATCCAAGAAAAGTGGATGAGGCCCGTGCCCAGCAGGTGTTGAGGGGAGCTCAACCCTTGGACCCCATCGCATTATTGTTACGCACCCGGCGGGACGGGAGCAGCCTGGAATACCCCGACTTGATCCGGATAGTCAGGGAGGAGGAGGCCATGTTGGAAGACAAAAGGAGGAGTCAACACACCGAATCAACGGCCCGAGTCAGAATGTTAAGTGCAGAAGAAGGTGATTCAGAAGTTGAACTCCTAAAGACCCAGGTGTCACAACTAGTAGAAATGGTGTCCATGCTGACTAGCCAGGCCTCTGTGCCACACAACAAGAACACGTCAGAGGAACCAAAAAAACCTCCTAGCTCCAATATGGAACTAGTACAGAAGCCTAAGAGATTGATGACATGCTTCAATTGTGGGGGAATCGGGCATGTTAGAGCAGTGTGTCCCAGCCCAGATGAAGTTGCATCCAGATATCGCAAGCCGGCGGAAAACTTCAGAGGGCCCCGGTGAAGGAGTCAGCCGGGCGCCCACCAGTTTCCACGAACTCCTTCAAGAAGTCCAATGATCCAAAACATCAGGGTCAGGGACCTAAACCTCTGCCAATTAGGCCCCGTCCCACAACTCAGGCTGCTGTTGAACGGAAGGCCAGTGCACACCAGACCCAGAAGGGACTGAGACCCACCGGAAACTCAAGAAAAAAAAGAAGTGAGGGTACAGGTAACTGAACCCAGCAAGAAGTCTGTGTTGAAGGAGTTCCCTGCCAAGTTAGTGGGGCCTTCTCCAGTAGTCTCCATACAAGTAGAAGGGATCTACACCAAGGCTCTTCTTGACACTGGGGCTCAAGTGACTCTTCTGTATAGGGATTTCTATGATAAACATCTTAAACATCTGCCCCTACAGAAATTAGAGGAACTGGAAATATGGGGTATTGGAACTCAGAGCTTTCCCTATGACGGTTACCTGCCAATCAAGTTGACTTTTGATCCCTCAGTGGCTGGGGAGACAGAGACCTTCGATACTCTGGCAGTAGTGTGCCCTCGCCCACCAGGGGCCAGCAAGAGCTCACTCATCATAGGGACCAACACTGATCTAGTCAGGCGACTGCTGACACCGTTGGCCCAACAGGAAGAAGCCCCGACCACAAGAGTCCACCCCATGTTAAGGCAAGCCTACCAGCGCCTGGTACTGGAGCAGAGGGCCCCGGCTGAGGGAGTTGGCAAGATTTGGAAGCTAGACAAGACGGAGAAGGTATTACAACCGGGAGAGGTGACTTACCTGAGGGCTTCTGTCAAGCTCACATGGAAACAGCCAGGCCCATTCATTGTCTTCGAACCAGGCCCACAGGAAAGACAGAAAGGGATTGAAGTAATCCCCGAAGTGATCCCATTGAAGGCCCTACAGAAAAGCCATTGGAGGGTTTCAGTGAGTATAAGGAACACTGCTAATACACCAGTGAAGGTGCCGGCCAGAATGCTGTTGGGCCAGGTGAATCCAGCCACCCCCATTGCCCCGTGTGAATTGAAGAAAGAAGAAAGGGGTGAAGTCACCATAGAGAAGCTCTGTTCTGAAGACACGGCCCTCCCACCAGAATGGAGAAAAAGGGCCAAAGCTCAACTTGCAAGGTGGGAAAAGATCTTCTCTAAAGATGAGTTCGATGTGGGGTGCGCAAGGAGTGCCACTCACAAGATACGCTTACAAGAAGATAAGCCCTTTAGAGAGAGAGTTCGACGGGTCCCACTGGGTGACTTAGAAGACTTGCGGGAACAGTTGGCTGAGCTGAAGAGGACGGGGATTATTCGAGAATCCAGGAGCCCTTACGCTTCTCCAATAGTGGTAGTCCGAAAGAAGAACGGGTCGCTGAGACTGTGTATCGACTACAGAACACTAAACAGAAGGACCATCCCAGATCAATACACCACTCCCCGAATTGAAGACGCCCTGCAGAGTCTGTCAGGGGCCAAGTGGTTCAGTGTAATGGATCTAAAAAAAGGAGAAATTTACCAAATCCCCATGCACCCTGAGGATCGGGAGAAGACAGCCTTCATCACCCCTGTGGGGTTCTTTGACTTCAATCGTATGCCTCAAGGGTTATCAGGAGCCCCCGCCACTTTCCAAAGGCTAATGGAGAGAACCGTCGGGGACATGAATCTAATAGAGGTACTGGTATATTTGGACGACGTCATTGTGTTCGGGAGAACCCTAGAAGAGCATGAAGAGAGACTGGAGAAGGTCCTGAAGAGGCTCAGTGAAGAAGGCCTGAAACTCTCCCCAGAGAAGTGTCAATTTTACCAGTCCTCAGTCCATTACCTGAGCTTCGGTCATTCCTGGGGTTCTGTTCTTACTACAGAAGATTTGTAGAAGGATTCGCCAAGATTGCCAGACCCCTGAACGAGTTACTCAGAAACGAAGGGGAAGATGATGTTCCAGAGCTGGTCAAACCAGTGAAACTCACCATGGGACCCCAAAGGCCCAAAGAGTCGATTCAAGACCAGTGGACAGGGGAGTGCGAGGAAGCCTTCCAGATGTTAAAGAAGAGTCTTACTACTGCACCAGTCCTGGCCTATGCTGATCCAAAGAAGCCTTATGACCTGCATGTAGATGCCAGCCGAGATGGGCTGGGGGGGGTGCTGTACCAGGAACATGATGGTTACCTAAGACCCATCGCATATGTGAGCAGGAGTCTGATACCTGCTGAGAAGAATTACCCCACCCACAAGCTTGAATTCCTGGCCTTGAAATGGGCAGTGGTAGACAAACTGAGAGACTACCTATATGGGACGGAGTTTGTGGTGAAGACAGATAATAACCCGCTCACCTACCTTCTGACCACTGCCAAGTTGGGTGCAACGGGACACCGGTGGTTGGCTGCCCTTTCAAGCTTCACCTTCAGCTTGAAGTACCGACCCGGAGTGGGAAATAGGGATGCAGATGCCCTGTCCAGGAGGTCTCATGCCCCCACCGACCCTACCGAAGAATGGGCCCAACTAGACCCAGAGGGAGTGCGAGCCCTATATCAGGGGACAGAACTTCAAGCCAGAGGTGGGTCAAGAGCCGAAGAAATTGGGGTCTCAGCTGTTGGAGTACCGAAGTGCTATTGCAGTGTGACCCAAGTCGAAGGGGAGGGCTTGCCCAAGCTGACAAAAAGGGATTTGAGAAAGGAGCAAAAAGAAGACTCTTTAGGGAAACTCCTGATAAAGGCCCTGGAAAGCCAGCATCCCGAGATGCTTGAAACAGACTCCCCAAGAGAAGCCCGATTGTTGCGCAGGGAGTGGGATCGGCTACACATACGTCAAGGGGTGGTCTACCGAAGGGGCCCCTCTGACGACTCAGAAGAGAAGTGGCAGCTGTTTCTACCAGCCAAATATCGAGAAGCGGTCCTAGCTGCCCTCCATGACAACCATGGTCACCTAGGGTCCGAACGGACTTTTCACCTTGTACGGGATAGGTTCTATTGGCCCTGCATGCGGGCTGAAGTGGAAGGATATTGCCATTCCTGTGTCCGATGCATTCAAAGGAAGACCTTGCCACGTCAAGCAGCCCCAATGGGCCATCTGCAAAGTCAGGGACCTATGGAACTGGTGTGCATTGACTTCCTTTGCCTGGAGCCTGATCTGAGTGGTCAAGGGAATGTCTTGGTGATAACAGATCACTTTACCAGATATGCTCAAGCATTCCCAACAAAAGACCAGAAGGCCTCAACAGTAGCCAAAGTACTGGTAGAAAAATTCTTTGTGCACTATGGTCTACCCCAACGCCTTCATTCAGATCAGGGCAGAGACTTTGAAAGCAAATTAATAAAGAAGTTATTAGACCTGTTAGGCATCCAGAAGACCAGGACAACCCCTTATCACCCACAAGGAGATGCTCAGCCTGAACGGTTTAACCGGACTCTCTTGGATATGTTGGGGACTCTGAGTTCAGAGAAAAAGCAGCATTGGAGCAAGCATGTAGCTGCCATAGTGCATGCCTACAATAGCACTGCCAGTGATGTCACCGGGTATTCCCCATACCGTTTGATGTTCGGGCGGGAGGCTCGGTTGCCAGTGGACTTGGCCTTTGGCATATCGCTGGATCATACCTCAGCAGCATCCCACAAGGGGTATGTAGACCGATTGAGAAAGAGTCTGAAGACAGCTTTTGAAAAGGCCCAAGCAGCATCTGACCAACGGGGGCTGAGAAATAAAAGAAACTTTGACCTAAGAGTCAGAATTCAAGATTTACAGCCAGGAGATAGAGTGCTGTTGAGGAACTTGGGAATTCCGGGAAAACATAAGTTGGCTGACCGTTGGAAATCCCAACCTTATGTTATCTGCAAGAAGCTGGAAAACCTTCCTGTGTACCAAATTAGGCCAGAAGGAAGCGTGGGACCGTTAAAGACCTGTCACAGGAATCACTTGTTGCCCCTCTCCGAGGCAGTTCGCATGCCTCCTGCATCTGACTCACAAGAAACCCCTTCAACTTCTCAAGGTTCCAGACCCATCACCTGATCTCAAACAGTGCTTCCAGATGTGAGAGATGGAGACTCTGACAATGAAGGTCAAGAGGATGAAGAAGCAGAATCTGACTGGTTGTGGTCATCCCAATTGCCAGAACCCATGACCACCTCCCAAACCTCACCCAAAACAGTTGACAATGGAACTCTTCGGGCAGAAGCTCCTGAATTCGTGCCTTCAAACATTCTCATTGAGGAGGTAGCTGATGACTCAGACTCTTTGTCAATGGAAGACCCAGAAGAAGGGTCGTTGTCTCTATCTGAAGGAGAGCGGGACGCTCCTGAAGTTCTGGAGCCCAACATGCCTGAACTAGATGAGGAAGCCCCTGAAGAGCTTCTAGAAACAGCCAGCCCCAATGTCCTTGAGAATATGATACCTAAAGAGCAGAGGGAAAGAAGAGTAATTCACCCCCCAAAAAGACTGACGTACGACCAATTGGGTGAATGCTCTGAGGAGGCCATCATCACTTCTAAGAGAACCATTGATCAGTCTAGCTCTTCCACTCCAGATTCAGATTCAGTGGAAGACAACCCCAGCTCACTCCCTAGCACATCTGAAACAGACACCCAAGTGTCGGTGGTCCGTATACAGGACAACCTCCCTCCTTGTGATAATTGGTGGGAGGTTCCTCTGTCGGCTCTGTGTTATGATATGAGCTGTTTAAGTTTAAATCCTGCTTATGAAAAGGCAAGTTGTTTATTGTCATGCATAAACTAACAAATTTCCCTGCAGGTATTGCCAAAGTATGTGTTAGGTTACATACTGTTGTCCTCTTTGGGGACCAAAGACTTTAAGTGGGGGGAGTGTGTAGCAGGATGTCCATATGTAAGAAGGAATCCGGCTCCCTCCGGTGGTATAAGTGTTACAATGCAACTAATGCACTTTGGGACAGATATCAGCTAGGAGAAAAGACTTTGTTGCTTTTAGTAAAAGACAGACTACATTACCCAGGGTGCATTGCAACACCGCAAAGCATTCTGGGCAGACTACTTAAACCAGGGGAGGGGCCAGCGTCTCTCTCTCTGGATCCAGCTCTCAATCAAGCAGGAAGTTGGCACGGAGGCCTGCTTCCTAAGGATTAGGCCAGAAGCCTGGGCCTAAATTACGGGAGTGCCTGAGTGATTTCCAGCAGAGGATCGTTCACAGCGTCCTGTGATTGCCCAGCAGAGACCGGAGTCGTCCATCACCATATGCTGTTAGTGACGGAGTCCGGAGACTGCAGCTGAAGCAGAAGCGTGGAGATCGAGTGACCGGGACAAGCCAGAGGAGACTATCTGAAAGTCGGGCCTGTTTGGTGAGAAGGGCACCTGCCCAGAATTGACTACTACCTTAGAGGAAAGTGATTTAGTTAGTGCCAGCCACACTTCACCTATCACGCCACAGCTTGCGGCCTAGTGTATCTCACTGGAGACTATGTGATCAGAGATTGGTGCATCCGTCATTAGTGGGTGGCAGGCACACGAGTACTCAGGTATATTGCGGATAATTACAGCATCTTGTTGAAACCCTGTGGATTACAATTTAACTTGTGCACCGACGGTGGCTAGCGAAGACTTCATTGGAGAAAGGAACTTTGAGTGGGACGCAGATAGGCCTTGCTTACCTATTATAGGGAATGAACACGTGCAAAGTATTGCAACAAAGGGGGAGCTCGCGAGCAACCAGTTAGCCGTGCAGAGACACATATAGATACATGTACATATATATAGCTGATGTTATTTCCTGTTATTACCTAATCTCAGTGATACCTATCCTTATTGGTTTATTGACTCTGCAATGCGCATGCAGAGTCAACTGTGTGTATTAATGTGATTCTTTACCCTTCCCTTTTATACTGAGTAAAGGTACCTTTGATTAAGCATATAACTTGTGTGAAGTATCTCTGTCACTTAGAAGGACTAGTGACCAGCAAAGGTAATAACATTTACAGGTTATTGTGTGATGTATGCAGGATTGTGTCTCCTAATACTCAATAGGTCTCACACTCCTTATTCATATCAGTTGTGCTAAGGGAAGGCTTGAGCCACTTCCAGGGGTTGATAGGCAGGACGTAGACCCAAATCAAACAAACAGCAGCTCCTACGGGGGTAGTGCTACATATGTTTATGGCGGGCATATGACGTCATTAGGACGTCAGGGAGTATGTCTGAGCTAATACTTTGCTCACTTATTGGTGGATGGTTCTTTAAATCATTTTGTTTTCTTTCTTTGTCACATGCCTGATGATGGTGTCCTGCAAGGCTCTGAAATGTTGTTTCTGAAAATATGATGTGACTGATCATTGAATAAAGCTTTGGACCCATCCTGGAGATCCTTTGGTGTGCTGATGAAATACTTTCTGCTTCTCCAAATCAGACCTCCTCCAATCTCCACCAGTACAAACTCCCCCTCAAGTACAGATCCCCACCATCCCCTACAGTATAGACCTCCTCCCTCCCCACCAGTACAGACACTCCCTAAAGTACAGATCCCTTTCCTCCCCTACAGTACTGACCTGCTCCCTCCCCACCTGTACAGACTCCCCCTCAGTATAGCCCCCTTCCTTTATCACCAGTACAGACCTCCCCCTCCCACACAGTACAAACCCCCTCCTCTAGTACAGCCTCTCTCTCCACACTTACACCAGCGCACACACACCCTTCCAGCACAGAACCCCTCAACAGATCCCCCAGTACAGACCCTTCTCTCCCCCACCAGTACAGACCACCTCTCCTGCACAGAGCCCCTCCTCACCAGTAGAGACCCCCTCCCTCCCTACCAATACAGACCCTCCCCCTAGTACAGCCCCCTTCCCTCCCTACAGAACAGCCCCCCATCCTCCAATACGGACCATATCCCTCCAGTACAGACCCTTTCACCACTCCAGTACACCCCCCTCCCTCCCCACCACTACAGATGCACCCTCCAGGACAGACTCCTCCCCTTCTCACCAGTACATACCCTTTCCCTCCTCATCAGTGTAGAGCCCTTCTCCCCTTTAAGCTCACAAACTAGATGCAATTGAGAGATTAGTGGCATTTATGTAAAATACTTTTGGTGTATTTTAAGATATTATGCGGCGTACACACGATCGTTTTTCATGCCATTTTTTAAACGGACGTTTTTCTTGTCGTTTTTTTTCATGTTTCCTCTCAAGCCTGTCTTGCGTACACAAGATCATTTTAAAAAACGTTCAAGCAAAGCGCAGTGGCGTACAACACGTACGACGGCACTATAAAGGGGAAGTTCCGTTCGGATGGTGCCACCCTTCATGTTAGTAAAGTTTGTTGAGCGACGATTCGCGCTTTTCAGCCTCCTGCTTTTCAGTCCGTTACAGCGTGACAAATGTGCTATCTCCATTACAAATGCTAGTTTTACCAGAACGTGCGCTCCCATCTCATACTTGTGTAGCGGCCTCACCCCATCTCCTTTGCCTAGGGGTATGTCACACGACAGGGTGAGATGTGCTACGGCCCATGTCCTCCCCATAGCTGTGGGTGAGGTGAAGGCCAGCATCAGATATTTCCTCGGGCCTATGTGCTTTTGTCTAGAATCAAGTCCCGCTGTGTCAACACTTCCCTCTGCTCCCATTAACCAGAGTTTCACACACCGATCACAGTCCAACTCTTGCTTTATTGTACATCTCACAATAAACAGTGCTTCAGTAGCCAACTGGTTGCGACATGATAACATTTTGATACTGGGAATGAGCAGGTCGAGGCACTATCCTGGTTATTAGCTAAACCACTGCGCTCTCGCCAGCGGTTACTATAGCATTAGCTAGAAAGGACTTAGAATTTGAGAGTCTCAACCAGCGACTCAAGAGAACGTAGATAGGAGTACCTTCGCTGCACTGCGGCCCCTATCAGGGGAAGGTGTCCCTCCAAGGGAGTTACCAGAGGCCCATCCGTCACTGGGTTGATGCTGCTCCAGACTCTCCGAATGGGTAACCTCCCCGGCCTCCTCACCTCAGACATGGGCCCCATCCACCTCAGGGACCCTCGGACGTCTCCACCCTCGCGGGATCCAGTCAAAGTCACTGGACCCCAGGCCTCCTAGTATAGTACCTCACCCCAGGCTGAAGGTGCCTGGGATGGACTCCAACTCCATTCCGGTCAGGCCTTGGGCGCCTGAGCCGGAATCCAGAACCGCCCGCACCCAGGCCTAAGGTGCCTGGGCGCGTGAAGAAGATCCTCCCGAAGACCTCGTGGTTAGGGCGTATCCCCCTTTTATCTCCTCCCATCGACACCACGGCAGGTTTCCCGCCCTCACCGTACCATCTCCGGAAAGGGACAAAAAGGGTAACACTGTAATGGCAAATCTACCTTGAGCCTCCAGGTACCCTGCCACCCAGAGGCCAAGGAGATTATTACACCATCCAATCCTCCACGAACACAAGTGGTCCACTATTCCCATACTTACACACCTGGGTGTCCCACCTAAATTTAGAGACCCCCGCTACATACTCCCCCCTGTGATTTGACGCTGGTCCCCAGCATCTGGTGCAAACCCATGTCTCCCATGGAGTGATGACACAAGCCTAGCCCCAGAGGCTATTCCTAAATTTTTGAACCTCAACCATACCAAGACCTGCTCAAAGGGGAAAGGGAATATAAAACAATAAATCTTTTCCCTAAAAACATCTATCATGTACACATATACAATCCCTCCCTTCACTGTCTAAGAACCACCCCATACTCAGCAGTCTTGACAGACGAATCTCCTGCAGAAGGGAAAAAAAAAACAACACACAAGAAAAGCCACATCCTGACATTTTTGTGTTAATTTGGAATGAATGGGTCCATCAACCAATAGACCCATTCGCTCCAATGAGTAAAGTGATGCGCGTGTAAAATAAAAAACAAACAAACAGCCGTTGCACGACACTGCCACCTGGTGACAATGCCGCGGTAATGACACTTGGTGCAATCTTCATTCTTCCTGCGTCCCTACACTAATTCTACCCCAAAGTCTGTCTTTGAGCCGTGAAGAAGAGAGAACAAACAAAAACTGCTCTCATCCCTCCAAAGAGTAGAAAACAAAAGCCCAAATAACAAAAAAACTAGGGCACAGTTCGAATGCTCCGGCAAGAACACTTCTAGAAGATTGTATGAAAGGAAACAACAAGTGAGTCTCTTCTCACAAATAGAACCTCGGGTCAGGCAAGAACAAGGGCTTCAGATTTTTATCAAAAACCTCAATTGAATAGTCAGCATCCTCTCCATCTTTCCTGCAGATGCGCACCTTGTCTGCGTGGATATGGCGGCCCCACATCCAGTCTGCTCTGCAGTCCCGAAACTTTTTCGACACGGGTGGCGAACAGGGCAAATATCTTCGTGCATGGGGTACTGTAACGGCACCCCAATCTCAAGGGGTATTAACGCCGTTTACGATGTTCCCTCTCCTAGACACACATCCACTCGCTACCGATATCCACAGCTAAACGACCCTTTCCTATAGGAGCTGACCCCTCTGGAAGAAGACGAGACACACTCTGTCTCTTCTGTAGTAGGAATGAATTTATTATTGAGAAACATTGTAACTTTATACACAATTCAAGGCACATGATTTAACATGAACAAGGGCCCAGCTCCACCCACACATCCCAAGACTCAACACCTCATCCTGACGTCTGCTAGGCTTCAAAAGATCCCAACACAATAGAATATACGATCTCCAATACACATCTTCCCACAAAGGGTTGGCAGCCAGTCTGTCTGGCGACAACAGGTTCTAAACCCTTTACATCTTAAATCCCTTTGTATTGTAAATCCCAGTCTGCCTTTACAATACACACAAGTATGTGTCTAACCATCATGAAGGCGTCACTTTTTAATTAACCTGTTGAGGTCATAATCAAACAGTAGAGAGTTCCTTGCAGGTATTCCTGGGGAATATGGTGGATGAATATTACAGACCCCATCTAGATAAAATGTATGTACAGCATTGAATATGGCCATCATAGACCATATTGGGGTTTTCATTCACCCTGTGCCCCTAATAGAGACACAGGGTGATTGACACATAAGAGCCATTGGGGAAGCTGGCGCAAGGGTATTTCATACTTCCTAAGCGATTCTGAGTTCCCCGGGCCTTCCCGTTACATCTCTCCCCTTTCGGCAGGAGACTAACAGAGGGGGGAACCCCAGACGGGTTGACTCCGAAGTTAGTCCATAGGTCCCTTCTTCTAATGCCGGTATCCACACAGTACCCCAAATAAATTTCTCCAAACAGAGAATCGCTTACCCAGCCAACCTCTGCCTCTCTCAGAGAACACACCCGCCGCTGGGGAGAGGCCTGGACTGGCCCTTCTCCCTGGAGTCCTTTCTGCCGCTGGAGAGAAGACAGGGTGACTGGGCTCAGTCCGTCATGCTGTTGGGGATCTGGGTCGACTGCCCGGCATCCCTGTGGTATACAAGTGGAGACTGAAGTCCCATCCACTTGTGGTAGGTGAAAATCTCCCAGTGCTTGCAAAGCAAGGCTGACATCCTCCTGTCTCAGTGTCACACCATTTTCTGGGGTTGTGTCAGTGAGGACTGAAGTCCCATCCAATACCACAGGAACTCCCTCTTCTGTTAGTTGGGAGCCGAGGCCCATGGCGCTCGGCTCTGTTGCCAGCTCTTCTGCTGGGTTGCTGTGAGTGGAGACCGCAGTCCCATCCACCGATATCCGCTCAAGTGGCAGTTGTGTGCAGCGGCCAGTAGCATTCTGCCCTGCTGCCAGTGATTCAGCTGGGAGTAAAAGCTTTACTGCCTCAGCTTGTTGCTGGGGAGAGGGGCCAACTGCCCCGGCTCCCTGAAACTCCACAGTGGTTTCCGGTGCTGGGCAGAGGTGGGTATCACTCTGCCCTGTTGCCAGCACTTCTGCTGGGGACTCCACACCATCTGCTCTGGTTAACTGTTGGGGGGGGGGAGATGGCTTGCTTCTCCTCCCTGCATCTCTCGCAACCTCCTTCCGAATTCCTCTTCCATGGCGGCTGGTTCTTTAGGCGTTGTCCCCGATTGCCGTATTTGCGCCATTCTCTGCTCATGTTGCCACTCATCCTGCCGCTCGATGTCTCTAATGGCTTCCCGTATGGCGGTCTCTGATGGGTTAGCACCATACAATGCCAACCGCTGTCGCACTCGTTGCTGAAACAAATCTTCAACTGACTGGGGTCCTGCATCACCCTCCTTCGATTGCATCGCTGGCCAGTCACTGTGGTGGTTTGGAGTGTCCCAGGAACTGGAGGGAAAATCCCGCTGCTGCCAACCAATGTAACGGCACCCCAATCTCAAGGGGTATTAACGCCGTTTACGACGTTCCCTCTCCTAGACACACATCCACTCGCTACCGATATCCAAAGCTAAACGACCCTTTCCTATAGGAGCCGACCCCTCTGGAAGAAGACGAGACGCACTCTGTCTCTTCTGTAGTAGGAATGAATTTATTATTGAGAAACATTGTAACTTTATACACAATTCAAGGCACATGATTTAACATGAGCAAGGGCCCAGCTCCACCCACACATCCCAAGACTCAACACCTCATCCTGACGTCTGCTAGGCTTCAAAAGATCCCAACACAATAGAATATACGATCTCCAATACACATCTTCCCACAAAGGGTTGGCAGCCAGTCTGTCTGGCGACAACCGGTTCTAAACCCTTTACATCTTAAATCCCTTTGTATTGTAAATCCCAGTCTGCCTTTACAATACACACAAGTATGTGTCTAACCATCATGAAGGCGTCACTTTTTAATTAACCTGTTGAGGTCATAATCAAACAGTAGAGAGTTCCTTGCAGGTATTCCTGGGGAATATGGTGGATGAATATTACAGACCCCATCTAGATAAAATGTATGTACAGCATTGAATATGGCCATCATAGACCATATTGGGGTTTTCATTCACCCTGTGCCCCTAATAGAGACACAGGGTGATTGACACATAAGAGCCATTGGGGAAGCTGGCGCAAGGGTATTTCATACTTCCTAAGCGATTCTGAGTTCCCCGGGCCTTCCCGTTACAGGTACTTTGAGCTTTTCCCAAACAAATTCGTCATACCATCTCTGGCGTATGACCTCAACTTCAAAAAGTAAGTCCCGAGGCAAGTAGGGATATTCCCACCCATACTCACGGGCGACTCTCTGTGAGAAAAGTCGTTGCAATCTGGCCAAAAGAAGGCATGGCTTCCCGCTCACCTTCTCCGGGTTGAACGATGGCCTCCGGGTGCCGAGGTACTTTCACTACCTCTGATGGCTTTTCTCTCGGTGCTCGTAATGAGGCTTGCTGCATCCCCGCCACCAAGACGGGCGATGTTGTAGATTGTGGGAAGGCACTCTGAGGACTAGACTTCCTCATAGACTCCGGGGCTTGTACCCGGGGCGTGCTGTCTTCTATTGACATAGGGGAATCCTGCGGTACACGTAACACAGGCAATGGGCGTTTGTCCCAGCCCTTCCGATGAAACAGTTCATCAATCTCCCCGTCATCTCCACAATCTGACAGCAACTCTAGGTCGGAAGTGTCATACATCTCGGCGGGAAGGTAGTCTCTGGTAGACGTGGTACTACCCTCCCTTGCGGGCTCCACCGGCTGTGGACCCCCGACACCTCCAACCACCACCACAGTCCCAGCCCCTGGCTCACCTTGACCTTTTGTAGAACTGGGATGTCCAGGACTCTTCCAACCGGATCCATCCAGGCCAGGCAAGCGACGGGGTGAAGCTCGACCACGACCACAGGAGGCCTGCACCAGGCCAACTTTCCTCTTCGGAGGTGGGAGCAGAGAATCTGTGGTGACCGAAGCAGCATCCTCGGATTTTTCTCTCTCAGTCTCTGATTGGGCAGTCACATCGCCCTGGTCAGTGCGTACGGGAACCTCCGCAAAGGCCTGGATCTCTCCTTCTAGAGTAGCGGTACCCGTGAGGCTGTTGAGGCGAAGGGCCTGGGGCCTTACTGTGGATGGCTCCACCTCAAACAAGAACTCTTTGTATGCCTCGCAACGCCCGAATGGCTTCAGGTGGACCACCAGTCTTGAGCATCCGGGACAGATCATGCCGAGGGCCTCCGTGTCTCTGCATGAGTACAAAGCCAACTGTCCTCGGGGCCTGAGTCTTATCCCCGTGTCTGTAAGGGGAGCAGCGAACGTAGTCATCTTCGTGGGGTAGGGAACCGGAATCCACGGGGAGCTTGAGGCCATCCCGACTGTCTGCTGCTCCATCACGCACTGACCACGCGCCGAAGTCTCCACGTGAGTTCCTCCACATGGCCAGACTCCTCCCATGACTTGCACGTTTTCGCGGGCTTCCTTCAAGCTCCGCCCATGAACTGTACAGTCACGGGGTGCCTCGTGGCACAGTGCAATAAAAGCCCCCACATGTAGTACTTCACACGGCTGGACTCCTCCCTCTTCTCTCTCCTCTGCATGGGCCTTTCCCGTCCTAGGGTCATTTTCATGACTTTGAGCAGGGATGCACTTTGGCCAATCACATGGCCGACCTGCTCGGAACTCCTCCGGGCAGCAAAGTCCAGACACAGCCATTCTTTATTCCAAAGTTAAAACACATATCATCCCGGACTCACGAGCCCCCATGTGTAGCGGCCTCACCCCATCTCCTTTGCCTAGGGGTATGTCACACGACAGGGTGAGATGCGCTACGGCCCATGTCCTCCCCATAGCTGTGGGTGAGGTGAAGGCCAGCACCAGATATTTCCTCGGGCTTATGTGCTTTTGTCTAGAATCAAGTCCCGCTGTGTCAACACTTCCCTCTGCTCCCATTAACCAGAGTTCCACACACCGATCACAGTCCAACTCTTGCTTTATTGTACATCTCACAATAAACAGGGCTTCAGTAGCCAACTGGTTGCGACTTGATAACATTTTGATACGGGGAATGAGCAGGTCGAGGCACTATCCTGGTTATTAGCTAAACCACTGCGATCTCGCCAGCGGTTACTATAGCATTAGCTAGAAAGGACTTCGAATTTGAGAGTCTCTACCAGCGACTCAAGAGAACGTAGATAGGAGCACCTTCGCTGCGCTGCGGCCCCTATAAGGGGAAGGTGTCCCTCCAAGGGAGTTACCAGAGGCCCATCCGTCACTGGGTTGATGCTGCTCCAGACTCTCCGAATGGGTAACCTCCCCGGCCTCCTCACCTCAGACATGGGCCCCATCCACCTCAGGGACCCTCGGACGTCTCCACCCTCGTGGGATCCAGTCGAAGTCACTGGACCCCAGGCCTCCTAGTATAGTACCTCACCCCAGGCTGAAGGTGCCTGGGATGGACTCCAACTCCATTCCGGTCAGGCCTAGGGCGCCTGGGCCGGAATCCAGAACTGCCCGCACCCAGGCCTAAGGTGCCTGGGCGCGTGAAGAAGATCCTCCCGAAGACCTCGTGGCTAGGGCGTCTCCCCCTTTTATCTCCTCCCATCGACACCACGGCAGGTTCCCCGCCCTCGCCGTACCATCTCCGGAAAGGGACAAAAAGGGTAGCACTGTAATGGCAAATCTACCTTGAGCCTCCAGGTACCCTGCCACCTAGAGGCCAAGGAGATTATTACACCATCCAATCCTCCACGAACACAATTGGTCCACTATTCCCATACTTACACACCTGGGTGTCCCACCTAAATTTAGAGACCCCGCTACACTTGATTCTGAGCATGCGCGTTTTTTTCACCTCTTCAAAGCATACACACCATCGTTTTTCACGTCGTTAAAAAAAACGACATGAAAAACGACGTGAAAAAATAGAGCATGTTCGAAATTTTTAATGCCCGTGTTTCACGTCGTTAAAAATGCTCTGGAGCATACACACGATCGGTTTTAATGGCCATTTTAAAAAATGGCATTTTTAACGGCATGAAAAACGATCGTGTGTATGGGGCATAAGCAGTTCCCTTTTAAAATAATATTAATTAAAAATTTGATTTTATTGTATGATATTCTGTGCGATGTTCCCAGG
Source organism: Rana muscosa (assembly GCA_029206835.1). Lineage (NCBI taxonomy): Eukaryota > Metazoa > Chordata > Amphibia > Anura > Ranidae > Rana > Rana muscosa. Next base: position 265,252 of record JARGYO010005563.1, read on the forward strand.
TCTCTCTATATATACACATTTCTTGACAAATTTGTTTATTAAAGTTTAACTAATTAAAAAGGACAAGTTCAAGAGTGGTACAGGAAAATACTATATCAGGTTACAAAGGATTATAGCTGAAAATAATATATGTCTCATAGCTTAATCATAAGATTAGTAACTTCAAAAGGCAATACCTTATAGTATTCAAAAGATGCTAAAAACAAACATGAAATGATAATAATTAAGTCTCAAGCTAATAGTAAGCTGCGAGTAACAGGAATATTCAAAAAAGAGTGATAATCGATTATCGCAATTATGTAACATGCAGGAGCGTGTATCAATAATTCGCAAAAAAATGTATAAAAGTGATTAAATGTACTGCTGCATGGACCTGATGAAAAGAAAAAAGATAAGGAGGGAAAGGGTAAAAGAAGGGTAGAATAGAAAGAGAAGAAATGTGGCATTTATTATATGATGTTTATAGAGAGAATGAGAATGTGGGCAGAAATTACCAGGGCATCAACAAGGATTCATCAAAATTGGAAAGCAAAAATAGTACGTCACCCAAGGGAGCCATATTTTCCTAAATTTGGATATTTTATCTTGGGCTATAACCTCTATTTTGGCATGGATCATAGCTTGATTAATTCTATGCTTGGTTTCAGTTAATATCAGGGTTGGGGATTTCCAGGCTTTAGCTATAGTTTGTTACTGTAGAACGTTTAAATAGAAATTGTAGAAAGTTTAAATCGTGAGAAATATATCTTTCCAAAATATTTTGACTACCAGACACTTCCACCAAGTATGTAGGTATTATCCAAGATCAGTACAGCCTCGAAAGCAGGATGAGGAGTAATTGAGGGCAAACTTCGCAGTTCTGGCAAGTACTAAGTACCAACGTGTGAGCACTTTATAACTAGTCTCTAATGCAACTATATTTTGAGAAGAAAACTGTATTATTTAAAATGTCGTCCCAGTCAGCTGATTCCAGCGAAAGTCCAAGATCAGACTCCCACTTAGCTACATAAGAGAGTGGACCAAAATTAGGTTTAAAAATGAGTTGGGCGTAAAGATTCTAAATAAGTCCTTTAGCATGGGGGCAGGGCCGCTGATAGAAATCATGGTGCCCCGTACAGCCTTCCGTGAAGGGGCCCCCTTCAGCCCCACCCCTGGTCCCGCCCCTGGTCCCAACTTCAGTCCCACCCCTGGCCCCGCCCCTGTTCCCTCCCTAGAACCGCCTTAAAACAAAGTGCAGATTTGTCTTCAAGTGATATTTATCACTGCAGACAGTACCACTCATGCTGCCAATGCCATAATGTGCTGCAGACAGTGCCACCCATGCTGCCAATGCCATAATCTGCTGCAGACAGTGCCACCCATGCCGCCAATACCATAATGTACTGCAGACAGTGCACCCATGCCGCCAATAGAATAATGCCATTGGCAGCATGGGTGGCATTGTCTCTGCAGGCAGCACATGCGTTGTGGCATTGGCAGCATGGGTGGCACTGTCTGCAGCACGTTATGGCATTGGCGGTATGGGTGGCACTGTCTGCAGCACATTATGGCATTGGTGGCATGGGTGGTACTGTCTGCAGCACATTATGACATTGGTGGCATTGGTGGCACAGACTGCAGACAGAACATGCGTTATGGGCCATAATGCATGTGCTGCCTGCAGAGACAGTGCCACCCATGCCATCAAAGTCACCATGCCACCAATGTCGCCATGCCACCAATGCTACCAATTTTACCATGCCACCAATGCTACCAATGTCACCATGCCACCAATGTCACCATGCTACCAATGCTACCATGCCACCAATGCTACCAATGTTACCATGCTACCAATGTCACCATGCCACCAATGTCACCATGCCACCAATGCTACCAATGTCACCATGCCACCAATGCTGCTGCAGACAGATAGTGATATAGTAGAATCACTCCCCCACCCCCCAAGCAAGCACACACACACCTGTGTTAGCCGGGCAACACGAGGCACTTTCTCTCTGATTCTGCTGCTGCCTGGAGTGTCAGTCACAAACTATTTTAGATGTCAGTTGCTTATTTCTGCCGCGGCCCCCGCCGTTCTACTCCAGTCTCACTGCCTCTGGCCGAGAACAGAGCAGAGCGGAGGGAGAGATATCACTTCGCCAGGGTAGGCAATGTGCAGGCCGGGACTTGAGCCACATAAAGATCGGGGCGCGGAAGTGATATGCGCCCGAAACAGAAGAAATAGTCCCTCCCTCCCACACACAAGAACATCATTATGGAGGTAGAAAAAAATTGAAAAAAAAACCCTGAAAAGTCGGAGGGGGGGGGGGGCGGGGGGATGAGGTCGGTTGATGATGGGTCATGGGGTGCTGGCTGAAAGAATTTTTTTATTTTTGTATTATTCTGCATCAATTCGGTCTCTGTGCAGATTGCCTGGCCCCCCTGCTGGCCTGGCCCGGTACAACAGGGCCAGTTTTACTGGCCTATCAGCGGCCCTGCATGGGGGTCTTGTTTGCATATACTCTCAAAGTTTGATAATTTATCAAGTCCACTTTTGATATAGGGCATAAAAAAGTTTATCTGAAGATATCGGAAAAGTTCTGTATTTGGAAGTCTCTGGCTTATACATAAGTCAGGGAATGTTTTAAAGGATAAGTAGAGGATAACAGATCATGTAGTCTGGTTAATTTGGAGGTGATCCATATTTTAAAATATTTAGGAAAAGTCCATACCGGGTAAAAAAACATTTTTTTAATAAAAAACAAGAGTGGAATATGTGGAGATTGTAGGCCATAAACCCATTTAAATCTGTCCCAAATGGCAAGGGAATGTTTAGTGACTGGATTAGTGAGTCTTTTACGACCGGTAGGCCGCAACCATAAGAGATTAGATATTGATAATGGGTCACAATAAATAGATTCCATAGCTACCCATAGTGGGATTTCACTGGTTGCATGGTATTTATATATTTGTGCCAGATGAGCCACATGGTAATAAGTCGATAAATTATATATACACATTTCTATGTAAAACATGATCAATATCTAGTCTGGAAGAAAAGAGAAAAGTTCTGCAAACAAAACCACAAACCTGTAGTATGGTAATAGAAAACAATAGAATGTTGCAGATGTTTAGAAGACTATCTTACCTTTATAATAGTGGTCTGCCCCCAGTTTGGATCCAGGAACTACCTAAATATTTTTTGCAAATAACATTTTGAGGGGGTTAGTTATGTCCTTTAGCCCCCCAGTTCACAGTGCTTGGACCTGCCAATAGGTAGTTTGAGAAACAAGATCTGTATTATCGGATAGAAGGAGCATGTATGTTTGCACCATACTGGGAAATGTTTTGGGGGCAGGTAAACAGACACCATAAATGTAATTATAAGGTGCAGACTAACCACTGGCAATGCTACTTTGCTGTGCACCATTATCCTGTAAGTTTACAATCTGTACAAAGATGTCTAACATTTCAATAATATAGATTTAGCCTAAATATTATTTAATATTCAATGAATAATTAAATATCCAAATAAGAGAAAAAAATCTACAAACTGAGCACCATAAATAATACCATAGATGATACAATTTGTAGATGAATGTTTACTTTTAAAATATTTATAAGCTTACCTGGACTAGGCCTGAGAAGCACCCAGCCACAAACACTTGATGATTTGCTGGTGGATTCTTCCAGTCTTTACTTGTTGTGTTGGTTAAATAGTATAGGGCATTACTATATGATCCAAATAGAAGGGCATTGCTTACTGCCACACTGCCCACTGGAAAACTCATACCTTTAAAAAACCCTAAAACCTAAATGCAAACAAAAATTGCCTATAAATTAATGGGTTATAATCAGATCCTAAAAATAGAATAGCATTGAACATTGAAGTTGACCTGAAGCAGATTAATGTGAACTTTCCACCATTAAACTCACTTTTTCCTCATTCAGTTACTTCCCCTTCCTCTTTTACACAACCATATACAATTTTTTTTTTTGTTTGCATTTATTTATCTCTTTTTTTTTTTTTTTTGCTGCATTCCCCCTACCACTTCCTTATTGCTCGCCTATGGGTAAGTTGACATCCATACAGGCATGAAATCCAACAATACGTCAACAGTATAAGATAAAAGAAGAGCGCTTCTGGATAACAGCAGAAACCAGAGAGAATGTTCCTAATGAAACAGTTATGTAAATCAAGCTTTTTGCCGCGTACACACGACCGTTTTTAATGTCATTGAAAAAAACGAAGTTTTTCTCGACGTGATTCTTCTCCAGCCTGCCTTGCCTACACACTATCATAAAAAAAAAAATGCTTGAGCAAAGCACGGTGACTAGTGATGAGCCGAACACCCCCGGGTTCGGTTCGCACCAGAACCCGCGAACGGACCGAAAGTTCGAACGAACATTAGAACCCTATTAAATACAATGGATGCGAACGTTCGAATTCTAAAGTGCTAATTATAACAACTATTATGCATGTTATTGTCATAAATAGGGTTTGGGAACCCGGGTTGTGCACCAGGGGACATGTATCAATGCAAAAAGAAGTTTTAAAAACGGTCGTTTTTCGGGAGCAGTCATTTTAATGATGCATAAAGTGAAAAAAAAAAGTCAAATATTCCTTTAAATATCGTACCTGGGGGGTGTCTAAAGTATGCCTGTGAAGTGCCACGTGTTTCCCGTGTTTAGAACTGTCCCTGCACAAAATGACACTTCTAAAGGAAAAAAAAGCCATTTAAAACTGCTTGCGGCTTTAATGTAATGTCTGGTCCCGGTAATATGGATGAAATTCTTTAAGAAAAATGGCATAGCTACCCCATGACCCCCCCCCCCTACCCCAGCCCATTACCAGCCCCTTTGGGTCTTGTATGGATATTAAGGGGAATCCCGCACATAAAATAAAAAAGGCCCTATATACTCTGAACAGCCGTATACAGGCGGTGCATACAAGACAGGGACTGTAGGTTTGTTCTTATGTAGAATCTGTTTGTAATTTTGAACAGGTACATTGTTGAAGTGTAGCTCCAGCCCAAAAATCTATTTTTAAACTTTTTGGGAAACATAGGTAAGGGTTATCACCCCTGTAACATTTGTTTTGCTGTCTGTGCCCCTGTTCAGAACATTTCACCTCACTTTCCGTCCCAATGACAACTGTTTTTGAAATGTGGTGTTTTTCTTGAAACAAGGATTGCTGATAAAGCATCAGTACAGATGAGACCCCTTTCTCCCATATTTATTCTTACAGGAGAGAATTTTCCTTTCTAGGGGTAGATTTCCTCTCACTTCCTGTTGTCTTCTTTCGTTTGCAAGTAGGAGTCGTTTGTAAGTTGGATGTTTGAAAGTAGGGACCTGCCGTATATACTCTGCAGAAATAGGCCCCTTAGTTGTTGGTGTTGGCACAACACTGTAAGCACTCAGTTACTCTTGGTTGGTGCTGGAACGCCCTGCTGTCAACTATTATATCAGGAATTTTAATTACATATAATTGTTGAACAGTGGTAGTAAAAATTGGGGCTTTGATGGTGGTGCTGGTGCCACAACACTGTAAGCCCTGACAGTTACTCTTGGTGGGTGCAGCAATGGGCCCTGCTGTGAATTATTAGATCAAGAATTGTAATTACATGCCCCTTTTGAACAGGGGCTGAAAAATTGGGCCTTTCGTGGTGGTGGTGGTGGTGGCGTTGCCACAAGACTGTAAGCCCTCAGAGTTACTCTTGGTGGGTGCAGCAATGGACCCTGCTGTGAATTATTAGATCAAGAATTGTAATTGCATGCCCCTGTTGAACAGGGGCTGAAAAATTGGGCCTTAGGCACTGGTGGCACAACACTACAACCCCTCACAGATACTGTACTTGGAGCACAGCAATGAGCCCTGTTGCAAAGTATTGCTTCAAAAATTGTAATGACACGCCCCTGTAAAACAGGGGCTGAAAAATTGGGCCTTAGCCACTGGTGGCGGCACCCATAAACAAAAATGATCTTCCAAGCTATCATCATCAATCGTATCATTGAGGACTCGGAGGAGGAGGATAGCCAGTCAACATAACAGCACAGGCACTCAGCATCAGCATCAGTCTTGAAGGGATGTGACATGTTAAAATCAATTAGTCTGTTATATCAGCATCAGGTGTGTGGTAGCTGGTGGTGATCCAAGACTGGTTCATCTTGATGAAAGTCAGTCGATCAACCGAGTCGGTGGACAGGCGCACCCTGTGATCCGTGACAAATCCTCCAGCAGCACTGAATGTGCGTTCCGAAAGAACGCTGGATGCAGGACAGGCCAGTAGCTCAATTGCATACTGTGCAAGCTCTGGCCAGTGATCCATCCTCAAGACCCAGTAAGCCAGAGGATTTTCGGTGGGGAAGGTGTCCAAGTCTGACCTTGCCCCTAGATATTCCTGCACCATGTTTATCAGACGCTGGCGATGGTTGCTGGAACCGATCATACTTTGGGGCTGCGGACTAAAGAATTGTCTGAACGCATCGGTCAGACGGCCACCTTCCCCACCGCTCCTTCTTTGACTGGCCGAAGCCTCAGCAACTCGTTGTCCAGGACCAGGAGTTTGTAACCTCCCAGTCTCTGGGAACGCGTTGCACAGACCTTTCTGCAAGGCCTCCCGGAGTTGTCTCATCCTCTGCTCCCTCTGCGACGGTAACATAAGGTCCGCAACCTTACCCTTGTACCGTGGATCAAGGAGAGTGGCCAGCCAGTAATGGTCCCTCTCCTTGATCCGAAGAATACGAGGATCCTTCCGCAGACTTTGCAGGATCAGGGAGGCCATGCAGCGTAGGTTTGCTGAGGCATTCGCTCCGGAGTCCTCTGGGTCACTAAGGACGACATGATCCGCAGCCACCTCCTCCCAGCCACGTACAAGTCCACTGGTTTCTTGGGACTGTAAATCATCCCTAAAAGACTGCTGCTGATGATGCTGAGTGCCAGCCTCCACCTCCATGCTGACACAATCCTCCTCCTCCTCCTCCTCCTCCTCCTCTTCCTGTGCGATGGGTGGGACAGAAGGAACACTGTCTGGGTAAAGGGGGCCTTGAGAGGCAAGGAAGTCCTCCTCTTCCTGCCTCTGTTCTGCCTCAAGTGCCCTGTCCATTATTCCACGCAGCGTGTGCTCCAACAGGTGGACAAGAGGTACAGTGTCACTGATGCATGCACTGTCACTGCTCACCATCCTCGTGGCCTCCTCAAATGGTGCCAGGACAGTGCATGCATCCCTGATCATGCCCCACTGGCGTGGAGAAAAAAAACCAAGCTCCCCTGACCCTGTCCTGGTGCCGTAGTCGCACAGGTACTCATTGATGGCCCTCTGCTGCGTGTGCAGCCGCTGCAGCATGGCCAACGTTGAGTTCCACCTGGTGGGCATGTCACATATAAGGCGGTTCTTGGGCAGGTTCAACTCCTTTTGCAGCTCAGCCAGGCGAGCACTGGCATTATAAGATCTGCGGAAATGCACACAGACTTTCCTGGCCTGCCTCAGGACATCCTGTAAGCCCGGGTACCTGCCCAAGAACCGCTGCACCACCAGGTTAAGGACGTGAGCCACACAGGGCACATGGGTCAGTTGTCCCTGTCGGAGGGCGGAGAGGAGGTTGGTGCCATTGTCGCAAACCACCATTCCTGGCTTAAGCTGGCGTGGCGTCAACCACCTCTCGGCCTGGCCCTGCAGAGCAGACAGGACCTCTGCCCCAGTGTGGCTTCTGTCCCCCAAACACACCAGCGCAAGCACGGCATGGCATCTTTTTGCCTGCGTACTTGCGTAGCCCCGTGAACGGCTACGGAGCACCGCTGGTTCATAGGACAAACCACAGGAAGAGGCCATGGAGGAAGAAGAAGAGGAGGGGGTGGAGGAGAGAGGTGTGTCACAACCAGTAGTAGCATTTTGGAGGCGTGGCGGTGGGACAACCTCCAACACTACTGCACCTTGTCCTGCATCCTTCCCAGCTGCCAAAAGAGTGACCCAATGGGCCGTGAAAGAAAGGTAACGTCCCTGTCCATGCCTGCTGGACCATGAGTCAGCGGTAATATGCACCTTACCGCTGACCGCCCTGTCCAGCGAGGCCAAGACATTGCCTTCCACATGCCGGTAGAGAGCCGGAATAGCCTTCCGTGAGAAAAAGTGGCGTTTGGGAACCTGCCACTGAGTGGTTGACGTCAGCCTGAAACGCAGAAGCCGGGAAATTACGTCTAAAGGACAGAAAGGGTTTCAGAGTATCTGATAGGCTCCTTCTCCATGCCATAAAATATGAGCCAATATTCAGCCCTTTTATAAAGACTATGGGCATGATGGGGAGAGAAGACTGGGTGAAGACAATAAACGTCAGCAACCAGAATCCAAGAGCACATATCTCACAATACATCCGATGATTCCATTTGTTTAGCTCTGTTGGAGGAGCTATACCATGCGAATATAGACCACAAATCCATTCCCACCCCCTACCAGATGATATGAATGTCATTCACATGCTCTACACCCAGCATTTCATGAGTTCACCATCACCACCCGTTAAACATACAAATTTGAAACCCAAATCCATCTTCTACCTCACCCACTCCATGCATTGAAACCTTTTACCGCATAGTCTATGCTGAGCTTCTTGACATGTGTGTGTCTGCCAAACATAAGAGAGTTTATACCCTCACTCTAGCCAAAAAGAGTTCTCTTGAGAGCCTAAGTAACAACTTTGACTTGGTCATAAAGTCGGCCGACAAAGGAGAGGGTATTGTAGTGCAGGATAGAACTTGGAAGCACGCTGGCTTCTGGCGGACACTAAAGCCCCGTACACACGATCGGATAACCTATGGATTTTCATCCGATGGATTTGTCCATCGGAAATCCGATGAAACTGTTTTTCATCAGTCTTGGCCACACACCATCAGTCAAAAAACCGACCGTTCCAAACGCGGTGACGTAAAACACTGCGATGAGCCGAGAAAAATGAAGTTTAATGCTTCTGAGCATGCGTCGACTTGATTCTGAGCATGCGTGGGTTTTTTAACCAATGGACTTGCCCATAGACGATCGGAAATTCCCATCGGTTTTTTATCCATCGGAAAATTTTAAAACAAGTTCTATTTTTTACAACCAATGGAAAAAAGACCGATGGGTACCATACACGATCAGTTGGTCTGATGAAAACCATCCATCGGACGGTTTTCATCAGTCAAACCGATCGTGTGTACGGGGCTTAACACTTAAATTAAACTTAGTTCTGATCCACTACCTAGATTTACATTAGAAGCCACTGCTCTTGTCAACAATGCCCAAAATGATCACATCATTACCCCACAGGAAGCATCTTTCTTGGTCAGAAATTTCCACTATGCTCTACACCCAGCATTTCATGAGTTCACCATCACCACCCGTTAAACATACAAATTTGAAACCCAAATCAATCTACTACCCCACCCACTCCATGCATTGAAACCTTTTACCGCATAGTCTATGCTGAGCTTCTTGACATGTGTGTGTCTGCCAAACATAAGAGAGTTTATACCCTCACCCTAGTCAAAAAGAGTTTTCTTGAGAGCCTAAGTAACAACTTTGACTTGGTCATGAAGTCGGCCAACAAAGGAGAGGGTATTGTGGTGCAGGATAAAACTGATTATGTCATGGAAGCATGCTGGCTTCTGGCGGACACTAACGCTTACTTTAAACTTAGTTTAGTTCTGGTCCACTACCTAGATTTACATTAGAAGCCACTGCTCTTGTCAACAATGCCCAAAAGGATCACATCATCACCCCACAGGAAGCATCTTTCTTGGTCAGAAATTTCCACTATACTCCCTATTTTTATCTAGCCAAGGTGCATAAAGATCTCACCAATCTCCCTGGTCATCCTATCGTGGCAGCAATGGAGAGCATCACACGTGGCTTCTCTTTATATGTTGATCAATTACTTCAACCCCTTGCCCAGTCATTACAATCGTACATCAGAGATGGTATACATTTATTAGAACTCCTCTCACCTGACACATGGGAGGAATCCTATTATTTGGTATCCCTTGATGTCCAGTCACTTTTTACCTCCATACCGCATGATGTTGGATTGCGTGCTATACTGACTTTTTTATGCGACGATCCCATGCTGAATCCCAGACAGGCCTCGTTCATCTTGGAGGCCACCTCCTTCTGTCTTACCCCCAATTATTTCAAATTTGAAGGAGACTTTTTTTTACAGGTTATGGGACAGCTATGGGGGCCAATTTTGCCCCCTTGTATGCCAATCTCACCATAGGCCTATGGGAATCCTCTTACATCTAGCAAAATAACCCCTTCACAACATCGTGTTCTATGGTAGATATAGCGACAATATCATTATCATCTGGGATGGTTGCAAAACACAGGTACAGGAATTTGTCTCGCATTGCAATACAAACTCCATGGGTCTCTCTTTCACTTCCGTCACGGATAGAGATAGCCTAGCCTCCCAGGATGTAGAAATGTGTCATATAGGCAATCAAATCAATGCATAAAATCACACCAAATTGACAGCTGCCACCACCCCCGGTGGCTTAACAACATCCCTAAGAGTCAATTCTGTCGACTCCGAAGTAATTGTACCCAAACAGCAGACTATGAAAACCAGAGGGAGACCCTAAAAGCCACATTTCATGATAAAGGCTTCCCAACTGATGTTAAAGCAGCATACTTACAGTATAGAGACATGACTACTGTCTCCCCCTGTGCCACTAAAAACTGACCTCAATAACATTCGGTTCATTACCCAGTTCCATTCTGGTCATAGGCAGATGGCACATATCATAAAAAAACATTGGACTTTACTCCTACTTGACGGACATCTGCGTTCAGTTTTGCCAGATAAACCTGTTTGTATATAAAAAAAAGCTGCCAGTATTAAAAGTAAAGTGGCACTTAGTAAACTAAAAATAAATCCCTCACCACCTGGCCTGTTCCTTCCCACCTTTCTGGCCTTAACTGGGATGTTTCAATGGCACAAGCCCCTCTGAAAGACATGCCCTTTTGTCCAAAATAGACAAAGGGAATTCCAGGTAAAAGGCAAAACCTACCCCGTAAAATAATTTTATACGTGTTCTTCAGACTATGTAGTCTACTGCCTCACATGTCCTTGCGGCCTTTTTATGTGGGTTTTACTATAAGGACATTACGCAAACGCTTCAGCGAGCATCACAGTTTCATCACTGAAGGCATGGATATACACAGTGTGCCCAAACATTTTCTGCAATGCCATGACAATTCAACGGCAGGCTTGAAGGTTTGGGTAATTAAAGCCGCGCCCAGAGATCTCCCTGTGGCTGAACGTTTCCGTAAACTGTGCCATAGGGAGACCTACTGGATTTATTCCCTCTGTGTTTTATCTCCTGGTGGGTTAAATGAGTAATTAGAGGTCAACACGTTGTTATAGCCCTCTACCCCTTTATTCACACATTTTACACCCTTTTTTCATCTGTATGGTCGCTGATGTCCATTACATCTGAATTTTCTGTACCTGGATGATTAATCATTTCACCCCCCAGGGCTTGTAGTCTCCCATTTAAATTTGTTTTAGTTTATTGCTGTTTTTTCCACCACATGTGCTGAGTCTTGTAGTCCCACAGATCTTTACGCCCTCCATGTACGCGAATAATGTTTTATTTTCACACACACATATATATATATATATATATATATTTATATATATATATATATATATATGAAAATAAAACATTATTCGCGTACATGGAGGGAGGAAAGATCGGTGGGACTACAAGACTATCTCTCTCTCTCTCTCTCTCTCTCTCTCTATATATATATATATATATATATATATATATATATATATATATATATATATTGTGACAGCAGGAAGGTAAAGTCACCTGGTTGCATCCAGGGGGGTAGATATATTTCTCCCAGATTCAGGCTTTATGCCGACTTATACAACTAGGGAGAGAGTTGATGAAGCCCAGCTGAGGCTAGTGGGCTCATGGATGATTCATACCTCTAGGGAGAGTGCTGGGCGTCGTGCAGGCAGGGAGTTGATGAGACCAGCTGAAGCTTGTCAGCTCGTTTAAGGCCTCTATAAAAACTCCCAGCTTCATTAGGTGTTTGCTCATGCCTGGAACCAGACCTGTGTGGACTGTCTAGGGAGAGTGAACCCCTGTGCGGTGAGACAAAGCCTGTGTGGCTATTTGTTTGGACATTTACTAAACCAGGGACTTAGGGACTAGGACAGCACCAGGCTGATCCCAGTTGTTAGTTTAGGAAACCTGCATGTTTAGTCAGAGGTCAAGCTGACCAGGGTTTATTTTGTTTATGTTTCTTTTTGCTTTGCTGTGTTTTTGTCACTGTAAATAGAGAAATAAACCGCACCCTTTTGATCTTGAAAACCACAACCTCCGTCTGCTGGGCCTGTTTTTGTGTGGGGAGCCCATCCCGGGGGTCACACACACCCGCTGCCGAGCTAACCCCCTCACAGTTGGTGGAGAATGCAGGCAGTTTTTTTTTAAGCCAGCATGGAGGAGATACTGAAACAGCTGGCTCTAGCAAATGCCAATCAACAGCAGACAAATGCAGGTTTGCAAAAGAGCCTTGCAGCCCAGCAACAAGCCCAGCAGCAATCTGAGGCCCGCTTCATAGACCTGTTGCAGAGGCAAGAGCAGAGACTACAACAACAGATGGAAGCAGTAATGCAGCAACGTCCGCAGACCAGTGAGGAAAGCCGTCCCACTAATACCGCGTCATTTGGGGTGAGTCGTTTATTGACAAAAATGACTGGAGAAGATGATCCAGAGGTGTTTTTGACCACATTTGAAAGGACTGCTGAAAGGGAAAAGTGGCCTAAGGATCAGTGGGCTGGACTGCTGGCTCCTCTGTTAACTGGTGAATCGCAGAAAGCTTACTATGACCTAGAGCCTGACCAAGCAAAAGACTATGTGATGCTAAAAGCTGAAATATTGGCAAGGCTGGGTGTCACCCTGGCTGTCCGGGCTCAGCGTGTGCATAACTGGACTTTCCAGCTTGGAAAACCCCCCAGGTCTCAAATGTATGATCTCATTCACCTGAGCAGGAAGTGGCTACAGCCAGAGACTTTGTCCGCATCGGAGATTGTGGAACGTGTTGTGATGGATCGTTTCTTGAGAGCTCTTCCTACCGCCATTCAAAAGTGGGTAAGCCATGGAGACCCAGAAACGGCCGGTAAACTTGTGGATCGTGTAGAGAGATACTTGGCTGCAGAGAACCTGACGGCCTCTTCCAGAGACTCTCGGACTTTCCACCCTAAGACCAGACCATCCCCAGGGGCGGATAAGATGATTCCAAGGGGTGAGGGTGGAGAGAGTGAGAGGGTGGGAGCTCTGCCCAGGGTTTGGCGAGAACAGCCTGGGAAGTCGGGGGCTCAAGAGGCAGCCAAAAGGATTGTTTGCTACCGCTGCCGGCAAGCGGGACATATTGCAGCAAATTGCCCGGTTGTGGAGGAACCCATGCAATGTGACTTTCTGACGGACAGACGTCAGTCGCTGTGTGCGACAGTCGCATGCACTGCCATTCGGGGAACTGAGAAACATTTATGCAAAATGTGTATTAATGGTAGAAATTAGACTTGTGCACAACGGAAAAATTCGTTCCGTTTCGGTTCGTTTCTTTCCGGTCCTGTTGATTCGTAATCATTTGTAATTTTGCTAGACGGGATTTTTCGTGTTCGGACTCATTCGTATTTTTGCAAGCGACATTTTTCGTTGAATTTTTTGTTGCTTTATAATTCGTACTTTCGGTAGAGTACGTTGTTTTTCGTTGATTCTGGACACAACTCCTACTTTCGTAACTTTTTTTGGGTTCGTTGATTCGTAATTTTCCGTGTCTCTCTCACAACGACGCTGCCTATTATGCCTAATGTGCTTCGAATGGATTTGTACTTTTCTAAATACATAGCGGTTATTTGTAACGATTCGAAATCTCGTATTTTACTTTCGTTTTTTACATGCGGCTATAGGCTCCGCCCCTGTACACCATTTTGAGAGGGTTCAGCACGGTGAGGGAGAAGCAGAGAGCAGAGCAGAGTGTTATTGTGCTTCGAATGGATTCAAAATCTCGTATTTTACTTTCGTTTTTTACATGCGGCTATAACCTCCGCCCCTGTACACCATTTTGAGAGGGAGTTCAGCACGGTGTGGGAGAAGCAGAGAGCAGAGCAGAGTGAGTGTTATTGTGCTTCGTATGGATTCGTACATTCGTAACTTTTTCATAACGAATTATGCCGAAGACATTCGGGCATTCGCTATTTGTGGTATAATTTATTTCGGATTCGGTCTTATTCGTAATTGCTTTGTTCGGAAATTCGAATGCTTCCGAATGTCCGAAAGTTGCTAAATTTGGACGAATTTCAATTCGTTACGAAACGAATTGCACAAGCCTAGTAGAAATGTTGTGGTATTACTGGATTCAGGTAGCCTTGTGACCCTGATAAAGGCTGAATTAGTTAAAACAGAGGTCTCTGGGAATAGCAAGGTAGCTGTTATTTGTGTGCATGGGGACACCCGAGAGTATCCAGTGACTACAGTGTGTTTCAAGACCCCCAAAGGTACCCTCTCTCATCCAGTGGGGTTAGTATCTCAATTACCGCATGATGCCATTGTGGGAAGGGATTTTCCGAACTTCTGGGAACTGTGGGATGATCCTGAGCCCCCCACTGGTGCCCCTATGTACCAGGAAGGTGATAGCCAGAACTCCTCTGAGAGTGGTGAGGACTCTCCAGAATTTCCCTTGTCAGTATTGGCAGGCGAGACTCAAGAAACTGGAGAGGAGCCCACCTCCTCAGACGAAAACCTACCGTCTGGAGTTTTCTGATCTTGAGGTTCACAGGGAAAATTTTGCCACAGAACAGTTAAAAGACCCCGCCCTAATAAAGGCACGGGAAAACGTAGTGGAAATAGATGGCGAGTTAGTGAACCCAGATAATACCTGCACTTACCCATACTTCAGCGTAGAGAAGGACCTACTGTATCGGGTGGCAAAAAGGGCAGAAGAAACCGTTGAGCAGCTTGTGGAGCCAAAACCTTACAGGAAGTTGGTGTTGGAGTTGGCCCATGGGCACATTCTTGGAGGTCATCTGGGGACAGAGAAAACCCGAGAGAGGGTATTACAGAGATTCTATTGGCCTGGGGTGATGAAGGACATAGAAAATTATTGTTCCTCCTGCCCTGTGTGTCAGAGGTCGGCCCCGATGCCACATTTCCGTAGCCCGCTGGTCCCTCTACCCATCATTGAGGTCCCGTTTGAGAGGATCGCAATGGATTTGGTAGGTCCTATAATCAAGTCCGCTAGGGGGCACCAGTACATATTAGTTATAATGGACTATGCCACCCGTTATCCAGAAGCGATCCCTCTCCGAAATACCTCGGCCAAAACCATAGCCAAAGAGCTATCTCTTGTTTTTAGCCGGGTGGGTATTTGTAAAGAACTGCTTACGGACCAAGGTACACCCTTTATGTCCCGGGTTATGAAAGAGCTGTGTAAATTGTTCAAAGTGACGCAATTGCGTACGTCTGTGTATCACCCCCAAACCGATGGGCTGGTTGAAAGATTCAACAAAACCCTAAAACAAATGTTGAAGAAAGTGGTGGATAGAGATGGAAAGGATTGGGACTGTCTACTTCCTTATTTGATGTTTGCTATTAGGGAGGTGCCCCAATCCTCTACGGGATTCTCCCCCTTTGAGTTACTGTATGGGAGACACCCAAGAGGGCTGTTGGATATTGCCAAGGAAACTTGGGAAAGTGAGAGTTCTCCCCACAGGAGTGTGATTGAGCATGTCGCCCTGATGCAAGATCGAATTGCACAGGTAATGCCCATCGTGAAGGAACATTTGGCCCAAGCGCAGTTGGCATAGCAGAGAGTGTACAACCGTGGAGCCAAGACCCGTACCTTTTCCCCGGGGGATAGGATATTGGTACTTGTCCCTACGGTTGAAAGTAAATTCCTTGCCAAATGGCAAGGCCCCTACGAGATAATGGAAAAAGTGAGCGAAGTGAATTACAAGGTCAGACAACCAGGAAGGCGAAAGCCCGAACAGATCTATCACGTTAATCTGTTGAAAGCCTGGAGGGATAGAGAGTCCCTAGTCGCAGAAACTTGGTCACCAGCTCAAACTGGTTGCGTGATTCCGGAGGTTGGAATAGCAGCCACCTTGTCACAACCCCAACAACAGGAGGTTAAGGAGTTTGTGCTTCGCAACAAGGAGGTGTTCTCTGAGCTGCCGGGACAAACATCTGGGGTAGAGCATGATATTATTACCCCGCCCGGTGAAAGGGTGAAGTTAAAACCCTATCGGATCCCAGAGGCCCGACGGGAGGCAATACGGGAGGAAGTACAGAAAATGCTGAACTTAGGGGTGATAGAGGAGTCCCAAAGTGATTGGTCTAGTCCCATTGTGTTGGTGCCTAAACCGGATGGGAGCTGGCGATTTTGTAACGATTTTCGTCAGTTGAACAAAGTTACAAAATTTGACACCTACCCCATGCCACGTATAGATGAGTTGATCGACCGGCTGGGAACAGCCCGATACATGACGACTCTTGACCTCACAAAAGGGTATTGGCAAATTCCCCTGGCCAAGTCGGCCAAAGAGAAAACCGCATTTGTAACCCCAGACGGGGCGTTCCAATATAAGAGAATGCCGTTCGGGTTACAGAATGCGCCGGCCACATTCCAGCGGAAAATGGACCAGATACTGAGGCCCCATCGGAAGTATGCTGCGGCTTACCTGGATGACGTAATTGTCCATAGCACAGATTGGGCCTCACATTTGCCAAAAGTGCAAGCAGTCCTAGACTCTATCCGGGAAGCGGGGTTTACGGCTAACCCCAAGAAGTGTACCGTTGGGCAGGAGGAGGCCAAATATCTTGGGTACACCATTGGCAGGGGAGTAATAAAACCCCAACTCAACAAAGTCGAGGCCATCCAGAGTTGGCCACGTCCCAACAGCAAGAAGCAGGTACGAGCCTTTCTGGGAATCGCGGGTTATTATCGGCGCTTCATTCCCCACTTTGCTTCTAAGGCTGTGCCGCTAACCAACCTGACGAAAGGGAAAGGGTCGGTCATGATTAAATGGAGCCCCGAGGCTGAGGCAGCATTCCAATTCTTGAAACAAGCCTTATGTAGCCAGCCAGTGTTGTACTCACCCGACTTCTCTAAAGACTTTGTCATACAAAGTGATGCGTCAGATGTGGGGTTAGGAGCAGTATTGTCCCAGGTCTGGAACGGGGAAGAGCACCCAGTCATTTACCTCAGCAGGAAGTTGAAGTCCCATGAGGTAAATTACGCCACGGTTGAAAAGGAGTGTTTAGCGGTGAAGTGGGCTCTAGATTCCCTTCGGTACTATCTGCTAGGTAGGCACTTTGACATGGTTACGGATCACGCTCCGTTAAAGTGGATGGCTCAAAACAAGGAGACAAATAGAAGAGTGAATAGGTGGTTCCTGGCCCTACAGGAATTCAACTTCACAGTAAAGCATTGCCCTGGCATTCACATGGGGAATGTGGATGCTTTGTCTCGAGTACATGAATGCCTGATGGCTGGTGTTCCAACCCCAAGGTTAAAACAAGAGGGGGGGGTATGTGACAGCAGGAAGGTAAAGTCACCTGGTTGCATCCAGGGGGGTAGATATATTTCTCCCAGATTCAGGCTTTATGCCGACTTATACAACTAGGGAGAGAGTTGATGAAGCCCAGCTGAGGCTAGTGGGCTCATGGATGATTCATACCTCTAGGGAGAGTGCTGGGCGTCGTGCAGGCAGGGAGTTGATGAGACCAGCTGAAGCTTGTCAGCTCGTTTAAGGCCTCTATAAAAACTCCCAGCTTCATTAGGTGTTTGCTCATGCCTGGAACCAGACCTGTGTGGACTGTCTAGGGAGAGTGAACCCCTGTGCGGTGAGACAAAGCCTGTGTGGCTATTTGTTTGGACATTTACTAAACCAGGGACTTAGGGACTAGGACAGCACCAGGCTGATCCCAGTTGTTAGTTTAGGAAACCTGCATGTTTAGTCAGAGGTCAAGCTGACCAGGGTTTATTTTGTTTATGTTTCTTTTTGCTTTGCTGTGTTTTTGTCACTGTAAATAGAGAAATAAACCGCACCCTTTTGATCTTGAAAACCACAACCTCCGTCTGCTGGGCCTGTTTTTGTGTGGGGAGCCCATCCCGGGGGTCACACACACCCGCTGCCGAGCTAACCCCCTCACAATATATATGTAGCGGGGGGTCTAAATCTAGGGGGAGCACCTGGGTGGTAGTATGATCCAGGATGTACCAATCATGAGAGGGGTTAGACCATTTAAGTCGTGGAGGACTTTGGTGGTGTGCTATTCTCCTTGACCTGTGGGTGGCGATGTTGTCCCAAGTCGAGGTAGAACCACTGCCGCAGTGCTGCACCCTTTTTGTCCTGCTCTGATGGGCTGAAAGCTGTGGAGACTTTCCTTGGAAGGGACTCTGAATTGATTGGGTCCCAACAGGAATTCATTTTGGATTTATTGAGATATGCCATGACCCATAATTACTTCTGGTTTGGAGGAACTCATTACCTCCAGGACAGAGGGGTCGCCATGGGCGCCAAATTTGCGCCCAGCATGGCTAATCTCTTTATGGCCAAATGGGAGGAGGATGTTGTCTATACCAATAGGAGACCGGAGTTGATCTTTTGGGGTCGCTATATAGACGACATCCTCCTCCTATGGGATGGGGACTTGGCATCTCTCACTTCCTTTATGCAATATCTTAATGTTAATCCATTGGGCATTGTGTTGGATTTTGTGATGAGCACCGATAACATTAATTTCTTAGATCTCAACATCCGAGTCATGAATGGTGCTTTTCACATATCCACCTTTTTCAAGAGCACGGATCGCAATGGCTACATTGGACAGGGTAGTTGCCATCACCCCTCTTGGTTAAAATCTGTCCCCAAGAGTCAATTTCTTCGCTTGAGGCGGAATTGTACCTTGAAAGAAGATTTCATTCTACAGGCTAATGTTTTGAAAAAGAGATTTATAGAAAAGGGCTATCGAATTAGCGACCTTGATACTGTAATTGATGAAATAAATAATATAGATCGGACTTCTATTCTTCAGAGCAAAGTCAAGGCACCTTCGAATGACAAGTACAATTTTGCCATGGTTACTACCTTTTCACAACAATATGGTGATATTAAGAGAATCTTTGCCAAACATTGGAGCGTTGACAAATTTCTGGATCCGGTTCTTCCTGATCGACCCCAGATAGTTTTTAGGGGTGTTCCTCCCCTTAAGCTTCAAGTCGCTCCCAACATTCTGGATGCTCCTAACAGAGTATCGTTTTCCCAGAAATCTAAAGGGTACTATCCATGTCATAATTGCAATGTATGTGCCATCAACAAAGACAGGAGGAGAAAAATATGCCAGTTCAATTCTCATACCACTGGCAGGGTTTATGATATTAACACCTTCATTACCTGCACATCTTTGAACGTGGTTTACCTCCTGATTTGTCCTTGTGGTCTTCAGTACGTAGGACGTACTACGCGTGCGATGCATGTTCGCGTTAATGAACATATCACGAACATTAGGAAAGGTTTTCCTAAGCACACGGTGTCCAGACATTATTTGGAGTGTCATAAAAAGAATCCTAAAGGCACCACTTTTTTGGCCATCGACCGTTTTAATCCTCATTGGCGGGGTAGTATGTCCGAGCGAGAGATTTCCAGGCTTGAAACTCGCTGGATATACGACCTCAAATGCTACACCCCTTTCGGCATGAATGTCGATTGGGATGTGAATTGTTTTGTAAACAATAGCTAGTGTCTGTGTTGTGTGTTTCATGCCACTAGTGGGCAGGGCGTGTACACATACACAGTCATAGCTATATGTGTATATTTTATTTTATTTCATTTTACACATATATATATATATATTTTTATTGTCCCATTGATATTTTCTTCATTATATACCTTTTGGGACCTGGTATTTGAAACACCAATCGATTGTATATTTGACATGTTTGTATACTTGATTTGGTTGTTTTGAGGTAAATGTGTACCGTATTTATCGGCGTATAACACGCACTTTTTTCCCCTTAAAATCGTGGGTGCGTGTTATACGCCGATACCCACTGATCCCTGCGATCTCCGCTGACTGAGCGGAGCGCAGCGATCGCCGCCGAGATACACATAGCCGAGTGTACTCGGCTATACTCGGCTTTTCTCGGCTCTGCTCACAGTCACGCCCAGTCCCGCCATTGGACCTGTGATATGTCCATCATAGGGCGGGACTCGGCGTGACTGTGAGCGAAGCCGAGAAAAGCCGAGTATAGCCGAGTACACTCGGCTATGTGTATCTCGGCTCTGCCCAGTCCCTGCGTTCTCGGCGGCGTTCGCCCCGCTCCGCCCAGTCTCTGCGGCGATCTCGGCGGCGCCAATTTTGAAAACTGGGGCAAGGCTGCACTGGACACTGGGCAAAGGCTGCACTTAGCAAAGGCTGCACTGGACACTGGGCAAAGCTGCACTGGACACTGGGCAAAAGCTGCACTGGACAAAGCTGCACTGGACACTGGGCAAAGGCTGCACTGGGCAAAGGCTGCACTGGACACTGGGCAAAGGCTGCACTGGGCAAAGGCTGCACTGGACACTGGGTAAAGCTGCACTGGACACTGGGTAAAGCTGCACTGGGCACTGGGCAAAGCTACACTGGGCAAAGGCTGCACTGGGCAAAGGCTGCACTGGACACTGGGTAAAGCTGCACTGGACACTGGGCAAAGCTACACTGGGCAAAGACTGCACTGGGCAAAGGCTGCACTGGACACTTGGTAAAGCTGCACTGGGCAAAGGCTGCACTGGACACTGGGCAAAGGCTGCCCTGGACACTGGGCAAAGGCTGCACTGGACACTGCTGGCAAGGCTGCACTGACAAGGCTGCAACGGACACTGGTAAGGCTGCATTTAAATGTAAGTTTTTTTTTTCCTTAAACTTCCCTCCTAAAAGTTTTTTTCCCTAAAATTCCCTCCTAAACTTGGGGTGCGTGTTATACGCCGGTGTGTGTTATACGCCGATAAATACGGTAATTATGTTATTTTTCACTAGGGGGCACATTCTCCCTTTTCTCCACATTTTGATTGCAGGGGTTTTTTGGCTGATTGTGAGCCTCCCCTTTTTCCTCCCTTCAGCCAGATGCTCTTATCGTGATCTATTTGTGGAGACACATATATATATCTGTTTGATATTTTCATCTGTTCATTACATTTGTTAATGTTGATCGGTATAGGAATAACATTGTATTCACATGAGCAGTTGGATTCACTGCTATTTTAGCTTTGCTCTATGTACATGTCCTTGATTTCATTGGAGAGCGCGTCTATCCAATGTTTGCGCTTCACTGACATCACTTCTGGTTTCGGCGAATGAACACGCTAACTGGAAGTGGATGTTTTTTGTGTGTGGAGCGCATTTTTTCATTGTTTGCGCTTCACTGACGTCATTTCCGGTTTCGGCGGCTGGATCCGCTGACTGGATATGGATGTCTATAGAGTGAGATTATCCTCCTATCAGAATAGGAGTTTCCATCCACTTCCGGGGGACGCAGAGTCTGTTTGTCCTTCCCGGGAATTGAATGTTGATTATTCACAGGTTCTGTTCTTTCTGTGGTAATTATCGCCGTTTGGTGTATGTGCTATGAACTGGACTTTTAACATCAGCATGTCCGCACTGTGCAGGTGCGGCCAATGTTTGTATAATGTTTCTAATTACTTCAGCTGTTTAGCCCTGCTGCTTTGTCATTGGTTAACAGGACTGGGTTTTTGGGTATTTATGTGGGCGTGCTTGTATCATTGGCCACGCCTCTGATGATATCCACATAGGATGAAACATGTCAGGCTGGCCGATGCAAGCACGCTGAGAGCCGCGGAACTGTTTTTTATATGCCTTGATGTTTTCTGCTATCTGTAAGTAGACTACAATAAATGTTTGTGCCTTTTACCTATGGGCTTCACTATGCTGCCTTTTTTTCTTTACATTGGGTAAAATTTTCTGGCTGAGATTTGCTCTACACGCATATTCGCCTGCTGAGATTTGGAAATTTCCTTGATGTTGGTCTTTTCTATGATTACCTGATCTGGAGTTTCTGCTGTCATTGTTTGACCCTCTACATCATTTGAATACATTGTCTACTTATTTCCACTTTCTGGTAAGCAGATTGTGAGCACGTTGGTGTGGTGTGCTTCAAAAACCTTTTTGCACACTGAAGTTTGGTGGTGGGACTACATCATTTTCACGTTCATCCAATATTGATTGGTTTCAATTTTTTGGACTCTTTTCACTTTTTTATATAGCGCTGCATTTTGGACTTTATTATTTGTGTTTGCTATCTACAGACTGTGCTAGCTGCTATTTATTCATTTACATTTATATTTCATTTCACTATTAGCGCAGATATTTTTCACTGTTTATATTTTGTATTTCGATATTTGATATTTGCTGCTTACTGTTTTTCATTAACATGGACATATTCGATTTTCGCAATTCACGATCTTTGAACTTTAAAGATATTTTCAACAATGTGGAGGTTCAACAAAATCTCGACGTTGGGGGTCTCTTTGTCCGTTTGAAGAATTTAATGGTCTCAGAGATCCATGGCCATTGGGACATAGCTTTCCTAGAAAAATACTTGGATGACACTATGGTCCTTAGGAGCCTTAGATTTGAAATCGCCCCACAAGAGGATGAAACATACCTCTTGGGTTGGTTTAAATATTTCAACGATGTGGGTCTAGACCTATTACGATTTCTAATTACCAGGAAGAGACGTAAATTGGTCAAATTAGATGAGGAGATATCCGAGGTCAAGGAAAAATTATCCTCTTATAAGGATTCGGAGGAATATAAAAATAAATCCGAATCTCTGAAAAAGGTCCTTGAAAAAGAGGACCTTGATCAGAAGATAAAAAAGAAAAAGAAGTTTACCAGGGATCTGGAGGATTACACCAGTAGTCAGGTGTTTAAATGGCAGGTCAAGAGATTGGCCCAAGCTGAGGGAGGAGTAGGGCGCTCCTCTGGGCCTGCCATACAACCAAAACCTCCAGTTCCAGCTGCTTTGCGTATCCATCATAATGCAAACACTGCAAATACCACCCATACACCTAGAGGGAGCTGGAGGCGAGTGCTCTAGGTATATGGGTGGTTAATAACAACCATAAGCCTACATCCTACAGGCACCCTTATAATAAGGGAGCTCATCCAAGAAATCAAGGACATGTTCATCATGATCATCCACGGGGTGATCACTATGAAGATTTTCCAGTATATAATCAATATGCACCTTTGGAAGATTACCAGGGGGAGTATGATGATTATGATGAACAGGGTTTCGATTATCGTTATATTGTTCAACATCCCTCTGGTCCTAATCCAAGAAATACATGTCCAGAACGTAAACAATCTGGTTGGGATAGTCCAAGGCCCTATTCACCTAGGAGACCATATCCCTCTAATCAGGGTCCCTCCCACCATTCAGGTCCGTCAGGTTCATCAGCCCCCTCTTCTTCTTTTTTTCCCAGGGTCCCACAGAAAGACAAGAGGGGGAGAGAACCAGGAGAGGGACCAGAGGGGGGAGGAGGAGCCGATCGAAAAAGGCAAAGAGTGTAAGGGATGCCGGCATTTTCAATCTTAGTAAACAGACACTCACAGATAACGAAAAATTTGTGTTGGGTCATGGATTGAAATTTGCCCCGGATAAACCCTTGAACAAATTTGGAGCTTTTATGGATATTCAAAAATATATTCATAAGGTCAATATCAAAAGATATTTTTTGACCCAGAAAGTTGCTACTTCTTTGGAGGACACCAATGGAGTGAGACATTCGGGGCTTTCTAATGCTTCTCTTTTCAACCCACCTGGGTTTATACCCCCATCCGTTTCAGTTTTCAAGGAACTTGTCCTAAAAGACCTTGACCAACTAAAAATTAAGAGAAATTATCAGGACTCTCGCTTTTGTGAGGGATTAAAATCCCTGAAAGAGAGAAGTGACATTATTGTCCGTCCTGCTGACAAGGGGTGATGGATAAAAGTGCTTACATTTTAGAAATGGAAAGAATATTATCAGACACTGAAACCTATTTACCATTAAACCATGATCCCATTTTTAAATATAAACGGGAACTCACATCCCTTGTAGAGAAGGGTTATGTGAATAACCTTCTAAATAAAAAAGAGAAGGATTTCTTGATTCCGCTGGCCCCCAGAAGGCCAGTTATGTATTTCCTTCCCAAGGTGCATAAGAGTTTAATCAACCCCCCTGGGAGGCCCATTATTAGCGGGTTGGACTCTGTCACTTCTCATATCGGTAAATATATAGATGGATTTTTACAGCCTTTAGTGTCTAGTACACCATCTTATATCAAGGATTCTGCACAAGTAATCCGAACCTTTGAGAGTTTGGAGTGGAGGGATGGTTACATCTTGGCCACCGCTGATGTGGCCTCCCTCTACACCAGTGATTCTCAACCAGGGTTCCGTGGAACCCTAGGGTTCCTCCAGAGGTTGCTAGGGGTTCCTCCAGCATTGGGCAATTTCTGCCTCTCAGATCATTTCCTACTGACACCATTGATCTTTTTAGCTATCTGTAAGGAGGTAATTCTTCCCAATGACCACAAGTATAAGGACCATCCTTCCCGAATCTACTCACCTGGAGCGGTAACTCCCTTTCCCGACCATCACACAAAGGTATCATGAATTGTAGATTTCAAATTTTTAGCAGGGGTTCCCCGAGACCGAAGAACTATTTCAAGGGTTCCTCTGTGTTGAAAAGGTTGAGAAAGGCTGCTCTACACTATCATCTCTCATTCTGATGGGCTGAAAGCTGTGGAGACTTTCCTTGGAAGGGACTCTGAATTGATTGGGTCCCAACAGGAATTCATTTTGGATTTATTGAGATATGCCATGACCCATAATTACTTCTGGTTTGGAGGGACTCATTACCTCCAGGACAGAGGGGTCGCCATGGGTGCCAAATTTGCGCCCAGCATGGCTAATCTCTTTATGGCCAAATGGGAGGAGGATGTCGTCTATACCAATAGGAGACCGGAGTTGATCTTTTGGGGTCGCTATATAGACGACATCCTCCTCCTATGGGATGGGGACTTGGCATCTCTCACTTCCTTTATGCAATATCTTAATGTTAATCTGTGACAGTGGGGTCACTTTGGACACAGGGTGAATAAAAGAAACCCCCGATATGGTCTGTGATAGCCATATTCAAGGCTGTATATACATTGTATATAGATTGGATGTATACTGTGTGTGGGGGTTATGTAATCATTGCTGTGAGGAATTAAGGTGTTTTGCATTCTATTGTTCATTAAGTCTGTCCTTGTGTGTATTGTAGAATGCCAGACAGACTGGCTGCCAACCCTTTGTGAGAAGATGTGTATTGTGTGGGATCTTTTGAAGCCTAGCTGATGTCAGGATGAGGTGTTGAGTCTTGGGATGTGTGGGTGGAGCTGGGCCCTTGTTCATGTTAAATCATGTGTATTGAATTGTGTATAAAGTTACAATGTTTCTCAATAATAAAGTGATTCCTATTACAGAAGAAGACAGAGTGCGTCTCGTTTTCTTCCAGAGGGATTGGTTCCTATGGGAAAGGGTCGTTTAGCTGTGGATATTGGTAGCGAGTGGATGTGTGTCTAGGAGAGGGAACATCGTAAACGGCGTTTTACTCCTTGATATTGGGGTGCTGTTACATTGGTTGGCAGCAGAGGGATTTTCCCTCCAGTTCCTGGGACACTCCAAGCCACCACAGTGAATGACCAGCTATGCAGCCTGCAGGAAAGTCACGCTGAAAGACTTACTTGAGAGCCGTGATGGACCAGAGAGATGGTGATGCAGGACCCCGGTCAGTTGAAGATTTGTTTCAGCAACGAGTGCGACAGCGGTTGGCATTATATGGTGCTAACCCATCAGAGACCACCATTCAGGAAGCCATTAGAGGCATCCAGCTGCAGGATGCGCGACAAAAGAGAGAACTAGAGCGGCAACATGAGTGGAGAATGGCGGAAATACGACAATCGGAGATCGCCTACAGACAGCTGCTAGAATCTGTTTAGCAGCAGGGTGGGGCTCCCTTTGCCTGGGACTATCAGGAAATACCAGTTGACAACTATGAAATCCTGGCTGAAGAATCAGCAGTGGAAAATCTGAAGATTGCCACCCCTAAAGCCGAAGTGGATGATATGGAGTTCCAGGGAGCTAGCCTGGCTGAAGAATCGGCAGTGGAAAAGCTGAAGATTGCCCTCCCTAAAGCCGAAGTGGATGATACGGAGTCCCAGGGAGCTAGCCTGGCTGAAGAATCGGCAGTGGAAAAGCTGAAGATTGCCACCCTTAAAGCCGAAGTGGATGATATGGAGTTCCAGGGAGCTAGGGCAGTTGGCTCATCTCCCCAGCCACTGATTACAGAAGGTATGGACTTAAGGGACTGTTCAGAGGATGTTATGGATTATGCATCGCCTGCCCAAGTACTGGCAGCAGGACAGAGTACTACAGACCCCTGCTCTACACCCGTGGCAGTTTTGGAGGCCCGAGTTGAGAAGGTGATGGTTCCTCTTTCCGAGTGGATTTCAGAGATGCAGGGAGGAGAAGCAGCCATTTTCCCTCCCCAACAGCTAGCCAGAGCAGATGGTGTGGAGTCCCCAGCAGAAGTGCTGGCAACAGGGCAGAGTGATAACAACCTCTGCCCAGCACCGGAAACAACTGGGGAGTTTCAGGGAGCCGGGGCAGTTGGCCCCTCTCTCCAGCAACAAGCTGAGGTGGTAAAGCTTTTACCCCCAGCTGAATCACTGGCAGCAGGGCAGAATGCTACTGGCCTCTGCACACAACTGCCACTTGAGCGGATATCGGTGGATGGGACTGCGGTCTCCACTCACAGCAACCCAGCAGAAGAGCTGGCAACAGAGCCGAGTACCACGGGCCTCGGCTCTCAACTAACAGAAGAGGGAGTTCCTGTGGTAGTAGATGGGACTTCAGTCCTCACTGACACAACCCCAGAAAATGGTGTGACACTGAGACAGGAGGATGTCAGCCTTGCTTTGCAAGCACTGGGGGACTTCCACCTACCACAAGTGGATGGGACTTCAGTCTCCACTTGTATACCCCAGAGATGCCAGGCAGTCGACCCAGATCCCCAACAGCATGACGGACTGAGCCCAGTCACTCTGTCTTCTCCCCAGCGGCGGGTATGTTCTCTGAGAGAGGCAGAGGTTGGCTGGGTAAGTAATGCTCTGCTTGGAGCAATTCATTTGTGGTACTGGGTAGATACCAGCATTGGAAGAATGGACCCATGGACTAACTTCGGAGTAGACCCGTCTGGGGTCCCCTCCTCTGTTAGTCCCCTGCCGAAAGGGGAGATGTGTGACAGTGGGGTCACTTTGGACACAGGGTGAATAAAAGAAACCCCCGATATGGTCTGTGATAGCCATATTCAAGGCTGTATATACATTGTATATAGATTGGATGTATACTGTGTGGGGGGGTTATGTAATCATTGCTGTGAGGAATTAAGGTGTTTTGCATTCTATTGTTCATTAAGTGTGTCCTTGTGTGTATTGTAAAGTGCCAGACAGACTGGCTGCCAACCCTTTGTGAGAAGATGTGTATTGTGTGGGATCTTTTGAAGCCTAGCAGACGTCAGGATGAGGTGTTGAGTCTTGGGATGTGTGGGTGGAGCTGGGCCCTTGTTCATGTTAAATCATGTGTATTGAATTGTGTATAAAGTTACAATGTTTCTCAATAATAAAGTGATTCCTATTACAGAAGAAGACAGAGTGCGTCTCGTTTTCTTCCAGAGGGATTGGTTCCTATGGGAAAGGGTCGTTTAGCTGTGGATATTGGTAGCGAGTGGATGTGTGTCTAGGAGAGGGAACATCGTAAACTGCGTTTTACTCCTTTATATTGGGGTGCCGTTACATAATCCATTGGGCATTGTGTTGGATTTTGTGATGAGCACCGATAACATTAATTTCTTGGATCTCAACATCCGAGTCATGAATGGTGCTTTTAACATATCCACCTTTTTCAAGAGCACGGATCGCAATGGCTACATTGGACAGGGTAGTTGCCATCACCCCTCTTGGTTAAAATCTGTCCCCAAGAGTCAATTTCTTCGCTTGAGGCGGAATTGTACCTTGAAAGAGGATTTCATTCTACAGGCTAATGTTTTGAAAAAGAGATTTATAGAAAAGGGCTATCGAATTAGCGACCTTGATACTGTAATTGATGAAATAAATAATATAGATCGGACTTCTATTCTTCAGAGCAAAGTCAAGGCACCTTCGAATGACAAGTACAATTTTGCCATGGTTACTACCTTTTCACAACAATATGGTGATATTAAGAGAATCTTTGCCAAACATTGGAGCGTTCTAAAAAATGACAAATTTCTGGGTCCGGTTCTTCCTGATCGACCCCAGATAGTTTTTAGGGGTGTTCCTCCCCTTAAGCTTCAAGTCGCTCCCAACATTCTGGATGCTCCTAACAGAGTATCGTTTTTCCAGAAATCTAAAGGGTACTATCCATGTCATAATTGCAATGTATGTGCCATCAACAAAGACAGGAGGAGAAAAATATGCCAGTTCAATTCTCATACCACTGGCAGGGTTTATGATATTAACACCTTCATTACCTGCACATCTTTGAACGTGGTTTACCTCCTGATTTGTCCTTGTGGTCTTCAGTATGTAGGACGTACTACGCGTGCGATGCATGTTCGCGTTAATGAACATATCACGAACATTAGGAAAGGTTTTCCTAAGCACACGGTGTCCAGACATTATTTGGAGTGTCATAAAAAAAATCCTAAAGGCACCACTTTTTTGGCCATCAACCGTTTTAATCCTCATTAGCGGGGTAGTATGTCCAAGCGAGGGATTTCCAGGCTTGAAACTCGCTGGATATACGACCTCAAATGCTACACCCCTTTCGGCATGAATGTTGATTGGGATGTGAATTGTTTTATAAACAATAGCTAGTGTCTGTGTTGTGTGTTTCATGCCACTAGTGGGCAGGGCGTGTACACATACACAGTCATAGCTATATGTGTATATTTTATTTTATTTCATTTTACACATATATATATATTTTTATTGTCCCATTGATATTTTCTTCATTATATACCTTTTGGGACCTGGTATTTGAAACACCAATCGATTGTATATTTGACATGTTTGTATACTTGATTTGGTTGTTTTGAGGTAAATGTGTAATTATGTTATTTTTCACTAGGGGGCACATTCTCCCTTTTCTCCACATTTTGATTGCAGGGGTTTTTTGGCTGATTGTGAGCCTCCCCTTTTTCCTCCCTTCAGCCAGATGCTCTTATCGTGATCTATTTGTGGAGACACATATATATATCTGTTTGATATTTTCATCTGTTCATTACATTTGTTAATGTCGATCGGTATAGGAATAACATTGTATTCACATGAGCAGTTGGATTCACTGCTATTTTAGCTTTGCTCTATGTACATGTCCTTGATTTCATTGGAGAGCGCGTCTATCCAATGTTTGCCCTTCACTGACATCACTTCCGGTTTCGGCGAATGAACACGCTAACCGGAAGTGGATGTTTTTTGTGTGTGGAGCGCATTTTTTCATTGTTTGCGCTTCACTGACGTAATTTCCGGTTTCGGCGGCTGGATCCGCTGACCGGATATGGATGTCCATAGAGTGAGATTATCCTCCTATCAGAATAGGAGTTTCCATCCACTTCCGGGGGACGCAGAGTCTGTTTGTCCTTCCCGGGAATTGAATGTTGATTATTCACAGGTTCTGTTCTTTCTGTGGTAATTATCGCCGTTTGGTGTATGTGCTATGAACTGGACTTTTAACATCAGCATGTCCGCACTGTGCAGGTGCGGCCAATGTTTGTATAATGTTTCTAATTACTTCAGCTGTTTAGCCCTGCTGCTTTGTCATTGGTTAACAGGACTGGGTTTTTGGGTATTTATGTGGGCGTGCTTGTATCATTGGCCACGCCTCTGATGATATCCACATAGGATGAAACATGTCAGGCTGGCCGATGCAAGCACGCTGAGAGCCACGGAACTGTTTTTTATATGCCTTGATGTTTTCTGCTATCTGTAAGTAGACTACAATAAATGTTTGTGCCTTTTACCTATGGGCTTCACTATGCTGCCTTTTTTTCTTTACATTGGGTAAAATTTTCTGGCTGAGATTTGCTCTACACGCATATTCGCCTGCTGAGATTTGGAAATTTCCTTGATGTTGGTCTTTTCTATGATTACCTGATCTGGAGTTTCTGCTGTCATCGTTTGACCCTCTACATCATTTGAATACATTGTCTACTTATTTCCACTTTCTGGTAAGCAGATTGTGAGCACGTTGGTGTGGTGTGCTTCAAAAACCTTTTTGCACACTGAAGTTTGGTGGTGGGACTACATCATTTTCACGTTCATCCAATATTGATTGGTTTCAATTTTTTGGACTCTTTTCACTTTTTTATATAGCGCTGCATTTTGGACTTTATTATTTGTGTTTGCTATCTACAGACTGTGCTAGCTGCTATTTATTCATTTACATTTACATTTATATTTCATTTCACTATTAGCGCAGATATTTTTCACTGTTTATATATATATATATATATATATATATATATATATATGAAGCGGGGGGTCTAAATCTAGGGGGAGCACCTGGGTGGTAGTTTGATCCAGGATGTACCAATCATGAGAGGGGTTAGACCATTTAAGTCGTGGAGGACTTTGGTGGTGTGCTATTCTCCTTGACCTGTGGGTGGCGATGTTGTCCCAAGTCGAGGTAGAACCACTGCCGCAGTGCTGCACCCTTTTTGTCCTGCTCTGGCGGTGGTACAGCGGGGCGGGGAACCTGCTGTGGCTGCTGGAGGAGGAGATAAAAAGGGGGAGACGCCCTCGCCACGGGGTCTTCTTGCTATCCCGCGCCCAGGCACCCTAGGCCTGGGTGCTGGCGGTCCGGAGTTCCGGCCCAGGTGCCCATGGCCTGGTCGGAGCAGTGTTGGCATCCATCTCAGGCACCTTAAGCCTGGGGTGAGGTACTACATCGGAGGCCTGGGGCCCAGTGGTAACTCCCTTGGAGGGACATCTTCCCCCTGACAGGGGCCGCAACGCAGCGAAGGTACTCCAGTTCATGTTCTCTGGAGTCGCTGGTAGAGACTCCAAAGATTCAAGTTCTCTCTCAAGCCGATGGCTGTAGCAACCGCTGGTGAAACCACAGTGGTTTAGTTTGATTGTTAGGACTGTGCCTCGACCTGCTCACCCCACCATATTGAACTGTTTTATGGGTCCCAACCAGTCGGCTGGCAAAGGACTGTTTATTCGTGTGCTATAATAAACAAGAGTTGGACCCTTATCGGTGTGTGGTACTCTTGTTAATGGGAGCGAAGGGGAGTGTCAGCACAACAGACTTGGCTCTTAAAGAAGCACACAGGCCCGAGGAGAACAACAGGTACTGGCCTTCACCTCACCCTCTGCAATGGGGAGGACATGGGCCGTAGCGCATCTCACTCTCGCATACAAGATACCCCTAGATAAGAGCTATCGGATAACCGATTCACAAGAGAAGGGAGTGAGGCCGCTACATATATATATATATATATATATATATACACACACACACACATATACATACACACACAGTTGTGCTCATAAGTTTACATACCCTGGCAGAATTTATGCTTTCTTGGCCATTTTTCTGAGAATAAGAATGATAACACAAAAACATTTCTTTCACTCATGGCTAGTGTTTGGCTGAAGCTATTTATTATCAATCAACTGTGTTTACTCTTTTTAACCACTTCCCGCCCGGCCTTTAGCAGATTGACGGCCGGGAAGTTTTTCTGTTATCCTGACTGGGCGTCATAGCGCAGCGGTCGCGAGTGCGGCGTGTCAGTCTGACACGCCGCATCTCCGATCAAGAAAAGGAGCCTCTGTCAGAGGCTTTTTACTTGATCAGCTGTGACCAATCACAGCTGATCATCGCGTGAACCAGGAAGTGCCGGTAAACAGCATTCCTCTGTTCGCGCTGACAGGAGCGCTGATCAGCAGCTCTCCCTGTCAGGGGGGGGTCTGTGCTGATAATCAACACATTGATTATCAGCACAGCCCCCTCAGATCTGCCAGTCAGCTACCAATCAGTGCTCAGCAGTGCCCCCATTATAATGTCTGCCAGTGCCCACCACAGTACCAATCAGTGCCCACCACAGTGCCAATCAGAGCCCACCACAGTGCCAACCAATGCCCAGCAGTAACACCTGTCAGATACTAATCAGTACCTCATCATCAGTGCTGCCCATCAGTGCCAATTAGTACCACCTATCAGTGCCGCCTGTCAGTGCCCATCAGTGCCGCCTATCAGTGTCCATCAGTGCTGCATATCAGTGCCGCCTATTGGTGCCCATCAGTGCTGCATATCAGTGCCGCCTATCAGTGCCCATCAATTCTACATATCAGTGCCGCCTCATCAGTGCCCGTCAGTGAAGGGGAAAACAGAATTTATTTTTCCCAATTTTTTTTTTTTTTTTTAGTTTGTTTAGCAAAAAATAAAAACCCCAGAGGTGATCATATACCACCAAAAGAAAGCTCTATTTGTGGGAAGAAAATTATAAAAATTTTGTTTGGGTACAGTGTTGCATGACCGCGCAATTGTCATTCAAAGTGTGACAGCGCTGAAAGTGGAAAATTGTCCTGGGCAGGAAGAGGCGATAGTGCCTGGTATTGAAGTGGTTAAATCATAATGACAACATAAACTACACAAAGGACCCTGATCAAAAGTTTGCATACCCTGGTGATTTTGGCCTGGTAACATGCACACAAGTTGACACAAAGGGGTTTGAATGGCTATTAAAGGTAACCATCCTCACCAGTGATCTGTTTGCTTGTAATTAGTGTGTGTATAAAAGGTCAATGAGTTTCTGGACTCCTGACAGACCCTTGCATCTTTCATCTAGTGCTGCACTGACGTTTCTGGATTCTGAGTCATGGGGAAAGCAAAAGAAATGTCAAAGGATCTGCGGGAAAAGGTTTTTGAACTGTATAAAACAGGAAAGGGATATAAAACGATATCCAAGGAATTGAGAATGCCAATCACCAGTGTTCAAACTCTAATCAAGAATGAGGGGTTATGTAGACCAAATAAAATTTCAGCCACAACTGCCAGGAAAATTGTTCGGGATGCAAAGAAAAACCTTCAAATAACTTCAGGTGAAATACAGGACTCTCTTAAAACATGTGGTGTGGCTGTTTCAAGATGCACAATAAGGAGGCACTTGAAGAAAGATGGGCTTCATGGTCGAGTCGCCAGAAGAAAGCTATTACTACGCAAATGCCACAAAGTATCTCGCTTACAATACAGCACAGAGATAAGCCTCAAACAAAGTCATTTGGCCACAACCATAAATGCTACATTTGGAGAGGAGTCAACTCAACGAGGTCTATTATAAAAGGTACGAAGGTGGGTCGCTGATGTTTTGGGGATGTGTGAGCTACAAAGGCACAGGAAATTTGGTCAAAATTGCTGGCAAGATGAATGCAGTATGTTATAAAAAAATACTAGAGGAACATTTGCATTCATCAGCCAGGAAGCTGCGCATGGGACGTACTTGGACATTCCAACATGACAATGATCCAAAACACAAGGCCAAGTCAACCTGTCATTGGCTACAGCAGAATAAAGTGAAGGTTCTGGAGTGGCCATCTCAGTCTCCTGACCTCAATATCATTGAGCCACTCTGGGGAGATCTCAAACGTGCAGTTCATGCAGACAGTCCAAGGATTTCCAGGAGCTGGAGGGTTTTTGCCAAGAGGAATGGGAAGCTTTACAATCTGAGAAGATAAAGAGCCTCATCCACAAATACCACAAAACACTTCAAGCTGTCATTGATGTTAAAGGGGGCAATACACAGTATTAAGAACTGGAGTATGTAAACTTTTGATCAAGGTCATTTGGGTAGTTTCTGTTGCCATTATGATTTAAAAATAGTAAACACAGTTGATTGATAATAAATGGCTTCAGCCAAACACTAACCATGAGTTTTTGTGTTATCATTCATATTCTCTGAAAAATGGCGAAGAAATCATAAATTTAAACTTATGAGCACAACTGTATACTTTTCCCTTATTCAGTTTTATGTTTTATGTTTTATGTTCTATGTTCTCTTGCCAGCTTCCACATATCCTTGGCATCACTGGTTATTGCTCTTGGATTCTGGTTGCCGACGTTTATTGTTTTATTGTCTCGGCCCACACTTCTCTCCCCCATCACGCCCATAGTCTTTATATAAAGGACTGAATATTGGCTCATCTTTTACGGCATAAAGAAAGAGCTCTGAAACGCATCCTGTCCTTTAGACGTAACTTCCCGGCTTCTGCGTTTCGCGCTTATCCCGTGCGCATTTCCGCTGACATCATCCATAAGTCCAGCGTTCCACGCTGGTTCTACACAGCGCGGTTGCTTCTTCCTTGGTCCTTTCCCTGCAGCTTCCCTCTGCTGGACATTTGGGACCCCAGATATCCCGCTACGGTTTGGATCATGTTGGGACCACTGATGCTGAATTCCTCACATAATATGAGCCTGCTTACATTTACTGATAGTAAGTGTTTTTAATCCCTTGGCTATTAAAGTTTTAAAGTTTTCTGCACTTAGAGGTGACTTTTTTTCTGTTCACAATACATCAGCAGCCTGCAGATTTGCAGCCTTCAGGAATGTATGCTGTGGATATCCCAGGAAGCTGCAGACAAACCCTAAATACCTGGTGTTAAATGTCCTTCTAACTCCTAACAAGTTTTCTAAACAACATTTTTAAACTACATTTATTCTACAAAATGCTAGTTCCCACTGGGAATATTTAGCTACACTTCCTGTCACCAGAGACACAACAGGAAGTGGAAATCTTCCAAAAATAATGGGTAAAACCTTGTTTACCTTCACCAGTCACCAGAACAGAATCTCTTTGAAAGTAAATCCTTAAAAATTGTGGATATTCCCTCACTTTCTCACCCTTTAACAACAGACCCTAGGACAAATAGTGAGGTCGAATCTCCCAAATGGAGACACGGAAGACAATAAAAAACGGACATAGGCTCTAACCCTTATCCACTCTAACTAGAAAAAAAATTAGTTATACTTTATTTCCAGATTAACTGTTCCTAAGCACATACTGGGAATTGAAAGCAGTACAGGTATTTGACAACCCTTAGGCCTCATTTACACGAGCGTGCAAATCTGTATGGCCGTTTTCAGCTGCCCAAGATGCACAGGTGTTCCATGCAGGGACATGCAGACAGTCTGTTTAACCACTTAAGCCCCGGACCATTTCGGGCCATTAGGACCAGGCCTGTTTTTGGGATTCGGCACTGCGCTGCTTTAACTGTAAATTGTGCGGACATGCAATGTTGTACCCAAATGAAATTTGCGTCCTTTTCTTCCCACAAATAGAGCTTTCTTTTAATGGTATTTGATTGCCTCTGCGATTTTTATTTTTTGCGATATAAACAGAAAAAGACCGAAAATTTTGAAAAAAAATGATATTTTCTAATTTTGTTATAAGAAAAATCGAATAAACTCAATTTTAGTCATACATTTAGGCCAAAATGTATTCAGCCACATGTCTTTAGTAAAAAAAATGTCAATAAGCGTATATTTATTGGTTTGCGCAAAAGTTATAGCGTTTACAAACTAGGGTACATTTTCTGAAATTTACACAGCTTTAAATTTATGACTGCCTATCTCATTTCTTGAGGTGCTAAAATGGCAGGGCAGTACAAAACCCCCCCAAATGACCCCATTTTGGAAAGTAGACACCCCAAGGAAATTGCTGAGAGGCATGTTGAGCCCATTGAATATTTTTTTTTTTTTGTCCCAAGTGATTGAATAATGACAAAAAAAAAAAAAAAATTACAAAAAGTTGTCACTAAATGATATATTGCTCACACATGCCATGGTTATATGTGGAATTGCACCCCAAAATACATTCTGCTGCTTCTCCTGAGTACGGGGATACCACATGTGTGGGACTTTTTGGGAGCCTAGCCGCGTACGGGACCCCAAAAACCAAGCACCGCCTTCAAGGTTTCTAAGGGCATAAATTTTTGATTTCACTCCTCACTACCTATCACAGTTTTGAAGGCCATAAAATGCCAAGATGGCACAAAACCCCCCCAAATGACCCCATTTTGGAAAGTAGACACCCCAAGCTATTTGCTGAGAGGCATGTTGACCCCATTGAATTTTTTTTTTTTTGTCCCAAATGATTGAATAATGACAAAAAGAAAAAAAAATGTACAAAAAGTTGTCACTAAATGATATATTGCTCACACATGCCATGGTTATATGTGGAATTGCACCCCAAAATACATTCTGCTGCTTTTCCTGAGTACGGGGATACCACATGTGTGGGACTTTTTGGGAGCCTAGCCGCGTACAGGGCCCCAAAAACCAAGCACTGCGAACGCTGCAGTTATGTGTGTTGTGTTTGGTAAGTGACAGTGATCGATCGATACTGCACTTGGGTGGGCTGGGCTGGGCTGGGCTGGGCGGAGGGGCTAAACGCAGGCGCTAGCAGGTATCTGGGCTGATCCCGCTAACACTGCATTTTTGGGAACCCTAAACCGCTGGGGATGCTAGTATAGATCTGATCAGATCTGATCAGATACTATACCACTAAGGGGGGTGTATGCTTTGCGCGTGGGTGTTAGCGTTACTGGCACTAACCTAACACTGCCTGGGGCGATGCAGACCCTCTCTGGCGCTAAAACCTAATTGATCTCACCCGCCGGGCGATCAGGGGGGTTAAACCTTTATTGGGTTATATACGGCGGGTGCCCTGATGCTATAAAAAGCAAACTAATCAACCAGCGTCACCCGTAACCTTTATATGGTGATCACTGGTGAAAGGGTTAACTAGGGGCAATCAGGGGGTTAAAACCTTTATTAGGTTAAACATGGGGGTACCTGACACTATATAAAAACCTGACGGGTAACCTAAATAACTAAATAACTTACTGGCTAACCAGTGACACCAGTGACACTTATACGGCGATCACTGGTGAAAGGGTTAACTCTAGGGGCAATCAGGGGGTTAAAATAATATATGGGGGTACCTGACACTAATAAAAACCTGCGGCGAACCTAAAAAAAAATAACTGCCTATCTAAAACACCAGCGACACGAATACAGCGATCGGAAAAACAATCGCTTAGTGACGCTGAAGTTAGGGGGTGAAAGGGTTACCTGGGGGGTGATCAAGGGGTTAAACCTTTATTAGGGGGGGTTAGGGGGCTACCCTGGACCTAAAGGGGCCTAATCCTAACTGCCCTGCAACTTTTTACAATCACAGATGACACTAAATGCAGTGATCAGTAAAATAAATGATCACTGCAATCAGTGACACTGTGATTGGGGGCTTTGGGGTGACCTGGGGGGTGATCTGGGGGTGACTGGGGGGTGATTTGTGTGCCTATGTGTACCTACGTGTCAGTGGACTGTTGGTGCACTAACCTCTGTCTTCTCTCCTCGGCACCGGGAACGAAAAGACCGCGGCGAGGGAGATGACATCACTTCCTCCAGCCTGTGTTTACATTTCAGGCAGGAGGAAGCAATTTCATTCGCCGGGAGCGATCGCGAGGGGGGGGCGGAATCGAGCGGCCGCCCCCTCATGCCTGATCGCTCCCGAACACTTAACGGCCGCTCACTGCAGTGAAGGGGGGTCCGGATGGACCCCCCAACTGCACAAAGGCGATCACGTAGATCTACGTGATTCTGCCTGTCGGTGCCATTCTGCCGACGTAAATCGGCGGTGGGCGGTCGTTAAGTGGTTAAATTCATGACAGTTGGGCAGACGTCCATGTGCATCCCAGAGTGTACATCTGCGCAGGTACGATGCACGAATCAGAATAGTCTGTCTCCATCCTGATTCGTGCGTTGGACCCACATGTATGTACATTCCAGGATGTAGGTGGAAATCTGTGCAGATCCATGCAGCTGGCTGCCTTTCATTGATTTCAACAGACTGCATGCTTGCCCATGCACAGAACACATGTGCATACCAGGCCGCTGAAGACAACCCTTCACACGGTTGTACAGATTTAAATGAGGCCT
This sequence comes from Rana muscosa, assembly GCA_029206835.1. Lineage (NCBI taxonomy): Eukaryota > Metazoa > Chordata > Amphibia > Anura > Ranidae > Rana > Rana muscosa. Next base: position 303,357 of record JARGYO010005563.1, read on the forward strand.
AAATTGTATAATGTAATATTTATGAATACTGAGCCAATACTGGCCTTTGAACTACAGCCAATATACACTGAGCAAAATTATAAAACGCAACCCTTTTGTGTTTGCCCCTATTTATCATGAGCTGAACTCAAAGATCTATGACTTTTTCTATCTACACAAAAGGCCTATTTCTCTCAAATATTGTTCACAAATCTGTCTAAATCTGTGTTAGTGAGCACTTCTCCTTTGCTGAGATAATCCATCCACCTCACAGGTGTGGCATATAAAGATGCTGATTAGACAGCATGATTATTGCACAGGTGTGCCTTGGGCTGGCCACAATAATAGGCCACTCTAAAATGTGCAGTTTTATCACACAGCACAATGTCACAGATGTCGCAAGTTTTGAATTGGCATGTTGACTGCAGGAATGTCCACCAGAGCTTTTGCCCTTGAATTGAATGTTAATTTCTCTACCATAAGCCGTCTCCAAAGGTGTTTCAGAGAATTTGGCAGTGCATCCAACTCTGCCTCACAACTGCAGACCACGTGTAACCACACCAGCTCAGGACCTCCACATCCAGCATCTTCACCTCCAAGATCGTCTGAGATCGGACCCCCACCCCCAATACAGTAAAACTGCACATTTTAGAGTGGCCTTTTATTGTGGCCATCCTAAGGCATACCTGTGCAATAATCATGCTGTCTAATCAGCATCTTGATATGCCACACCTGTGAGGTGGATGGATTATCTCAGAAAAGTAGAAGTGCTCACTAACACAGATTTAGACAGATTTGTGAACAATATTTGAGAGAAATAAACCTTTTGTGTACATAGAAAAATTCATAGATCTATGAGTTCAGCTCATGATAAATAGGGGCAAACACAAAAGTGTTGCATTTAAAATTTTGTTCAGTGTATGTTTAAATATGACGTTCTGATGGTAAGCAAGCTGCCAACTATTTCTAAAATTCAGCTTTCTTCATGAAAGGATAAACTTGGCATGGTAAAGAAAATATTGTTATCTGTAATTATGCCAGTTGTGGTCCAAGAATGGACAGATGTATATTTTATTCAAATTCAAATTCCAATCCAAACATTCTAGTCTAAATACCCAACCCTATGACCCACATCAAATATTGCTTGATACAATCACATCATATTCTTCTTTTACGGATTGCAAAAGTATAATTCTCACCGTTTCTTTCTGGTAAGTTTTCACTATGCAATCTATAATTCCATGGTACCTGGACTGGGTCTGTATACGTACCTAAAACATGAAAAAGTGACAATGTCTTTAGTATCAGCATTTAAATATAAACTTGCACAGATATTTTGTTTTATTAGTCAAAAGTGGAAGCTTATTGATGGGATGTGACTTAATTTTGCTCATCATCAGACTTGGGTTTTTCACCTTTACTGTATCTATTGGATGTCCAACAACCAGCCCAAGAGCGCCTAAAAAATAAAAAGAGACTGGATGTAGTTAATACAGAAGGGGTAGGTTTTTTATTTTCCTACGAAGCTTAAACATATGAAATAACTTATAAATACATATTTTTGTACCATTAAAATACTATCTATATCAAAAAACATGCTCTAGAAATTCAATATTTTGCCATCTAGCTGCAAAAATTACCATTTAGAAAGATTGGGCATTGATGTAAGCCCCAGTTACCAGTCAGATGAGGCCATTTTAGTCACAATATGGCAAGATTCTGGCTGTGTATAGGTGAAACATACTCGTTCAACTCCTTTTGTGATTAATGCTCTACATCCCTGCAAGTGAACCTGCCAACACTGTTAACTTGCTTTACAAAATACAAGCCCCAAGGATGACATCCTCAACCTGGGCTCACTAGCTAGTGAATGACTGACCTGAAACAAGTGTGTAGTCCGTGAAGTCTGGAAAGACCTAACTCCCACTCTGCAAGATATAGGGCTGTTATCCTGAACACTGACCTAGAACAGGCATGTACAGTATATTTGAAAAACAAAATCACAATGCAAGTTCACAATCTGCTATACTCGTTTATTTACTACAATTCTTTCTTTGCTCTCACATGTATGCAATTCTATGTCAGTTGGTAATGTGCTGCCAAAATCAGGTACGACTGGTTGCCACAGCTTTAGTTAGGGCAATGTTAGAGCACATTTAGTTAGCAATTTAGTTTGTAAATCTGTAGCAGCCACAAATCGCTGATTCTTTTCTTCAGTGATTTGTAGTTGGCTACAGAGTTGCTTCTATAGCTGGATGCAATTTTAAGCCGGCCATACTGTAAATGATTAAATTTTGTCTGGCTCAGCCGGGACTGGCGGAATTTTAATTTACTGTATGTATGGGCAACCTGTTTGTACAGAAGTAGATCTATAGATCAACTTCTGTATAACCACCCTGTCATTTTTTTTCCAAACGATCAGTGCTGCCAGCAATATCTGGCAACACTGATCATTGTATTCTAACAGTGGGGAAAGCTCAGAGGGAGTGATTCCCTCATCCTCCTTAAATGCGTGGATAGGGAAATCTGCACAATTTTGGAATGAAAAATGTATACTGTATGGCCTGCCTGAAGCTGGAAATAAATGGATAGAATTTTGAACGAAAAGTCTTTGGAAAATTCATTAAATTTCTGAGAAGATTTGTTTGTCATTCGAAGGATTTAATTTGCTTTTAACAGCTGATTAACATTTGATTTTGGAAAGAATGGACTTTATTGAATGAAAACCACAAACTGTTAGGCCGGCCATAGATGGAGCAAATTTCTTTCTTGCAACCATGGGTTTGACAGTGTTGACAGGGGAATCCCTTCCGCAAAGCCATTGTGTTCTCCCGGCAGGGGGCGGGGGGAGCTGCCCCTGCCAGAAGAACACAGTGATTATTGCTAGCGGCTATTATAGTAATCGAGTGACAAACTTGGGTACATTCAGCCTGCTCATACATGGTTCAAATCTCAAAATTCAAACCACCTATGGGCGGCTTTAGAAACTTGTTTATTTCGAGAGAATGACAGGTCCACGCAATAAGCAGGACCCACATGGGAGAGCCCAAAGGGGAATGCTTTTCCCTATCTGTGTTTCAGATTACCATTGGTTACAGCAGCAGCCCAACAGGGTAGCAACAGGCAGCGGATTGGAGGAAATTGGCAGGCCCACTAAGCCCACGAATTTGGAGAAGATAAAAGGGGCTATCCTCTGTAAGGCAGAGAGTGCCGGAGGGGAGGAGTGGCCCCTTCACTGCCTGGAGGCAGGTCTTTCCGAGGCTCCGCCCAAACAGTCTGGTGACACAGCCCAGGAGAAGATGGAGGAACCTGCAGCAGACATGCGCAGTCCGCGCCAGCAGCCGGGACGGGCAAAGAGAACCAGAGCTGATGCTTCTCCACATCCTAAAGGCAAGGAGTGAGCCCGCAGCTTTCCCCCTGGGAATGCTCCCCCTACCAGTATAGTGCTACTCAGCCAGCTGCTGCGGCCAGCAGCGAGCATCACAGGAGTGCGCCTATGGGTGAGACATGTTCTGACTTTAATGTCACTGATTTAAATATGCTGGTTAAATCTTTGTCTAGTATTGTTAATAATCTTAAAGGGGCACACACAGTTGGTGCTTATGATCATAATCCCATTTTTAAATGGGCACAGTTACCTGGTGCTATTCTGCAGTCTAATGACGGGATGGTGCAACATAATTTGGATGATGTCAGCCCAATCTGGCGCAATTTATCAGAGGAAATTCCCTGTGTTGCAAACATTACAGATGGTAGTACACTGACACAAAAACCTTTTCAAATGTACAATTCTATTATCCCCTCTCCACGCCCCACTCATCCTATGGTGGCAGAGTCCTCTTTTAAGGTCACTATGCCGTGTGACATTTCACCTTTAGGCTTCCACTTAGCCAACTCTGTTAAGGAGAAAATTTGGAGGGGTGAATTTGTGGATTTACTATCATTATTGCCTGCTTCCAAAGAATTCTTAGTCAAAACTGATAAGAGGGTAGAGGACCGCTCTGAGGAAGATAGATGGAGGTCTGTCCCCAGAACTTTCCAGAATTGGTTGCAAGCCTTCTGCATTTCTGCAGCTGTGCTGGGTGAACAATTTCCTGAGAAATGTTCAGGCTTATTTCAGCATGTGGACATAATTGCTGAAGCTTTTCGTCATTTCGGTGGTACATCATGGTTCACCTATGACAAGAATTTTAGGCAAAAATTAGCTGTGTACCCGGGTTTAAATTGGGGTTGCAAGGATGTGGGTTTATGGCTAAACCTCATGCTGCCTCAGAAGCCCCAATCCACACCTCGAGCGGTTGCTCCACAGAATGCCTTTTGCAAAGGGTTCTGTTTTGCCTTTAATGAAGGGCAGTGTAAATTCCTATCAAATTGTAGGTACAGGCATGTACTGCAATGGGGCCCATCCAGCTAGTATGTGTTTTTGGAAGTCAGCAGCAACTTCTCTCCTATCTTTACCCCGGGATGCTGGTGGAAAAAGCCATGACTCCAGTGAGTTTGCCAAGAATGTAACCGTGGTTAGATCTCTACCCAGATCACAAGATGGCACAGCTGCTAATTGATGGCTTCCGGGATGGTTTTTTGTTTTTTTTCTGGGCCAGGATGCGTTTTTGAAAAAAAATTGCTTTCTGCATTTTTTCATATCTGTGATTCCTTTGGAATTCCCATTGTGCAGGAGAAAATGTTTTTTCCATCACCCACTATTGAGTTTATGGGGATTACTATTGACTCCTCCTTGATGGAGTTTAGACTACCCAGGGATAAATTGCACCGTATGAGGTTGATGATCTCATTATTCTTATCTAAACGCAAAGTCTTGTTGAAGGAGTCTCAATCTCTATTGGGACTTTTTGCATTCACAGCCAGAATCATCCCTGTTGCCAGGGTTTTTTCTAGGCATTTTGCTTTAGCTACAAAGGGTTTGAAGAACCCTTCCTCCCATGTTTGCATTTCTGCAAGCGTGAAGGAAGATTTAAAAATCTGGGATTACTTTATTTGTAATTTTAATGGGTCCACTGTCAACAACCTTTTGCAAATGATTTTCAGCTAAATTTCTTTACTGATGCCGCAGGTTCCTCAGGTTTTGGAGCCTTTTCGGATGGCCATTGGTGTGCCTCTGAATGGCACTCCAGTTGTCGGCATCAAGATATTCTGCATAACATAGTTCTCCTTGAACTGTTTCCAGTGGTAGTTGCACTTGTAATATGGAAGGAGCAGTTTATGAATCGTAGAGTAAGGGTACATACAGACAACAAAGGCGTACTTTTTGCCATCAACATGCTGTCATCCAGATCGGAGCTAGTTATTAAACCTTTACATTTTTTAGTATTGCACTGCATGCATTTCAATATATGGTTGAAAGCAAGTCACATTCTGGGGATTGATAATACTATAGCTGACGCTTTATCTCGTTTACAGTTTCAGAGATTCCGGGAATTGGTTCCATCAGCAGATCAGCACGGCACCCTGTCATGAACCTTGGAATACTGAAGTATTTCTCCTTTGAATCTATTACACAGTGGGGGGTCTTCTGCCCTGTCTTAAGGCTAACCCCCCTCCAGACGGCTCCATGTTCAGGAAGAAAAGCATTGTTCTGTGTTTGACTGTTTGTTTATGTAATTTAATTACCCCTGGGGCTTCTGTGTCAATACACATCTCAGTTCTCCTATTCAAGCTATCGGACCAATCCCTGCTGACCCTGTTTCAAGTCCTCATTTGCATGGCCAAGAGAACCTAATTGAGAAACTACAATGGACTTTACAATTGACCAATAGGAAAGTGGTTGTTGGGGGCAGGGTGTTCAAACTGCTGTATAAGAGTGTGTGTGTGCATCCAATAAAATGAGATTCCTGTTTGAACTTACATACAGCCTGCCTGCTGTTTGTTCTGAGCGATCACAAATGGACTAGAACGCACATAGCTGTAGTTTGAATCCTGGAGCATCGGATGACCGAACCATTAGACGTTGCGATCTGCAATATGATCCAATAGTAGCAGAGGAGTGTCGGGAGAGTGGAACCGAGCGAGCAAGGGGCTTGTTATATTGGTTGGCAGCGGTGGGATTTGCTCTCCAGTTACTGGGACACTCCAAACCACCACAGTGAATGACCAGCTATGCAGCCGAAGGATTGTGATGCAGGACCCCGGTCAGTTGAAGATTTGTTTCAGCAACGAGTTCGACAGCGCTTGGCATTATATGGTGCTAACCCATCAGACACCGCCATACAGGAAGCCATTAGAGCATCCAGCTGCAGGATGCGCGACAAAAGAGAGAACTAGAGCGACAACATGAGCGGAGAATGGCGGAAATACGGCAATCGGAGATCGCCTACAGACAGCTGCTAGAATCTGCTCAGCAGCAGGGTGGTGCTACCTTTGCCTGGGGCTATCAGGAAAGACCAGTGGACAACTATGAAATCCTGGCTGAAGAATCGGCAGTGGAAAATCTGGAGATTGCCATTTTCAAAGCAGAAGTGCTGACTGACCTTGATGATCCTGTTTCTGCTTGGGATGATCTTGGATGGAGGAATGTACCTGTCCCGCAGCATGCCAGAGAATCGGCAGTGGAAAATCTGAAGATTTCCATCCCTAAAGCCGAAGTGGATGATATGGAGTTCCAGGGAGCTAGCCTGGCTGAAGAATCGGCAGTGGAAAATCTGAAGATTGCCATCCCTAAAGCCGAAGTGGATGATATGGAGTTCCAGGGAGCTAGCCTGGCTGAAGAATCGGCAGTGGAAAATCTAAAGATTGCCAGCCCTAAAGCCGAAGTGGATGATATGGAGTTCCAGGGAGCTAGGACAGTTGGCTCATCTCCCCAGCCACAGATTACAGAAGGTATGGATTTAAGGGACTGTTCAGAGGATGTTAGGGATTATGCATCGCCTGCCTAAGTACTGGCAGCAGGACAGAGTACTGCAGACCCCTGCTCTACACCCGTGGCAGTTTTGGAGGCCCGAGGTGAAAAGGTGATGGTTCCTCTTTCCCATGGGATTTCAGAGATGCAGGGGGGAGAAGCAGCTCTTTTCCCTCCCCAACAGTTAGCCAGAGCAGATGGTGTTGAGTCCCCAGCAGAAGTGCTGGCAACAGGGCAGAGTGATAGCAACCTCTGCCCAGCACCGGAAACAACTGTGGAGTTTCAGGGAGCCGGGGCAGTTAGCCCATCTCTCCAGCAACAAGCTGAGGTGGTAAAGCTTTTACCCCCAGCTGAATCACTGGCAGCAGGGCAGAATGATACTGGCCGCTGCACACAACTGCCACTTGAGCGGATATCGGTGGCTGGGACTGCTGTCTCCACTCACAGCAACCCAGCACAAGAGCTGGCAACAGAGCAGAGTGCCGCGGGCCTCTGCTCTCAACTAACAGAAGAAGGAGTTCCTGTGGTACCGGATGGGACTTCAGTCCTCACTGACCCAACCCCAGAAAATGGTGTGACACTGAGACAGGAGGATGTCAGCCTTGCTTTGCAAGCACTGGGGGATTTTCACCTACCACAAGTGGAGGGGACTTCAGTCTCCACTTGTATACCCCAGGGATGCTGGGCAGTCAGCCCAGATTCCCAACAGCATGATGGAATGAGCCCAGTCACCCTGTCTTCTCCCCAGCGGTGGGTATGTTCTCTGAGAGAGGCAGAGGTTGGCTGGGTAAGTGATGCTCTGTTTGGAGCAATTTATTTGGGGTACTGTGTGGATACCGGCATTAGAAGAATGGACCTATGGACTAACTTCGGAGTCAACCCGTCTGGGGTCACCTCCTGTGTTAGTCTCCTGCCGAAAGGGGAGATGTGTGACAGGAGGGTCACTTTGGACACAGGGTGAGCCAGGAAATAATGGACATTAAGAAATATATCTTGGGCTACCTAAAATGAGTCTGTAATATTTATCCACCATATCCCCAAGGATATCTGTAAAGGACTATTTACTGTTTCTGAACTCAACAGGTTAATTGAGAGATACTGAGGTGTTCAGCCTCAATCACCTGTCTGCCTAGTGTAATGCTAATCCCAGCTTCTAAAAGGCCTGTTCATTGTTTGTGGTGATGTGGATTGGGGAAATTAAGTCTGTCCTTATGTGTAATTGTACAGGCTACAAATCCTTTCATTGTGAGATGTGTATTGCAGGCCATGGGTCTGAGACAGAAGCTGTAGCTAATTGACTCATGTAAATTGGGTCTGATGGGTATTGGGAGACAAAAGCTAACCTGTTGTCTTTTAGGAGGTGTCAAAATAATGTGTATTGTATCTTGTTATGTTGTGGGTGGAGCTGGACCATTGTTCATTTTAGGTTAATGCAGTATTGGATGGGTATAAAAGTTACAATGCTTTTCTCAATAAAGTCATTCGATCCTAGGAAGATACAGAGTGCGTCTCGTTCTTCCAGAAGGATTAATTCCTATGGGAAGTGGTTGTCTGGCTGTGGAGGATCGACAGTGAATTTGCGTCCAGGAGAGGGAAGGGATCTAAACGGCCTTACCCCCTTTCGTATTTGGGGTGCCGTTACACCCTCTTTTATTGGCTCATGACTGTCTGCCTCTCCTTGTTTGCCTTCCAGACATACTAATGGCCTGCAGTGAGATGTAGCTGCACAAAGGTGGGATGTATATATACAGTATATATATATCTACACTGATTATACTGCAGCTAGCAGAATCAACTGCCTGCTGTGGTATTAGTATGAGAACACCAGCAATTGTCTTCAGTTAGTTTTAGGTGCACACTGTGCAGAGGACACAGTACACTAACTGAAAATATTTGCAGCTCCCTTCCTGTGGTATTTGTATGAGAACACCAGCAATTGTATTGAGGTAAGCTTTAGGTGCACACTGTGCAAAGGATACTAAAGCAAAATACTGCAGCTCCCTGCCTGTATTTGTATCAGAACACCAGCAATTGTATTGAGGAAAGATTTAGGTGCACACTGTGCAAAGCACACTAAAGCAAAATACTGCAGCTCCCTGTCTGTATTTGTATCAGAACACCAGCAATTGTATTCAGGTAAGCTTTTGGTGCACACTGTGAAAAGGACACTAAAGCAAAATACTGCAGCTCCCTGCCTGTATTTGTATGAGAACACCAGCAATTGTATTGAGGTAAGCTTTAGGTGCACACTGTGCAAAGGACACTAAAGCTAAATACTGCAGCTCCCTGCCTGTATTTGTATCAGAACACCAGAAATTGTATTGAGGTAAGCTTTAGGTGCACACTGTGCAAAGGACACGAAAGCAAAATACTGCAGCTCCCTGCCTGTATTTGTATGAGAACACCAGCAATTGTATTGAGGTAAGCTTTAGGTGCACACTGTGCAAAGGACACTAAAGCAAAATACTGTAGCTCCCTGCCTGTATTTGTATCAGAACACCAGCAATTGTATTAAGGTAAGCTTTTTTGTGCACACTGTGCAAAGGACACAGTACACTAAGTGAAACACTGCAGCTAGCTCAATCACCTGCCTGCCTGTCAGTATAGAGAATAACAGGAACGGATCTAGCTAAACTGAATACAGTGTGTAAATATATATACAACACCTAGGATGCATATATAGCCTCTACACACTGTAACTGCAGCTAACTGACTCACCTGCCTGCTCTATCTAACTCAAATCAAATTACACTGTCTCTCTCTCTCTGTCTCTTTCCTTTAACCAATGCCAACACACTACACAAGGCCGCCAAGCCGGCGGCCTTATATAGTGTGGGGCGTGTACCTACTCCTCTGAGCCATGATTGGCCAAAGCCACCCTGGCTTTGGCCAATTACTGCTCTCTGTACCTACGGCACTGTGATTGGCCAAGCATGCGGGTCATAGTGCATGCTTGGCCAATCATCAGCCTGCAATGCACTGCGATGCCGCAGTGAATTATGGGCCATGACGCGCCACTCGAATTTGGCGCAAATGGCCCATAATGTTTGAAAATTTGACGAACAGCCGATGTTCGAGTCGAACCCATGTTCTCGAAGCTCATCCCTAGTGAGTACTATAAATCTCCCATCGGGGTCTGTTTTAACTTGTAGAACTTCAGCGGGGAGAGACTTAGCCAGCAGAATAGAGACCTAGAGTTTCTTGGAGGCAAATGATATGGGGGCGACTTTTCTTAAAAACTGAAAAGACCAGGGACCGCTTTTGGGGTGCATTCAAACCTCTAGTGTTCCATGAGACTATCCGTAAGGGCTTTGCCATAGTAAATTAGACAGTACATAATAAGAACAGAGGATTGCTGGCTGATGATTGGCCAAGCATGCACTATGACCCGCATGCTTTGGCCAATCACAGTGCACAAAAAACGGAGAGCCATAATTGGCCAAAGCCTCGGTGGTTTTGGCCAATTATGCCTCAGAGGATTTAGTACACGCCCCACACTATATAAGGCGGCCTGGAAGTCGGCCTTGTGTAGTGTGTTGCGGTGTTGGTTAAAATACAGACGGAGAGAGAGAGACAGTGTATTTTGATTTGAGTTAGATAGAGCAGGCAGGCGAGTCAGTTAGCTGCAGTTACAGTGTGTAGAGGATATATATGCATCCTAGGTGTTGCATATGTAACGGCACCCCAAATACGAAAGGGGGTAACGCTGTTTAAATATCTTCCCTCTCCTGGACACAAATTCACTGTCGATCCTCCACAGTCAGACGACCCCTTCCCATAGGAATTAATCCTTCCAAAAGAACGAGACAACACGCTCTGTATCTTTCCAAAAATAGACTGCCTTTATTGCCAAAAACATTGAAACTCTTATACACATCCAATACTGCATTAACCTGAATGAACAATGGTCCAGCTCCACCCACAACATAACAAGCCCCAATACACATTATTTTGACGTCTGCTAGGAGACAACAGGTTCTAATCCCCTTTTGTTTAAATGGCTATGCATGACCTTTATATTCACCAGACTGTCTGATACTTTACAATACACACAAGTACAGACTTAATTAACACAGTGAAAGATCCTTAGACGCCATCCTAGATTCATTTACATCACACAGGCAGGTAACACATCTCCCAATTAACCTGTTGAGTTCAGGGTAAGTAAATAGTCCTTTACAGATATCCTTGGGAATATGGTGGATAAATAGTACAGACCCATTTTAGGTAGTCCAAGATATATTTCTTAATGTCCATTATTTTCTGGCTCACCCTGTGTCCAAAGTGACCCTCCTGTCACACATCTCCCCTTTCGGCAGGAGACTAGGACAGGAGGTGACCCCAGACGGGTTGACTCCGAAGTTAGTCCATAGGTCCATTCTTCTAATGCCGGTATCCACACAGTACCCCAAATAAATTGCTCCAAACAGACCATCACTTACTCAGCCAACCTCTGCCTCTCTCAGAGAACATACCCAACGCTGGGGAGAAGACAGGGTGACTGGGCTCAGTCCGTCATGCTGTTGGGGATCTGGGCCGACTACCCAGCATCCCTGGGGTATACAAGTGGAGACTGAAGTCCCCTCCACTTGTGGTAGGTAAAAATCCCCCACTGCTTGCAAAGCAAGGCTGACATCCTCCTGTCTCAGTGTCACACCATTTTCTGGGGTTGGGTCAGTGAGGACCGAAGTCCCATCCGGTACCACAGGAACTCCTTCTTCTGTTAGTTGAGAGCAGAGGCCCGCGGCACTCTGCTCTGTTGCCAGCTCTTGTGCTGGGTTGCTGTGAGTGGAGACGGCAGTCCCATCCACCGATATCCGCTCAAGTGGCAGTTGTGTGCAGCAGCCAGTAGCATTCTGCCCTGCTGCCAGTGATTCAGCTGGGGGTAAAAGCTTTACCACCTCAGCTTGTTGCTGGAGAGATGGGCCAACTGCCCCGGCTCCCTGAATCTCCACAGCTGTTTCCGGTGCTGGGCAGAGGTTGGTATCACTCTGCATCTCTGAAATCCCCTGGGAAAGAGGAACCATCACCTTCTCACCTCGAGCCTCCAAAACAGCCACGGGTGTAGAGCAGGGGTCTGCAGTACTCTGTCCTGCTGCCAGTACTTGGGCAGGCGATGCATAATCCCTAACATCCTCTGAACAGTCCCTTAAGTCCATACCTTCTGTAATCTGTGGCTGGGGAGATGAGCCAACTGCCCTAGCTCCCTGGAACTCCATATCATCCACTTTGGCTTTAGGTCTGGCAATCTTTAGATTTTCCACTGCCGATTCTTCAGCAAGGCTAGCTCCCTGGAACTCCATATCATCCACTTCGACTTTAGGGATGGCAATCTTCAGATTTTCCACTGCCGATTCTTCAGCCAGGCTAGCTCCCTGGAACTCCATATCATCCACTTCGGCTTTAGGGATGGCAATCTTCAGATTTTCCACTGCCGATTCTTCAGCCAGGATTTCAGAGTTGTCCACTGGTATTTCCTGATAGTCCCATGCAAAGGTAGCACCACCCTGCTGCTGAGCAGATTCTAGCAGCTGTCTGTAGGCGATCTCAGATTGTCGTATTACCGCCATTCTCCACTCCTGTTGCCGCTCTAGTTCTCTCTTTTGTCGCGCATCCTGCAGCTGGATGCCTCTAATGGCTTCCTGTATGGCGGTCTCTGATGGGTTAGCACCATATAATGCCAACCACTGTCGCACTCGTTGCTGAAACAAATCTTCAACTGACCGGGGTCCTGCATCACCATCTCTCTGTTACTGGGCCTACCTGGAATGTCACAGCCTCAGGCCAAAGGTGCCTGAGACTTTTCAGCCAGTCCACGCACCCCCAAGGGGCACACTCCCGTGGGTACTCCTCCGGGTACTCCTCTCCCCGGGCACTCCTCCTTAAACATGGCATCTGCCCCTTATATACCCTCTCCCAGCATGCACAGCAGGTGAGGCCCCACCCACTGTGCGGCAGCCAAGAGAGGACATCCAATACCGCCACTGTGTCACCTGAAGTTCGACCCTACGCCTAGGCAACAGTGCCACCCACAGGCCAAAGGGGAACCGTACACCAGACAACACCACAGCAGAGCAGAGTCCAGCACTAAATTAGAAAGCCTGGGCCAAACTATGGCCCAGGCTGTCCCTTAAATTTGGGCATAGCGACCCCCTAAATTTAGGGGTCCGCTACATATACCCCCCCTTAAAGGGCCACTGTCCCCAGTGGCTGGAAGAGATCAGAAGACCCCCCTCAATCCTGAGTGGGTTCTGGCCTTTTCCAGAACTATGTACAATAAATTGGTTCGGTGCCTGAATCAAATTTTGGAGACAGAGTAAAGAGAAGAAAGAAAAGAAGGAAACATATAGCAATACACATTACACACATATATTATATATATATATTTTTTTAATCCCTCCCGCAGTCCTATCATATCTTCCCCACCCATTCTCCGGTAGAGTTGATAGCCGATCACCTGCAGAGGGAGAAAAACACACACAAAATAAACATATCCTAACTTCCAGAGAACAGAAGCGAACCATTCCTCCTAGAAAGAATGACTGGCTTTTGTAGCATACATTTCTGCAGAACACCACCACCTAGTGGCTGCGTACATCACTACACTGTCATTTGATGTGCATAGGCATGTATTAACACACAGGAATCTTCGGTGACTTCCTGCATTGTCCCTGACTAACTTACCCAGTGTTCAGTTTTCTCTCTTTTTTTTTTAAGAGAGCAAAAGAAAAACAGTTCTCCGATTCCTCTATAGAGTAAGTTCCCCCTTTGAACGGAGGGCCAAGTCAACAGTTCAAGGCAGTTTCCCTGAAGTGGAATAATAAAAAAAACACAAGTTCCCACTTCAGAGATAATACTGGGTGTAACGGATCTCAGATACCCCAGATGGGCACATCCGCCAGACTTGTGTCTCCTGTCCTCCAAACGCACCCGCAGCCTGCAGATTCGCCATAACCAGCCCTTAACCCCTCAATCACGAGACAATCCACACAGGTGTTGAGGGTTAAACATGCAGAGCATCAACAGTTTATTAAATCCAAAACATACACTTTTACACACAGTTAGGGACACTCCCCTTAGCCTTGTCATAGAGGGGGGGTAGGGGACAAGGAAGAATCAATGGGAACTGAACACTTGTACATTGAAACAGAGACTACAGATAAACATAAAGGGATTATGGTAAGCAGGCAACCCCTCAATACACATCCCCTGCGGAGAGATGTCTGCAGTCCAGACCATTGTCTATGTGCCATGACTCAACACAGCTAAACACAGCAACAAGAGGGGGGGGGATGGGGGAGAAGGGATGTAGCATTACATTACATTATCTCAATGCCAGCTTCTCCCCGAGTCTCCAGTCTCTTCTGGGCCATAATCTGTGGGTAGGAGGCCCGCCCTCAGTCCCTTCCAAAGCACACAGTGACAGTGGGTTCTGTCACATTTCTCCCCTTTTAAAAACAGACTAACCAGGTTCCTGACCCCGAACTGGTCTGGACCTGCGTTAGTCGCAAACTTCCACCCCAGGCAACCAGGAAAAGGAAAAGTACGTCTCTGGGGCTGGGGAGCAAAATCGCACATACGGTCTCCCGTGAATAAAAACAGCCGCTGCAGAGTGGGAACAGCTGTCCGCACTCCCGTGATCCGGGGCTGGGTTGCAGATATTGAGGGGAGCTGAATAATCCTCTGCCCCGATGCCAGCGCTTCAGCTTGTAGGGAACATAGGCTGGCAGTGCTATGCAGTTGGGGAGGAAAAGGTTCTTGCTTTTCTCCTGGAGTAGCTAACAGCCGCTGAGGAGGTATCTTGCAGGGACTGTCTCCCGGACTCTCCGTCTCTTTTTCTGATGCTGGGCAGAGGCCAACATCGCTCTGCCCCGTAGCCAGTGCTTCTGCTAGGGGGACATATACAATGGTAGAGTTCAGCAGCTGAAGAGGGGGAAGGATTTTCTCCCCTCCTGGTTCTGTGACCAGCTTCTGAGGCGACTTCTGACAGGGGCTGTCTCCCAAACCCTCCAAAAATCTACTGAGGGCTGGGTCCGGGCCGGTAACACTCTGCCATGCAGCCAGTGCTTCTGCTGGGGGGATATACACTGGGGTAGTGTCCAAGTGCTGGGCAACCAGCTCACTGAGGTCATCCCTCGGACTCCCTGGATCTAACTCTGAGGGTGGGCAGAGGCCCGCGGCACTCTGCCCCGTAGCCAGCGCTTCTGCTGGGGGGATGAACACTGGGGTAGTGTCCAAGTGCTGTGGAAACAGCTCACTGAGGTCATCCCTCGGACTCCCTGGATCCAACTCTGAGGGTGGGCAGAGGCCAGCGGCACTCTGCCCTGCAGTCAGCGCTTCAGCTGGGGGGATGAACATTGGGGTAATGTCCAATTGCTGGGGAGGGAGAATTGCTTCCTCCACTCCCGTTGGGGATATCTGCTGTTGGGGAAACGGCTCACGAAAATCATCTCTCAGACTCTCCGGATCCAATTCTTTTTCTGATGCTGGGCAGAGGCTAGTGGCACTCTGCCCTGTAGCCAGCGCTTCTGCTGGGGCACCGGATGCGATACTCTCGACTTGCTGCTGATCACCATTTACCAGCCTTCCAGCGCCAGTCTCAACTTCCCCTTCTGAGACCTTTATGCTATTATCTTGTCTCTCTGCTTGGGGAACCTCTGGTGCGTTCCGGCATTCTAGCACTCGCAGTGCCCTCTGTATCATTGCCGCTTCTTCCATTGCGGTTAGGACGGGAAAACGTAGGGGCACTCCTGGCCCCATTTGCTCCGCATCTTCGTGACTGTCCGCTATTTCTCCAGGACAGTCCCAGGCAACGGGAGCCATGCCTGGCTGCTGATCACCGTCAAACAGCCGCTTGTAGGCAATCTCGAGCTCCCATTCCTGCTCAACCAGGAACTCCAATTCCTCCAGGTCACACGCCTCTTCGGGGAGGTCCAGCACCTCATCTCGGAAGTCCAGGATGTTTTCCAGCCGCCACTCCTCATCGCTCCCAAAGTCTGGGTCTCCGTACATTTTTTGATGGAGCAGCCCCACGCCGCCGTAGCCAACACCTTCTGTCGGGCTGCCGTCTGCTGTACTTGGCCACAGTTGAGCCGCGAACCACCGGAGGGCTCTGTAGCTGGCGTCCAGCCTCATCTCCTCCTGGACCAATCTTCCGAGCTCCGTCTTCCACTCATCTCGCGGTCGTTCCCTCAGGAACACCTCTCGCGCATGGTACTGCGTCCAGTACATCTCTGTGGAGGAGGGAAGGATCTTCCCCTGATGGTGCCGCTCGTGGCTTAGCGTTTCATGCCAGAGTTGCCAGCGGATCACATCCCCCCAGCCGAGCATGGTGCGCTCTGTCGCTGGTCCCCGATGTTGCTTCCGCATGCCTTGCAGCCTCCTCCCGAACTCCGCTCTCATGCTGGCTGGTCCCCGTATTGCTCCTCGACGGCTGCCCAGATCTTGAATCCTGGTGGTGGTTTGGATGGCCCGGACTGCAGGAGACATCCCACCGCTGCCAACACTGTAACGGATCTCAGATACCCCAGATGGGCACATCCGCCAGACTTGTGTCTCCTGTCCTCCAAACGCACCCGCAGCCTGCAGATTCGCCATAACCAGCCCTTAACCCCTCAATCACGAGACAATCCACACAGGTGTTGAGGGTTAAACATGCAGAGCATCAACAGTTTATTAAATCCAAAACATACACTTTTACACACAGTTAGGGACACTCCCCTTAGCCTTGTCATAGAGGGGGGGTAGGGGACAAGGAAGAATCAATGGGAACTGAACACTTGTACATTGAAACAGAGACTACAGATAAACATAAAGGGATTATGGTAAGCAGGCAACCCCTCAATACACATCCCCTGCGGAGAGATGTCTGCAGTCCAGACCATTGTCTATGTGCCATGACTCAACACAGCTAAACACAGCAACAAGAGGGGGGGGATGGGGGAGAAGGGATGTAGCATTACATTACATTATCTCAATGCCAGCTTCTCCCCGAGTCTCCAGTCTCTTCTGGGCCATAATCTGTGGGTAGGAGGCCCGCCCTCAGTCCCTTCCAAAGCACACAGTGACAGTGGGTTCTGTCACACTGGGGATCAGGGAGGACAAGAGTTTTCCACTGCCTGTCTAAAGTCTCTATGAAATAAACAAAATCTTCTCTGTCCTTGCTGCAGATTACCACACGGTCCGCATGGATGTGCTGACCATAAGTCCAGACTTTGCGGCAAGCTTTATAACGGGCTGTCATTTCAGCTGAACACTTGAAATACCTGTAGCCTCTTGGTACTTTTATATGATCCCACACAAAGTCAGCGTACCATCGTTTACGGAAGGCCTCAATCTCAAAGAGCAGTTCTTTGGAAACATAGGGATATTTCCAACCATAGTCTGTGGCGACCCTTTTGTTGAATAACCGCTGTAATCGGGCCAAAGGTGGCATGGTCGCCCGATCTCCTGCTCCAGGAAGGACAATAGCATCCGGAGACCTTCTCAATGGTGCTAGCTCCAGCAGTGGCAAAGGGGGTCGCAATGGTACTCAGACATCAGTAACAACAAACACAGAGGGTGCCGGAGCAGGCAAAGTGGGCGAGGGATTAGTCTCTTCCTTTGTTGTAAGGGCTTCCACTTGGGGTGTCGTTTCCCTGGAGTCCATTGGCGAAAGTCCCCCTAAACTGCGGGGTGAAGCCACCGGAATTTTATCCCAACCCTTTTTGATAAAAACTCCATCAACATCGTGGTCATCTCCCACATCCGAAGATGAATCCAACTCGGAGGTATCATACTCCTCCACCGGCAGGCAACTGGTGGTAGAGACAGACACATTGTCCCCGAAAACAGAGGGCTTCCACGGGCTGGTTGTCCATGCATCCCCAATAGTGTGGGGTATGGGCTTCCTTCCCTTTCCCGGTAAACACAATGTCACAGTTCCCCCAGCCTCCTTACCGTCCCCTGACGTGGATCTCCTGGAGGTCCCTCCGGCTTGAAGATCCGGTTCAGGTATGCGTCGGGGCAGGCTTCGACCGCGGCCGTGGGAGGCCTTAACGTATCCCACCTTCCGCTTGGTGGGTGGAAGAGAGGTCTCCGTTGTAACGGAGGCAGCATCTGCGATGACATCCGTCGCAAGCTCCGTAATGGCCAGAACTCCATCCTCCACATCCATGGTAGTCGGAGCGGTGCGCGTGGGCCTGGCTGTGGGAGTATTGGTTTCCTCCTCAAGAGTGGCGATGCCTGTAAGGCAGTTGACCCGGTAACCCCTGGGTTTCTCAGTCGGTTGATCCACTTCGAAAAGGAACTCTCCGCACATAGTACATCTTCCAAACGGCCGAAGTTGTACCACCAGTCCTTCGCATCCAGGACAAAGCATGCCCAGGGCCTCCGCATCCCTGCACGTGTAGAGAGCGAAACGGCCCCTAGGCTTGAGCCAGATCCCTGTATCCATAAGGGGGGAAGTGAGGGGAGCAACGTCCATAGTTGGGGTAGGTGGGAACATCCGTGGTCTTGGTGCAACAGAAATCCATGGGGCGGCAGACATGTTGCTTCTCCTTCACTAGTTCCGCTCGTACTGTCCCTTGGTGCCAAGACGTCACGTGCAACACACAAGTTGGCAGGGGCTCCTCCCCCTTTTTCCTCTCTGCACGTAGCTCGCGGGCTTTTCTACATTTGAGGCACGCCCACGAACTACGTAGTTAGAAAATCCAGCATAGGTTTAAGCCTGTACCTCAATTTCTCTTACAAGTGACGCAGTTCAATTTTTCCCGAAATGGCCGACTTCCACAGAACCACAAACAGGGGAAAAAATATAGTCCAACTTCCAGGGGTAGCTGCAAAATCCCGGACTCGAGCCCCCACGTGTAGCACACCCATCCTTTGGCCCCCGCTTACCTTCACCTGCGGGGGCAGGACACACCATACCACAAGCCCGTGTCCTCCTTATCAGAGGTCAGGCGGTGTTTACAGATTTGGGTCCTGCATCGAGTTACCTCTTTCCACTAGTTCTCGTCCCCAGATTATAGGGAAAAGTCTATATTCTTCCCCAAGAAGGCAAATGTCCACACGACTTTAACTCTGTAACGGCACCCCAAATATGAAAGGAGTTAAACGCCGTTTTAAGATATTCCCTCTCCAGAACACACATCCACTACCGACGCTCCACAGTCAGGCGACCGACCCATAGGAATAATCCTTCCAGAAAAACGAGACAATGCTCCGTGTTCAAGTTCCAAAACAGGGAATGCCTTTATTACAAGCACATGGTAACACATTTCTCTTCAAAACCCTTCCCTCCCATCCTTGGGGAACAGGGCGGGTTAAACTGTCCAATGACAATGGTCATACAGGTCAGGTGTGTTCAAACTTCTCTTTCAGTAAACAGTCTTAGCAGGAGGGGTGATCCCCCCCCTCCTCACAGAAAGACACTTAGACATCCCATAATAGGCAGCCAGACGGTCTACCAGCTCCAATCCATATCATCACAGTAGCAGACTTAATTACCACAAGCCACAATAGACAATAGAATGTAATCACACCCCATCACAGCATTTAGGACACCACAGCCCACACACCATATATACAATGTATATACAGCATTGAATATGACTATCACAGATCATGGTGGGGTTCTCATTCCCCCTGTGCCCCAAGTGACCCCTGTCACAAACTCCAACAAAGAGTTTATTTTCCTTTTGTTTCAGTTAACGGGAAATTGAAGAGAGAAAGAAGCTAGTGAAGATAGGAGGTAGATTCAGGCACACAACACCCGACTCACTCGCCGCCACTCGATCCCGAGTGGGTTTAGCTCACCCGGATAGATTCCTCTCACAGTCTAGCAGCCGGATTGGAGCTCGAACAGTACTATCAGATTGTCCCCTCCAGGGACGGGTTCAGGAGATCCTCTATAGCAGCAGAATCCTGTTATTCCTGAATCCAGAACTTCCCTTAACCTTCTGTAGGATTCAGAGAACAGACGATGCCCATGGGCACTCTACAGGGTTAACTTTGTTGAGCAAGGAATCCTTCCCTCTGACAGGTCACCAGGCCTTTCCCGAGACAGCAACCTACTATCCTACTCCTCTGTGGGACTGATCCTCCCCTGGCTTCCTCTAGGTCAGAGCGGTTACCCTCACCTGGGCACCCTGGGACTCCAATGTGCTGATTGTAGACCCAGTCAATGGTACTGGGCGTACCTGGAATGTCACAGCCTCAGGCCAAAGGTGCCTGAGACTCTTCGGCCAGTCCACGCACCCCCAAGGGGCACACTCCCCTGGGTACTCCTCTGGGTACTCCTCTCCCCGAGCACTCCTCCTTAAACATGGCGTCTGCCCAAATATACCCTCTCCCGGCATGCACAGCAGGTAAGGCCCTGCCCACTGCGCGGCAGCTGAGAGAGGACATCCAACACCGCCACTGTGTCACCTGAAGTTCGACCCTAGGCCTAAGCAACAGTGCCACCCACAGGCCAAAGGGGAACCGTACACCAGACAACACCACAGCAGAGCAGAGTCCAGCACTAAATTAGAAAGCCTGGGCCAAACTATGGCCCAGGCTGTCCCTTAAATTTGGGCATAGCGACCCCCTAAATTTAGGGGTCCGCTACATCTCTATACTGTGACAGGCAGGCAGGTGATTGTGCTAGCTGCAGTGTTTCACTTAGTGTACTGTGTCCTTTGCATAGCGTTCACCTAAAGCTCATCTGAATACAATTAGTGGTGTTCTCATAATAAAACCACAGGCAGGGAGCTGCATTAATTTCATTTAGTGTACTTCTGTCCTTTGCACAGCGTTCACTTAAAGGAACCTGAATACAATTGGTGGTGTTCTCATAATAAACCACAGGCAGAGAGCTGCAAGTATTTTCAGTTAGTGTACTGTGTCCTCTGCACAGTATGCACCTAAAACTAACTGAAGACAATTGCTGCTTTTCTCATACTAATACCACAGCAGGCAGTTGATTCTGATAGCTGCATTATAATCAGTATATATATATATATACATACACACAGTGGGGAGAACAAGTATTTGATACACTGCCGATTTTGCAGGTTTTCCTACTTACAAAGCATGTAGAGGTCTGTAATTTGTATCATAGGTACTCTTGAACTGTGAGAGACAGAATCTAAAACAAAAATCCAGAAAATCACATTGTATGATTTGTAAATAATTAATTTGCATTTTATTGCATGACATAAGTATTTGATCACCTACCAACCAGTAAGAATTTCGGCTCTCACAGACCTGTTATTTTTTCTTTAAGAAGCCCCCCTGTTCTCCACTCATTACCTGTATTAACGGCACCTGTTTGAACTCATTACCTGTATAAAAGACACCTGTCCACACACTCAAACAGACTCCAACCTCTCCACAATGGCCAAGACCAGAGAGCTGTGTAAGGACATCAGGGATAAAATTGTAGATCTGCACAAGGCTGGGATGGGCTAGAGGACAATAGGCAAGCAGCTTGGTGAGAAGGCAACAACTGTTTGCGCAATTATTAGGAAATGGAAGATGTTCAAGATGACGGTCAATCTCCCTCGGTCTGGGGCTCCATGCAAGATCTCACCTCGTGGGGCCTCAATTATCATTAGGAAGGTGAGGGATCAGCCCAGAACTAGACGGCAGGACCTGGTCAATGACCTGAAGAGAGCTGGGACCACAGTCTCAAAGAAAACCATTAGTAACACACTACGCAGTCATGGATTAAAATCCTGCAGCGCACGCAAGGTCCCCCTGCTCAAGCCAGCGCATGTCCAGGCCCGTCCGAAGTTTGCCAATGACCATCTGGATGATCCAGAGGAGGAATGGGAGAAGGTCATGTGGTCTGATGAGACAAAAATAGAGCTTTTTGGTCTAAACTCCACTCGCCGTGTCTGGAGGAAGAAGGATGAGTACAACCCCAAGAACACCATCTCAACCGTGAAGCATGGAGGTGGAAACATCATTCTTTAGGGATGCTTTTCTGCAAAGGGGACAGGACGACTGCACCGTATTGAGGGGAGGATGGATGGGGCCATGTATCGCGAGATCTTGGCCAACAATCTCCTTCCCTCAGTAACAGCATTGAAAACGGGTTGTGGCTGGGTCTTCCAGCATGACAACGACCCGAAACACACAGCCAGGGCAACTGAGGAGTGGCTCTGTAAGAAGCATCTCAAGGTCCTGGAGTGGCCTAGCCAGTCTCCAGACCTGAACCCATTAGAAAATCTTTGGAGGGAGCTGAAAGTCCGTATTGCCAAGTGACAGCCCTGAAACCTGAAGGATCTGGAGAAGCTCTGTATGGAGGAGTGGGCCAAAATCCCTGCTGCAGTGTGTGCAAACCTGGTCAAGAACTACAGGAAATGTATGATCTCTGTAATTGCAAACAAAGGTTTCTGTTCCAAATATTAAGTTCCAAATATTACGCTAAGTTCTGCTTTTTTGATGTATCAAATACTTATGTCATGCAATAAAATGCAAATTAATTACTTAAAAATCATACAATGTGATTTTCTGGATTTTTGTTTTAGATTCCATCTCTCACAGTTGAAGAGTACCTATGATAAAAAAATACAGACCTCTACATGCTTTGTAGGTAGGAAAACCTGCAAAATCATCAGTGTATCAAATACTTATTCTCCCAACTGTATATATATGTATATATATATGTAGAGGAGGTGTGTTTGTAAAGGCCCAAAGTAACACACACTTAGCGCCAATTCAATCCTACTGTATTAGCAGCAGCAGATATATAGTAAAATATGATAAAATATTTTCCACAAAATACTTTAAAATCATAAGCAGCTGTTTAAAATTATAAACAAAGAAGAAAATGGTAAAAAATAGAACAGAAAGGGTATCTGAATCGTTGATTTACACAAAACCACTGAAAAAAGTCCAAACGTAGTAATGTGACAAACAGCCAGTCCAGAGAAATTAGGTAAGTATCAACAATGGTCCATGTGAGCACCTTCCACCACCAAAGACATCAATTGCAATCCACCGCGTGATAAATAATCCCCCTAGGGGTTCACACTCACCAGAAGCATATTAAATATGAGCCTTAATTGAAAATGGTACATCAGTGTAACGGGAAGGCCCGGGGAACCCAGAATCCCTTAGAAAGTATGAGATACACTTGCTTCAGCTTCCCCACTGCCTCTTATGTGTAAAATACCCTGTGTCCTTATTAGGGGCACAGGGTGAATGAAAACCCCACCATGATCTGTGATAGCCATATCCAATACGGTATATACAGGGCACATATTGGGTATATACTGTGTGTGGGCTGTTTATGTAATGCTTGCTGTGATGGTGGGTGATTACATTCTATTGTCTATTGTGGCTTGTGGGAGTTAAGCCTGTTATTATAGGTTGTGGAACTAGCAGACAGACAGGTTAATTGAAGAGATGCTGATGTGTCACCTGTCTGCTTGAGTAATGTTAATGAACCTCAAATATGCTACACATCCTTTCAATGTGGATTGGGAGACAAAAGCTAAACACAAAAGGGTCATGCATAATCATTAAACTGAGATGTGTATTGGTCATCAGCTGTAGTGATGAGCCGAACACCCCCGGATTCGGTTCGCACCAGAACCCGCGAACGGACCGCAAGTTCGCACGAAAGTTAGAACCCTATTAAATACAATGGATGCGAACGTTCGAAATCTAAAGTGCTAATTATAACGACTATTATGCATGTTATTGTCCTAAAAAGGGTTTGGGAACCCGGGTTCTGCACCAGGGGACATGTATCAATGCAAAAAGAAGTTTTAAAAACTGCCGTTTTTCAGGAGCAGTCATTTTAATGATGCATAAAGTGAAAAAAAAAAGTCAAATATTCCTTTAAATATCATACCTGGGGGGTGTCTAAAGTATGCCTGTGAAGTGTCACGTGTTTCCCGTGTTTAGAACTGTCCCTGCACAAAATTACATTTCTAAAGGAAAAAAAGCCATTTAAAACTGCTTGCGGCTTTAATGTAATGTCTGGTCCAGGTAATATGGATGAAAATCTTTAAGAAAAATGGCATAGCTACCCCTTCACACCCCCCCCCCACCCCAGCCCATTACCAGCCCCTTTGGGTCTTGTATGGATATTAAGGGGAACCCCACACACAAAATAAAAAAGGCCCTATATACTCTGAACAACCGTATACAGGCGGTGCATACAAGACAGGGACTGTAGGTTTGTTCTTATGTAGAATCTGTTTGTAATTTTGAACAGTGTTGTGGAGATTTTTATGGAAATGTATTAATGTATGTTGTCAGATGTCCCCCCAGTGTCAGTTTTGCTGTAATGCGCTCATCTGAGCGTATTTGCACATACAGACGTTGGTGGAAGATCGGTGGCGGTAAAATCTTCCTGTGGAAACAGCGATGTTTGCTCCATTTAGAGATGTTGTTTTGCGCCCCGTTGGGGGAACTGGCCAGCCCCTGGCAGGGGGGCGTTGAATGACTCCGAGCGCACAGATCTGTGTCCACAGGAACAGTAGCATAACTATAAAATAATTGTGGTCCATTTAAGGCATAATTGTCATGTAGTTTCCGTCATTTGGTAGCAGTGTATGTCACTGCTAGTCTATTTGAATGAATATTGTATCTGGTCCTTGTATGGTAGGGACATCCTGTGATGTCCCCGCCCATGGGGGGGAGGTGATTGCTTGCTGCAGCCAATCACCTCCTGTCTGAGATCTTTTGAGTTTAATAAAAGCCTATGATTAGGCGTCGGCTAGTCAGTCTATGCTGGGAAGCCGAGATGAGAAGATAAGCTGTGTTGGTGCTGCCTTTCTTGGATGAATGATGGAATGAACGGTGAGTGGATCTTAGAAAACTTAGCTAAAGATAGCATTATTGCAAAAAGATGAATCTAAAGTGTGTGCTTAGATAGCACAGGAATTATGGGCTGTGTGCTCTGCAAACAACAGCCTAGAAATTCCACAACAGTTATGGCGGGCCAGGATCTTTGGGAATAGATGGAGTCCCTTTGGACATCGAATCGAGATGGGGGGGAAGAGTGCATCTACGTTCCGATGTGGGGGGCTCTACTTTATAAGAGAACAAAAAAATTTGTCTTTTTGAAATAATGCTTTAAGTTTGCAGTGTGTGTGCGTGTGTATGTCTGTGAATCCGATTGTATGCTTGTGAATTTGATTGTGTGTGTGCCTGTGTGTGATTAGATTGTTTGTGTGATGTAGGACATGTGTACCCATGAGTGTGATTGAAATTGTGTAAGAGATGGCTGTTTGTGCGATGTACTGAGCAGTTTGTAAAGTGGACGATTGTTTGTGAACCATGAGGTTTAGTGGGGGAGAGGCAGCCAGCATCTCAGTTACAAGGGTGAAAGTTGGTGACTTTCTGTAAATAGCATGCAGGAGTTTTGTAGTGGAAGGGCCCTGAGGGATGATGATCTGATGTTACAAGCAACATTGTACTGTATGTGTGTAGTGTTTGTGATTTCTATGAAAAATAGAAATGGATAAATTGTGATTTTTGCCTTTATAGAGGACAAAGACACATGTCCCCATAAGTGTAAAAATATTTTAACGAAAGTGTTTGGGTTTTGAGTTGAAAGTTCCCGCCGCATATCCAAGTGGCCAGGCATTGCTAGAAGGCAGACAATAGTATGTCTGTGCAATGGCTTGTTATGGAAGCTGAGGCCACTGTGTGTGTGAACTTTAGGTAGAGAAAAGTGGTGAATATCTCAGAGTATATGAACTTAGAGAAATGAACATGTTTTTAATATTGTCATGTAACCAACATTTATTGAATGTGCTGTTTAGTTGGCAAAAGGGAGGCTAAGTTTGTAAGTGTACATGTGGTCCTTGTAGAGTGTAGCTGACACCTTTTTCAGTGGATTTTGATGATAATTTAGAAAAACCTCAACTGTGTAGTCTGTCTTTGTGGAGAAAAACATTTTTGATTTCCTTTTAAAGAGATGCTGGTTTTGGCGGGAAAAAGTAATGGCGCCATTCTTGGCTTTTGTTAAAATGGCAGGCAAACCGCAAGGCTAAGGCGCAGTTTTTCTTTAGCCTGTGGGTGTCCTATAAGGGAACCTTTCCTTTGGGTACTATACCATGTGGCATTTGTCGGCTGTCTTGCTGGTGGAATTTCTCAGCTTTTGGGGCAGATTTTGATGTTTGGTGCGAATATAGTGCGATCTTCTCTGCGTTGGAACCTGGTGGAGGCCATTTGTGTTTTTCTTTATGTAGGGGAACCAATGTGGTGTTCATTGTGATGTCCCATGCTGGTTTTGGCGGGAAAAATTGCATGGCGCCATTTTTGTTGTTGTCCATGAGGTGGGGGTGGTGGTCATCCACCATTTTGTTATCCTGGCTTGTCGGCCATTTTGAGACGTTTACAGTTTGAGATAGGAAGTTCCAGTTTAGCAAACACGGCTCCTGAATATGCTGTATTGGCATTTGTTGATTGGCGCAGTTTTCTTCTATTTTATGCGTTTACAGTTTGACCTGTGCACTGCTGGGGAGAGTGGTGGGACTCCGGGGTGACATACTGAGAGGATGGTTTGGTCTCTGGTTTAAATTGCTTTTCTAAGCATCACCTTTTGAGGTGAGTTGAGAGGTATCTTAAAATAGCGCGGTCTTACCCCGAGGGGCCACAACGCGCTTGCGGACACACGCACATGCTGGGGCCTATTTATGGATGGGATCTGGCTGACCTACCAGCATTTGGAGTGTGGGGGGAGGCCAACGCAGAGACAGGGAGGACATGCAGACTCCATGCAGGTGGTGTTAGGAGGGGGATTTCTCTGTTTTCATTTAAGTGAATGTAAGCTATTGCAGGGTCAGCTGACTTTGCAGTATATGAAAGAGTTCACTTTACACTGAATTTTGATAGATTGTAAGACTAACAGAGTTTTTGTACAATGATGTGTTTTTATGTTTGGATATTTGGGAGTTTCCCAGAGGGCAATACATATGTTTTGAAGCTTGTATTGTATAGCCTGTAGAGGAGGAGAGGGGGTTTGGTCGAAACTCCTAGAGCCATTTTTTTGCAGGAGTTTTGTATTTGAGTGTCAACTTGTGGTTTTGCTTGCAGGGGATGTTTGGGTCAGGACCATCCCATTTGCAAAGGGGGGTTTTATTCCATCATTTTCTTGACAAGGTTTTAAATTGTTGAAATATATAATGTGTAGCTATGGATTTTTTGGAGTCTTGATAGACAAGGCGATTAAGGCCTCCCCTCCCCCTCCCTCTTCCTGAACAATTGATATGTAAATAAACCAGTTTGGTTTTTTTTAAGAGCTGAGCATAACCGGAAGTTTCTTTTCAGCATTTTATATATCAGAGGGAAGTTGGTGGGAGGAGCTTGGGGTTGTCTGAAAGGTTGGGCAGTGAGATTTGTGTTTGGAAGGAAGATGGAAAGCATTTTGGCGTTTAAAAGTGTTTTTATATTTTGTTCCAGTTTTGTAAAGTTTTATACTTAAATACAGTTTTGGGTAGAGAGCAAACAGGGGCATCACCATTATTGTAACATCTAGATGCAGGTAGAAAGAAGCCATAATATTGTTTTGAATAGTGGAGGATTTCATGATGCTTTGAAGGTTGTCTGACAAACACGTTTACAGGGCTGCCGATAATCGGTTGAAGAGCATGTAAACGTGAGGAGTAGATTCTAGCATACCGGGAGGCCGTGTAAAATAATCGGAATACGCCGGGTGCCAGTACTGTAAAAATGGTCACTAAGCAGTACTGCTCCGAAAACTAGTGCAAGGGTGTCCTGGACGCGGGACACTTCATAAGCGATTCGAATCGTCATGGGTAATGTGCCGTCCATGCGTTGGAGGAAAAAAATTAGGCTCCACACCAGTCAGACAGCTGCACCGCACATGAGGTCTGGGTTTGGGGCTCCGGACATGAGACCCCTTAAAGGATAACATAGGTGGTCCAAGGATACTATTTTGGGTATCCCTCTGGAATGGATGTAGTTGAGCTGCGGCTTCAGAAATCTGTAATGATGAGTGTTGATGGAGGTTAAATTCTCATGCCCGTTTGTTTGAACTTTATGGGTAGTCCATGGAAGGTTCTCGAGCTGCTCTCGTGTTTTTCCCATTGTATTTTTTTCTATTGCTGAAAGAGTAAAGGGAGAATTCTGGCTGTTTTTGTTTTTTCATTTGTGGTTTTGGAAACTGGGAAGTATTTCCCCCACGTTTGTATCGGAATGTTTGTATGTAGTAACGTGAATATGTTCGAACTTTCCGCGGCGATCCTTCGATTCGTCGCGGCTGTTGTATTTTTGTAGGAACGGGAAAAGTAAGGGTTACAGAGGGTTTTGTTTGAATCAATTTTGAAAGAATGTCATTGACAATTTACCAATGTACAGGAATGTCATTATTGTTTTCCATTCTTTGCAGGTTAAATATGAAGAATAGAGTAATGATTTTGCTTATAAGTATTTTTCAGGTCCAAGGAGTTTGTACACAGAGAACAGGTGTATGTAGACAGCGGTACATATGGATAAATATGAGTCTAAGGGAGGTAAAAGTATCATAGGCTATTTCATTGTTTCTTTTTTCCTGCACCACGCATTTCTTCCTTAAGTCTGTAAAGAGAGTCTCGGAGCAGAGACAGCAAAAGAATGAGCGCAGGGACGGCATGACAAGTGGGACAGGCAGCAGCTTAGTTAGGCTGTGTTGCTTTAAGGAAAGGGGAGTGGTTTAGGGGCCGGGAGGAAGGTCAGCAGAAGTTTAGTGTGGGGAGGAAGTGACGATTTCAGCATTCTTCTAGGACACACGAGGAAGAAGCTTGCTGGGAAGCCTCCTCTGCTGTGATGGCCGGGTTAATGGAGCAACTGAGGGCAGTGCTATCAGAACAGGGCGCCGAGTGGTTACAGGAACAGGTCAGCGGTCATGGAGGAGCAGGCAGCGGTAGCCGCCGGGGGGGGGTAATACAGCGGCACGCGCTAGGCGGTCCAGGCCGCCTGAGCGGTACAGCCCTGACGCATCCCCAGGTCCAGAGAGTTCCGTTCGGAGACCCAATAGGGGCCCTCCGGCTGCATCCCGCGCCACACTCAGCCTGTGTCGGCGGGGGGGGGGGCCGGGAGGAATCTGCGCCGAGGACGGAGCTCGGCGGTGGGGGAGACTAGCGGCTCTCTGGCCCCCTCCCCCCGCGCGTCGGAGATGCGGTGACATCACGGCCGAGACTGCGAGGGACGGTCGGAGCAGTCGTGCGGCCCAGCGCGGAGGACCCAGTTCACGGGCCGGTGGCCTTTAGGCGGTGGCGGCCAGGAGTCCGGTTGTGGCGGCAGGACGATCGGTGAGGGGTGCAGTGTCGACGAGGGTGAATGGAGGAGGGTGAGCGGATGACACCCGTGCCAGGGGGCGGACCCGGAGTTCATCAGTGGAGGTCGCGAGTGGGTCGGGCGTGCCAGGATCGAGGGGACGGGAATGCGACGCACAGCCACGCCGGCCTTTGCCCACCGGGTCGCGTTCGCACGGGGGGCAGCCAGCGCATGTGTCAGCAGAAGCGGATGACGACAGGTCGAAGGGTGAGCTATAAAAAATGTGAAATATACTGCGCTGTCTATGTGTAGATCTATTTCCACATATTTAAACGTGAATACAATCAAAAAATCTATAAATGCTGCAACTTAAAAGTGAGACACACACAATAAAACAATACTAGAAATAACAAAGCTGCGCAACACTAAATTGAATACCAAAAATGAATGAACATAAATTGTAAAAACAGTTAACTCTAATGAAAATGTTTTTCAACCACAAATATTTTGAGATAAAATAAAATAAAATATGAATAAATTAAATGAAAGTCCCAACTAATATCAGACAGTCAATTGAAGACTGAATATTAGAAGCTGAAAAAAGAAAGCTCAGTCCTGTGGATAATTATTGAGATAAAAAAAGCTGAAGATCATGTAGACAAGAACAGCAGACAGGGGTCTTCTCACTCCACCACTGGTGACTTCAAACGCAATATACACCCTTGAAATAGTGCCAGGTATTCAATAGACAAAGATTCCACCACCACTAGTAATCACTGCCGCTTACCAGAGCAAAGGATCTGTGCACAGATCAATGTCAACAGATGGCTATTTCCCTGCCAGGGTCTCTGTAATACTGTTTTTTCGGGATTCCACGCCACTGCTTTGTGCAGCAGTTTTGCACAGACTAGCCCAGATCCTCCTCTTCTCGGGTCTCTCTTCGGCCCTTCTGGCCCCTCCCTCCTGACGAGTGCCCCCACAGCAAGCAGAAAGCAGATCTGGTCACTGACCTGCACTTCCTTCCCATGTGTTCATCTTAGAGCCATCTGTTGACATTGATCTGTGCACAGATCCTTTGCTCTGGTAAGCGGCAGTGATTACTAGTGGTGGTGGAATCTTTGTCTATCGAAGGGTGAGCTGTCCGGGTCGGATGGTGGCGAGGACTCGGGACAACAGGCGGCGATGGAGTCCAGTTCGGCGGCTCGTGGACCCAGTCCAGGGCAGCCCGGTAAGTCTAATTCTACAGCTAATATTTGTACACTTTTACAGGATTTATTGGGTCAAAGTAGTGTTGGGGGGGTTCAGTTACAAGTGGGTCCCCGGGGGTGCTTTCTTCCCCGGTAAGGCAGGGGGCTGCGGGGGAGGCGCAGGATTTGTGGTCAGGGTTAAGAGAGTTGGTCAGGCGGTTTGAGCCAGGCAGTGGCGACTCGGTGTCTCCCACGGGGGCGTGGGTTCGGCAAGGGGGTTCATCTCAGGCAGTTGAGGCGGGCGGGGGGCCGGCGACGGCTCCATTAGCCACTAGTGTACCTGTGGGTGGGGTGACAGGAATGGTGCAGGCCCTCTTACCGGGGGAGGTTACAGCGGCGGGAGGGCAGGATGCTTCGGGGGAGAAGAAAAAGGAGGCGGTCAGGCTTGCGGATGCCGCGAAAAATGAGATGTATATTTGTTTTGAGGCGCCGTTGGGAGCTCACCTCAAGGCGGACGTCAGAGAAAAGATCTGGAAGGGTGAGTATGTGGAGATCTTTCCGTTGCTCCCCTTAGAGAAATTCAACCTGGATAGGGTGAAGCCGGAGGAGAGCAAGAAGGAGGACGAGGAAAAGCGTCGTTATCGTCTTATTCCCCGCACATTTACCAATTGGCTGCAAGCATTTGCGATCATGGCCTGTGTGATAGGGGAGAAGGCCCCGGAACATTGTTCTGGGCTGTTCATTTACTTGGAGGCCGTTTGCGAAGCATACAGGACGTATGGGGGGGGGTAGCTTGGTTACGGTACGATGAGCAGTTCCGGCAAAGGATGGCCATCAGACCAGGGCTGCGATGGGATCACAAGGACATCAACTTGTGGATGAGACTGATGACGGCATCTCGTGCCTCCAATCAGTTTTTTCAGGGAGGGGGGTCGGAGGTGCCGTGGCCTCAGGACAACCGACCGAGAAAAAATGGGGCTACTGCTGGCAATTTAACGAAGGCACGTGTATGTACGGCGTAAGCTGTCGCTTCAAGCACGTGTGTTCAGGTTGCGGGGACAGCCATGCCTTTTCCAAATGCTTCAAGCGCGGCAAGGGCCGTGCCGGAGATTCTGCGGGTAAAGGGAATGACGCCAATTCGGGTGGAAAGGATGCTTCCCTTTCTCAATAGATATCCCGATAGGGGTGCCGCTAGGTTGTTAGAGTAGGGCTTTGCCAGCGGGTTCAAGATTCCTTGTTCACCCTTTGCGGTTCCCCCGGCGGCCAGGAACCTCCGGTCCGCCCTGCTGCAGCCCTTGGTCGTTTCAGAGAAATTGGCTAAAGAAGTGCAGTTGGGGCGTATGGCTGGGCCGTTCACGGAGGTTCCAATGATGGATTTGGTGGTGTCCCCCTTGGGGGTTGTCCCCAAGAAGGAACCGAATAAATTTTGCTTGATTCACCACCTTTCCTTTCCCAAGGGTGGGTCGGTCAGTGCTGCTATTGCGCTGGAGGAGTGCACTGTATCGTACACTTCCTTCGACGCTGCGGTGGCATGGGTTCGTAGGTGTGGTCGTGGGGCGCTCTGGGCTAAGGCTGATATTGAATCGGCATTTAGGTTGCTCCCGGTACACCCGGACAGTTTCCGTTTTTTGGGCTGTAAATGGGAGGGAGCTTACTATGTGGACCGTTGTTTGCCCATGGGATGCTCTATCTCTTGCGCGCTATTCGAGACTTTCAGCTCGTTCCTGGAATGGGTGGTCAGAGATGCGTCGGGCATCAGTTCGATCATCCACTATTTCTTGTGCGTGGGTCCGGCGGAGTCTAACGTTTTCTCTGTCCTGTTGGGGACGTTGCAATACGTGGCTGACCGTTTCGGGGTCCCTTTGGCCCATGAGAAGACGGAGGGTCCCACGTCGTCCATTGTATTCTTGGGCATAGTGCTGGATTCCTTGAAGATGTAAGGTAGACTACCGGAGGATAAGCTGAAGGCTTTGAAGGCGGAAGTGCGGGGCGTCATCAGGCGGCGTAAGATTCAGCTGCGACAGATGCAGTCACTACTAGGTAAGTTGTGTTTCGCTTGCCGGATAATGCCGATGGGTAGAGTTTTTTTTAGCCGCAGGCTGTCGGCTGCGACGGCTGGGGTGTGGATTCCTTCTCATTTTGTGAGTCTGAATGGTGAGCTGCGGGAAGACTTGGAAGTGTGGCATGAATTCCTTCTTTCAACAGGCGGGCGTTGTGGATGGCCGGGCCCGTCAGTAATTTTGATTTGGAATTGTTTACGGACGCGGCAGGCTCTACGGGGTATGGGGCGTTCTGTCAGGGCAAATAGAGCGCCGCTCCTTGGCCCAAAGAGTGGGAGGAGGCGGGTTTCTTGAAGAACCTAGTACTGCTGGAGCTTTTCCCAATCGTAGTGGCGTTAGAACTTTGGGGGGATTCCTTCCGGAATCTCAAGGTGCGTTTGAACTGCGACAACATGGGGGTAGTCCAAGTGGTGAATCGTGTGTCGGCTGCATCGCAGCCGGTGGTGCGTTTGCTATGACATTTGGTCCTGCGCTGCTTGCATTTGAATGTATTAGTTTATGCAGTACATCTTCCTGGTGTGGATAACACTCTGGCTGACGCTTTGTCTCGTTTTCAGTGGGACAGGTGCCGGGAGTTGGCACCAGCAGCGGAGCAACGCGGGGTTACCTGTCCCAACTGGATGTGGAACATAGCTTTGGCAGCGCGGTCCAGTGGATTAAACGGTCAGTGAGTGGGGGCACATGGAATGCCCACGCTAAGGTTTGGCAGGAATGGCGGTCATTTGTGCAAGGGCTTGGAGTTTCCCCGGTGGGGCGGAACGCGGGTGTGGCCCTGCTTTATTTTCTTACCTTGAAGATGGAGCGAGGCGTTTCCGTGTCCGCGGTGGATCGGGCATTAGCGGGTTTGGCTTTCCTTTTCAAATGGTATGGTTGCAGGGACTACACAAAAGAATTTTGGGTGAGACAGACGGTGAAGGGGTACAGGAAAGGCCGGAAGGCGGCGGACAGCCGCCGGCCGGTTTCGTTTGTGATGTTGCAGAACTTGTTCCTGCATTTGCACGCTGTGGGCAGTTCGGAATATGAGTGTCACTTGTTCCAGGCAGCATTCGCGCTTGCTTTTTTTGGGGCCCTGAAGGTGGGAGAGCTGGTCAGTTCTTCCAGACAGGCGCAAGGGGGTTTGTTGGTTCAGGACGTGGAGTGTTCAGAAGACTCGGTGGGGATTTGGGTGAGTAAGTCCAAAACGGACCAAGGTGGAAAGGGGATGCAAAGCCTGTTGTTTCGCATTCCTGATGCGTCAATCTGTCCTATACGGGCGGTGGAATCCTTTTGTTCCATGCGTCCTGGACTTGGGGGTTCTTTTCTGATGCATGAGGATGGGTCGGCACTGTCTAGGTTTCAATTTATAGCGGTGTTCAAAAAATGTTTGTTGGCGGCGGGGTATGATCCGAAGGGTTATGCCTTGCATTCCTTTTCGTATTGGGGCAGCCACAGAGGCGGCAAGGGCGGGCCTGACGGCAGACGCAGTAAAGCGGATTGGGCGGTGGCTTCATATTCGCCCACATCTGATACATGAGTAAGGGATACTGGTTGGGGGCTATGTTCGGGCTGTGTGGTAAAATGGCGGATGTATAAAAAAAAAATTAAATAAAAATGGTTTCAGTTATTTTCAATGTTTTTCAGGTGGTGAGCCCATATTGGTTTGGATTCTGGGTCACTCGTACGTGTTCTGGGGGGCAAGACGAGCCGATATTCGGCCCAATGGAAGGCAGTTGGGGATTCCTCTACGAGAAGCTCAGGTCCGATGGATTGGGGTGCCGGGCATGGTCTGGAGTGGGTTTATGCCAGAAATACAGAGGTTTGCATGCCGTGATAGGGCGCCGGATATCCTGGTGCTGCATGCGGGGGGGAATGACATGGGGGCCAGGTCCATGCACCAGCTCATCCGGGATGTTAAATATGATGTTTTAAGGTTGCGCACTGCTTACCTGGGAATGATTGTCATTTGGTTGGATATGGTGGGCAGAACGGCATGGCGTTGGGCCTGGTCAGTGGAAAAAGTCAACAAGGCCCGGGTAAAAGTTAATAAGGAAGTGGGGAGATTCTTTGTACGGAATGGCGGCCTTGTGGTGCGCCACCGAGAATTGGAGGTGGACACTTGGCGGTACCTAAGGGGTGACGGTGTCCACTTGACTTCCGTTGGCCTTGATCTTTGGGCCCTGGGGTTGCAGGAGGGAATTCAGCGGGCTCTGAGGGTGTGGAGGTGCACGCAAGGGTAAGGCTTTACCTCTTGCGAGCTGTGGCGGTGTTTGGTTGCTGGAAAAGGAGGTAAAAGTGGAAGTTCTGGAAAAAAGGTGGTACCCATAGGTGGTATGGGGTTTATTGGGTACCTTCCGGTCAACAAGGGTTAACCAGGAAGGGGGAAAATGTTAGGGCACTGCGGACATGTGTACCGCCTCCGAGTCGGTGTCTTGCGACTGGAGGCCTAGGGGATATAGTTTGGTCCCAGTGTCCAAGTTGGAGTTGTGGTCTCTAAGACCACCAGGGTATTGGAAAATGTTAAATGTTATTTAAATGGTTATTTATTTTTATATATAAGAATTTGTTAAATAAATAGGCCGCAAGGCCAATTTTACTCCACAACCTTGTCAGTCGTTATTGGTAAGATGGGTATGTGGGGTTGGGGGCAGAGATGTAGAGGGTAAGGCAGTGCGGAAGATCGGTCCTTAACATGTCAAGAGAGTCCCGGAGCAGAGACAGCAAAAGAATGAGCGCAGGGACGGCATGACAAGTGGGACAGGCAGCAGCTTAGTTAGGCTGTGTTGCTTTAAGGAAAGGGGAGTGGTTTAGGGGCCGGGAGGAAGGTCAGCAGAAGTTTAGTGTGTGGAGGAAGTGACGATTTCAGCATTCTTCTAGGACACACAAGGAAGAAGCTTCCCACCCACCCTCCCCAGGTGGTAAAAAGGGGGGGGTGTGTAGTGGGGAAAGTCAGTATGGTGGTGGCGGTGTTTGGTTGCTGGAAACGGAGGTAAAAGTGGAAGTTCTGGAAAAAAGGTGGTACCCATAGGTGGTATGGGGTTTATTGGGTACCTTCCGGTCAACAAGGGTTAACCAGGAAGGGGGAAAATGTTAGGGCACTGCGGACATGTGTACCGCCTCCGAGTCGGTGTCTTGCGACTGGAGGCCTAGGGGATATAGTTTGGTCCCAGTGTCCAAGTTGGAGTTGTGGTCTCTAAGACCACCAGGGTATTGGAAAATGTTAAATGTTATTTAAATGGTTATTTATTTTTATATATAAGAATTTGTTAAATAAATAGGCCGCAAGGCCAATTTTACTCCACAACCTTGTCAGTCGTTATTGGTAAGATGGGTATGTGGGGTTGGGGGCAGAGATGTAGAGGGTAAGGCAGTGCGGAAGATCGGTCCTTAACATGTCATGAGGAAGAAAAGGGGGGAGAAGTGATAAATGTAAGAGTGACAGTTTTTTTTTTTTCAAACTAATAATAACCTCTGTAATTCTAACCAAGTTTGTGCCAAGACTGTCTTTCTTTGATAGAATTTGAATCGGCAAGCAGCAGTCTGGTGAAGTAGGTTCCCATCCCAGAGGCTAAGAACCTTTTGTCAGTGGTTCCAGGTATTGTAAGCCACGCACAGGTTATGCAGTGACCACAGTCCCGATGTCTGGGTTATTGTCATATGAGGGTTGTTTGGAGGTCAATCAAAATCAGGGTCGTACTCTCCTCATTAGCTGTCACTTATATTCTCGGCTGATGGGGTGGGTGCGATCGTTGTGACATGAACTTCAAAATGTCCACCAAAAGGTTTTCACGAGTCCCTCCTGGACCCTGACTTAATAATCAGTTTACATTCTTTCCAACCAGGTGACTGGGTCGTTGTAAAGAAGCTTGAGGGATGAGACCACGCCAGCCACTGCAAGAAGCGGCTCAACCACACCAAAGAATGAGGAGTATCTTTGTTTATTTATATATTTGTTGTTTAGTAAATTTTAGCAAGGGTAACGATGAAAAGCATCCCAAGTTATTATTTAAAGTGTATGTCCTGACTAGCTCAGAAAGCGAACAGGACCGATGGTCTGTTCTGAGTCTTCACCCAGTTTTAGTCCCCAGCGATGACAGCGGTACATGCCATTTATGATGTTATTTTGGGTATGAGGAGTTTTGACAAACTAGTGAAGACTCCAGACAGACACTTGTCAATGGAATCTAACGATGTATTTTTAGAGGGTAAAATTGGTTTTAGTTTTAATGGCTCTGCCTCTTGTCGGTTTGGGTATCTAGGCAGCCCACAAGTGTGTTTGAACTTTAGTTTGGTGTTTATGCGGATCTGCAGCTTATAAAGGTAATTCCCCCAAAGCAAGAGGTTCATGCGTGATGGTGAAGCTGTCCCAACATCTTATGTCGCGGCCGATCGCGAGGATCTGATGGCGCAGGAAATTAAGAATGGCAGGGACAGCTAGAAGGGATTTGTTCACCAACCCCGACCAGGTCTGGGCATGGGGTCCTGCATGTACAAGGTGGGGGGGGCTCGAGCTTGGGATACGATTGAACAATTCTCATCCGTTAAGGATAGGGTTCTTCATGTAATTGTTGAAGCCAGAGCTGTAGCTAAGTGAAGGTTGGGAGTCTATTTTAAGGGTCTGGGAATCTTTGGGGATCTAATTTTTATTTTACAGCGGATCGTGGTTAAAGGAAGTGGGAATATATATACTCATGTCGTTTTTATTTCTATTCTTTCTATGTCATGACGAGGTGCTCCTGTTGCCTGATTTGACGCGTGACCAGAGTTTCCTTTATGAGACGCCCCGAAGCCGGACCCACATACAAGACAGAGGATCACAGACGGATCGGCGATTACTACAGCTCACCATGTCGTGTCCTCCTTTATAAGTCATGCCCCTGAAGAGTAGAGTCTACATGTCAAGCCGTGTTTTCCTTTTTATGGACTAAGGACTGATTCATTTCCGGGTGTAAGAAGCATATCAACTTTCATCGAGGGACACATGGGGTGCATATGACAAAAAAGGGAGGACTGTTGTGGAGATTTTTATGGAAATGTATTAATGTATGTTGTCAGATGTCCCCCCAGTGTCAGTTTTGCTGTAATGCGCTCATCTGAGCGTATTTGCACATACAGATGTTGGTGGAAGATCGGTGGCGGGAAAATCTTCCTGTGGAAACAGCAATGTTTGCTCCATTTAGAGATGTTGTTTTGCGCCCTGTTGGGGGAACTGGCCAGCCCCTGGCGGGGGGGCGTTGAATGACTCCGAGCGCACAGATCTGTGTCCAAAGGAACAGTAGCATAACTATAAAATTATTGTGGTCCATTTAAGGCATAATTGTCATGTAGTTTCCGTCATTTGGTAGCAGTGTATGTCACTGCTAGTCTATTTGAATGAATATTGTATCTGGTCCTTGTATGGTAGGGACATCCTGTGATGTCCCCGCCCATGGGGGGGAGGTGATTGCTTGCTGCAGCCAATCACCTCCTGTCTAAGATCTTTTGAGTTTAATAAAAGCCTATGATTAGGCGTCGGCTAGTCAGTCTATGCTGGGAAGCCGAGATGAGAAGATAAGCTGTGTTGGTGCTGCCTTTCTTGGATGAATGATGGAATGAACGGTGAGTGGATCTTAGCAAACTTAGCTAAAGATAGCATTATTGCAAAAAGATGAATCTAAAGTGTGTGCTTAGATAGCACAGGAATTATGGGCTGTGTGCTCTGCAAACAACAGCCTAGAAATTCCACAACAACAGGTACATTGTTTAAGTGTAGCTCCAGCCAAAAAATCTATTTTTAAGCTTTTTGGAAAACATGGGGAAGGGTTATCACCCCTGTAACATTTGTTTTGCTGTCTGTGCAGTGTGCACCTGTTCAGAACAGTTCACCTCACTTTCCGTCCTAATGACAAATGTTTTTTGAAAGTTTGGGGTTTTTATTGAAACAAGAATTGGTGATAAAGCATCAGTGGAGAGGAGACACTTTTTTCCCATATTAACTCTTACAGGAGAGAATTTCCCTTCCTAGTGGTAGATTTCCTCTCACTTCCTGTTGTATCCTTCCGTTTGCAAGGAGGAGTCGTTTGTAAGTTGGATGTTGAAAGTAGGGGCCTGCCGTATATACTCTGCTGAAATTTTCCCCTTACATGTTGGTGTTGCCACAACACTGTGAGCCCTCACAGTTACTCTTGGTGGGCGCTGGAACGCGCCCTGCTGTGAATTATTAGATCAAGAATTGTAATTGCATTCCCCTGTTGAACAGGGGCTGAAAAAATGGGCCTTTGGTGGTGGTGGTGGTGGTGTTGACACAACACTGTAAGGCCTCACAGTTACTCTTGGTGGGCGCAGGAATGGGCCCTGCTGTGAATTATTAGATCAAAAATTGTAATTACACGCCCCTGTTAAACAGGGGCTGAAAAATTGGGCCTTAGGCACTGGTGCTGGTGCCACAACACTGCAACCTCTCCCAGATACTCTAGTTGGAGTGCAGGAATGAGCCCTGCTGCAAAGCATTGCATAAAAAATTGTAATTACATGCCCCTGTTAAACAGGGGCTGAAAAATTGGGCCTTAGCCACTGGTGGCGGCACCCAGAAACAAAAATGTTCTTCCAAGCTATCATCATCAATCGGATCATTGAGGAGGAGGAGGATAGTCAGTCAACATAACAGGACAGTCCCTCAGCATCAGCATCAGTCTTGAAGGGATGTGACATTTGAAAATAAATTAGTCTGTTATATCAGCTTCAGGTGTTTGGTAGCTGGTGGTGATCCAAGACTGGTTCATCTTTATGAAGGTCAGTCGATCAACCGAGTTGGTGGACAAGCGCACCCTGTGATCCGTGACAAATCCTCCAGAAGCACTGAATGTGCGTTCTGAAAGAACGCTGGATGCAGGACAGGCCAGTAGCTCAATTGCATACTGTGCAAGCTCTGGCCAGTGATCCATCCTCAAGACCCAGTAAGCCAGAGGATTTTTGGTGGGGAAGGTGTCCAAGTCTGACCTTGCCCCTAGGTATTCCTGCACCATGTATATCAGACGCTGGCGATGGTTGCTGGAACTGATCATACCTTGGGGCTGCGGACTAAAGAATTGTCTGAACGCATCGGTCAGACGGCCACCTTCCCCACCGCTCCTTCTTTGACTGACCGAAGCCTCAGCAACTCGTTGTCCAGGACCAGGAGTTTGTAACCTCCCAGTCTCTGGGAACGCGTTGCACAGACCTTTCTGCAAGGCCTCCCGGAGTTGTCTCATCCTCTGCTCCCTCTGCGACGGTAAGATAAGGTCCGCAACCTTACCCTTGTACCGTGGATCAAGGAGAGTGGCCAGCCAGTAATGGTCCCTCTCCTTGATCCGAAGAATACGAGGATCCTTCCGCAGACTTTGCAGGATTAGGGAGGCCATGCAGCGTAGGTTAGCTGAGGCATTCGGTCCGGAGTCCTCTGCGTCACTAAGGACGACATGATCCGCAGCCACCTCCTCCCAGCCACGTACAAGTCCACGGGTTTCTTGGGACTGTAAATCATCCCTAAAAGACTGCTGCTGATGATGCTGAGTGCCAGGCTCCACCTCCATGCTGACACAATCCTCCTCCTCCTCCTCTTCCTGTGCGATAGGTGGGACAGAAGGAACACTGTCTGGGTAAAGGGGGCCTTGAGAGGCAAGGAAGTCCTCCTCTTCCTGCCTCTGTTCTGCCTCAAGTGCCCTGTCCATTATTCCATGCAGCGTATGTTCCAACAGGTGGACAAGAGGTACAGTGTCCCTGATCATGCCCCACTGGCGTGGTAAAAAAAAAACGAGCTCCCCTGACCCTGTCCTGGTGCCGTAGTCGCACAGGTACTCATTGATGGCCCTCTGCTGCATGTGTAGCTGCTGCAGCATGGCCAACGTTGAGTTCCACCTGGTGGGCATGTCACATATAAGGCGGTTCTTGGGCAGGTTCAACTCCTTTTGCAGCTCAGCCAGGCGAGCACTGGCATTATAAGATCTGCGGAAATGCACACAGACTTTCCTGGCCTGCCTCAGGACATCCTGTAAGCTCGGGTACCTGCCCAAGACCGCTGCACCACCAGGTTAAGGACGTGAGCCACACAGGGCACATGGGTCAGTTGTCCCTGTCGGAGGGCGGAGAGGATGTTGGTGCCATTGTCGCAAACCACCATTCCTGGCTTAAGCTGGCGTGGCGTCAACCACCTCTCGGCCTGCCCCTGCAGAGCAGACAGAACCTCTGCCTCAGTGTGGCTCCTGTCCCCCAAACACACCAGCGCAAGCACGGCATGGCATCTTTTTGCCTGCGTACTTGCGTAGCCCCATGAACGCCTATGGAGCACCGCTGGTTCCGAGGACAAAGCACAGGAAGAGGCCATGGAGGAAGAAGAAGAGGAGGGGGTGGAAGAGAGAGGTGTGTCACAACCAGTAGTAGCATTTTGGAGGCGTGGCGGCGGAACAACCTCCAACACTACTGCACCTTGTCCTGCATCCTTCCCAGCTGCCAAAAGAGTGACCCAATGGGCCGTGAAAGAAAGGTAACGTCCCTGTCCATGCCTGCTGGACCATGAGTCAGCGGTAATATGCACCTTACCGCTGACCGCCCTGTCCAGCGAGGCCAAGACATTAAGAAAAATACCAGTAGCGCTGCGTGGCAGTATCACACTAATAACAATAAGACATAACACCTTATATGAAAAATAAAATGTGATACACCATAACAAAAATTAGATCCAATATAAATAATAAACCACATGTGACATAAAAACTGTGTGGCTAATAGCCATATCAAAATTCATGTTAATAATCAAATTAAACTCAGTATACATGCAGTTCATCTAATTATAGTCCATGAGAACTAAGAAATTACGTTTCTCATAATATAAAAGTTCCAAGATGTCGTTGGTTCAGGAATATTAAAACAGGTGAGTGAATATTGGTGACTCCACGCTTAAACACCCAAGAAAAAGTAAAGTGTGCATGTAGACAAAGATCCTCCACCTTCAATATCGAATCTCCTTACCAGCTAGTATGGATCTCTGAACCAACGACATCTTGGAACTTTTATATTATGAGAAACGTCATTTCTTAGTTCTCATGGACTATAATTAGATGAACTGCATGTATACTGAGTTTAATTTGATTATTAACATGAATTTTGATATGGCTATTAGCCACACAGTTTTTATGTCACATGTGGTTTATTATTTTTATTGGATCTAATTTTTGTTATGGTGTATCACATTTTATTTTTCATATAAGGTGTTATGTCTTATTGTTATTAGTGTGATACTGCCACGCATCGCTACTGGTATTTTTCTTAATCTGTTTATTTGTGCATATCCACATTTTTCAGTCGCAGCAGCGGCCACCATTGATCAATTGGTAGTATATTTTGTTTTTTATTTTGATTTGCGCAGTAGTTTTTTCTGTTACACGAGGCCAAGACAT
Source organism: Rana muscosa (assembly GCA_029206835.1). Classification (NCBI taxonomy): domain Eukaryota; kingdom Metazoa; phylum Chordata; class Amphibia; order Anura; family Ranidae; genus Rana; species Rana muscosa. The sequence goes on from JARGYO010005563.1 coordinate 345,028, forward strand.
TGCCTTCCACATGCCGGTAGAGAGCCGGAATCGCCTTCCGTGAGAAAAAGTGGCGTTTGGGAACCTGCCACTGAGGAACCGCACATTGCACAAACTCACGGAAGGGGGCCGAGTCTACCAACTGAAAAGGCAGCAGTTGAAGCGCTAGCAATTTAGCCAAGCTAGCATTCAACCGCTGGGCATGTGGATGGCTGGGAGTGAACTTCTTTCGACGGTCCAGCAGCTGGGGCAGGGAAATTTGCCTGATAGAATCGGACGTCGGTGTACTGCTAGCAGAGTGCCCGCAAGTACTTGGCTGTGACACACCTAATTCTACACCTTCATTCCTCTCAGTGCAGGTTTCAGAGAGGACTGAAGGTATAGTGCGGTTGGAGATCCCAGCTGATGCAGTGCAAGGAGAGGTCCACTTTGTTCTTTGGTGTGGGTCTTTAAGGTAGGCTTGCCAACGAGCTGCATGGCAGGTCAACATATGTCTGGTCAAGCATGTGGTGCCCAAGCGGGTGATGTTTTGGCCACGCGATATACGCTTGAGACATATGTTGCAAACAGCAGCTGTGCGATCTGATGCACTCGACTCAAAAAAGGCCCACACCAAAGAACTTTTTGAATAATGGGCAGAGGCAGCGCCCTGCACATGCGGAGCTCTGCGGTGTGATTCAGTCGGTGTGCTGCCCTTACGCTGGCCCCCCGAGGGCATCCTGCCTCGTTGGAGATGTGCCTCCTCCTCATCCTCCTCCTCCTCCTCTCTCCTATTAGGCACCCACGTGGAGTCAGTGACCTCATCATCCCCTCCCTCCTCATCACTGGAGCCAATCTAGCAGTATGCTGCAGCTGCTGGAACATGACTGCCAGATTGGTGTCCTTCTTGAGCATCCCCTCTCTCTGCTCTCACGCTACTGCCTTCCTCTAGCTGGGTATCATCATCAGACCCTTCGAAACGCTGGGCATCCTCCTGGAGCATGTACCCAACACTGTGCTCAAACAGTTCGGGGGACTCCTCAGGAGGACATGGTTGGTCTAGGGAAGGAGTGACTGATGATGACATTGATACCAGGGAAGAGGACGCTTTGGCAGCTGCTTTGCCAGTACCCTGAGCCTGGGTGAGAGAGGATGAGGAGGATGAGGAGGGCTTGGTCATCCACTCTACCAAGTCTTCGGCATGATGCGGCTCAACACCTCCAGCTGCCGAAAAGAAGGACAAGCGTGTCCCATGGCCACGTGCGGATGGCGATGCACCGCGTCCACGACCAGCACTGATGTCTCTAGACCAGGGATGAGCCGAACACCCCCCCTGTTCGGTTCGCACCAGAACCTGCGAACAGACAAAATGTTTGTGTAAACTTTAGAACCCTATTAAATACAATGGACTCGAACGTTCGAAATCTAAAGTGTTAATTATAAAGGCTAATATGCAAGTTATTGTCCTAAAAAGTGTTTGGGGACCTGGGTCCTGCCCCAGGGGACATGTATCAATGCAAAAAGAAGTTTTAAAAACGGCCGTTTTTTCGGGAGCAGTGATTTTAATAATGCTTAAAATGAAAAAATAAAAGTGAAATATTCCTTTAAATTTCGTACCTGGGGGGTGTGTATAGTATGCATGTGAAGTGGCGCATGTTTCCCGTGCTTAGAACTGTCCCTGCAAAAAATGTCATTTTTGAAAGAAAAAAATGCATTTAAAACTGACTCGCGGCTATTAATGAATTGTCGGCTCCCGGCAATACATTCAAAAGTCATTGATAAAAAAAAAAAAAAAAAAGCGTGGGGGTTCCCCAGAATTCAATTACCAGGCCCTTCAGGTCTGGTGTGGATATTAAGGGGAACCCTGCCGCAAATTTAAAAAAAAATTGACATGGGGTTCCCCCAAATATCCATTCCAGGCCCTTCAGATCTGCCATGGATTTTAAGGGGAACTCCACCCCAAATTTTAAAAAAAATGGCGTGGAGTCCCCCTAAAAATCCATACCAGACCCCTTATCTGAGCACGCAACCTGGCCGGCCGCAGGGGAAAAGGGGGGGAAGAGAGAGCGGCCCCCCCTCCCTCCTGAACCGTACCAAGCCACATGCCCTCAACATGGGGAGGATGTCCCCATGTTGATGGGGACAAGGGCCTCATCCCCACAAACCTTGCCCGGTGGTTGTGGGGGTCTGCGGGCGGGGGGCTTATCGGAATCTGGAAGACCCCTTTAACAAAGGGGACCCCCAGATCCCGGCCCCCCCCTATGTGAATTGGTAAGGGATACATTGTACCCCTACCATTTCACGAAGAAAGCGTAATTTTTTTTTTCAAAAAAACACACAAACACCTTGAAAAAGTCCTTTATTAAAAAAACAAAAAAAAAAACAAAAACATTCCAGCGATGAAATCCAGTGTCCCGCGGCGATCCCGATGTCCAGCGCTGTCCTTCATTGGTTGTGCCTGAGCGGACCTGATGGGGAACTCCCTCTCAGTATTTTAAATGTATAGACCCGCCCCTTCTAAAGTTCCCCATCAGGTCCGCTCAGCGGACCAGATGCGGAACATGAGAAGGGGCGGGTCTATACATGTATTACCAAAGTGAGAGCAGTTCCCCATCAGGTCCGCCCCCTCGGTATGTCGGACCCGCCTACGTCATTGGCTTGAGCGGGGAACTTCCTTCACTGTGTAAATTTAAATTACACAGTGAAGGAAGTTCCCCGCTCAAGCCAATGACGTAGGCGGGTCCGACATACCGAGGGGGCGGACCTGATGGGGAACTGCTCTCACTTTGGTAATACATGTATAGACCCGCCCCTTCTCATGTTCCGCATCTGGTCCGCTGAGCGGACCTGATGGGGAACTTTAGAAGGGGCGGGTCTATACATTTAAAATACTGAGAGGGAGTTCCCCATCAGGTCCGCTCAGGCACAACCAATGAAGGACAGCGCTGGACATCGGGATCGCCGCGGGACACTGGATTTCATCGCTGGAATGTTTTTTTTTTTTTTTTTTTTTTAATAAAGGACTTTTCCAAGGTGTTGGTGTGTTTTTATTTACATTTTTTGACACTTTCTTCGTGAAATGGTAGGGGTACAATGTAGCCCTTACCAATTCACATAGGGGGGGCCGGGATCTGGGGGTCCCCTTTGTTAAAGGGATCTTCCAGATTCCGATAAGCCCCCCGCCCGCAGACCCCCACAACCACCGGGCAAGGGTTGTGGGGATGAGGCCCTTGTCCCCATCAACATGGGGACATCCTCCCCATGTTGAGGGCATGTGGCTTGGTACGGTTCAGGAGGGAGGGGGGCCGCTCTCTCGTCCCCCCCTTTTCCCCTGCGGCCGGCCAGGTTGCGTGCTCGGATAAGGGGTCTGGTATGGAATTTTAGGGGGACTCCACACCATTTTTTTTTTAAATTTGGGGTGGAGTTCCCCTTAAAATCCATGCCAGATCTGAAGGGCCTGGAATGGATATTTGGGGGAACCCCACGTCAATTTTTTTTTAAATTTGCGGTGGGGTTCCCCTTAATATCCATTCCAGACCTGAAGGGCCTGGTAATTGAATTCTGGGGAACCCCCACGCTTTTTTTTTTTTTTTTTATCAATGACTTTTGTATGTATTGCCGGGAGCCGACAATTCATTAATAGCCACGAGTCAGTTTTAAATGCATTTTTTTCTTTCAAAAATGACATTTTTTGCAGGGACAGTTCTAAGCACGGGAAACATGCGCCACTTCACATGCATATCATACACACCCCCCAGGTACGAAATTTAAAGGAATATTTCACTTTTATTTTTTCATTTTAAGCATTATTAAAATCACTGCTCCCGAAAAAACGGCCGTTTTTAAAACTTCTTTTTGCATTGATACATGTCCCCTGGGGCAGGACCCGGGTCCCCAAACACTTTTTAGGACAATAACTTGCATATAAGCCTTTATAATTAGCACTTTAGATTTCTCCCATAGATTTTTCGAATTTGCCGCGAACACCCCAATTTGTTCGCTGTTCGGCGAACGGGCGAACAGGCAATGTTCGAGTCGAACATGAGTTCGACTCGAACTCGAAGCTCATCCCTACTCTAGACACAGAGCCTGCTTGCCCTCTTTTATTGGCTCCTGACTGTCTGCCTCTCCTTGTTTGCCTTCCAGACATTCTAATGGCCTGCAGGGAGATGGGAAAACCAGCAATAAGGCCTAGCTTCAGAAGCAATTTTGCAGGAATCACACTACGCCTGCTGTAAGTGCTGCAAATGCCTGTGGGTGTAACACACTAGGAAAACACAGCAATACGGGCTAGCTTCAGGTGTATAATGTGCAGGAGGCACACTCCGCCCGCTGTAAGTGCTGCAAATACCTGTTGGTGTAACACACTAGGAAAACACAGCAATAAGGCCTAGCTTCAGGAGTATATTTTGCAGGAATCACACTACGCCTGCTGTAAGTGCTGCAAATGCCTGTTGGTGTAACACACCAGGAAAACACAGCAATACGGGCTAGCTTCAGGTGTATAATGTGCAGGAGGCACACTCCGCCCGCTGTAAGTGCTGCAAATGCCTGTTGGTGCAACACACCAGGAAAACACAGCAATACGGGCTAACTTCAGGTGTATAATGTGCAGGAGGCACACTCCACCCGCTGTAAGTGCTGCAAATGCCTGTTGGTGTAACACACCAGGAAAACACAGCAATACGGGCTAACTTCAGGTGTATAATGTGCAGGAGGCACACTCCGCCCGCTGTAAGTGTTGCAAATGCCTGTTGGTGTAACACACCAGGAAAACACAGCAATACGGGCTAACTTCAGATGTATAATGTGCAGGAGGCACACTCCGCCCGCTGTAAGTGCTGCAAATGCCTGTTGGTGTAACACACCAGGAAAACACAGCAATACGGGCTAACTTCAGGTGTATAATGTGCAGGAGGCACACTCCGCCCGCTGTAAGTGCTGCAAATGCCTGTTAGTGTAACACACCAGGAAAACACAGCAATAAGGGCTAGCTTCAGGTGTATACTGTGCAGGAGGCTTAGCAACAATGACACTGACACTGTGTCCTGCCTATCCTTCTCTCTCCCTGCACACAAGGTTTATCAAAGAATATGACACTGACACTCTCCCTGCCTATCCTTCTCTCTCCCTGCACACAAGGTTTAGTAAAGAATATGACACTGACACTGTCCCCTGCCTATCCTTCTCTCTCCCTGCACACAAGGTTTATCAAAGAATATGACACTGACACTCTCCCTGCCTATCCTTCTCTCTCCCTGCACACAAGGTTTAGCAAAGAATATGACACTGACACTGTCCCCTGCCTATCCTTCTCTCTCCCTGCACACAAGGTTTAGCAAAAAATATGACACTGACACTCTCCCTGCCTATCCTTCTCTCTCCCTGCACACAAGAATAGCACAAAGAATATCAACACTGTCCCTGCCTATCCTTCTCTTTCTCTGCGCCGGAACACACTACACAAGGCCGCCGCGCTGGCGGCCTTTTATAGTGTGGGGCGTGTGCTAAACCCCCTGAGCTATAATTGGCCACAGGCAACCTGCCTGTGGCCAATTATGGCTCTCCTAGCTGCCGGCGCTGTGATTGGCCAAGCATGCAGGGTCACAGTGCATGCTTGGCCAATCACAGCGCCGGGATTGCACTGCGATGGCGCAGTGTATTGTGGGCCGTTCGCGTCACTCGAATTTGGCGCAAACGGCCCAAATCGTTCGATGTTCGCCGAACGGTCGAACACCGAGCTCATCCCTAATCAGCTGTAGAGAATTGGCTCATGTAAATTGGGTCTGGTCAGAGGTGTATGATGAGAGGAGGGTCAGAAGCTTCTCTCTGTGGATATAAAAGTTGTATTGTTTTGCAATAATAAAGCAGTTCATTTTGGAAAGATACAGAGCGTTGTCTCGTTCTTTTGGAAGGATTAATTCCTATGGGAAGTGGTCGCCTGACTGTGGAGATCAGTAGTGGAGCATGTTCTGAGAGAGGGAAGATCTGAACGACGTTAACCCCTTTCATACTTGGGCAGTCGTTACATTGGTTGGCAGCGGTGGGATTTTCCCTCCAGTTCCTGGGACACTCCAAACAACCACAGTGAATGACCAGCTATGCAGCCTGCAGGAAAGCCACGCTGAAAGACCTACTTGAGAGCCGTGAAGGGACCAGTGGGACAAAGAACAAGGCCACCTTGATCAGGGAGCTAGCCGAGATGGACCAGAAGGCTGGTGATGCAGGACCCCGGTCAGTTGAAGATTTGTTTCAGCAACGAGTTCGACAGCGCTTGGCATTATATGGTGCTAACCCATCAGACACCGCCATACAGAATGCCAATAAAGGCATCCAGCAGCAGGATGCACGACAAAAGAGAGAACTAGAGCGACAAGAGAAAAAACTAGAGCGACAAAAGAGAGAACTAGAGCGGCAACATGAGCAGAGAATGGCGGAAATACAGCAATCGGAGATCGCCTACAGACAGCTGCTAGAATCTGCTCAGCAGCAGGGTGGTGCTACCGTTGCCTGGGACTATCAGGAAATACCAGTGGACAACTCTGATATCCTGGCTGAAGAATCGGCAGTGGAAAATCTGAGGATTGCCATCCCTAAAACCGAAGTGGATGATATGGAGTTCCAGGGAGCTAGGGCAGTTGGCTCATCTCCCCAGCCACAGATTACAGAAGGTATGGACTTAAGGGACTGTTCAGAGGATGTTATGGATTATGCATCACCTGCTCAAGTACTGGCAGCAGGACAGAATACTGCAGACCCCTGCTCTACACCCTTGGCAGTTTTGGAGGCCCGAGGTGAGAAGGTGATGGTTCCTCTTTCCCAGTGGATTTCAGAGATGCAGGGGGGAGAAGCAGCCCTTTTCCCTCCCCAACAGTTAGCCAGAGCAGATGGTGTGGAGTCCCCAGCAGAAGTGCTGGCAACAGGGCAGAGTGCTAGCAACCTCTGCCCAGCACCGGAAACAACTGTGGAGTTTCAGGGAGCTGGGGCAGTTGGCCCCTCTCTCCAGCAACAAGCTGAGGTGGTAAAGCTTTTACCCCCAGCTAAAATCACTGGCAGCAGGGCAGAATGCTACTGGCCTCTGCACACAACTGCAACTTCAGCGGATATCGGTGGATGCTCCACTCACAGCAACCCAGCACAAGAGCTGACAACTGAGCAGAGTGCAGCGGGCCTCTGCTCTCAACTAACAGAAGAGGGAGTTCCTGTGGTACTGGATGGGACTTCGGTCCTCACTGACATAACCCCAAAAAATGGTGTGACACTGAGACAGGAGGATGTCAGCCTTGCTTTGCAAGCACTGGGGGATTTTCACCTACCACAAGTGGATGGGACTTCAGTTTCCACTTGTATACTCCAGGGATGCTGGGCAGTCGGCCCAGATCCCCAACCGCATGACGGACTGAGCCCAGTCACCCTGTCTTCTCTCCAGCAGCTGAAAGGACCCCAGGGAGAAGGGCCAGTCCAGGCCTCTCCCCAGCGGCGGGTATGTTCTCTGAGAGAGGCAGAGGTTGGCCGGGGAAGTAATGCTCTGTTTGGAGCAATTTATTTGGGGTACTGTGTGGATACCGGCATTAGGGGAATGGAACTATGGACTACCTTCGGAGTCAACCCGTCTGGGGTCTCCTCCTGTGTTAGTCTCCTGCCGAAAGGGGAGAGATGTAACGGGAAGGCCCAGGGAACCCAGAATCCCTTAGAAAGTATGAGATACCCTTGCTTCAGCTTCCCCAATGCCTCTTATGTGTAAACCACCATGTGTCCCTATTAGGTGAATGAAAACCCCACCATGATATGTGAAAGACATATCCAATACGGTATATACAGGGCACATATTGGGTATATACTGTGTGTGGGCTGTTTATTAGGCTTGTGCAATTCGTTTTGTAACGAATCGAAATTCGTTCGAATTTAGCAACTTTCGGACATTCGGAAGCATTCGAATTTCCGAACAAAGCAATTACGAATAAAACCGAATCCGAAATAAATTATACCGCAAAATAGCGAATGCCCGAATGTCTTCGGCATAATTCGTTATGAAAAAAGTTACGAATGTACGAATCCATTCGAAGCACAATAACACTCACTCTGCTCTCTGCTTCTCCCTCACCATGCTGAACTCCCTCTCAAAATGGTGTACAGGGGCGGAGGCTATAGCCGCATGAAAAAACGAAAGTAAAATACGAGATTTCGAATCCATTCGAAGCACAATAACACTCTGCTCTGCTCTCTGATTCTCCCTCACCGTGCTGAACCCTCTCAAAATGGTGTACAGGGGCGGAGCCTATAGCCGCATGTAAAAAACGAAAGTAAAATACGAGATTTCGAATCGTTACAAATAACCGCTATGTATTTAGAAAAGTACAAATCCATTCGAAGCACATTAGGCATAATAGGCAGCGTCGTTGTGAGAGAGACACGGAAAATTACGAATCAACGAACCCAAAAAAAGTTACGAAAGTAGGAGTTGTGTCCAGAATCAACGAAAAACAACATACTCTACCGAAAGTACGAATTATAAAGCAACAAAAAATTCAACGAAAAATGTCGCTTGCGAAAATACGAATTAGTCCGAACACGAAAAATCCCGTCTAGCAAAATTACGAATGATTACGAATCAACAGGACCGGAAAGAAACGAACCGAAACGGAAAAAATTTTTCCGTTGTGCACAAGAAGCGAACCGAAACGGAACAAATTTTTCCGTTGTGCACAAGTCTACTGTTTATGTAATACTTGCTGTGATGGTGTGTGATTACAATCTATTGTCTATTGTGGCTTGTGGGAGTTAAGCCTGTAATTATAGGTTGTGGAACTAGCAGACAGACAGGTTAATTGAAGAGATGCTGATGTGTCACCTGTTTGCTTGAGTAATGTTAATGAACCTCAAATATGCTACACATCCTTTCAATGTGGATTGGGAGACAAAAGCTAAACACAAAAGGGTCATGCATAATCATTAAACTGAGATGTGTATTGGTCATCAGCTCTGTAGTTAATTGGCTCATGTAAATTGGGTATGGTCAGAGGTGTATGATGAGAGGAGGGTCAGAAGCTTCTCTCTGTGGATATAAAAATTGCAGTGTTTTGCAATAATAAAGCAGTTCATTTTGGAAAGATACAGAGCGGTTGTCTCGTTTTTCTGGAAGGATTATTCCTATGGGTCGGTCGCCTGACTGTGGAGCGTCGGTAGTGGATGTGTGTTCTGGAGAGGGAATATCTTAAAACGGCGTTTAACCCCTTTCATATTTGGGGTGCCGTTACATTGGTTGGCAGCGGTGGGATTTTCCCTCCAGTTACTGGGACACTCCAAACCACCACAGAGAATGACCAGCTATGCAGCCTGCAGGAAAGCCACGCTGAAAGACTTACTTGAGAGCCGTGGAGGGACCGGTGGGACAAAGAACAAGGCCACCTTGATCAGGGAGCTAGCCGAGATGGATCAGAGGGATGGTGATGCAGGACCCCGGTCAGTTGAAGACTTGTTTCAGCAACGAGTTCGACAACGGTTGGTATTATATGGTGCTAACCCATCAGAGACCGCCATACAGGAAGCCATTAAAGACATCCAGCTGCAGGATGAGCGACAAGAGAGAGAACTAGAGCGACAAGAGAGAGAACTAGAGCAGCAACATGAGCAGAGAATGGCGGAAATACGGCAATCGGAGACAACACCTAAAGATGCAGCGCCTGCCCGTAAGTTGCCCTTTTGGGCGTTCAAACTATTTAAGGAAGGAGAGGAGGAAATTGAAGCGTTCCTGCAGGACTTTGAGAGACTATGCCAGATACATGAAGTACTGCCCCAAGATTGGGTCGCCTTACTGGCAAGTAATTTAACGGGCAGAGCGGCGGGTGCATATCGGGCCCTGGAGGATGAGGACGCTAAAGACTATGACCGGGTAAAAGAAGCTCTGCTAGCCCGATTTGCCATTACACCTGAAGCCAGCCAGATTAAGTTTCGAGAATCCCGGAAACAAACCCACATAACATACGTGGAGTGGGCCATCGTCTGCAGCGAAACCTTAAGGGCTGGTTCCAGGGAAGCCACGCTCATACCATAGAGGACATCACCCAGCTAGTACTCTTAGAACAGTTCTTTAACCACACCCCTCCGGTACTACGGGATTGGGTGCGAGATAAGCGACCACGGACTGTACAGCAAGCGGCTACCTTGGCCGATGAATATCTGGACTCTCGAAGGTCAGGCGGAAGCGAGCGCTATCCACTATCTCGGCCCAGTTTATCAGCCTCTAACCCAATGTCAGCACCAACCCCAGCGGCCACTTGTCCTCAGCAGCCCAGGTTCAACTCCCAGGACTACGCACAACCCATCAGGTGTTTCGGATGTAAACAGCTAGGGCACAAAAAGCCAGACTGTCCGTTGAATCCAGCCATCCAGTCCCAGTCATGGAGACAGCCAGCAAGGGGGAGCCCCCGCACACACATGCCTGCGGCCCACTGCGTTGAGGAGGAAGAACATTGGGGCGTCCTGCACGAGGCTGGTCCAATACAAGCAGCTAACAGGGACAACCGGCAACAACACAGGCAGACTGTCCGGGTTAATGGAACGGTAGCCAATGGCTTACGTGATAGTGGCACTACCATGACCCTACTACAGAAGAACCTCATCCCAGAGAGCCAACACACCGGAGACACTGTAGTGGGAGGTACCGTTTTCCGGCTACCCGTTGCCCGTGTTCACCTGGATTGGGGTGTTGCTTCGGGACACGTGAATGTGGGGGTGATGAAGGATTTGCCAGCGGATGTACTACTGGGGAATGATTTGGCCCCCCTCCTTTCTGCTTACGCCCCGATGGGCCCCGATGAAGTCAACCCTGTGACTACCTGTGCCCTGACCCATGCTTCTGGAACCGGCCTGATTGTGGCTGAGAACGGGGTAAGATTACCTTCTCCGACATGTACCTTAGACCAGGCACAATATCACAGTCTAAAATTGGAATGTGACAAGTTGGCCAGTGAGAAATCAGAGATGCAACGACACTACGTCATGTATTATGAGATGTCCCATGGCTTGAACATTGAAATGCACAAACAGGCTGAAATTGTCAAAAGGTTAAATGGGATTTGCGCCCAGGTTTTGCCTTACCTTTCCCAAGAGCACCAGCAACAAGTTTTGGGAGCCATTGAGAGAGCAAAGCAAGTGACTGTCCCAGAACTGAATTCCATTATTCGCCCGGCAACCTTACAACTGCACCATCAGCTACTGACCCGGTAAGCAAAATGGCAATGCTGATGGGTTGTCCAGGCACTAGAGGAATGGAACTATGGACTAACCTCGGAGTCAACCCGTCTGGGGTCTCCTCCTGTGTTAGTCTCCTGCCGAAAGGGGAGATGTGTGACAGGGGTCACTTGGGGCACAGGGGGAATGAGAACCCCACCATGATCTGTGATAGTCATATTCAATGCTGTATATACATGGTATAGATTGTGTGTATATTGTGTGTGGGCTGTGGTGTCCTAATTGCTGTGATGAGGTAGGGGGTGATTACATTCTACTGTCTAGTGTGGCTTGTGGTAATTAAGTCTGTAATTATAGGTATTGTACTCTAGCAGACAGACAGGCTGGGGAACATAAAGGTTATGCATATCCATTTAAGATGTAAAGGGATTATCTATTGAACTCACCTGTGTCTGCAAAGAGCTGTCAGATGGGTATTGGGAGCTCGTTATATAACCATTGTGTGAAGTCTTTTGATGATGGGTACTGTAGTTAAGAGACAGTAAGGCTAGCCTAAAGGTCATGTGTCTGAGTCATCAGCTGTAGTTAACTAGCTCATGTAATGAGTCTGATCAAAAGTGTATTGTCCGGGGAAAATGAGGAATGTAAGAAACTCCCCTCTGTGTGTATAAAATTTGCAGTGTTTCAATAAAGAGTGGCAGTCCAGTCACGGAAAGATACAGAGCAGTTGTCTCGTTTTTCTGGAAGGATTATTCCTATGGGTCGGTCGCCTGACTGTGGAGCGACGGTAGTGGATGTGTGTTCTGGAGAGGGAATATCTTAAAACGGCGTTTAACCCCTTTCATATTTGGGGTGCCATTACAGTCGTATTTTAGTATTTTAGTATTTTATTGCTCTATTAAAATATTTATATTGGTTGCCTACAATCAGATATATTACTATAGGCTGAAATAGCCCCTGGATTTTACATTCATTTAACTGCATGTCATTATGGAGACTGTGTTTTATTAAGCGCTTTCCAATCTCTTCTGACATTGCTAGTTACATAGTACACAGTATAATAAATCTACAACTATTTCATTCTTGTTCTCAACAGAAGATAGATCGTACACCAGATTGTGTGTACTTGTCTGCTTTCTCCCATATGCAATGTCAGATGATTGACAGTTATATGGTCACAGTTAGTGATGCTGTTTTTTGTTTATTAAAGTATTGCATTAATTACTCTATATTTTAGATGTTTTTAGGTGGGATACTGTGACAGACCTGGCCGGGACAGGGGCTTTTGGAGGGGACTGAATGCAAGCCTCTTGCCCTGCGACCATGGGCCCTGGCATTTGGGGGAACGGTGCTCTTTGTGAGCTGTATGCCTGGGGACCCTTGTCGGGGTGTTACTTCGGATTCAGGTCCATGTCCCCCCAAGACACACAGACTCTGGGGACCCTGTATATGCCATATTAGAGTGACTAATTCATACTGTTGGGATTTTCACACATTCCCTCTAAGGATATGCGAATGCAATCACCTCCAGCCATCTGTCTGACCTCTGTGCTATTTTGACCCTGCTAAATGTGTGATGTTTACACTTAGGATAATGTATATTGTATAGCAGGTGAGACAGGTAGGAGCCGGGATGTCTACCCTGAACGGTCATATCTATGAGTCACCTTGGCTGGCTAAAGGATTTAGTTAATTAGCTCATGTTAATTATGTTTTTGGTTACCCCCTCTGTTACTGTATATAAGACTTGATTTTGGTGCTAATAAAGTCTCTCTTGGTTGAACTTACATACAGCCTGCCTGGTGTTTGTTCTGACCGACCACAAATGGATTCGAATGGCACATAGCGGTAGTTTGAATCCTGGAGCACCGGATGATCCAATAGAGCAGAGGAGTGTTGGGAGAGTGGAGCCGAGCGAGCAAAGGGGCTCGTTACATTGGTTGGCAGCTGTGGGATTTGCTCTCCAGTTACTGGGACACTCCAAACCACCACAGTGAAGGACCAGCTATGCAGCCTGCAGGAAAGTCACGCTGAAAGACCTACTTGAGAGCCGAGATGGACCAGAAGAAGGGTGATGCAGGACCCCGGTCAGTTGAAGATTTGTTTCAGCAACGAGTGCGGCAGCGGTTGGCATTATATGGGGCTAACCCATCAGAGACCGCCATACAGGAAGCCATTAAAGACATCCAGCTGCAGGATGTCCGACAAAAGAGAGAACTAGAGCGGCAACATGAGTGGAGTTTCAGGGAGCTGGGGCAGTTGGCCCCTCTCCCCAGCAACAAGCTGAGGTGGTAAAGCTTTTACCCCCAGCTGAATCACTGGCAGCAGGGCAGAATGCTACTGGCCGCTGCACACAACTGCCACTTGAGCGGATATCGGTGGATGGGACTGCGGTCCCCACTCACAGCAACCCAGCAGAAGAGCTGGCAACAGAGCCGAGCGCCACGGGCCTCAGCTCCCAACTAACAGAAGCGGGAGTTCCTGTGGTATTGGATGGGACTTCAGTCCTCACTGACACAACCCCAGAAAATGGTGTGACACTGAGACAGGAGGATGTGAGCCTTGCTTTGCAAGCACTAGGAGATTTTCACCTACCACAAGTGGATGGGACTTCAGTCTCCACTTGTATACCCCAGGGAGGCCGGGCAGTCGACCCAGATCCCCAACAGCATGACGGACTGAGCCCAGTCACCCTGTCTTCTCTCCAGCAGCAGAAAGGACTCCAGGGAGAAGGGCCCGTCCAGGCCTCTCCCCAGTGGCGGGTGTGTTCTCTGAGAGAGGCAGAGGTTGGCTGGGTAAGTGATTCTCTGTTTGGAGCAATTTGTTTGGGGTACTGTGTGGATACCGGCATTGGGGGAATAGAACTATGGACTAACTTCGGAGTCAACCCGTTTGGGGTCTCCTCCTATGTTAGTTTCCTGCCGAAAGGGGAGATGTGTGACGGACCTGGCCGGGACAGGGGCTTTTGGAGGGGACTGAATGCAAGCCTCTTGCCCTGCGACCATGGGCCCTGGCATTTGGGGGAACGGTGCTCTTTGTGAGCTGTATGCCTGGGGACCCTTGTCGGGGTGTTACTTCGGATTCAGGTCCATGTCCCCCCAAGACACACAGACTCTGGGGACCCTGTATATGCCATATTAGAGTGACTAATTCATACTGTTGGGATTTTCACACATTCCCTCTAAGGATATGCGAATGCAATCACCTCCAGCCATCTGTCTGTCCTCTGTGCTATTTTGACCCTGCTAAATGTGTGATGTTTACACTTAGGATAATGTATATTGTATAGCAAGCGAGACAGGTAGGAGCCGGGATGTCTACCCTGAACGGTCATATCTATGAGTCACCTTGGCTGGCTAAAGGATTTAGTTAATTAGCTCATGTTAATTATGTTTTTGGTTACCCCCTCTGTTACTGTATATAAGACTTGATTTTGGTGCTAATAAAGTCTCTCTTGGTTGAACTTACATACAGCCTGCCTGGTGTTTGTTCTGACCGACCACAAATGGATTCGAATGGCACATAGCGGTAGTTTGAATCCTGGAGCACCGGATGATCCAATAGAGCAGAGGAGTGTCGGGAGAGTGGAGCCGAGCGAGCAAAGGGGCTCGTTACAGATACTCATTATTGATTCTTATATGTTTGTGTTCTTTTATTAAAACACATCGTTACCTTGTATTTTATATATGCTGTTTACCTCCGTGCTCTATGTTTGAGCTATGCGCCGTCAGCGTCCAATTAGGCGACAGTGTTCAGCGCCTGTCATCTGTTGCTGAGGACGCTGATTGGCGATTGCTCTATGGGCATGGTAATTTAAAGTTCCCGTGTGCGTCGTCACGTTACGCCCTCTGTTGAAGTCAGAAGACGAAACGCGTCAGGGCGTAACCACGGCAGCACGCGACCCGGAAGTGACGATTGCGCTCCAAGGCTGCGCTCCACCGTCCATTGCGTCTATTCAGAAGTGTCTGCAGGATCACACACACGCTCCGTGTGACGGCTGGATATGGTGATAGCGCCCTCTGGGGCCATTCTTTTGCTCATTTTTCTGCTTGTTATTGTACGTAGTTAGATAAAGGGGTCTCCTGATGTATGGGAAACGGGTTTTTTAATAAACAGGATTACACTATTGGTTTGCTATATTCTGTTATTTTATGACCTGCATTGGAGCCCATTTCACTGGTGGACCCTGCTGAGAAGTGACGAGCCACAACAGAGTAGCTGATGTACCATTTTCACTTAAGGCCCATATTTAATATGCTTCTGGTGAGTGTGAACCCCTAGGGGGATTATTCATCACGTGGTGGATTGCAATTGATGTCTTTGGTGGTGGAAGGTGCTCACATGGACCATTGTTGATACTCACCTCATTTCTCTGGACTGGCTGTTTGTCACATTACTACGTTTGGACTTTTTTCAGTGGTTTTCCACGGGTCTAATTTTAGTTTAAAATTTTAGCGCTGTTTTGTGTAAATCAACGATTCAGATACCCTTTCTGTTCTATTTTTTACCATTTTCTTCATATATATATATATATATATATATTGTGAAGGACTAGCATCAAGTGTAGAGCTTGAAGGACACCGCCACTCGCTGGTTCTTCTTTTTAAGGGTTGTTTGCCCATTTTTATTAAAAGAAGTTCAAAACAAAATCAAAAGGTTTTCCCTCGCAGGGGTTTCAGTACTCCTTTTCAACAACAAAATGACATTCAGCCTCCTGGCTTATACATACAGCAGTGCTGCTCAGGCCTTCCACTTCAGGCTCTTGTCTGTCTCCCATAAACTATTCCATCTGCAACACCATCCATTTGGATAGCAGCCCCTCACTGCTCTGACCCTCAGACCTGGGTCTCTGGCTTCCACTGTGCACACAAGCACTCTCTGACTTCTCCAGTGCACACTTGCACTCTATGGCTTCCCCAGTGCACACCTGCACTCGTCGGGAGGGTGGGGCCCAGAATGCTGGTCCTGATTCTACTATCAGGCCCACACACACCTGAACAATCAGTGTGCAGTTGAGTCTCAAAACCCGGATCCAGGACTGGGGATTTCATCCCACCCGGATCTCTAAGAAATCCCCAAGCTCCGGGTCCCAAAGTGGACTTTAGTAAATCATGAGGAAACTGAAATGCCAGTTTCCTCCCAAACAAGCAAATACCCTGGAGCCCCTCAACCTGCCTGGTTGAGAATCCTGTATTTATACACTGGTGGGGTACCACACTACCACATACCCTCCCCCTTTGTTTCGATCCGGAGGGAGGAACACCAGCACCCATCATTATGGTTGGGACACCTCCGCTGTCAGCCACGTAGGCCCAACCTTTTTTCCGGGTGCGCTTCCAGGTACGTCCAACCCTGGATCATAACAAGGTCCTATATTTCCCTATACTCAACCTTCTCCCTCTTCTTTTGGGGTTCCATAAGCACTGCCTCTCCTGAAATTTTAACAGGGCACCCCTGGTCTTTCCAATACCTTTGGACACCACACTGTCATGTACCTTTAACAAATTATTTGGTTCATCATTGACAGACATATTCAAACCAACATTACACCTCTCTACGTTGCACAGATCACCAATGCCTTTTTTTTTTCATTTGCTAGGGCAGAGTCTGCAGAGGGCACACATACTGGAGGGCTGCCATCACCCACGGGAACCTCACAAGACATCACCTCCCCGGGGTTCACCCACTCTGCAGGCAGCTGTCCTACCACTTGACCTGTTCTGATGCCATCTGTATTTTTATCCACCTGCACAGACAAGCTCTTGTCTGATCCACATACAATTTTTACCGCATTTTTTATTAGTTTCCCTGTCTCGGGGACCTTATTAGGTTTGTCACCTAAACCAAACCTTGGACTGAGGACCCCAGTCTTTTTAACCACCTTTGGTTGAGCCCCGGTCAGGATTTCTGCTGCTTTCTGGTCCACACTTGGCCCTTCCATCTCATGCGATTCTTCCACTGGTACAGCACACACTCCCTTCACCGACAACTGACCAGTACTACCTTGGACCATAGCAGCAGAAATGCCTTCTACCTGGCTGTTAGGTGGTGAAACCTCAGACACTTTCTTTTCGCCAAAGCCTCTCCCATATACCTCTTGTACAGGAACTAACCCATCAACATACCTAGAGGCAATTTTTAAGACTAGTAATACAGTCATAAATAAACCATTTCTGTCTTGTCTTCCTTTGTGCTGTACCACCTGCCACTCAGGAGTCCACCTAATGGTACTCCGCAGTACCAGACTGTCTGACTGTGGTGGAGACACCCCAGTATAGACTGGCTGTACATCCCAAAGTTTAAGCATCTCTTTTAACACTTTTGTTAGAAACCATACCCTTGGCTCCAGACCCAAGTCCTTCCTGGGGACTTTCCTGACACTGGGGATGCAGACAGACTCACTTGCTGAGACGTGAGAGGTTGCAAGGTTTAATGGAACCTTCTCCCAGCTGGAGACAACCACAGCCTGGTGCTCTACCAGAGCGCTGCCAGGTGCTTGACTCATACCCAACTTCTCAGGTTCAGCACCAATGAACTGCTTCACATTACCAGTGACAACGTCACTTTGACACGCCATGTCAGCATAATTTTTGTAGGTTACTGACAAAGTGTCTGCTGTGTGCTCGCCCTTATATGGTCCATATTTCTCACGAAGGTTAACCCCTGCAGCAGCCACCGCGCCCTCAGGTATAAGCTGTTCTGCCGTCCCTCCTGCTGGCACAGCAGAAACTTTGTCCACCTTATTTTTGTGCATAAAAGCCTCATCTATCAGGGACATTAGATTTTTACCCCAACTATCCCAATCCGTTGTAGCTGTGCTCCATTCACTGGCGTTCCTCAGCCCTGATCCATCCGCCCAAGGAGACACATTAGAACAGATGGGTTTAGTTTCAGATTCATCACCCAAATTACGAATCATGGCAGACTTCGGTAACACATGTTTTAGCACCGTAGGTTGCAATACACCACAACCACCAACTTGCTCGGGCGGCGCTTCATAAGCCTCACACACCTTTGCATTTTTCACAGGTTGTGTTAACCCACCATTTAGCGGCACATTTTTAGTACTAGCAGCTTGCACTAACACATTACCATTACACGGTACAGTTCCACTCTGTCCCACCAGAGTGACATCGCAGTTGTCCATGGCAACCTCCGACTCCAATACATGAAGTTCCCTGGAGATTTCTGGGGACAACTGTGCTGTCTTACCACCAATTGCTACAGGCAATGACCCATTTGTGACAACAGCTTTTGCTCTGGAAGAACCTGGGGTTTTCCCAACAGCAGCAAACGTTTCATTAACAGTAATACTTATAGCATTTTTAGTCATCAACACAGGTTCTGTTTGGACTTTAACCCCTGAATTCCCACTGGGTATGAAAAAGTCATTCTCAAGCACACATTCTGTGGCCCCACTAACTGGGGTCACTCTCACATCATCATGGACAGTCTCGTAGCCAGTTCTTTTATACCTGAAATCAGCAGTTCCAGGCATCATTTCATTAAAGATAGTCTTACCCACCACAGTAGTTGGGGTCTCCATCTTCATTTGAGTACGTTGTCTTAAGAACCAGTCCTCAGCCACACATTTACTGGCCAACTCCCCCTGGTGGCCATGGGATGAAATCACAGCAGGCATCTCCCACTGTTTAGCACCCGGTGCAGACACCACAGAAAACTCCTCCTTGTTGCAAGGGGTGACTGCAAACATATTTGCAAAGGGATCTTGGCCCACAGGTAAATAGTTCTGTTTAGCAACATTACCTCTAGGTGCACCCCAGAATATAGGGCAAGACAATATTTCGTGCCCCAGCTGGCCACATTCCAGGCATGGTACTGGATGACTTTTCCCTAGTGCGTTTCTCTCCTGATGATTCCTTCCAGGCATAACTTCCACTCACGTTGCCATGGGAGATCGCAGTCTCCCAGCAGAGCTTTGCTGGCTCTCTCCAACATGCTGTATTGGCTCCTCCGGAAGCCACTTGTCACGACCCATGGGAGGCACACCCCTTGGTCCACAGACAGCCCGACAGGCCTCCTCTGTGTTGCTATGGGCAACCACTCTCTTTCCTGGCCTTTGATCTGCCTCTCTTCTGGCATATAACACAGGCTTCTCAGAGCTTTGTTTTGCTAGGTAGCTTTGCACTGGAGCCAGGGACAAAAGGCACTTGGAGACTGCATGCCCCCACTCACTGCACCGCAAACAGCGCACTTGGTTCCATGTCTTGTCAGGGTTTCCCACCCTGCATCTGCTGGACCCTGTCTCAAGCTGTGTCACTTTCACACTTTTCACAACAGCTGCTGGTTTAACTGCAGCAGTGTTGCCAGGGACAAAAACACCCCTCTCCCAGGCATGGACATTCGGCAGCTCTCTTTTTGTATGGAAGGTTGGCTTGCCTTCCACTTTAGCTTGGTCCAATCCTGCCAGGTGTCGCTTGCACCAATCCACTGCAGATTCAAACGCTGGTGGACTCTCCACACTAGCAGTCATCTGTGCATTCATTGCACCAGGGTTGCTAGGGACAACAGCAGCCCTCTTTTCCCTTGGAAAACTCTGTTTAGGCAAGTATGGGGTTCGATCAGGCGGTAACAACCCCTCCAGCCACAGAGCTCTATCTATCATCTCAGCCATCCTTGCTTCTTTTAGGCGTTTTGATCGCCCCATCCTTGCACACAGCAACTTGTAACAGTTCTTGGCGGAGAAAAGGAAAAAAAAATCTGTTTGTTTCTCCTTTCACAGGTACACAACCTGCATGCAACAGTCCATCAAATAAACTTCTGCGCAATGCAGTTTGCCTGGCTGCCACACACAGCTAGCAGCAGTTCACTGCAGAGAAAAAAAATTGACTTTTTGTTCACAGGTACACCACCTGCAACAAATTGGAGCACTGTCTCTTCAAGGCTAGTTACCTTTCGCTTGCAGGTTCTCCTCACCTGCACAAACCCAGATTATGCAGTCTCATGCACCAAAAACACAGTTCATATAACAGATGAACTTACTTGATTGTAGGGATCAAAGATTGTGCCCGCATTCTCCACCACTTGTGAAGGACTAGCATCAAGTGTAGAGCTTGAAGGACACCACCACTCGCTGGTTCTTCTTTTTAAGGGTTGTTTGCCCATTTTTATTAAAAGAAGTTCAAAACAAAATCAAAAGGTTTTCCCTCGCAGGGGTTTCAGTACTCGTTTTCAACAACAAAATGACATTCAGCCTCCTGGCTTATACATACAGCAGTGCTGCTCAAGTCTTCCACTTCAGGCTCTTGTCTGTCTCCTATAGACTATTCCATCTGCAACACCATCCATTTGGATAGCAGCCCCTCACTGCTCTGACCCTCAGACCTGGGTCTCTGGCTTCCACTGTGCACACAAGCACTCTCTGACTTCTCCAGTGCACACTTGCACTCTATGGCTTCCCCAGTGCACACCTGCACTCGTCGGGAGGGTGGGGCCCAGAATGCTGGTCCTGATTCTACTATCAGGCCCACACACACCTGAACAATCAGTGTGCAGTTGAGTCTCAAAACCCGGATCCAGGACTGGGGATTTCATCCCACCCGGATCTCTAAGAAATCCCCAAGCTCCGGGTCCCAAAGTGGACTTTAGTAAATCATGAGGAAACTGAAATGCCAGTTTCCTCCCAAACAAGCAAATACCCTGGAGCCCCTCAACCTGCCTGGTTTAGAATCCTGTATTTATACACTGGTGGGGTACCACACTACCACAATATATATATATATATTGTGACAGCAGGAAGGTAAAGTCACCTGGTTGCATCCAGGGGGGTAGATATATTTCGCCCAGATTCAGGCTTTACGCCGACTTATACAACTAGGTGGAGAGTTGTATAAGCCCAGCTAAGGCTAGTGGGCTCATGGATGACTCATATGTCTAGGGAGAGTGTGGGGCGTCGTGCAGACAGGGAGTTGATGAGACCAGCTGAAGCTTGTCAGCTCATTTAGGCCTCTATAAGAACTCCCAGCTTCATTAGATGTTAGCTCATGCCTGGAACCAGACCTGTGTGGACTGTCTAGGGAGAGTGAACCCCTGTGCGGTGAGACAAAGCCTGTGTGGCTATTTGCTTGGACATTTAAAACCAGGGACTTAGGGACTAGGACAGCACTAGGCTGATCCCAGTTGTTAGTTAGGAAACCTGTATGTTTAGTCAGAGGTCAAGTTGACCAGGATTTATTTTGTTTATGTTTCTTTTGGCTTTGCTGTGTTTTGTCAGTGTAAATAGAAAATAAACCGCACCTTTTTTGATTTTGAAAACCACAACCTCCGTTTGCTGGGCCTGTTTTTGTGTGGGGAGCCCATCCCGGGGGTCACACACACCCGCTGCCGAGCTAACCCCCTCACAGTTGGTGGAGAACCAGTGGCAGTTTTTTAAGCCAGCATGGAGGAGATACTGAAGCAGCTGGCTCTAGCAAATGCCAATCAACAGCAGACAAATGCAGGTTTGCAAAAGAGCCTTGCAGCTCATCAACAGAGCCTTGCAGCTCAACAACAGAACTTCGCAGCCCAGCAGCAAGCTCATCAACAGAGCCTTGCAGCCCAGCAGCAAGCTCACCAACAGAGTCTGGAAGCTCAGCAACAAGCCCAGCAGCAATCTGAGGCCCGCTTCATAGACCTGTTACAGAAGCAAGAGCAGAGACTACAACAAATGGAAGCAGTAATGCAGCAACGTCCGCAGACCAGTGAGGAAAGCCGTCCCACTAATACCGCGTCCTTTGGGGTGAGTCGTTTATTGACAAAAATGACTGGAGAGGATGATCCAGAGGTATTTTTGACCACATTTGAAAGGACTGCTGAAAGAGAAAAGTGGCCTGAGGAGCAGTGGGCTGGACTGGTGGCTCCTCTGTTAACTGGTGAATCGCAGAAGGCTTACTATGACCTAGAGCCTGACCAAGCAAAAGACTATGTGATGCTAAAAGCTGAGATATTGGCAAGGCTGGGTGTCACCCAGGCTGTCCGGGCTCAGCGTGTGCATAACTGGACTTTCCAGCTTGGAAAACCCCCCAGGTCTCAAATGTATGATCTCATTCACCTGAGCAGAAAGTGGCTACAGCCAGAGACTTTGTCCGCACCAAAGATTGTGGAACGTGTTGTAATGGATCGGTTTTTGAGAGCTCTTCCTACTGCCATCCAAAAGTGGGTAAGCCATGGAGACCCAGAGACGGCCGATGGTCTTGTGGATCGTGTGGAGAAATACTTGGCTACAGAGAACCTGACGGCCTCTTCCAGAGACACTCGGACTTTCCACCCTAAGACCAGACCATCCCCAGGGGCGGATAAGAGGATTCCAAGGGGTAAGGGTGGAGAGAGTGAGAGGGTGGGAGCTCTACCCCAAGTTTGGCGAGAACAGCCTGGGAAATCAGCGGCTCAAGAGGCGGCAAGAAGGATCGTTTGCTACCGCTGCCGGCAAGCGGGACATATTGCAGCCAATTGCCCGGTTGTGGAGGAACCCATGCAGTGTGACTTTCTGACGGGCAGACGTCAGTCGCTGTGTGCGACAGTCGCATGCACTGCCATTCGAGGAACTGAGAAACATTTATGCAAAATGTGTGTTAATGGTAGAAATGTTGTGGTATTGCTGGATTCAGGTAGCCTTGTGACCCTGATAAAGGCTGAGTTAGTTAAAACAGAGGTCTCTGGGAATAGCAAGGTAGCTGTTATTTGTGTGCATGGGGACACCCGAGAGTATCCAGTGACTACAGTGTGTTTCGAGACCCCCAAAGGTACCCTCTCTCATCCAGTGGGCTTAGTATCTCAGTTACCGTATGACGCCATTGTGGGAAGGGATTTTCCGAAGTTCTGGGAACTGTGGGATGATCCTGAGCCCCCCACTGGTGCCCCTATGTACCAGGAATGTGATAGCCAGAACTCCCCTGAGAGTGGTGAGGACTCTCCGGAATTTCCCTTATCAGTATTGGCAGGGGAGACTCAAGAAACTGGAGAGGAGCCCACCTCCTCAGACGAAAACCTACCGTCTGTGGACAGTGGCGTCACTAGGGTTGGTGTCACCTGGTGCGGTATAACATGGTGTCACCCCCCCCCCCCCCCCCAATAATTTTTTTCACCCTAATAACACTGCATATATTGGCAACAGTAGTGCCGTTAATAACTATCAATCAACTAGCCGACGCACCAACTGCCCCAGTGTAAAAGGGGCTTAACCGAGGGCTCCAACACGATGAGTGACTTCATCGCAGCTCTGCCCCCACACTTTTCATTATCTGCTGTCCCCAGGGACAGATCCAATCCAGAGATCCCACTGTATGGTGATCTCTGGATCGGATCTGTCCCTGGGGACAGCAGATAATGGCATCATTGGCATGATTTGGATTTTGGAACTGACCTGCTGAAACGGTGTGTTGTTTGCTGGACCGGATCTGATGGCTGCAGAGAAGATGAGAAGATGCTGTAATCTGCTGACAACAAGGCGTGTTGCTTGCTTGGACCGGTTCTGATGGCCGCAGAGAAGACGAGAAGATGCTGTAATCTGCTGACAACAAGGCGTGTTGCTTGCTTGGACCGGATCTGATGGCCGCAGAGAAGACGAGAAGATGCTGTGACCTGCTGACAACAAGGCGTGTTGCTTGCTTGGACCGGATCTGATGGCCGCAGAGAAGACGAGAAGATGCTGTGACCTGCTGACAACAAGGCGTGTTGCTTGCTTGGACCGGATCTGATGGCCACAGAGAAGACGAGAAGATGCTGTGACCTGCTGACAACAAGGCGTGTTGCTTGCTTGGACTGGATCTGATGGCCGCAGAGAAGACGAGAAGATGCTGTGACCTGCTGACAACAAGGCGTGTTGCTTGCTTGGACCGGATCTGATGGCCACAGAGAAGACGAGAAGATGCTGCTGTGACCTTCTGCTTGCTGGATGGATCTGATGTGGGTCACTGTCTGCCTACACCTGTGCTGTGGTCTGTGGACACCCCCCCCCTTATCAGGCCAGATTAGGGCGGCTCCGCTCAGCTATCATACCTGGTGACACAGAGCACCCCCCCCCCCCCCCATGAGACCAGCTTGCTCAGGGTGGGTAGGTGTGTCACTCAGCTACTGTGCCTATATCTAATATAATATATCTGTGGCCAGCAGCATTCCCCCCCCCATCATCATCATCATCAGACCAGCTCAGGCTGGGGGTGTCTCAGTCAGCTAATATAAATTATATTGTGAGTGTTGGCTGTCTGATAATGGGGGGGGGGGGCTGCTGGACACAGATATATTATATTACATATAATAGGCACAGTAGCACAGGAGTTAGCTGGTCTGGTGGGGGGAGGGGCGGCTGGACCAGCTATATTACATAGTATATATATATATATATATATATATATAAAATCTATAGCTGTGTCTAGCAGCAGACCACCTTGCATCCCCCCCCCCTTCCTTATCATATCATATACAGGCCGTCAGGGGCAGGGCGCCAGACACTGAAACTGAGTCCTCCCACTGTCCCACACTAGCTCTCTTACAAAGGCAACCCCCCCCATACACACACCTCATCTTGTGCTCCGGCGGGCCGACGGTGGAGAACCCCCCCGCCCCCACCTGTTCTTATTCTGTGCGCCACGCTGCCGCCAGCTGGAGTCTCAGACAGTCTGTACTCCTGGAGAGTGGAGAGGAGGAGGGCTGGGCACTGTGGGCAGCGACCGTCACACACAGCAGCCGCACCGCCCGGGCGGAGAAAGTTGTGTGTGTGCTGCAGTGACGTGTCGTCACATCATCACAGTGCAGTGTGATGATGTGACAGGCTGAGTCGCTCGCTGGCTCTGTAGGGTAGGGAGGAGGATTGGAATAGGAAGAATAAGGAGCCGGAGGACACACACCAGGCGCGGCCGCGGCGCTGGAGGTGTTGTTCCAGGCTTCCAGCCCAGCGGGGTGAAATTAATCAATGAATGGGTCAGCTGTAAAAAAAAAAAAAGTAAAAAAAAATAAAATAAAAAAAAAAAAAAAAAAAAAAAAAAAAAGGGAGGGTGTCACCCCTCTAGCGGGTGTCACCCGGGGGCGGACCACACCCCCCGCACCCCCCTAGCAACGCCTCTGTCTGTGGAGTTTTCTGATCTTGAGGTTCACAGGGAAAACTTTGCCACAGAACAGTTGAAAGACCCCGCCCTAATAAAGGCACGGGAAAACGTAGTGAAAATAGATGGCGAGTTAGTGAACCCAGATAAAACCTGCACTTACCCATACTTCAGCGTAGAGAAGGACCTACTGTATCGGGTGGCAAAAAGGGCAGAAGAAACCGTTGAGCAGCTTGTGGTGCCCAAACCTTACAGGAAGTTGGTGTTGGAGTTGGCCCATGGGCACATTCTTGGAGGTCATCTGGGGACAGAGAAAACCCGAGAGAGGGTATTACAGAGATTTTATTGGCCGGGGGTGATGAAGGACATAGAAAATTATTGTTCCTCCTGCCCTGTGTGTCAGAGGTCGGCCCCGATGCCACATTTCCGTAGCCCGCTGGTCCCTCTACCCATCATTGAGGTCCCGTTTGAGAGGATCGCCATGGATTTGGTAGGTCCTATAATCAAGTCCGCTAGGGGGCACCAGTACATATTAGTTATAATGGACTATGCCACCCGTTATCCAGAAGCGATCCCTCTCCGAAATACCTCGGCCAAAACCATAGCCAAAGAGCTATCTCTTGTGTTTAGCCGGGTGGGTATTTGTAAAGAACTGCTTACGGACCAAGGTACACCCTTTATGTCCCGGGTTATGAAGGAGCTGTGTAAATTGTTCAAAGTGACGCAATTACGTACATCTGTGTATCACCCCCAAACCGATGGGCTGGTTGAAAGATTCAACAAAACCCTAAAACAAATGTTGAAGAAAGTGGTGGATAGAGATGGAAAGGATTGGGACTGTCTACTTCCTTATCTGATGTTTGCTATTAGGGAGGTGCCCCAATCCTCTACGGGATTCTCCCCCTTTGAGTTACTGTATGGGAGACACCCAAGAGGGCTGTTGGATATTGCCAAGGAAACTTGGGAAAGTGAGAGTTCTCCCCACAGGAGTGTGATTGAGCATGTCGCCCTGATGCAAGACCGAATTGCACAGGTAATGCCCATCGTGAAGGAACATTTGGCCCAAGCGCAGTTAGCACAGCAGAGAGTGTACAACCGTGGAGCCAAGACCCGTACCTTTTCCCCGGGGGATAGGATACTGGTACTTGTCCCTACGGTTGAAAGTAAATTCCTTGCCAAATGGCAAGGCCCCTACGAGATAATGGAAAAAGTGAGCAAAGTGAATTACAAGGTCAGACAACCAGGAAGGCGAAAGCCCGAACAGATCTATCACGTTAATCTGTTGAAAGCCTGGAGGGATAGAGAGTCCCTAGTCGCAGACACTTGGTCACCAGCTCAAACTGGTTGCGTGATTCCTGAGGTTGGAATAGCAGCCACCTTGTCACAACCCCAACAACAGGAGGTTAAGGAGTTTGTGCTTCGCAACAAGGAGGTATTCTCTGAGCTGCCGGGACAAACATTTGGGGTAGAGCATGACATCATTACCCCGCCCGGTGAAAGGGTGAAGTTAAAACCCTATCGGATCCCAGAGGCCCGACGGGAGGCAATACGGGAGGAAGTACAGAAAATGCTGAACTTAGGGGTGATAGAGGAGTCCCAAAGTGATTGGTCTAGTCCCATTGTGTTGGTGCCTAAACCGGATGGGAGCTGGCGATTTTGTAACGATTTTCGTCAGTTGAACAAAGTTACAAAATTTGACACCTACCCCATGCCACGTATAGATGAGTTGATCGACCGGCTGGGAACAGCCCGATACATGACGACTCTTGACCTCACAAAAGGGTATTGGCAAATCCCCCTGGCCAAATTGGCCAAAGAGAAAACCGCATTTGTAACCCCAGACGGGGCGTTCCAATATAAAAGAATGCCGTTCGGGTTACAGAATGCGCCGGCCACATTCCAGCGGAAAATGGACCAGATGCTGAGGCCCCATCGGAAGTATGCTGCGGCTTACCTGGATGACGTAATTGTCCATAGCACGGATTGGGCCTCACATCTGCCAAAAGTGCAAGCAGTCCTGGACTCTGTTCGGGAAGCGGGGTTTACGGCTAACCCCAAGAAGTGTACCATTGGGCAGGAGGAGGCCAAATATCTTGGGTACACCATTGGGAGGGGAGTAATAAAACCCCAACTCAACAAAGTCGAGGCCATCCAGAGTTGGCCACGTCCCAACAGCAAGAAGCAGGTACGAGCCTTTCTGGGAATTGCTGGGTATTATCGGCGGTTCATTCCCCACTTTGCTTCTAAGGCTGTGCCCCTAACCAACCTAACGAAGGGGAAAGGGTCGGTCATGATTAAATGGACCCCCGAGGCTGAGGCAGCATTCCAATTCTTGAAACAAGCCTTATGTAGCCAGCCAGTGTTGTACTCACCCGACTTCTCTAAAGACTTTGTCGTACAAAGTGATGCGTCAGATGTGGGGTTAGGAGCAGTATTGTCCCAGGTCTGGAACGGGGAAGAGCACCCAGTCATTTACCTCAGCAGGAAGTTGAAGTCCCATGAGGTAAATTACGCCACCGTTGAAAAGGAGTGTTTAGCGGTGAAGTGGGCTCTAGATTCCCTTCGGTACTACCTGCTAGGTAGGCACTTTGACATGGTTACGGATCACGCTCCGTTAAAGTGGATGGCTCAAAACAAGGAAACAAATAGAAGAGTGAATAGGTGGTTCCTGGCCCTCCAGGAATTCAACTTCACAGTAAAGCATCGCCCTGGCGTTCAAATGGGGAATGTGGATGCTTTGTCTCGAGTACATGAATGCCTGATTGCTGGTGTTCCAACCCCGAGGTTAAAACAAGAGGGGGGGTATGTGACAGCAGGAAGGTAAAGTCACCTGGTTGCATCCAGGGGGGTAGATATATTTCGCCCAGATTCAGGCTTTACGCCGACTTATACAACTAGGTGGAGAGTTGTATAAGCCCAGCTAAGGCTAGTGGGCTCATGGATGACTCATATGTCTAGGGAGAGTGTGGGGCGTCGTGCAGACAGGGAGTTGATGAGACCAGCTGAAGCTTGTCAGCTCATTTAGGCCTCTATAAGAACTCCCAGCTTCATTAGATGTTAGCTCATGCCTGGAACCAGACCTGTGTGGACTGTCTAGGGAGAGTGAACCCCTGTGCGGTGAGACAAAGCCTGTGTGGCTATTTGCTTGGACATTTAAAACCAGGGACTTAGGGACTAGGACAGCACTAGGCTGATCCCAGTTGTTAGTTAGGAAACCTGTATGTTTAGTCAGAGGTCAAGTTGACCAGGATTTATTTTGTTTATGTTTCTTTTGGCTTTGCTGTGTTTTGTCACTGTAAATAGAAAATAAACCGCACCTTTTTTGATTTTGAAAACCACAACCTCCGTTTGCTGGGCCTGTTTTTGTGTGGGGAGCCCATCCCGGGGGTCACACACACCCGCTGCCGAGCTAACCCCCTCACAATATATATATATATATATATATATATTGTGAGGGGGTTAGCTCGGCAGCGGGTGTTGACGCCATGCCAGCTTAAGCCAGGAATGGTGGTTTCCGACAATGGCACCAACCTCCTCTCTGCCCTCCGACAGGGACACCTGACCCATGTGCCCTGTTTGGCTCACGTCCTTAACTTGGTGGTGCAGCGGTTCTTGGGCAGGTACCCGGGCTTACAGGAGGTCCTGAAGCAGGCCTGGAAACTCTGTGGGCATTTCCGCCGGTCATATATTGCCAGTGCTCGGCTGGCTGACCTGCAAAAGGAATACAACCTGCCCAAGAACCGCCTAATCTGTGACATGCCCACCAGGTGGAACTCTACGTTGGCCATGCTGCAGCAGCTGCACACGCAGCAGAGGGCCATCAATGAGTATCTGTTGCAATATGGCACCAGGACAGGGTCAGGGGAGCTTGGATTTTTTTCCCCACGCCAGTGGGCCATGATCAGGGATGCATGCACTGTCCTGGCACCATTTGAGGAGGCCACGAGGATAGTGAGCAGTGACAGTACATGCATCAGTGACACTGTCCCTCTTGTCCACCTGTTGGAGCACACGCTGCATGGAATAATAGACAGGGCACTTGAGGCAGAACAGAGGCAGGAAGAGGAGGACTTCCTTACCTCTCAAGGCCCTCTTTATCCAGACAGTGTTCCTGCTGGCCCGGCTATCACACAGGAAGAGGAGGAGGATTGTGTCAGCATGGAGGTGGAGCCTAGCACTCAGCATCAGCAGCAGTCTTCAAGGGATCAATTACAGTCCCAAGACACCCATGTACTTGTACGTGGCTAGGAGGGGGTGGCTGAGGATCATGTTGTCCTGAGTGACCCAGAGGACTCCGGACCAAATGCCTCAGCAAAACTATGCTGCATGGCCTCCCTGATCCTGCAAAGCCTGCGGAAGGATCCTCGTATTTGTGCGATCAAGGAGAGGGATCATTACTGGCTGGCAACCTTCCTTGATCCACGTTACAAGGGTAAGGTTGCGGACCTTATCTTGCCATCGCAGAGGGAGCAGAGGATGAAGCATTTTCGGGAGGCCTTGCAGAAAGGTCTGTGCAATGCGTTCCCAGAGACTGGGAGGTTACAAATTCCTGGTCCTGGACAACGTGTTGCTGCGACTTTGGTCAGTCAAATAAGGAGCGGTGGAGAAGGTGGCCGTCTGACCGATGCGTTCATACAATTTTTTAGTCCGCAGCCCCAAGGTATGATCGGTTCCAGCAACCATCACCAGCGTCTGGTTTACATGGTGCAGGAATACCTAGGGGCAAGATCAGACTTGGACACCTTTCCCACTGAAAATCCTCTGAGTTACTGGGTCTTGAGGATGGATCACTGGCCAGAGATTGCACAGTATGCAATTGAGCTACTGACCTGTCCTGCATCCAGCTTTTTTTCGGAACGCACATTCAGTGCTGCTGGAGACTTTGTAACCGATCACAGGGTGCGCCTGTCCACCGACTCGGTCGATCGACTGACCTTCATAAAAATGAATCAGTCTTGGATCACCACCAGCTACCAAGAACCTGATGCTGATGTAACCGAATAATTTTTTTTGAAATGTCAGATCCCTTCAAGACTGCCTATGCTGATGCTGAGTGACTATCCTGTTATGCTGAGTGACTATCCTCTTCCTCCTCAATGATCATGCTGATAGCTTGTAAGAACATTTTTGGTTCTGGGCACCATCACCAGTGGCTAAGGCCCAATTTTTCAGTCCATGTTAAGAGGGGCGTGTATTTACAATTTTTGATGCAATACTTTGCAGCAGGGCTCATTGCTGCGCTCCAACAACAGTATCTGTGAGGGGTTGCAGTGTTGTGGCACCAGCACCAGTGCCTAATGCCCAACTTTTCTGGCCCTATTTAACAGGGGCATGTAATTACAATTCTTGATATAATAGTTCACAGCAGGGCATTCCAGCGCCCACCAAGAGTAACTGTGAGGGCTTACATTGTTGTGGCAACACCAACACCTAAGGGCCAAATTTCTGCAGAGTGTATACGGCAGGCCCCTACTTTCAAACATCCAACTTACAAACGACTCCTACTTGCAAATGGAAGGAGACAACAGGAAGTGAGAGGAAATCTACCCCTAGGAAGGGAAATTCTCTCCTGTAAGAGTTAATATGGAAAAGGTGTCTCCTCTCCACTGATGCTTTATCACCAATCCTTGTTTCAATAAAAAAAAAAACAAATTTTCAAAAAACATTTGTCATTGGGACGGAAAGTGAGGTAAAATTTTCTGAACAGGTGCACAGACAGCAAAACAAATGTTACAGGGGTGATAACCCTTCCCTTTGTTTTCCAAAAAGCTTAATTTTTTTTTTTTGGTGGAGCTACACTTAAAAAATTTACCTGTTCCAAATTACAAACTTCTACTTAACCACTTCCCGCCCAGTCAATAGCAGATTGACGTCCGGGAAGTGGTTCTGTTATCCACACTGGTTGTCTGGACCACCAGGGAAGCCCCCCAGGACCACCAGGGAAGCCCCAAGCATGTGGATGGCCAGGTAAGTCCCCCATGGCCATCCACATGCACAAATACATATAAAATATATGCCAATCAGTGCTCACAAATGGGCACTGACTGGCACCATCATGGCACAACCAAAATGTATGATGCCCAGCAATGCCAGCCACCAGTGTCATCAGTGCCACCTACCAGTGTCCATCAGTGCCACCTATCAGTGCCCATCCATGCCCATCTGTGCCCATAAGTGCCCACCTATCAGTGCCCGTCCGTGCCACCTATCAGTGCCACCCATAAGTATCCATCAGTGCTGCCTATAAGTGCCCATCAGTGCCGCCTATGAGTGCCCATCAGTGCCACCTATGAGTGCCCATCAGTGCCGCATACCAGTGCCACATATCAGTGCCCATCAGTGCTGCCTATCAGTGCCCATCAGTGCCGCCTATCAGTGCCCATCAGTGCCGCCTATCAGTGCCCATCATCAGTGCCACCTCATTGGTGCCACCTTATTGGTGCCACCTCATCGGTGCCCATCAGTGTCGCCTTATCAGTGCCCGTTAGTGCCGCCTTATCAGTGCCCGTCATTGAAGTAGAAAAGGTACTTATTTACAATTTTTTTTTTTTACAGAAACAAAGAAAAACTTATTTTTTTTCAAAATTTACGCACTTTTTTATTTGTTATGCAAAAAATAAAAATCGCAGAGGCGATCAAATACCACTGAAAGAGAGCTCTATTTGTGGGAACAAAATGATAAAAAAATTGTTTGGGTACAGTGTTGCATGACCGCGTAATTGTCATTCAAATTGCGACAGCGCTGAAAGCTCAAAATTGGCTTGGGCAGGAAGGTGTATAAGTGCATGGTATTGAAGTGGTTAAGAACAAACCTACAGTCCCTGTCTTCTTTGCACCGCCTGTATACTGCTGTTCAGAGTATATAGGGCCTTTTTTAATTTGGCTGCGGGGTTCCCCTTAATATCCATACAATACACAAAGGGGCTGGTAGTGGGATGGGGGGTGTACCCATGCCATTTTTCTCAATGATTTTCATCCATATTGCCAGGACCAGATATTACCGTATTTATCGGCGTATAACACGCACTTTTTTCCCCTTAAAATCAGGGGGAAATCGTGGGTGCGTGTTATACGCCGATACTCCGTCGAATTCCCCTGCTGAAAACGAGCGAGAGGAGCGAGCGGAGCCGAAGCCGAAGTACAATCGGCTTTACTCGGCTCCTCTCGCAGTCCCGCCCATCTCTGACTGCGCCGCTGACATAGAGAAAGCCGAGTGTACTTCGGCTAGTCTCGGCTCCTCTCGCAGTCCTGCCTGTGACTGTGAGCAGAGCCGAGTCTAGCCGAAGTACACTCGGCTTTCTCCGTCAGCGGCGCAGTCAGTGGAGATGGGCGGGACTGCGAGAGGAGCCGAGTCTAGCCGAAGTACACTCGGCCCCGCTCGCTCCTCTCCACAGAAATCGGCGCCAAATTTAAAAAAACGCCGAGACTGACATGATCGCAAAGGCACTGGGCAAGGCTGCAGATGGACAAATGGACACTGGGCAAGGCTGCAGATGGACAGATGGACACTGGGCAAGGCTGCAGATGGACAGATGGACACTGGGCAAGGCTGCAGATGGACACTGGGCAAGGCTGCAGATGGACAGATGGACACTGGGCAAGGCTGCAGATGGACAGATGGACACTGGGCAAGGCTGCAGATGGACAGATGGACACTGGGCAAGGCTGCAGATGGACACTGGGCAAGGCTGCATGCTGCATTTAAATGTAAGTTTTTTTTCCTTGAATTTCCCTCCTAAAAGTTTTTTTCCTTAAAATTCCCTCCTAAACTTGGGGTGCGTGTTATACGCCGGTGCGTGTTATACGCCGATAAATACGGTACATTAAGGCCGCAAGCAGTTTTAAATGACTTTTTTTCCTTTAGAAATGTCATTTTGTGCAGAGACAGTTCTAAACATGGGAAACACGTGCCACTTCACAGGCATACTTTAGACACCCCCCAGGTACGATATTTAAAGGAGTATTTCACTTTTTTCACTTTGAGCATCATTAAAATCACTGCTCCCGAAAAAACGTCAGTTTTTAAAACTTTTTTTTGCATTAATACATGTCCCCTGGGGCAGGACCGGGTCCCCAAACCCTTTTTATGACAATAACTTGCAAATTAGCCTTTATAATTAGCACTTTTGATTTTGAATGTTCGAGTCCATTGATTTTAATAGGGTTCTAAAGTTTGCGTGAACTTTCGGTCCATTCGTAGGTTCTGGTGCAAACCGAATCGGGGGGGGGGGGGGAGTTCGGCTCATCCCTAATCACATGTATAACCTGAGAGGTCGTGCCACCTGTAACACACTCAAATATGCAAACAATACAATGTGTACATCTACCGCCAGGGTAGTAAGAGCCATGAAAATAATGAACCTAGAAAACCAATATACTGCCACGGGCAGTACCCATAAAAAATACAAAAGGAAAAAAAAGAAATGTAGAGAAAAAAAGAGCAAAAAGAGTCCAACAAAAAACCCATACCATCCACCCTGCTCGGCCATCCCAAACACAGCGAGCCTTGGATCCTCGAACTTTGAAAAACGTTGTCTAAAAAAAAAAATTGTCAGCGGGGGTCAAAACTGTTCCGAGGCCTTGTCACTAACCAGAGAGGGGGTAATGTGGAATCCAGTGGGGCTCTCAACATAAGGCAGGAAAGATACAAAGATGTCCTGTTCCAGGATACAGAACCACCAGTGATGTAGGGGGAATCAAATGCCACCCGGCTCCTCAGCAGAACAGGAGGTGTAGTAGTCAGGTCAAGCAAAGAGCAACGTTTGAGGGAGAGGGCCGGGTGTAATGGTAAAATGTTCCCTGCCAACGTACAGGAGGAGGGAGTCAGGATTGTCACAAAGGAAAAGGCAACATGGTGAATGAGGCAGATACAAGTGTTGTAGTTTAGGCAAAAATGAGAAGAGATCCCCGGATCAGTACTGATGGAGCAGGAGCTAATGTTGCTGTCAGTCACCCCTG
This sequence comes from Rana muscosa, assembly GCA_029206835.1. Lineage (NCBI taxonomy): Eukaryota > Metazoa > Chordata > Amphibia > Anura > Ranidae > Rana > Rana muscosa. Next base: position 379,176 of record JARGYO010005563.1, read on the forward strand.
CGTCTGGGCTGATTTCCATACCGGTCATTCAGCCACGCCATGGCTTCCTTGGGGCTGGTGTAGAAGTGGGCCTTTCCATCATGAATAACACGCAGCTTGGCAGGGAAAAGCATAGCATATGATAGGCCTTCAGTACGCAGGCGGAACTTCACTGCTGCAAATGATACACGTTGACGTTGGACTTTGGCTGAGAAATCAGGATAAACTGAAATGGTATTGCCATTAAACTTAAGTGGTCCTTTTTCTCTTGCCAAGCGTAGAATTGCCACTTTGTCCTGAAAATTAAGGATCCGCGCGATAAGGGAGCGTGGGGAAGCTCCTACTGGGGGAGGACGAGGGGGGTGCAGTGCGCACGTTCAATGACATAGGAGAATGAAGGAGCATCAGTGCCAAAGATGTCCCGCAGCCATGAGTACAGGAACTTTTCAGGGTGTGAACCTTCAGCTCGCTCAGGAAACCAGACGAAGCGGAAAATTGTTCCTGCGCGAACGATTTTCCAAATCATCAATTTTGGAGCGAAGGTCAGCCATTTCACTAGTAGTGTCACGCACATTAACTGACAAGGGGTGCACAGTATCTTCCAGGGAGCTGATACGTTCCTCTATGTCCCCAGTTCTATCACGTAGGTTCTGGACATCCTGCTTTAGGAGAGAGAAGTCCATGGGGATAGAAGCAATCTGCGTGGAGAGTGAGGCCTTGCAGTCCTGTATAGCCAGCATGATAGTGGATAGTTTGGGCTCAGGAGGGGGAGAATCTATGTCCTGGCTGCCCTCATCATGGTGTTGGGAGTCCTGGGACAATAGGGGATCCACTGGGGTGGGAGAGATAGCCGGAGCTGAAACACTCACCACTTTAGCAGAGCTATGGTCAGCAGAGGAGGACGCCTGCAGCGTGTCTGACTGCCCTGCATGTGTCCCGGCGCCATCTTGCCTTCAGAAGCGAGCTAGCTGTTCCATCGCGGATGGGGGCCAGGGCGGCCCGTATTTCACCATGTCAGCCAGCCTGGTGGGTTTCCACAGCCGTGGGGAAGGATTTGGCACCTTTGGCGAGGAGATAGGACACAGGATACAGGTAGGATGGATGTTGAGAGCCGGAGCAGTGTTTCTATGCGGCAGCTCGCTCTACCATCAAGCCACGCCCCCCCCCCTTCTGGAAGATTCCTATGCCTTATGTGGGGGATTAGGCTCAATGCAGGGACAAACTCACAGTTTCTTTAGGAAAACATCACGTTTTTTCCACAGGATATTCCCAAACAGAAGAAAAACCATCTTGCCATCAATCAAACAACAATAAACTTCTGCTCTACCGAGCCTTACTGTGTCCATAGACTGATCAGTCCTTGGTCTTGTTGTAAGTGTCCTTACAAACGCAAATCCTTTGTATCCAACCTCAGGGATGAGCAGTCATGCTCCTAGGTGCCTCCTCACATGGAGACGCACTCTCTCTCTCTGAGAGCTAGGACCAGCTGCCTTAATCAAGACCTGAAAAGAAAACATTAAACTGCGGTCCACGGACTTGGGAGTCTGTTCCACTCGGATCTCTATCAGACTCCCAATAAAACCAGCCCAGGGAACGGGCTTTACCAATACAGGGTAAAGAACTATCCTTATTTACCCTGAAGTCTTTGCTGGAATTATCTTATATTGCAAATCTAAGAATCCGTGGAGGAACATATATCCCATCAATCACATTTCCTGTAATTTTAACCCGTTTTACGGGCATCCCCCTACATATCTCTCCCCCTCTGCTCAAACTCGGGGGGTTGAGCACCTTGAGCCAACAGACTATAAACTCTTGCATTTTCCTCCTTATTTTGGGCCATCCATTTGAGAGGGCCATGGTCCGCTAGGAGCCCAAACTGTCACCCCAACCGACAATATTTTAAACTTTCACGAGCCGCTTTGACGGCTAGACATTCCCTTTCTACAATGGCGTATTTTTTTTCAACAGGGGTCAATTTTCTGTTTAAGAATGCTATAGGGTGTTCCTCCCCATTCACCACTTGGGACAACAGTGCACCTACTCCCACTTCTGAAGCATCCATCTGCACTACAACTTCCTGGGTGATTAAGACAGGGATATTACACAGGACTGTCTTTAGGTTCTGGAAAGCTTTCTCAGCTTCTGGGGACCAAGTTACCCCTGAGGACTTTCCCCCCTTGGCAAGATCTGTAAGGGGAGAAACACCTGCACCCACCAAAGCAGTTGGGACACCTCTGTGCTGGCCATTGGCCACGTAGGCCCAACCTTTTTTTCGGGTGCGCTTCCAGGTACATCCCACCCTAGATCTTACCAGGGTCCTATAATTCATTATACTCTGCCTTCCCTCTCTTCTCTTGGGGTCCCTGGGCTTACTCTTTTCTTGGGGGAACTCTACCTTCCCCGATCCTACCTTTCAACTTGCTGAAGTCAGTTTTACCTTTCACCATAGGTCTTTCAAGATCAAGAACCTTTCTCTGGTTACTCACGGCAACCACCTCACTTTTCACAGCACCAATCATTAGCAGATCATACCTTTCAATGTCACCCTTTCCAACACAATCAGTGGCATCTATCTCAGTGCTTATTAGAACCAGACCTGAGGAGGGACCACACACAGGCGAGTGACTATACCCCACGGGACCATAGCATAGCTCCACCTCACCCGTTGTCCAACACTCCATGGGTAACTGTTCTAAGAACTTACACTGATCCAAGTGTAAACCACTTCTTTCTTACGTTGTTGCAGCAACCAACCTTAGCACTTTCTCTCACAGTGTCTCCGGGTATTTTAAGTTGTACCTCTTTCCGAGTGATGGAAAGCATCTCTGCTAGTGCTGCGTCTATTCTGGGCCCTTCTTTCTCCTGAGGTTTAGCGGGTGAGACAGTATCCACGCCCTCTACTGACTTCTGTTCAGCCGCACCTCGGACGACACCAGCAGAGATGTTTCTAGTCACTACACCAGCTGGAGAGACCTTTGATGTCTCCAACAGTTCTCCTGAGCACCTTCCATACCACTCAGTAACTGAGAGCACCCTCCCTGAGAACCTCAAGACTATTTGCAGAATTGGTCCCACCAATACCATTCTTGATCAAGGCTTCGCAGCACGGCCTGTACCACCTGGCTCCACCCATTGGTACTCCACAGCACCACCTGGTCCAACTGCGGTGGAGACACCCAAGTGTACAGTGAGTGCGTTTTTACGAAGTCTAGCATTTCCAGTAAGGTGTCTGTCATTTCTAAACATCCCATGTCTAAATACCAGACTTTTCTGGGGACTTTTCCCCTGTCGAAGACATGGAGGGGCTCATCCACTGCAGTTTGAGAGGTTGAGACATTTGAAGAAACCTCCACCTCTTTGGAAGTACCCATGATCACAGCCTGTTGCTCCTCTGGAGCGCTGTCAGACACATGTCTCCTCTTCACCTCTAACGCTACACCAATGAGCCTCTGCAAGTCAACATTAGTCACATTGTCACCTAACATTACTTAGTTGCTGGGTTGTGGACAACCCATCTGCCATGTCAACGCCCAGAACCATTCCTTTAGACTGAAGGGGATCAACCTTCACAGGGGCTGACATGCCCTTGAGCACTGGCTGCTCTGCAAACCCTCTTTCTGGCATAACAGATGTTGTGTCCACACACTTGTCACCCATCATTGCTTTAGAATTTATTGTCGCTTTGTCTAGTGTCGCAAGTACTTCCTTGCACCAATCATCCCAGTCCCTTGTGGTTCCATCTCGGTGCTCCACAGCACTGCATCATCTGCTCTAGAAGGCCCCACAGGAACCTGGGATTCACTAGCCAAAACATCACCTGGGTCATTTCTATACATATCCCCTTGGGATGACACATTATCTGACAAGGCAGGCTGTAATACATGCTTTTGCCCTACCTGCTCGGGTGGCGCTACTGACACACACAGCTCTGCACTTTCAGCTTAGGGTTGTGGGGCTGTGCCCACACACTCTCACTGTGTGACTCAGTCTCCCTTTGTTCCACCAAACCTGTACCAGTGTTGTCCTGGACAATCTCCAGCTTCAAAGCACCACGGAGGCCCTCTGAGATGCCCATGGACAAACCAGTGCCTCTGCCTCTCATGGGAGATGTCCTACTCCCATCATTGGTAGTGACCACATTACCAACAATCTCAGATACACGTTCTCCAATGTCACTATCACAACCAACATTACATTTATCAACATCATCATGGTCATCCTGATGCATAGACATAACTGTAGCATTTGTGGGTTGTCTCTGTCTATTACTCACCACAGCCTGTGAGCCACTCCTCACAGCACCCTCTATCTTTAAAGGGGAACTCTTTGCTCCTTGGACAGCTCCATAGCTGACCTGAGAAACTCTCTGCTCTGTCACTGCAAGCTCCTCAAAAGTTTCCCTGGGCAACTCTGCAGCACCTGTGACTAGGGAACATGGCACCCGGACAGTTTTGGTCACCCCTAGTTTAGCTTCTCCAGCACTCTGCGGGATTATAGCAGACACATGCATAGCCCCCATGTCCATTTGAGTTTTTAACCTTGCTGTCAGCTGAGCTTCACCATGTGCCTCCCCACTGCTCCGGGTAGCACACTGCAGCAAGTCTATGTCCATTTGCACTGAGGATCTCCCCACTGGACCCACTCCCATTTCACTAGGTTCAGTTTCCCAAATTGAAACAGTCTTACCATTTTCAGTGGCTGGCATGATAGCCTTCAGATGAGCGCGCTGTTTCTCAGCTGCATCCATACCAGCTACTGCCTCTGTGTGGCCACAGGACGACACCTCAGCCTTTCCAGACTTTTCAGCTGTTTTCCATAACCTTGGGCAAGTAAAGATTCCATGCCCCACTTGGCCACACTCCACGCATGGTATTGGACCTTGAGCTATACTTTCTTGCCAACTCCTCCATGCCAGGCTCTCTGTTGTCATGGAATACCACTGGTCACGAACATCAGCAGACAGACTCCTTGGATCCGCAACATCCCTGTTGGCCTGGAGGTTCCTTCCACGAATGACCATACTCTATTCCACACACTGTTGTCTAGCTGGCTTCCTGTTGCCAGGGACAACCTCTTTAACTTCCCTTTTAACTGAGGGTGACATTATTAATTTACCCCAGGACTCAGAGATTTCACACTCAGATGAGATCTCTGGTGCGGCTGGAGCATGTGGTGAAATACCCTCTAGCCACAGTAGCCGTTCCCTGGCTTTAGCAAGGATTGCTTCCTTTTTCTGCTTTGACCGCCCCATCCTTGCTGTCTTGCACACAGCAACTTGTAATAGAAAAAAATATATATGTTTGATTCTCCTTTCACAGGTACACAACCTGCATGCCACACAGTCCATCAAATGAACTTCTGAGCAATGCTGTTCGCCTGGCTGCCACGCACAGCTAGCAGCAGTCCTTGATGCGACTCACCACTGGAGCAGAGACCCAGATTCCACCGTCTATATGCCCGCAATCGACAGCCACTTGTGGGGGATTAGGCTCAATGCAGGGACAAACTCACAGTATCTTTAGGAAAACATCACGTTTATTCCACAGGATATTCCCAAACAGAAGAAAAACCATCTTGCCATCAATCAAACAACAATAAACTTCTGCTCTACCGAGCCTTACTGTGTCCATAGACTGGCCAGTCCTTGGTCTTGTAGTAAGTGTCCTTACAAACGCAAATCCTTTGTATACAACCACAGGGATGAGCAGCCATGCTCCTAGGTGCCTCCTCACATGGAGACACGCTCTCTCTCTCTCTGAGAGCTAGGACCAGCAGCTGCCTTAATAAAGACCCAAAAAGAAAACATTAAACTGCGGTCCATGGACTTGGGAGTCTATTCTACCCGGATCTCTATCAGACTCCCAATAAAACCAGCCCCGGAACAGACTTTACCAATACAGGGTAAAGAACTATCCTTCTTTACCCTAAAATCTTTGCTGGAATTATCTTAGATTGCAAATCTAAGAATCCGTGGAGGAACATATATCCCATCAATTACATTTCCTGTAATTTTAAACCATTTTATAGGCACCCCGCTACACTTAGTACCGATGTTGCCTTTTGTTAATGACTTCATTTGTTACCAATAACTGTTTTCTGTAACAGCTTTTGAGAGACCCACTCTCTTCAGGTAAAAGTAGTACTTGTGGCTGGGTGCATTGGTAAGAGGTCCAACGTTCTGAATGTTATCAAGGAGTGTAGATAAGGAGGGAGAGAATGGGGGGGGTTCAAATTTCCCCCTCAGAGCACCCGCAGAGCTGCAGATGCCATTCCTGCCATCTGTCAAAAATCCAAGACAGGCTGTGGCAGTTCAGAGAGAGGGAGTCTCTCTTTAGCTCCTCCTTGGCTCTAGTCCCCCAAAGCAGTTAAGGGAGGACTTCCTCTGATTGAGCTCACTCTGCCTGGTCTGGCAAGTTGATTTCATGGTGAGAGCTTCACTTTGGGAAAGCTGTACTTTCTGGGAAAAGCTACACTAGGAGAAGGAAGGGGAGGGGGCTGTACTAAGGAGGGAAATCAGTACATCTGTACTGGAGGGGTGAATCTATACTTTTGCTGGAGATCTTTACTAGTGGGGGGGGGGGATCAATGCCAGGGGGGATTTTGGCTTCCTGAGAAAGATTTTTTGTTATACTCTGTCTACTGGCCTGTGCAGTACCCACTGCCTGAACCCTACATTCTGTGTGTTTGCATTCCTGACCCCTGCGCTCTGTGTTCTGCACTCCTGGTCCCAGTTAGTCTCCTGCTTGTGGCATAGTAATTACAGACTATTTTTGGATACAAGAACTGTGTCATATGTACACAGTGTGTAGGCTCACGTTTTAAGTCTCTCCCAATTTTGCCACAACCACATTCTTCCACAGCGCACTGCACATGCTGAATGATTGTTTTACTCTAGATGCCCAAGGCTGAACCCCCAGGAAGAAAAAATATCTATGCCCCTGATATTTTCCACCAAATAAACACCAAATAAACACAGTCCAAAAGTATACCGGCAGCATCTATCATTATGGTCACTGTCATATTCAAATAATTTTTTTAAAAAGGTGAGAGGACTTATTGGAACGTATTATGTTTACATGACAGCTCCATTAAAAAAAAACAGCTTCTGCTGAACTAAAACACCCGAATGCTATTTGAACCACTGAGTTTCATTGGTTGTTGGTTCTGGCCAACCTAAAAAAGTGTCACAGAAGTGACTGGTGTACATTTTACAGGTAAGGATATTTTAGGCAATGCTCCCTGGACATGTGTATGTAAAATGGCATTTAACCAGATGCCCCTTCTTAGTTTGATAAGAGACATTTGCACACATTTCGCAGGGAGTACCTGCCTAGAGCCTTTCTACCTGTACAGTGTTCCACAGCACTCCAATAATCTCTGTAGTGCAGAGCAATGTTTCCAAAGAATACAAAGGCATTCTACTAATAAATACAAAGACCTTTGCTTTTGTACTTCTGCCATAAAAACACATACACACAGTCACATGCACAATTTAGCAATATATGATTTACCTGAAATCCACCCAGCAATGAATTCAGTAAACGACATAGTAAGATCTCCAGGAAAATGTGAATTTCACCTATAAAAGAAAATCTACACCACAGGAAAACATGTCGAACTTTGACTTTGTGTAACCTTTAACTAGTAAGTGGGCAGTTAGTACCGCTGCTTTTCAAGTAAATACATCTGAATAAGTGGAATTGGCTAATGACTACAAAAACTACTGCATCGCTGTTTTAACAGCAGCAATATTAACAACAGACCTGTTTCACTAAGAGCTCTCTCTCTCCATCTAATATATATATATATATATATATATATATATATATATATATATATATACACATACACATACACACTGAGCAAAACTATAAACGCAACACTTTTGTGTTTGCCCCTATTTATCATGAGCTGAACGCAAAGATCTTTGACTTTTTCAATGTACACAAAAGGCATATTTCTCTCAAATATTGTTCACAAATCTGTCTAAGCCCTGGTTCACACTGGTGCGTTTTGACATGCGATTTGGCATGTCAAATCGCATGTCAAAACGACGGTATTTGCCGCAAATTGACGGCAATAGCACCGTCCTAATCGGTGCGACGCCGCATCTGCGGCGTTGCACCGATTTCAAAAAGTAGTTCTACTTTTTGCGATTTTGGCCCGCGATTTACATTGACATCTGTGCAGAAACCTGCACAGATGTCTCTGTAATCGCGGCCGAAATCGGGACTGACCAGCGAGAGTGAAATTGTGCGAGTTCAGCTGAACTCGCACGGCTTCACTCTCGCAGCCCAGTGTGAACCTGGGCTTAATCAATATTAGTGAGCACTTCTCCTTTGCTGAGATAATCCATCCACCTCACAGGTGTGGCATATCAAGATGCTGATTAGACAGCATGATTACTGCACAGGTGTGCCTTAAGCCTCATACACACAATCGGACTTTTCCATCGATTTTGGTCCGAAGGTCGTTGGCCGTGAACTTTACCATTGGTCCAAGACCCCAAGCTGTTTATTGAGCTCAGTGCCTCTGACAAGAAGTGAGAGGCACTGTGAACTCAACCTCTCAGTCTCCTGCAAACAGAGTGTGTCACCTTGTATTTAAAGTGGCCGCTCTGTATTTAGTTTTTGACAGGCTGCGCAAGGAGCCCCATATCTCTGGAACCATAGGTTGTAGGAGCCAGCATATAGGCTGAATACCCTACAAATTTGGGGTCTCTATGACCCCAGGTCGCCGAGCTACGACCCTCGAAGCTCGATTTTTAAATAAAAAATGTTTTAATGTTCATGGCAGGTGAGGCCCTGCCTCACCTGCCACATCTGACTGCACGTCCCTGAGTCACACTCCTAGCTGAAGATATGGAAGGCGGAACAGACCCAGAGTGTTCTGAGCTGTCATTCTTAGGACACTGCCTTGGTGGGCGGTAAAGACCAGGACTCCCAAGTCCGCCCCCTACAGTGAGCAAAGAGGAAATACATCAATGTTTACTGGATGAAGGACTACAAAAGGGCTGTGATAAGACCAATGGCTGGGGGAATACAAGGTACAGCAGCCAGTGGTCTTACAAACCGGAAACCACTGGGAAATAATGGTTTGATTTAAAAAACAAACAAACAGGCTATTTCAGAGATGGATAACATATTCAGTAAAAGTAGGAAAGCAGCAATAATGTTCTGCTTTAAGTTTTCCTTTTTTTTGCTGCTGTACTTAAAGCGGAGGTCCACTCTAGGGTGACCACGTGTCCCGGATTGCCCGGGACAGTCCCGCATTTTGCAGGTCTGTCCCGGACACATTCATTCAAGGACAATACAGTGTCCTGGAATGAAACTGACACAGCCACCCACCTGGGCCAATCTGATACCCCCAAAAAAGGGCGCCACATCACCGCTTTACTCACTGACAGTACTTGTCCTGGCCGGGAATGCCTGGAGGAGCACAATCCCACCCCCTGCTTGTGATTGGAGAAATCATAAATCCCGCCTCTTGTGTCCAATCACTGTGCTGTGATTCATTACAGCACAAGCTGATTTTTGGGAAGGGAGGGTGTCCCTGAATGGTAGTTTGGAAATGTGGTCACCCTAGTCCACCCCAATACTGCAGCTGCTGACTTTTAATAAATGGACACTTACCTGTCCAGCGCGCCTGCGATGTTTGCAGCCAAGGCCGAGCAATCGCTTGTCTCTCGGCTGCCCCCGCCGCCATCCTCGGTGAGGGAATCAGGATGTGAAGCATTATGGCTTCACTGCCCGGTTCCCTACTGTGCATGCGCAAGCCGCGCGGCGCGCCCTTACTGGTCCCCGCTGTCTCCTGGGACTAGTCTGTTTCCCAGAAGACAGTGGGGGAGGGGGTGCGGGAAGTGGGTGAAAATACCTGTATTATACAGGTATCTGCACCCCCCTCCTCCCTGAAAGGTGCCAAATGTGACACCGGAGGGGGGGAGGATTTCCAAAAAGGTTCACTTTTTGCGTGGACCTCCGCAATAAAGATAAATATTATAGAATATATGTGAAAGTATAACTCTCTTCAAAATATAGTTAGCAAAATAAACATAGAAAAATATAAAAGAGAAATACTGCGCTAAGGAATTACTAATAAGCTGCAACACTATGTGGGATAACACAAAACAAAAATAAAGAAATAAGGTGTAACGACACCCCAAATATGAAAGGAGTTAAACGCCATTTAAGATATTCCCTCTCCTGGACACACATCCACTACCGACGCTCCACAGTCAGGCGACTGACCCATAGGAATAATCCTTCCAGAAGAACGAGACAACGCTCTGTATCTTTCCAAAATAGACTACCTCTTTATTGCAAAACACTCCAACTTATATACACACAGAGAGGAGTTTTTTTATTTTCCTCTTCCCATACATCTTTGACCAGAGCTAATTTACATGAGCTACTTAACTACAGCTGATGACTCAGACACATGACCTTTCTGTCTCCCAATACACATCTCTTAGAAGACAACAGGTTAGCTAATCCCTTTCCAGTTTAAATGATTATGCATGACCTTTTGTGTTCCCCAGCCTACTCTGGCTGCCAGAGTACAATACCTATAATTACAGGCTTAACTCCCACAAGCCACAATAGACAATAGAATGTAATCACACCCCATCACAGCAAGTATTACATAACAGCCCACACACAGTATATACCCAATATATGCCATGTATATACAGTATTGGATATGGCTATCACAGATCATGGTGGGGTTCTCATTCACCCTGTGCCCCTATTAGAGACACAGGGTGGTTTACACATAAGAGGCATTGGGGAAGCTGAAGCAAGGGTATCTCATACTTTCTAAGAGATTCTAGGTTCCCCGGGCCGACCCGTTACATAAGGGCGCGCTCCAATATGTGAAAACGAACACAACCAATAGGATAGCTAGGTATGAATATTTTGTATATAATATTGCCAAACCCGGTAAGGGGATGACAAATGTTATGCCCTGTGAAGGGAATACATATACCAAGTGCACATAGACAACCAGTGATGATGACCACACAAAAATTGTTGTAAGTGACGTGAATTCACCAAAAAATCACAATTGAACAAGCAAGTAAAAAGTCCTTAAAGGAAAAAGCATGTGAAAGAAAATTAATATTGTGAAAAAAAATATTGTGTTATGAGAAAAAAATGTATATTGTGAAAAAAATATACATGATAATAAAAATATATGATAATAAAAAATTTGTCCCAAAACTCATGTGTGTCAACACAAATCTTCAAATGTAAGTTTATAGTAGGTAAATAACAGAAGATCCAAAGTAAATTTCTTTGCAAATGAAATCTCAAGAGAAATCTCAGGACAGGGGTGTCAGTGAGTACATACATCCAACTTCATGTGACTTAAACACCATGAATCCACCACCGAAAGAAGTGTGCGCTTACCAGCTGCACAGACCAGATTAGCCTGTGGCTTAAACCCAGCCAGGGTCTTTTCCTCACGATGGTCCCAAGGGATGGTCCTGACCGCTCCACCTGGAAGGCTGTATGTGCAAGGTCACTGCTGAGAGATCTTCCGCCACCAACTCATTCAAAGCTGACGATGTGTCTTAGAAAAAAATAAAACATACAGATCCTCCATAGGTAAAAACCTGATAGGTATGTTTATTGATAAGCTTAAAAGTCTGCACATTGGCGAGAAGTATTGTAGAGAAATTACCGTTTAACATGGGAGTCTATGGAAGGGGTGCCCGGTTTTGAAAAATCGGTGCTCCCCGGCCGTAGATCCCCCGGACAAGAAACTTTGCACCCTTGTAGCGGAAGAGTGGGGCTATATGTGTGCCAAGTTTGGGGTCTAGGGGACCTACGGCCGGCCGGTACCGGCTTCCCAAAGTCCGGGAGATCAGGCGCAAAAAGGTGACTCGAGTATAAGCCGAGGGGGGCATTTTCAGCACAAAAAATTGTGCTTAAAAACTCGGCTTATACTCAAGTATATACGGTAATTAACACAATGAAAGATCCTTAGACGCCATCCTAAATTCATTTACATCACACAGGCAGGTAACACATCTCCCAATTAACCTGTTGAGTTCAGGGTAAGTAAATAGTCCTTTACAGATATCCTTGGGAATATGGTGGATAAATAGTACAGACCCATTTTAGGTAGTCCAAGATATATTTCTTAATGTCCATTATTTCCATTATTATTACATTATTTCCTGGCTCACCCTGTGTCCAAAGTGACCCTCCTGTCACACTAACAAACAGAAAAAAAAAAAACAATACACACACAGAAAAAAAACACAATTACCATACCAGATAGACTGGTTCGAAACGGTAGGCAATATGTTCAGACATAGACAAATAAAGAGATATCAATACAAAGGATATACAGTAGGCACACCGGGAAAAGGTGCATGTAGACCAATATGGGCACAGCAAAGGTGGGAGTTTCCGGATTTCAAAAGTAAGCTTATATAGCGGGATGGAGTCATTAATAAATTTCAACCAAAGGGCTTTCAAAGAGGTCTGTGCACCCTTCCAGGACAGTAGAATGTTTTATTTTAGCATAAAAATATAGTATACAGAGCAGTCTCTTGGCATGCGTTGATAGGTGTAAGTCACCAAAAATGCCTAGTAGGCAGTTCTTGGGGTGAATTATATTTGGGAGGCCCAACGCCGAGGAGACAAAGGCACCCACCTCCCCTCAGATGTCCCGAATCATTGGGCATGACCAAAAACAGTGTAAGAAATCGGCCTCCTGGCCGCAGCCGCGGAAGCAAGCGGCCGAGGACAGGAGACCCATCCCATGCAACCTCGCAGGAGCAAGATGGGTCTGGTGGAAAATCTTAACTTGTATGACTCGGTCTCGGGACGCAATGACAGACATTTTGTAGGTATCACTGAATTCCGACCAGTCCTTGGCCTCTAAGGAGATGTCCATAGAGGTCCATTTGTCCTGAGCTCTATGGAATCTGGGGTTAGAATCGGTCAGCAGGGTTGCGAAATAAGTGGAAATAAGTTTAGTGGGATCTGGTTGTCGGAGCAATTTTTACAATGGTGGCAGGTCAGTGGGGTCTTTCAGGGAACCAAACTGGGCCTGCATAGCATGCCGAAGCTGGTAGTAGTAAAATAAGTATGAGTTTGGTAGGTCAAAGTCTAAGCGTAGTTGAGAGAATGTTTTAAACCCCTGAGCGTTGTATAAGTGACATAGGTATTTGACCCCCTTAGAGTACCAGCGATTGGGATCAGGAAGAGAGTACAGTTCCTGCAGGTTTGGGTTGAACCACAGACGGTTGTTGGGGGACTGAGACCAGGTATGCGTGGATACCTTCTTGACAATGTAACGGAAAGATGAAAGGGAGGTGGCCAATAGAGAGGTTCCGGGGCGGTCAGGGATCCATCCTCTGTAGATGATATTATGCAGAGTCTCCAGAGAGGATGCTATAGCCCCCTCCGTGGAAGTACAAGCATTTGCTGGGACTGGACACAGCCAATCATGGATGTGCACCAACTGGGATGCTAAGTAATAGAGGAAGAACTTTGGAAATGCCAGGCCCGCCAAGTGTGCCGGTAATCTCAGTGCCACCCTGGGGGAGCCGCCCTTCCACAGGAAAGTCGTGCATATTGTGTCTATGAGTTTAAAGATAGCTTTAGGCACCTTGCAAGGGGAGTTAGCAAGGATATAAAGTAATCTTGGTAAGTAGATCATTTTTAAAACATTGGCTCTTCCCATGAGGTCCAATGGCAAGTCCATCCACTGCTTGGTCTGCTCCTGAAGGCGGACCAATAGGGGATCTAGGTTATTGGTGATATATGAAGATAAAGGGGTTTGCACCACAACCCCAAGGTACCTAAAGGAGGACACCTAAAGGAGGACACTCATGATAAACTACCCCCCATCTCACGATAAACTACCCCCCCATCCCTTGTCCTCCCCTTTGGGAGGATAGTAAGAGGAGGGGAGGACATAAAAAGGAAAGGGGTAAGGGAAAAGGAGGGAAATAAAGGGGAGGAGGAGAAGGGAAGGAGGGTATGTACACAGAACACAATAAACACATAGAAGAGATATAGGGAATTTTTTCTGAAGGAGAGAAATAATATCTCTCCTAATATTTTTTCACGATTTCATGATTTATAAGATTTTAAAGGGAAGTGAAAATCTTATGATCTTATTTATTTTTTTATTTTATTTTTTTGAGACAGGGAGAACCACCTCTCAAAATCTAACTATATATGTTTAATGTTTGTTATGATCATTTATATGTCTGATGTTTGTTATTGTAAATGTTATGGTAAAGAAAATAAAATAAAGATCAATTAATTGAATTAGGGGGGGCACAGCCACGTCCAGAGGAAAAAGACTGGACTTATCCCAATTCACCCGGAAGCCTAAATAATCACCAAAGGCGGTAATCTCCATTAATAAAGCCTGCAGTGACCCATCTGTATCAGCCAGATACATCAATGTGTCATCCGCATATAGTGAAATGCGTTCTTCTATAGCAGCAATTGGGAGACCCCTCCTTATTTCTTTATTATAGCAAAATAAATATGCTATCACTTCTTTAGTATGTGGTAAAATTAAATTTCATAGGGGGCAGCCATGTACTAAAATTATTTTATTATGGTGTATTAGGCTGTCATATCTTCCAATGTTTAATGCTAGCTATACACTATGCAGTATGCGGAAATGATGACATGGCAAAGATGTGAAATCACAATTGTGAAATGTATACAGTGAGTTAATAAACAAGCGATCATGAGTGCAAAGCACCGTACCTCAGTAACATAGGTCACATAGAAATTACAGCTCAGGCAGCTGCTGCATGGTTTGTTGTAGTTAATAGGTTGCCTAAGTGTATTTCCACTTATGCAGCCAAAATGGCATAGCACCTACTTTATATATTTGTTATATTTTCCCAATCATATAGTATAACTTTTAAAAATATATTTAAAAATTGCTGCATAACTGTTTACCTAGCTTTCCCGTTCTTTGTAATGGGGGTGGGGGCGGGAAGATTTTCATTATCAGTTGTAAACTTGATGTGCACACTACCTGTCCAAATATAAGTTTCAAGTTTTTGAGACGTAGGTGGTCTATTCTATATGACTGCACTCTAAACAAATCTGTCGCCTAATCTGAACAATAAAAGCTGCTTGTAGCGTTCTATGTATACACCTGCTACAAATAGTGTTTTAAATTATTTTTAGGTATGCCATGTGAATGGGAACACAAAGTAGAGTTCCACCCTGAAAAAAAATGCAGCAAAAAAATTGAAAAAAAAACAATAAAAAAAAAATGTTTTACTCACCCGAAATAGCGGTTTTGATGCGAAAGTCCCTAATCTGCCTCTTCCTTATCCGCGGTGGGTCTCCTTCCGCATCCTCTTCTAGTGAATGGGATGCTCTGCCTTCTGGGAACTGCCTTCTGGGAACTGTGTGTAATCCCAGAGAGCAGCCACCCATTCACAAATCGGCGTGAGACTCGCGCATGCGCAGTAGGAAATGGGCAGTGAAACCGTAAGGCTTCACTGCCTGTTTCCCTTAGTGAGGATGGCGGCGCGGGACCTGCAGTGATCGAGGGATCGGCATGGGGGGGCCATCGTCGCTGGCGAGTTGGACAGGTAAGTGTCCTTATTTAAAGTCAGCAGCTACAGTGTTTGTAGCTGCTGACTTTAAAAAAAATAAAAATCGCGGGTGTAATCCCGCTTAAGAAACATACCGGGGGTTCGCAACATTTCTGTGTGTAATCCCAGAGAGCAGTGGTGGGTCTCCTTCCGCATCCTCTTCTAGTGAATGGGGCGCGCTGCCTTCTGGGAACTGTGTGTAATCCCAGAGAGCAGCCACCCATTCAGAAATCGGCGTGAGACTCGCGCATGCGCTGTAGGAAACGGGCAGTGAAACCGTAAGGCTTCACTGCCTGTTTCCCTTAGTGAGGATGGCGACGCGGGACCTGCAGTGATCGAGGGATCAGCATCGGGGGGGCCATCAACGCGGGCGAGTAGGACAGGTAAGTGTCCTTATTAAAAGTCAGCAGCTACAGTGTTTGTAGCTGCTGACTTTAAATAAATAAAAATCGCGGGTGGAATCCCGCTTAAGAAACATACCGGGGGTTCGCAAAATTGCAAAGGTGAAATTGCTCTTTAAGACAGCTTTAGGCAATATCTTAAAATGCTATAGTCTGAGAGTCATGATTGCTGTTCTACAGTCATTTGCTGGTTTTGTAGCTACTGCTACCAAAAGAGAATGTAGTTGCAGACAGACCATGCATGTTTAGGCTGGTGAAGTAGAGATCGGAGATAGCAGAAGGATGTAGTGGATTTATCTCAGTGGAAGAAAATCTTGGCCAGCACATACCCAACAAACCGTAGATAAATTTAAATAATAAGTTTACTTTTCTAAAAAAATAAAAGCTAATTTTTTTTTCTGGTAAAAAATCGTGCATTTGTTTTTGTTTTAGTTTTTTGGAGCCTGTAAATCATTGCTGGTGCCATGCAGGTCTCCTGCAGATCTGTCAGTGTATCTGTATATCCCATATGCATAGCTCCCAACTGTCCCTGATTTCGAGGGACTGTCCCTAATTTGGAGCGATGTCCCTCTGTCCCTCTTTCCCCCTCATTTGTCCCTCATTTTGGTCTGATCTATATAGTTCTATATAAAATGCACTTTTTATCTTTCAAAAGGTGTTTCCCAGTGCTAAACCTTTCATCCAAATTCTAAATTGCTGCATTTGTAAATTTTAAGAGCCAATATAAAGGAATAGTAGTGGTAAAAAAAGAAAAAAAGGCCCTTGTGGATGTACGTAACCTTTTGTTTGGTTAATTATCCTTTAACCACTTAAGCCCCGGACCATTTGGTAGCTAAAGGACCAGAGGTGAATTCAGAATTTTGCACTGCGCTGCTTTAACTGTAAATTGTGCGGACATGCAATGTTGTACCCAAACGAAATTTGCGTCCTTTTCTTCCCACAAATAGAGCTTTCTTTTAATGGTATTTGATTGCCTCTGCGATTTTTATTTTTTGCGAAATAAACGGAAAAAGAGCGAAAATTTTGAAAAAAAATGATATTTTCTACTTTTTGTTATAAGAAAAATCGAATAAACTCAATTTTAGTCATACATTTAGGCCAAAATGTATTCAGCCACATGTCTTTAGTAAAAAAAATGTCAATAAGCGTATATTTATCGGTTTGCGCAAAAGTTATAGCGTTTACAAACTAGGGTACATTTTCTGGAATTTACACAGCTTTTAATTTATGACTGCCTATCTCATTTCTTGAGGTGCTAAAATGACAGGGCAGTACAAAACCCCCCCAAATGACCCCATTTTGGAAAGTAGACACCCCAAGGAAATTGCTGAGAGGCATGTTGAGCCCATTGAATATTTTTTTTTTTTGTCCCAAGTGATTGAATAATGACAAAAAAATAAATAAATAAATAAATTACAAAAAGTTGTCACTAAATGATATATTGCTCACACATGCCATGGTTATATGTGGAATTGCACCCCAAAATACATTCTGCTGCTTCTCCTGAGTACGGGGATACCACATGTGTGGGACTTTTTAGGAGCCTAGCCACGTACGGGACCCCGGAAACCAAGCACCGCCTTCAGGATTTCTAAGGGCGCAAATTTTTGATTTCACTCCTCACTACCTATTACAGTTTTGAAGGCCATAAAATGCCAAAATAGCACAAAACCCCCCCAAATGACCCCATTTTAGAAAGTAGACACCCCAAGGAAATTGCTGAGAGGCCTGTTGAGCCCATTGAATATTTTTTTTTTTTGTCCCAAGTGATTGAATAATGACAAAAAAAAATAAAAAATTACAAAAAGTTGTCACTAAATGATATATTGCTCACACATGCCATGGTTATATGTGGAATTGCACCCCAAAATACATTCTGCTCCTTCTCCTGAGTACGGGGATACCACATGTGTGGGACATTTTAGGAGCCTAGCCACGTACGGGACCCCGGAAACCAAGCACCGCCTCCAGGATTTCTAAGGGCGCAAATTTTTGATTTCACTCCTCACTACCTATCACAGTTTTGAAGGCCATAAAACGCCAAAATAGCACAAAACCCCCCCAAATGACCCCATTTTGGAAAGTAGACACCCCAAGCTGTTTGCTGAGAGGCATGGTGAGTATTTTACAGCTCTCATTTGTTTTTGAAAATGAAGAAAGAACATTTTTTTTTCTTTTTTTTTTCAATTTTCAAAACTTTGTGACAAAAAGCGAGATCTGCAAAATACTCACAATACCTCTCAGCAAATAGCTTGGGGTGTCTACTTTCCAAAATGGGGTCATTTGGGGGGGTTTTGTGCCATCTGGGCATTCCATGGCCTCCGAAACTGTGATAGGCAGTGAGAAGTGAAATCAAAAATTGACACCCTTAGAAAGCCTGAAGGCGGTGATTGGTTTTTGGGGTCCCGTACGCGGCTAGGCTCCCAAAAAGTCTCACACATGTGGTATCCCCGTACTCAGGAGAAGCAACAGAATGTATTTTGGGGTGTAATTCCACATATGCCCATGGCATGTTTGAGCAATATATCATTTAGTGACAACTTTGTGCAAAAAAAAAAAAAAAAAATTATTTTTTCCGCAACTTGTGTCAACATATAAAATATTCCATGGACTCGACATGCCTCTCAGTATATAGCTTGGGGTGTCTACTTTCCAAAATGGGGTCATTTGGGGGGGTTTTGAACTGTTCTGGCATTTTATACACAACATTAGGAAGCTTACATCCACTCTTCTAACCACTTGAAGACAAAGCCCTTTTTGACACTTTTTGTTTACATGAAAACATATTTTTTTTTGCAAGAAAATTATGTTGAACCCCCAAACATTATATATATTTTTAAAGCAAAGGCCCTACAGAATAAAATGGTGGGTGTTGCATTTTTTTTTCTACACAGTATTTGCGCAGCGATTTTTCAAACGCATTTTTTTGGGAAAAAATACGTTTTTTTTTAATTTTAATGCACTAAAACACACTATATTGCCCAAATGTTTGATGAAATAAAAAAGATGATCTTAGGCCGAGTACATAGATACCAAACACGACATGCTTTAAAATTTCGCACAAATGCGCATTGGCGACAAACTACATACATTTTTAAAAGCCTTTAAAAGCATTTACAGGTTACCCCGTTAGATTTACAGAGGAGGTCTACTGCTAAAATTACTGCCCTCGATCTGACCTTTGCGGTGATACCTCACATGCATGGTGCAATTGCTGTTTACATATGACGCCAGACCGACGCTTGCGTTCGCCATTGGGCAAGAGCAGGGCAGGACAGGGGTGCTTTTTTTTTTTTTTTTTTATTATTAATTTTGCCTTTTTATTTTATTTTTAAACTGTTGCTTCCATATTTATTTATTTTTATCACTTTTATTGTTATCTCAGGGAATGTAAATATCCCCTATGATAGCAATAGGTAATGACAGGTACTCTTTTTTGAAAAAACTGAGGTCTATTGGACCCTAGATCTTTCCTCTGCCCTCAAAGCATCTGACCACACCAAGATCGGTGTGATAAAATGCTTTCCCAATTTCCCAATGGCGCTTTTTATATCCGGGGGGGGACATTCCCTCCCACTGCTTGTAAAAGCAGTCCAGAGGCTAATTAGCCACTAGGATTGCTTTTACATGAAAGCCGGCCGCTGGCTGAAAAGAATGATACCAAGATGATACCTAAACCCGCAGGCATCATTCTGGTATAAACATTCAAAGTCCAGCAACATACCAGTACGTTGCTGGTCCTTGTTGGACATGTATTGTAATCTTTTTTTTCATGCAGCCTGTTGGCTGAACGAAAAAAAAAGATTGATCGGTGGGTATGCCCACCATTAGAATACCGCCCTTCATCCACCCACTTCTAATGATGGGCATACATGCACCATTTATATATGCCGAAGCATGGGGGCATCTTCTCGCAAAAGTTATGCCGCGTACACATGGTCAGACTTTTCCACGGGCAAGCCTCCGTCGGAATTTCGACCGTATATACGCGGCATTAGGAGCAAAATCGCTCCTCCGCTCCTGCTGCCCCAATGCTTCGGCATATATGCTTTTTTTTTTTAACTGTGGTGGTGAAATCACCTCCTACAGCACTGGAGTCGCAGGGATCAGGCCTGTCTCTGCGAACGCTGCAGTTATGTGTGTTGTGTTTTGCAAGTGACAGTGATCGATCGATACTGCACTTGGGTGGCCTGGGCTGGACGGAGGGGCAAAACGCAGGTGCCAGCAGGTATCTGGGCTGATCCCACTAACAGTGAGTTTTCGGGAACTCTAAACTGCTGGGGACGCTAGTATAGATCTAATCAGATCAGATATTGAGCTGATCAGATACTATACCACTAAGGGGGGTGTATGCTTCACGTGTGGGTGTTAGCGCTACTGGCACTAACCTGACGCTGCCTGGGGTGTGACGCAGACCCTCTCTGACGCTAAAACCTAACTGATATCACCCGCCGGGCGATCCGGGGGTTAAACCTTTATTGGGTTATATACGGCGGGTGCCCTGACACTATAAAAAGCAAACTAACTAACCAGCGTCACCCGTAACACTTATATGATGATCACTGGTGAAAGGGTTAACTAGGGGCAATTAGGGGGTTAAAACCTTTATTAGGTAATATATGGGGGTACCTGACGCTATATAAAAACCTGACGGCGAACCTAAAAAAAAATTACTGGCTACCTATCGGCATCACCGACACTAAGACAACGATCATAAAAACGATTGCTTAGCGACAGTGGTGATAGGGGGTGAAAGGGTTACCTGGGGGGCGATCAGGGGGTTAAACCTTTATTAGATAATATATGGGGGTACCTGAAGCTATAAAAACCTGCGGCGAACCTAAAAAAAATTACTGGCTACCGATCAGCATCACCGACGCTAAGACATCGATCAGAAAAATGATCGCATAGTGACGGCGGTGCTAGGGGGTGAAAGGGTTACCTGGGGGGTGATCAAGGGGGTTACACCTTTATTAGGTAATATATGGGGGTACCCGACGCTATAAAAACCTGCGGCGAACCTAAAAAAAATTACTGGCTACCGATCAGCATCGCAGACGCTAAGACATCGATCAGAAAAATTATCGCTTAGTGACAGTGGTGATAGGGGGTGAAAGGGTTACCTGGGGGGCGATCAAGGGGGTTAAACCTTCATTAGGTAATATATGGGGGTACCCGACGCTATAAAAACATGCGGCGAACCTAAAAAAAATTACTGGCTACCGATCAGCATCACCGACGCTAAGACATCGATCAGAAAAATGATTGCTTAGTGACGGCGGTGCTAGGGGGTGAAAGGGTTATCTGGGGGGTGATCAGGGGGTTAAACCTTTATTAGGGGGGGTTAGGGGGCTACACTGGACCTAAAACTAAATGTAGTGACACTTTTACAGTCACAAATGTCACTGATTGCAGTGATCACTAAATAAATGGTCACTGCAATCAGTGACACTGTGACTGGGGGCTGGGGGGGGGCTGGGGGGTGATCTGGGGGTGTCTGGGGGGGCGATTTATGTGCCTATGTGTCCTGGTGTCAGTGTGCTGTTTTGTGTACTAACCTGCATCTTCTCCTGTACGGCGCTCGGTATATGTGAGCGCCGCAGGAGAGATGACATCACTTCCTCCTTCCTGGCAGGCAGGGGAAGCTCTCTCATTCGCCGGGAGCGATCGAGAGGGGGTGGCCGGAATCGAACGGCCGTCCCCTCATGCCGGATCGCTCCCGAAGGTAAAACGACCACCCACTGTAAAGAAGGGGGGTCCGATCGGACCCCCCAACTATACAAAGGCAATCACGTATATGTACGTGATTCTGCCTGTCGGTGCCATTCTGCCGACGTATATTTACAGTGGGCGGTCGTTAAGTGGTTAAGGGGGCATGGCAGGGGGCGTGCCCTATGTCTACATACATTTGCTAGTAGGTGTCCCTCATTTCCATCTCAAAATGTGGGAAGGTATGCATATGGGCAAGCAGATACACTGACGGGAAGAATCCATGAACTACTACTGCACTCCACAGTGCCGTGGTAGTTCATTGAGATCTACAATCAGACAGCCGCAAAGCATGTCAAGACTTGTAGCTCATTTACACACAGCTGTGTGAATGAATGATGTGGCCATAAGGGCGGAACCCCGCACGCACAGGATGATTTCTAAAAGTGACAGCTAGTACATGGAGCTTCTCCCCATACTGCTGCCACAGGTGTTGGGGGGGGGGGGGATCGAGCAGTGGCTGCAGCATTGGGAACATATATCAAAACAAAAAAAAAAAACACCCGCGCTGTCCCTAACAATTAACACTAACAAACTAATAATAAAGGGGAACACTGCAGCAGGCACCTATCTAATCTTAAAAGACAGTGATATTATGAAAAAAGTGATGGTGACTGTGCTGTGATGTGAGAAGAAGGGCTGAGTAAAAGGGACAGAAAATAAATCTGCAAGCCAAGGTGAAATAAATAATATGTGACTAATTGATACTCATGGGTGAAATATGTGACATCAAAAAATATTAAAGCCAATTACAGTGAAGGTAGTGAACATATCGCACTTTGCATAAAGTGATAACAAAATTGATAACCAAACAAGTGAGTGTAACGTGACACAATACTAAAAATTTGTCCAGAGCACGGGTACAAATTATATGTGAAAGGTCTATGAGTCCACAATCCAGTGCCAAAAGACTAATAAACAGATGAACAAAACTTGTATGAGGAAAGTCCCGTCACCACGGAAATATTAGCGTGCTGAGTAGTCCGGAGCACGGGTACAAATTATATGTAAAAAGTCTATGAGTCCACAATCCAGTGCCAAAAGGCTAATAAACAGATGAACAAATCTTGTATGAGAAAAGTCCCATCACCACGGAAATATTAGCGTGCTAAAGACAATCTTCAGTGCAAACCACCTTAGTGCTCACAAGCAGCTTACTTCACAGCTGTAAAATGACCAGCATGGACAAATACTCATAGGGATTAACAGTATGATAATCTTCTCCTTTGGATGGTGGAAATGTTTTCACTCATAAAGATGCATATGGATACAGAACCATGAAGAAAACAAATATATAGCGTAACTCTGTAACCATCAGGCATGGGAGAGAAAGCTGAAGGTGCACAGTATCAAACTCACTTAAATAAAGGGAGCATAGGCGTTGATCCTAAGGATTTGAGCACCAGAAACACCACTAGCCTGACGGGAGAGGACGAGCTTGGCGCTCGTAGGATACCAATGCCCCCTGTCAGCGGTTTTATGTGAGTTGTTTTCCTATGTTTTATGTCAAATAAATGCGCCCAGTTTTTACGGGTTTACGCTATGTGCATTTCTCTACATTAATACCGGCACCCCACGAGTCACTGACCATCCAGACCAGGGAGACCCAAGCACGCTGATATACACAGCTGGGACATACGAGTTCGGCGCTCGTGGTCCTATGCTCCCTTTATTTAAGTGAGCTTGATACTGTGCACCTGCAGCTTTCTCTCCCATGCCTGATGGTTACAGAGTTACGCTATATATTTGTTTCCTTCATGTTTATGTATCCACATGCATCTTTATGAGTGAAAACATTTCCACCATCCAAAGGAGAAGATTATCATACTGTTAATCCCTATAAGTAGAGGCGGCTCTAGGCTTTGTGAGGCCTTAGGCAAAACCTAGACATGAGGCCCCACTCACGCCCATAATGGGAAAAATAATTCAAGCGACAAAGAAATTAACTGTATAAATTACATATATTAAGAGCTTTAAAGTGCTGGTGTCAGTTCTCTCTATCTCAGTGCTGGTGTCAGTGCTCTCTATATTGGTGCTGGTGTCAGTGTTCTCCATTTTGGTGCTGGTGTCAGTGCTCTCTATCTCGGTGCTGGTGTCAGTGCTCTCTATCTCGGTGCTGGTGTCAGTGTTCCCTTATCTCGGTGCTGGTGTCAGTGTTCCCTTATCTCGGTGCTGGTGTCAGTGCTCTCTATCTCGGTGCTGGTGTCAGTGCTCTCTATCTCAGTGCTGGTGTCAGTGCTCTCTATCTCTGTGCTGGTGTCAGTGCTCTCTATCTCGGTGCTGGTGTCAGTGCTCTCTATCTCGGTGCTGGTGTCAGTGTTCCCTTATCTCGGTGCTGGTGTCGGTGCTCTCTATCTCGGTGCTGGTGCCGGTGCTCTCTATCTCAGTACTGGTGTCGGTGCTCTCTATCTCGGTACTGGTGTCAGTGCTCTCTATCTCGGTACTGGTGTCAATGTTCCCTTATCTCGGTGCTGGTGTCAGTGCTCTTTATCTCGGTGCTGGTGTCAGTGTTCCCTTATCTTGGTGCTGGTGTCAGTGTTCCCTTATCTCAGTGCTGGTGTCAGTGCTCTCTATCTCGGTGCTGGTGTCAGTGCTCTCTATCTCAATGCAGGTGTCAGTGCTCTCTATCTCGGTGCTGTTTCAGTGCTCTCTATCTCGGTGCTGGTGTCAGTGCTCTTTATCTTGGTGCTGGTGTAAGTTCTCTCTATCTCGGTGCTGGTGTCAGTTCTCTCTATCTTGGTGCTGGTGTCAGTGCTCTCTATTTCGGTGCTGGTGTCAGTGCTTTCTATCGCAATGCTGGTGTAACGGGAGGGCCCGGGGAACCCAGAATCTCTTAGAAAGTATGAGATACCCCTGCTTCAGCTTCCCCAATGCCTCTTATGTGTAAACCACCCTGTGTCTCACATAGGGGCACAGGGTGAATGAGAACCCCACCATGATCTGTGATAGCCATATCCAATACTGTATATACATGGCATATTGGGTATATACTGTGTGTGGGCTGTTATGTAATACTTGCTGTGATGGGGTGTGATTACATTCTATTGTCTATTGTGGCTTGTGGTAGTTAAGCCTGTAATTATAGGTATTGTACTGTGGCAGCCATAGAGGCTGGGGAACACAAAAGGTCATGCATAGTCATTTAAGATGTAAAGGGATTAGCTTTGAACCTGTGTCTGCTAAGAGCTGTCAGATGTGTATTGGGGACTAGTTATGTAAATATTGTGTGAAGTCTTTTGATAGATGGGAGACAGTAAGGCTAGTCTAAAGGTCATGTGTCTGAGTCATCAGCTGTAATTAATTGGCTCATGTAAATTGGGTCTGGTGAGAGGTGTATGATGAGAGGAGGGTCAGAAGCTTCTCTCTGTGGATATAAAAGTTGTAGTGTTTTTGCAATAAAGAGGCAGTCTATTTTGGAAAGATACAGAGCGTTGTCTCGTTCTTCTGGAAGGATTAATCCTATGGGAAGTGGTCGCCTGACTGTGGAGGATCGGCAGCGAATGTGTGTCCAGGAGAGGGAATATCTTAAAACGGCGTTTAACTCCCTTTCATATTTGGGGTGCCGTTACATTGGTTGGCAGCGGTGGGATTTTCCCTCCAGTTCCTGGGACACTCCAAACCACCACAGTGAATGACCAGCTATGCAGCCTGCAGGAAAGCCACGCTGAAAGACCTACTTGAGAGCTGTGGAGGGACCAGCGGGACAAAGAACAAGGCCACCTTGATCAGGGAGCTAGCCGAGATGGACCAGAGGGATGGTGATGCAGGACCCCGGTCAGTTGAAGATTTGTTTCAGCAACGAGTTCCACAGCGCTTGGCATTATATGGTGCTAACCCATCAGACACCACCATACAGAATGCCATTAAAGGCATCCAGCTGCAGGATGCGTGACAAAAGAGAGAACTAGAGCGACAAAAGAGAGAACTAGATGGGCAACATGAGCGGAGAATGACGGAAATACGGCAATCGGAGATCGCCTACAGACAGCTGCTAGAATCTGCTCAGCAGCAGGGTGGGGCTACCTTTGCCTGGGACTATCAGGAAATACCAGTTGACAACTATGAAATCCTGGCTGAAGAAGCGGCAGTGGAAAATCTGAAGATTGCCATCCCAAAAGCCGAAGTGGATGATATGGCGTTCCAGGAAACTAGGGCAGTTGGCTCATCTCCCCAGCCACAGATTACAGAAGGTATGGACTTAAGGGACTGTTCAGAGGATGTTAGGGATTATGCATCGCCTGCTCAAGTACTGGCAGCAGGACAGAGTACTGCAGACTCCTGCTCTACACCCGTGGCAGTTTTGGAGACCCGAGGTGAGAAGGTGATGGTTCCTCTTTCCCAGTGGATTTCAGAGATGCAGGGAGGAGAAGCAGCCCTTTCCCCCCCCCAACAGTTAGCCAGAGCAGATGGTGTGGAGCCCCCAGCAGAAGTGCTGGCAACAGGGCAGAGTGCTAGCAACCTCTGCCCAGCACCGGAAACAACTGTGGAGTTTCAGGGAGCCGGGGCAGTTGGCCCCTCTCTCCAGCAACAAGCTGAGGTGGTAAAGCTTTTATCCCCAGCTGAATCACTGGCAGCAGGGCAGAATGCTACTGGCCTCTGCACACAACTACAACTTGAGCTGATATCGGTGGATGGGACTGCGGTCTCCACTCACAGCAACCCAGCAGAAGAGCTGGCGACAGAGCAGAGTGCCGCGGGCATCAGCTGTAGTTAATTTGCTCATGTAAATTGGGTCTGGTGAGAGGTGTATGATGAGAGGAGGGTCAGAAGCTTCTCTCTGTGGATATAAAAGTTGTAGTGTTTTTGCAATAAAGAGGCAGTCTATTTTGGAAAGATAGGAAGAGGAAAAAAGCAGCGCCTTCTAAGCGTAGTAGTATCAGAGATTTATTAAAAAAATATATAATACAGCGGCAAGAGATACACTCACAAACGAGTATAGTAAGAGGCTTATCTTAAAAGTTGTCATCCGCTCGACCCGGGAGCTGCGAATCCTGAAGTTCACAAGCTGGAATCCCACGTAGTGGTTAGCGGTGGTAGAAGGAACTTCACTCTCGCGGCCGCAGAGATGGGGAAGAATCCTCACTGGAACACAGCTAGTGGAATCATCACTCCTGGGTATGATGTCAGCGGGGGATGCGCGCGTTCGAAGCATGCGTGCTTCTTCATCAGGCTCATAAGGGCCATCTTGGAGTGGGGCAATTTATACCACACCACAATGCAAGTGAATTAGCTTACTTAGTTGCCAAGGAGATGGATACAGGACGCCGCTAAAAGACATAGCATGGCGCTTACAATATGGATTTAGATAGCGCTGATAGGAGTGTTGTCAAATAATGAAAATAGGGAGGGGGAAAAAACAAAAAGGAGAAAGAAGAAAGCACCACCTAAATACAATAAATGGATACAAATAGGGAGTATAATAAAAGTATATACATATATATATATATACATACATGTATATATATATACACACACATGCACAATCATATGCACACATACATATGGACAAAATATATAATAAAAACATTATAAAGATAATGTATAATCAAGCACTCAAGGTGCAGTATTAAAATATATTGTATTATATAATATTATAAATGTTATAAATATAATATATCTAAAAATTATTAATGAATTGGAAAAATATTAATAAAATTGGGAATCCGAAGTTTACTAAAACTTCCCCCAAACCTCACTTTTAGGATCCTTCAATACCTCATAAAAAATAAGATAAAAATAAATATTAAAAATTAAAAATGTAAAAAAGAATATAAATTTGAATAAAGTTAATTGGGTGGTATAATAGGCATCATTATGCTTAAGCTGACGTGTGCGCACCTGATACCTTTTCTATTTATCAATCAGCTCAAAATGGTCACCCTAATGTACCATGTAAAATAAGCCACAAGGAATGGATGTGGCAAACCTATACTCAATGTACTGAATAACACTATATTATTAGAGTATGTTAATTTCAATACCCTCATTAAGGCCCCCAGGAGAGAGGCTATCTAAAGTGTAGATCCAGTAATTTTCCCTCTCACAGCCTCTTATAACGTTCTGCCTTGGGGAAGTGTTTGGAAACGGCCTCTATGACCCAAACACGTAGCCCCTCAGAGGACTGCTGGTGAAATTCTTTAAAGTGCCTTGCAAGTTGCAACACTATATTTTTCTAGGCCCTTCTCCACAAAATTACGGTGCTCCCCAAACCTTTTGCGGAGGGTACGAATAGTGCGGCCCGCATAAAGTAGGCCACAAGGGCACGTAAGACAATAGACAACATACTCGGAAGAGCACGTGAAAAAATCAGGTATGGTGTATGTTTTATCCTTACACGTAAACTCTTTTTGTCTGTGACTATGGAATTGGGTAACAAACCTGACCTGTTGTAAGTTGTCATCTGTGGTAGTAATTTTGTCACTCCTAGCCTCAGTATTGAGGTAATGTTGAAAGGCTCCCTCCACTAACTGATCGGCGTAACCCTTTTCTAAAAACTTAGTCTTCAGGTTTAAGCCATGAGTGGTATAATCCTGTAGCTTAGTGCAGTTATGTCTAAGTCTATTGGCTTTTGGGTATATTATTCACCCAACGTGGATGATGGCAACTCTCGTAATGCAAAAAGGAGTTACCTGAAGATGGCTTGGTATAATTCTGGGCAAGCCATCTGCAGGTAACTCCTTTCAACATTACCTCAATACTGAGGCTAGGAGTGACAAAATTACTACCACAGATGACAACTTACAACAGGTCAGGTTTGTTACCGAATTCCATAGTCAGTTTAGACGTATGGAAAGGATCTTGGTCAAACATTGGTCAATCTTGAGTGAGGATCCCCACCTCAAATCAACACTCCCTGAAAGACCAATAGTCAGCTATAGAAGAGCCAAAAACCTGAAGGCACGTATAGCCCCAAGTAAAATTACACAATTAGGGCCTACTGCTAGCACCTTTTTAACATTTTTTAATGTAAAGGGGATGTATCAATGCAGGAAAGCCCTATGTCTCACCTGTAAACATGTCACTCACAGACAAAAAGAGTTTACGTGTAAGGATAAAACATACACTATACCTGATTTTTTCACGTGCTCTTCCGAGTATGTTGTCTATTGTCTTACGTGCCCTTGTGGCCTACTTTATGTGGGCCGCACTATTCGTACCCTCCACAAAAGGTTTGGGGAGCACCGTAATTTTGTGGAGAAGGGCCTAGAAAAATATAGTGTTGCAAGGCACTTTAAAGAATTTCACCAGCAGTCCTCTGAGGGGCTACGTGTTAGGGTCATAGAGGCCGTTTCCAAACACTTCCCCAAGGCAGAACGTTATAAGAGGCTATGTGAGAGGGAAAATTACTGGATCTACACTTTAGATAGCCTCTCTCCTGGGGGCCTTAATGAGGGTATTGAAATTAACATACTCTTATAATATAGTGTTATTCAGTACATTGAGTATAGGTTTGCCACATCCATTCCTTGTGGCTTATTTTACATGGTACATTAGGGTGACCATTTTGAGCTGATTGATAAATAGAAAAGGTATCAGGTGCGCACGCGTCAGCTTAAGCATAATGATGCCTATTATACTACCCAATTAACTTTATTCAAATTTATATTCTTTTTTACATTTTTAATTTTTAATATTTATTTTTATCTTATTTTTTATGAGGTATTGAAGGATCCTAAAAGTGAGGTTTGGGGGAAGTTTTAGTAAACTTCGAATTCCCAATTTTATTAATATTTTTCCAATTCATTAATAATTGTTATATATATTATATTTATAACATTTATAATATTATATAATACAATATATTTTAATACTGCACCTTGAGTGCTTGATTATACATTATCTTTATAATGTTTTTATTATATATTTTGTCCATATGTATGTGTGCATATGATTGTGCATGTGTGTGTATATATATATACATGTATGTATATATATATATATGTATATACTTTTATTATACTCCCTATTTGTATCCATTTATTGTATTTAGGTGGTGCTTTCTTCTTTCTCCTTTTTGTTTTTTCCCCCTCCCTATTTTCATTATTTGACAACACTCCTATCAGCGCTATCTAAATCCATATTGTAAGCGCCATGCTATGTCTTTTAGCCGCGTCCTGTATCCATCTCCTTGGCAACTAAGTAAGCTAATTCACTTGCATTGTGGTGTGGTATAAATTGCCCCACTCCAAGATGGCCCTTATGAGCCTGATGAAGAAGCACGCATGCTTCGAACGTGCGCATCCTCCGCTGACATCATACCCGGAAGTGACGATTCCACTAGCTGTGTTCCAGTGAGGATTCTTCCCCATCTCTGCGGCCGCGAGAGTGAAGTTCCTTCTACCACCGCTAACCACTACGTGGGATTCCAGCTTGTGAACATCAGGATTCGCAGCTCCCGGGTCGAGCGGATGACAACTTTTAAGATAAGCCTCTTACTATACTCGTTTGTGAGTGTATCTCTTGCCGCTGTATTATATATTTTTTTAATAAATCTCTGATACTACTACGCTTAGAAGGCGCTGCTTTTTTCCTCTTCCTGTCTTATTTCAGATCACTTCTATCTGTAAGCTGGCAGCCTTCCTTGCGGATAGTTTTCAAGCTATTCCACACATGGACTAATTGATATGGACTTTTAACGTGTGTTTTTATACAGCCTATTTTAGTTCCATTCCCATTCTGTCTGCCCCGCTTTATGTTTAGTTTTTCTTTTGTATTTCCTAATCCAGAGTGCGCTCAATTCATCTATTGTTTATGTTATATATTTTGGAAAGATACAGATCGTTGTCTCGTTCTCCTGGAAGGATTAATCCTATGGGAAGTGGTCGCCTGACTGGGGAGGATCGGCAGCGAATGTGTGTCCAGGAGAGGGAATATCTTAAAACGGCGTTTAACTCCCTTTCATATTTGGGGTGCCGTTACAGCTGGTGTCAGTGCTCTCTATCTTGGTGCTGGTGTCAGTTCTCTCTATCTTGGTGCTGGTGTCGGTGCTCTCTATCTCGGTGCTGATGTCGGTGCTCTCTATCTCGGTGCTGGTGTCAGTGCCCGGCCCACCATGGCTGAGGATCAGCACTGGACTGGGACCTCCCAACCCCCTCCCCCCGCAGTGGAATCCCGCATAGGTGGGGGTAAGGGCAGGGCAGAGGGAGGTGTCAGGGGCTGCCAATCACAGATGGGCACACTGGAACTGAGCTGTCCTTACTGTTTGTGACACTGATGATCAGGAGGAAGGGAGTGGATTGGATGGGGGGGACAGGGGGTGGATATGAAGGCCAGTCTGTGGCTGAGGGGGTGCTGGCTCTCTCTCATGTTGGTGGTCATTGGCTGCAGAAAGAGGTTGTGGATGTTAGCTGTGCCTCTCCCTGCAGCTGGAGCCCGGTCCCCCCTCCCCCGCACTGATTGACAGCCCCTGAGAGGGGCGACCCGGTCCAGACACCTCTTCTTTCCTACCTCCCTTTCCATCGACTCCATACAGCGCTCGTGGGGCCTCCTCCGCGGGACCTTCCTCTTCCCATCCTCGCCACTGCATGCCAGATGCCTCCTCCGGGTGTGTGGGGACCACTCCGCTGATTACTCCAGTGATGGGGGGGTGACGGCCTGGGGGGTGCGATCTGCATCTCCAGAGCAGCGGGAAACATTTTGCTCCGGCTGCTGGAAGCTCCTCCCCCTCTCCTACCCCGGACAACACAGCACTGGCCTTGCCTCCTCCCCAAGACACAGCCACGCTCCATCCTCTCTCTCCACTGCCTGGCCGTGGAGCACACAGACAATGTTAAACCACTGCTGCCCGGAGCTTAACGCCGCAGTGGCTTTGTTGTCAGCAGAGGCGGCTCTTCAATTAGGCAGTTGCGAGGCCCCTGCGAGTGCGAGGCCTTAGGTGACCACCTTATTTGCCTAATTAGAGAGCTGCCTCTGGAGATAGAGAGCACTGACACCAGCACCGAGATAGAGAGCACTGACACCAGCACTGAGATAGAGAGCACTGACATCAGCACCAAGATAAGGGAACACTGACACCAGCACCGAGATAGAGAGCACTGACACCAGCACCAAGATAGAGAGCACTGACACCAGCACCGAGATAGAGAGCACTGACACCAGCACCGAGATAAGGGAACACTGACACCAGCACCGAGATAAGGGAACACTGACACCAGCACTGAGATAGAGAGCACTGACACCAGCACCAAGATAAGGGAATACTGACACCAGCACCGAGATAAGGGAACACTGACACCAGCACCGAGACCGAGAAC
Organism: Rana muscosa; assembly: GCA_029206835.1. NCBI lineage: Eukaryota > Metazoa > Chordata > Amphibia > Anura > Ranidae > Rana > Rana muscosa. Next base: position 411,170 of record JARGYO010005563.1, read on the forward strand.
ACCGAGATAGAGGACACCGACACCAGCACCGAGATAAGGGAACACTGACACCAGCACCGAGATAGAGGGCACTGACACCAGCATTGAGATAGAGAGCAATGACACCAGCACCAAGATAGAGAGCACTGACACCAGCACCGAGATAGAGAGCACTGACACCAGCACGGAGATAAGGGAACACTGACATCAGCACCGAGATAAGGGAACACTGACACCAGCACGAGATAAGGGAACACTGACACCAGCACCGAGATAAGGGAACACTGACACCAGCGCTGAGACAGAGAACACCGAGATAGAGGACACTGACACCAGCACCGAGATAAGGGAACACTGACACCAGCACCGAGATAGAGGGCACTGACACCAGCATTGAGATAGAGAACACTGACACCAGCACCGAGATAGAGAGCACTGACACCAGCACCGAGATAGAGAGCACTGACACCAGCACCGAGATAAGGGAACACTGACACCAGCATTGAGATAGAGAGCACTGACACCAGCACCGAGATAGAGAGCAATGACACCAGCACCGAGATAGAGAGCACTGACACCAGCATTGAGATAGAGATCACTGACACCAGCATTGGATTTTGAGCACTGACACCAGCACCGAGATAGAGAGCACTGACACCAGCATTGAGATAGAGATCACTGACACCAGCATTGGATTGAGAGCACTGACACCATCACCGAGATAGAGAGCACTAACATCACACCAGCATTGGCTGAAAGTAAACAAAGGGGACCTTTCGCGCTACTAATGAGTAAGTGAAATGTGAATAAGGTGATATATGTGCAAAAAGCTGCAAAAACTGAATGTGTTCACCTTACACTATAGTGGAATATATTAAAGAATGTTTTCGCGCTAAAAGCGAAACATACAAAACTACATCTGGTGGATAAAAACCATAAATAAACCATATACAGTGTATCTAAAAGCTTCAATAAAATCCAGTGCAGTGAAAGCCTGCTTATATCTGATGAAATTATATATAGTACCAATCAATATTTCAAAAGTGCAAATGCGAGAATACAAAGTCCAATATGGAAATAAATAAAGTGCTAATCAATGCTCCAAAATGCTAGTGCAAAATAACATAAATCTGCACAGTAGTGCACCAGTGCTAAAACTGCAGATAAAATACAAAAATAACTGTGCAGTACAGGGGAGATAGTGTAAAAGGAATCCTAGTGTAAACGTGAGGTATGAATTTCTATAAATAATAATCACTAAATTAAAAAGATCCAATTAGATGGCGAATAAAGTGCTAATGACTACTCCAAAGTGCTGGTGCAATATAGCATAAATCTGCACAGTAGTGCTAAAACTGCAAAAAAATGCAAAGATTGCTGTGCGGTCCAGAAAGGTTATTTGTAAAAGAAATCCTGGTGTAAACGTGAAATATAATAATCTAAATAAGTAAAAATAATAGTCTCTCAAACAATCTTGATGGAGGTGATCAAATAAATCGTGTAGATGTAGTTCCACTAGTAGTTAGGTTAATACTGATGTCTCCAAAGGTAGTCTCACAGAACTCTCACCTCTAGATGGATATAGTAGTAGGGCATAATCAGTATAAATTCTTTCTTCTATGCTGGTTCCGCTCAAAAGGATGTTCCAACTGATCTCCACCACATCTCCACTCACTTCAACAGTATCAGTAAACCTGGAGGGGGAGAGGGGGGGAGGAAGAGGGGGAAGCGGCTCCACTGGGGATACCAGATCAGGGATGGGAAGAGAAAGGCTTCCAATATTGTAGTAGTAATATCGGACTAAGTTTATTGATTAAAAATAAAGTTGCTCGTACATCAAAGTAAAGTATAATAAGCTTATATACATATATAAAAGTATAAGCTTATTATACTTTACTTTGATGTACGAGCAACTTTATTTTTAATCAATAAACTTAGTCCGATAATACTAAAAATATGTAGAATATGTAGAAGAATATTTATTATAGCAAAAAGTAAAAAATATTGTATTTTTTTCAAAATTGTCGCTCTATTTTTTGTTTATAGCGCAAAAAATAAAAACCACAGAGGTGATCAAATACCACCAAAAGAAAGTTTTATTTGTGGGGAAAACAGGACGTCAATTTTCTTTGGGAGCCCTGTGGCACGACCGCGCAATTGTCAGTTAAAGCGACGCAGTGCTGAATCGCAAAAAGTGGCCTGGTCTTTGACCAGCCAAATGGTCCGGGGCTTAAGTGATTAATTTTACCTACAGGTAAGTCTTATTATAGGCTTACCTGTAGGTAAATATGTGAAAGAGCTTTCAGTCCACTCTCTGCTGAAAACGGGTCACAGGAGTGCAAAATGAATTGCACTTATGTGATCCATAGGAGAAGTACAGTCAAACAAGCTTTGGCTGGACTTCTCCTCCTTTAACTGGACTCTAGGTGTGCAAACTACTGACTCCAAATAGCTTTCATTTAAGTAATTAGTCTATGGGTTCACTTTCTTATTCCTCCATCACTGTAAATGTTTAATGGGTGTGTTCAATAAAGACACAAGAAATTTGAATTGTTTGTGTGTTATCAGCTTAAGCAGATTGTGTTGGTCTATTGTTGTGACTAAAGCTGGGTAAATGCTATACGTTTTTTCGTTCAACCTAGCAGGATGTACAAAACAAAAACAACTTACAGATTGCCATACTAGCACATCCGATAATAGTGGCCCCCCCGCCAGAACACACTGATCAGCGCTTGCAGCCATTGGCTCCCAGCATTAATCAGATGCTGGTTTTCCTGCATACTTGTTCTCATGACCAGCTTCTGTCGGACAAGGAGTTTTACACATGGGCCAAAAGTCGGCAGATTTTTGCAAACTGACCATTTTTGGTCGATTTGTGGCCCCGTGTGTACACAACCTTAGATTACTTAAATTAAATTACTGCAAAAAAAAAAAAAACAGTCAATTCCAAGAGGCTCACATACTTTTTCTTGCCACTGTATCTGTGGGATCTCTGTATGTATGATCAAGTTCTTCAATGTCCCATCTACACTAAATTACCAAAAGTATTGGGACGCCTGCCTTTACACGCACATGAACTTTAATAGCATTCCAGTCTAAAGCCTCGTACACACGGTCGGACTTCCATCGGACTTTTCCGTGGTTTTTTGTCTGAAGTTGGTCGGGAACACCCATAGCATACACACTCTCTGACTTTTCTGCAAACTTTCTTAAAACTTTTTGCAACATCACGTGTTTTTTTTGCTCCTTTTTGCTCTTTACTGCCACCCTTTGGTCAACTTCTGCTATTGTTGGTTGATTTTAACATGATTTGTTTTGTCCATCGGACAAAAGTCCGATGGTTTTCTGTACACACGGTCGGACTTTGCTCCATCGGACTTTTGTTGGGCAAAAGTTTGTCCGTTTGCAGACCCAACTTTTGTCCGATGAAATCCAAAACCAAACGAAAAAAGTTTGTCCGATGGAGCGTACACACGGTCGGATTGTTGGTCCAACTTGCTCAAAATGAAGTTTGTTGGCCAAAAGTCCGACCGTGTGTATGGGGCTTTAGTCTGTAGGGTTCAATATTAAGTTAGCCCACCCTTTGCAGCTATAACAACTTCAACTCTTCTGGGAAGGCTGTCCACAAGGTTTAGGAGTGTGTCTATGGGAATGTTTTTATGAGGTCAGGCACTGATGTGGACGAGAAGGCCTGGCTCGCAGTCTCTGCTCTAATTCATTCCAACAGTGTTCTATCAGGTTTAGGTCAGGACACACAAACAGGGTCCATAAAGACATGGACAAACAAGTTTGGGGGGGGGGACTTGACTGGCTTGCACAGAGTCCCGGCCTCAACCCGATAGAACACCTTTGGGATGAATTAGAGTGGAGAATGCGAGACAGGCCTTCCCCTCCACATCAGTGCCTGACCTCATAAATGCCCTTCTGGAAGAATGGTCAAACATTCCCAAAGACACACTCCTAAACCTTGTGGACAGACTTCCCAGAAGAGTTGAAGCTGTTATAGCTGCAAAGGGTGGGCCAACGTAATATTGAACCCCACGGACTAAGACTGGGATGCCATTAAAAGTTCCTGCGCGTGTAAAGGTGAGCGTCCCAATACTTTTGGTAATATAGTGTATATTTGATCCCCAATGACATACAGTACTTGCCAAATAAAGTTATGTTCTATTAATGTTCAACTAAAACAGCTAATGAATAACAAAGCTTACAAGTACAGGGAGTGGCACTACCAGGATAATTTAACTCATATCATTTTACACATGTTTTAATTTGCAAACTTCATATGAAATATAAAATGAGCCACTTTGATAAAGACATGTAAGTGTTACTTTCTTTGCTGCTGTACTTAATGATACATATTATAGAATATATGCAAAAATGTAACTCCTTTCAAAAGAAAGTTTGTTATCAAAATAAACATGCTATCATTTATTTAGTACACGGTATAATTAAATTTAATGGCGGCAGGTATGTATTAAAATTATTTTATTATAGTTTAATTAGCCATCATGTCTTCCTATGTCTAATGTTAGCTGTACATTATGCAATATGTGGAAATGATGACATGGCAAAGATGCGATCATGAGTGCAAAGCACCATTCCTAAGTAACCTAGGTCACATACTGTAGAGATTACAGCTCAGGAAGCTGCTGCATGGTTTGCTGTAGTTAATAAGTTGCCTACATAGAACCGCCTTTAAAGTGTATTTCCACTTTTGCAGCTATTGGTATAATAATTGGTATAATACTCATATTAGATGTGTTACATTTTCCTTATCACATAGCATAAGTTAAAAAATATATTTAACCCCTTGGCACCTGCCAGATGCAAATATGCAGCCTCTCTGCACCTGGTCCTTAGTGCAGAGGGGCACCATATTTGCGTTAATTGCTGCTTATGCACTTGTGCACCCTCTGCATGCTCCCAGCAGTTACCGTCAAAAGTTTTCGGACCACGTGACCGCCAATCACGGCGGTCACATGCTCTTAAGCCGTGCCCCGCTTCCTGGCATCATAAATCCTCTTAAAGGGCCAGGAGGCGCTAAGAGGTTAAAAATTGCTGCTTAACTGGGGGGGCTGGGAGATCTACATTATCAGTTGTAAACTTGATGTGCACACTGCCTGTCCTAACAAAAGTTTAAAGTGGAAGTTAACTTGCATGCATGACTTTTACCTATAGGTAAGCCTATAATGAGGTTTACCTATAGGTACTGTAAATATCACCTAAACGTGCAGGAGATATTTACTGTACACGCAGCCAGTGACATCACTAGCCCATGCGCTCGGAAGGAACGGCCACCCGTGCCGTTTCTTTAGAAACCTGTGCCGTGACCGGCGGCTCCCGTGCGCATGCGCTGTAAACAAAAAAAGGCCGACAATTTTGAAAAAAATATATATTTTATACTTTATGCTATAAAACAATAACAAGATGTAAAAAAAAAAAAAATTTCCTTATCAGTTCAGGCCAATATGTATTCTGCTACATACTTTTGGTAAAAAAAATCCCAATAAGCATATATTGATTTGTTTGCGCAAAAGTTATCGTGTCTACAAACTGCGGGATATTTTTATGTAATTTCTATTTATTTATTTATTTATTTTTACTAGTAATGGTGGTGATCAGCGATTTTTAGGTGGACTGCGACATTGTGGCATCGGACACTTTTGCGGTAGCCAAATTTGACATCTAACACATTTTGGGGACCAGTGACACTAATACAGTGATCAGTGCTAAATAATATGCACTGTAACTGTACTAATGACACTGGCAGGGAATGGGTTAACATCAGGGGCGAGCAAAGGGTTAAGTGTGCACCTAGGGAGTGCTTTCTAACTGTGGGGGGAATGCTGTGTCTGGAGGAAAACAGAGATCTGTGTTTCTGCTTTGCAGAAACACAAGATCTCCACCTTCCTCCCTCACACAACGACGGTCTGCCTTGTTCTCCTGTGAACGATCGGCGGGTCATCGCGGACCCACTGATTGGCTCCCGCTGTGTCCAATCACAGCGGGAGAGGGTCGTCGGTGGTGCACGTGCCCCAGACCCACTGCACTAAATCACGTACCTGTACATGATTACGTGCAGGGGGAGCGGTGCTGCAGTATATCTGCGTGGGGCGGTCCTTAAGTGGAAGAAATTCCTTGCTTAAGGTTGTCTAGGAAGCCGCCCTACCCCTCATCCAGCACAATTGTCCGAGGTCAGTATTGGTTTTTCAGACTCCTAGACGAACCTGATAAAGTGCATTTAAAAAAAAAAAAAATCCTTGGAACAAGTTTTGACCAAATGCAGAACAGATTTAATTACTTTACTTATTACCCAGTTTTAGACAAACGTGATAAAGTGCATGTGACGGAGGTGCGGGTGGAAAAGAACACACAGAGACCAAGAAGAGTTTTAGGACCCCTGACCAAGGGGTTCTTTATTTTTGGGGGCTGAAAAACAAGAAGTCAGAAAAGGGGAAAGGCCACAGGACAATAATTCCAACACAGTGAAAGACATTCAAAAATATAACAGGGTGGCAATATGACGCATCAAGGGATAAGTCCAGATGCACAGGGCGGCAAGCTAGTACAACAGGGACTTCGTCCAGAGTCCCAGGGCAATAATCAATGCACAGTGAGTACCAGGCCACAATCCAGTACAGCAGTACAGCAAGGGCAAAGTCCAGGGGTACAGGGCAGCAATTCAGTGACTCACCAGCCAACAATGGCCTCACCGGAGGATGTCCAGGCAGAGTGGCAGGGAAAAGGAGGTCTTTCACAAACCCATCACGAGTCCTCAGGGGGCCGTGTGTCTTGGCCTCCGCTTCAAGGACAGACAGACAGACAGTAGTTGAAGGAAGAGCAGGAGGAGAGAGTGAAGTTCCAGTGTCCAGAAAGCCATACAAAGCCAAACTACTACTAAAGTCCCAGCACAGCAGAAAGCAAAGTCTGTCCCAGCAGTTCCATGCATTTTCTAGCCCCCTTCTAAGGTGACCTGCAGCCATAAACTCCTCTGTCCATCACTGAAGTAAACTCAGAAAAGTGCCAATCTTCTTTGCTATCTGGTACCCTTAAATGCAGCCAGAGATCTCAACTACAATCTGTCAGTGCCAAAGTGTCTTGCCCTCCTTGTGCAAAATGCAATGAATTCTATGCTCCCTGCTGAGAAAGACGACCTACCTCCAGACCCTCTGTTTGGTCACAGGAACTAACTACTCAATTATGTAGATCAGCTAACTTTTTTATGTACTGCTCTTCATTTAGGTTTATGTAACAAATGTTTTTTTAAAGTTTTTTTTTTTTTTTCTCGTTCCCCGATTCTCAAAAATCTAATTATTTCTGATCTCCGTTACAGTGCATTTTCCCATATAGTTGCATAGTTGGCTCTCTGCAACGGTCCTGAAAGCATGCAACAGTCCATGGGGATCAAAATGGTCTAATTTCACTAAAAATTGAGTTCTTACATATTTTTTTACCACAATGGTTAACTTATTAGCGGGTAAAATAAGTATTGAACACGTCACCATTTTTATAGTTGAATATATTTATAAAGGTGCTATTGACATGAAAATTTCACCACATGTCGGTAACAACCCATGCAAACAAACAGATAAATAAGTTCAGAAATTAAGTTATGTGTAATAAAATGGAATGACGCAGGGAAAAAGTATTTAACACGCTAACTGAAATGTATTTAATACTTCATACAAAATCCTTTCTTGGTAATGACGCATGCATTGCTCAGGTGTGATTTTGACTCATTCTTCCACACAAACAGTCTTCAAATCTTGAAGGTTCAGTGGGCCTCTTCTATGAACTCTGATCTTTAGTTCTTTCCATAGATTGTCTATTGGTTTCTAGGCAGATGATTGGATGGGCTATTCTAGTAGCTTTTCTCTTTCTTTGAAACCAATTAAAATTTTCTTTGGCTTTGTGTTTGTGATCATTATCTTGTGGAATGTCCACCCCCATTTCATCTTCACCATCCTGGTAGATGGCAGAAGATTTTTATCAAGAATGTCTTGGTACATTTTTCCATTTATCCTTCCTTCAATGATATGAAGTTTGCCAGTACTGTATGCTGCAAAACAGCCCCACACCATGATGTTCCCACCTCCAAACTCCACTGTTGGTATGGGGGTGTTTTTTAGGTGATGTGCATTGCCATTTGACCTCCAAACATGGTGTGTATTATGGTCTCATCTGACCAGACTGTATTCTCCCAGTATTTCACAGGCTCGTCTAATGCCGCGTACACACGATCATTTTTCCCGTCGGGAAAAATTACATTTTTTCCTTTGGAGGAGAAAAACGATCGTCTGTGGGATTTTTGTCATTTTTCCCGATGGGAAAAACGGCATTAATCACGACAAGAAAAATTAGAACATGCACTAATTTTTCTCGTTGTGATTCCTGTAATTTTTTTTCGCTGCAGTTTTCCCATAGGGAAACACTGCCGCGGAGCCTACACACGGTGGTTTTTCTCGCCAAGAGAAAAAATGATGGGAAAAACTGCCGTGTGTGGGGGAACAAGCCGTTCCCTCGTTTTTCCTGTCGTGATTCACGGCGGTGTTTTCACCGCCGTGAATCACGATCGTGTGTACGCGGCATAAATGTTGTGCAGCAAACTTTAAACAAGGTTAAAGCGGAGGTGCAGCCAAAAAAAAAATCAGCAGCTACTAACAGTGTAGCTGCTGACTTCTAATAAGGAAACTTACCTGTCCTACTCGCCCGCGATAACGGTCCCGCCACGGCTGCTGGCAGGTCCCGGATCCTCCATCCCGAGTAAGGGAAACAGGCAGTGAAGCCGTAAGGCTTCACTGCCCGTTTCCTACTGCGCATGCGCCACTCGCATGGCGCTTTGTGAATGGGCGGCTTGCCTCCTGGGATACACACAGTTCCCAGAAGGCAGCGCGCCCCATTCACAAGAAGAGGAAGCGGAAGGAGACCCACCGCGGACGAGAAGAGGCACATTAGAGGCAGATTAGGGGACTTCCGCATAGCAATAGGCATTTAGGGTGAGTATAAATTATTTATTTTTTTCTATTAATTTTTTATTTATTTTTTTCGGATCTTTAATGTAAACATTTTTTCAGGGTGTACCTCCGCTTTAACCAGTTGTTGACCGCCGCACAAACATTTACGTTGGCAGAATGGCACGGACAGGCAAATGGGCGTATATATACGTCCCCTTTAAATTGCCGCCGCGTGCGACCCTGCCGTGAGCTCCGTGACCGTGGACTCGATGTCAGCCGGAGCTGAAGAACAGAGAGATGTTAGTGTAAACACAACATCTCACCGTTCTGCCTAGTGACATGTCACTGATCGTCTGTTCCCTGTCATCGAGGAACAGCGATTAGTGACGTGTCACGGCAAGCCACGCCCCCTAACAGTTAGAATCACTCCTTAGGTCACACTTAACCCCCTTCAGCGGCACCTACAGGTTAACCCCTTCACTGCCAGTGTAATTTTTACAGTAATCAGTGCATTTTTATAGCACTGATCGCTGTAAAAATGACAATGATGCCAAAATGGTGTCAAAAGTGTCCGATGTGTCTGCCATAATGTCGCAGCCATGATAAAAATCGCTGATCGCCGCTGTAACGAGCCCCTTGCTCGCTCGGTTCCACTCTCCCGACACTCCTCTGCTACTATTGGATCATATTGCAGATCGCAATGTCTGATGGTTCGGTCATCCGATGCTCCAGGATTCAAGCTACAGCTATGTGACATTCTAATCCATTTGTGATAGTTCAGAACAAACACCAGGCAGGCTGTATGTAAGTTCAAACAGGAATCTCATTTTATTGGATGCACACACACACTTTTATACAGCAGTTTGAACACCCTGCCCCCAGCAACCACTTTCCTATTGGTCAATTGTAAAGTACATTGTAGTTCTCAATTAGGTTCTCTTGGCCATGCAAATGAGGACTTGAAACAGGGTCAGCAGGGATTGGTCCGATAGCTTGAATAGGAGAACTGAGATGTGTATTGACACAGAAGCCCCAGGGGGTAATTAAAGTACATAAACAAACAGTCAAACACAGAACAATGCTTTTCTTCCAGACCACGGAGCTGTCTGGAGGGGGGGGTTAGCCTTAAGACAGGGCAGAAGACCCCCCACTGTTTAATAGATTCAAAGGAGAAATACTTCAGTATTCCAAGGTTCATGACAATACTCCCCCCTGGGAAACAGTCCAACAGCCACAGTGGGACCCCAAACGGGTCAACTCGAGGATGTTGGAAAAGTAGTCTTAAGGTTCCAGGTCTGTCTGCCGGGATAACCCATCCGCATTCCTGTCTTGAGGCCCTGGCCCATAATCGGAAGGCAAGAGGCTAGCATTCAGTTCTCTCCAAAAGCCTCTGTCCCGGCTAGATCTGTCACACATCTCCCCTTTCGGCAGGAGACCAACACAGGAGGAGACCCCAGAAGGGTTGACTCCGAAGTTAGTCCATAGTTCTATTCCCCCAATTCCGGTATCCACACAGTACCCCAAACAAATTGCTCCAAACAGAGCATTACTCACCCAGCCAACCTCTGCCTCTCTCAGAGAACATACCCGCCACTGGGGAGAGGCCTGGACTGGCCCTTCTCCCTGGAGTTCTTTCAGCCACTGGAGAGAAGACAGGGTGACTGGGCTCAGTCCGTCATGCTGTTGGGGATCTGGTTCAACTGCCCAGCATCCCTGGGGTATACAAGTGAAGAATGAATTCCCATCCACTTGTGGTAGGTGAAAATCCCCCAGTGCTTGCAAAGCAAGGTTGACATCCTCCTGTCTCAGTGTCACACCATTTTCTGGGGTTGTGTCAGTGAGGACCGAAGTCCCATCCAGTACCACAGGAACTCCCTCTTCTGTTAGTTGAGAGCAGAGGCCCGCGGCAATCTGCTCTGTTGCCAGCTCTTGTGCTGGGTTGCTGTGAGTGGAGACCGCAGTCCGATCCACCGATCTCCGCTCAAGTTGCAGTTGTGTGCAGAGGCCAGTAGCATTCTGCCCTGCTGCCAGTGATTCAGCTGTGGGTAAAAGCTTTACCACCTCAGCTTGTTGCTGGAGAGAGGGGCCAACTGCCCCGGCTCCCTGAAACGCCACAGTTGTTTCCGGTGCTGGGCAGAGGTTGCTAGCACTCTGCCCCGTTGCCAGCACTTCTGCTGGGGACTCCACACCATCTGCTCTGGCTAACTGTTGGGGAGGGGAAATGGCTGCTTCTCCCCCCTGCACCTCTGAAATCCATTGGGAAAGAGGAACCATCACCTTCTCACCTCGGGCCTCCAAAACTGCCACGGGTGTAGAGCAGGGGTCTGCAGTACTCTGTCCTGCTGCCAGTACTTGAGCAGGCGATGCATAATCCATAACATCCTCCGAACAGTCCCTTAAGTCCATACCTTCTGTAATCTGTGGCTGGGGAGATGAGCCAACTGCCCTAGCTCCCTGGAACTCCATAATATCCACTTCGGCTTTAGGGATGGCAATCTTCAGATTTTCCACTGCCGATTCTTCAGCCAGGCTAGCTCCCTGGAACTCCATATCATCCACTTCGGCTTTAGGGATGGCAATCTTCAGATTTTCCACTGCCGATTCTTCAGCCAGGCTAGCTCCCTGGAACTCCATATCATCCACTTCGGCTTTAGGGATAGAAATCTCCAGATTTTCCCCTGCCCATTCTCTGGCATGCTGCAGGACAGGTACATTCCTTCATCCAAGATCATCCCAAGCAGAAACAGGATTATCAAGGTCAGTCAGCACTTCTGCTTTGGGGATGGCAATCTCCAGATTTTCCACTGCCGATTCTTCAGCCAGGATTTCATAGTTGTCCACTGGTCTTTCCTGATAGTCCCAGGCAAAGATAGCACCACCCTGCTGCTGAGCAGATTCTAGCAGCTGTCTGTAGGCGAACTCCGATTGCCGTATTTCCGCCATTCACCGCTCTTGTTGTCGCTCTCGTTCTCTCTTTTGTCACGCATCCTGCAGCTGGTTGCCTCTAATGGCTTCCTGTATGGCGGTGTCTGATGGGTTAGCACCATATAATGCCAAGCGCTGTCGAACTCGTTGCTGAAACAAATCTTCAACTGACCGGGGTCCTGCATCACAATCCTTTGGCTGCATAGCTGGTCATTCACTGTGGTGGTTTGGAGTGTCCCAGTAACTGGAGAGCAAATCCCACCGCTGCCAACCAATGTAACGAGCCCCTTGCTCGCTCGGTTCCACTCTCCCGACACTCCTCTGCTACTATTGGATCATATTGCAGATCGCAATGTCTGATGGTTCGGTCATCCAATGCTCCAGGATTCAAGCTACAGCTATGTGAGATTCTAATCCATTTGTGATAGTTCAGAACAAACACCAGGCAGGCTGTATGTAAGTTCAAACAGGAATCTCATTTTATTGGATGCACACACACACTTTTATACAGCAGTTTGAACACCCTGCCCCCAGCAACCACTTTCCTATTGGTCAATTGTAAAGTACATTGTAGTTCTCAATTAGGTTCTCTTGGCCATGCAAATGAGGACTTGAAACAGGGTCAGCAGGGATTGGTCCGATAGCTTGAATAGGAGAACTGAGATGTGTATTGACACAGAAGCCCCAGGGGGTAATTAAAGTACATAAACAAACAGTCAAACACAGAACAATGCTTTTTTTCCAGACCATGGAGCCGTCTGGAGGGGGGGTTAGCCTTAAGACAGGGCAGAAGACCCCCCACTGTTTAATAGATTCAAAGGAGAAATACTTCAGTATTCCAAGGTTCATGACAATACTCCTCCCTGGGAAACAGTCCAACAGCCACAGTGGGACCCCAAACGGGTCAACTCGAGGATGTTGGAAAAGTAGTCTTAAGGTTCCAGGTCTGTCTGCCGGGATAACCCATCCACATTCCTGTCTTGAGGCCCTGGCCCATAATCGGAAGACAAGAGGCTAGCATTCAGTCCTCTCCAAAAGCCTCTGTCCCGGCTAGATCTGTCACAGCCGCCATTACTAGTAAAAAAATAATTATTAATAAAAATGTCATAAAACTATCCCCTATTTTGTAGACGCTATAACTTTTGTGCAAACCAATCAATACACGCTTGCTGATCAATCCTGGAGATGTTGTCACCATCCAAAATTGAATACAATCTGGTGAAAATAATAAAGTATGATCAATAATAGTAGCACATATCTGTGCTTACAAAGAAAATATTATAATCAATATTATTAGCACATGTCTGTGCTTATATACAATAGTGATAAATAAGGATAATTAATTAATATATCATCGGCATATGAAATGAATCAAAAACTAGTTGCAATTAGGAAATTTTCCTCTTTAGGACCCCACCAACTGAAAAAGTACAGCCAACAAAAATTGTTGATAATGACCCGTGTATAACAGGCTAATTTAAAGTTCAGCAGTTCATCAGACAAGAGAGTGAATGAGGAAAAAGTGCAGAATGAAAAAATGAAAACATCACCCAGCTTCTGGCTGCGTTCGATAGATACGATGTAATTCAGCAGTTGGACTCAGTAACAGCAATGATCAAGATGTCATATGACGGAAAAAAGAAAAAACAACCTATGAAGTACCGCTAAGGAAAAATAAAACATAACGCTGTTCTTTGAAAGACTCACGTGACTTCTTAGAAAAATGAGCGTCAGTGTGTTCCGGGTTACACACAGCGTGCGGTTCCCGTGGAACGCACGCTGTGTGTAACCCGGAACACACTGACGCTCGTTTTTCTAAGAAGTCTCGTGAGTGGAACCGCACGCTGTGTGTAACCCGGAACACACTGACACTCGTTTTTCTAAGAAGTCTCGTGAGTCTTTCAAAGAACAGCGTTATATTTCATTGTTCCTTAGCGGTACTTCACAGGTTCTTTTTTCTTTTTTCCCTCATATGACATCTTGATCATTGCTGTTACTGAGTCCAACTGCTGAATTACATCGTATCTGTCTGTTTTCATTCTGCACTTTTTCCTCATTCACTCTCTTGTCTGATGAACTGCTGAACTTTAAATTAGCCTGTTATACACGGGTCATTATCAACAATTTTGGTTGGCTGTACTTTTTCAGTTGGTGTGGTCCTAAAGAGGAAAATATCCTAATTGCAACTAGTTTTTGATTCATTTCATATGCCGATGATATATTCATTTATTATCCTTATTTATCACTATTGTATATAAGCACAGACATGTGCTAATAATATTGATTATAATATTTTCTTTGTAAGCACAGATATGTGCTACTATTATTGATCATACTTTATTATTTTCACCAAATTGTATTCAATTTTGGATGGTGACAACATCTCCAGGATTGATCATTAGGTGTCACAATTGTTGTTTCACTTCATTTAATTAATTTTCTGCTAGCCCTGCATTCATTTATTTTTTCAATCTATCTAAGGCGTTAGTGCTTAGTGCTGCAGCAGCTGCGTGTTCAATTAATTAATTAATTAATTAATTAATTCTTCACTTTATAGATTATTATTATTAGTTTTAGTTTATTTTTGTACAATAAACGCTTACTGTGATTTTTTTTACCAAAAATATGTAGAAGAATACGTATCGGCCTAATCTGAGGGAAAAAAATTATTTTTTATATATGTAGCGATACCCCCAGCTAAGAGAGACGCTGAATGATTTGTTTGGGCCCTGTAATGCACTGCTGTCAACCCCCAGCAATTGGCTCTAACCTCTCCTGGCACAGTCAGTAGGGGATGGCAGGATTGTGTAACCTATAACTCTCGGAGGCACAATCCTACAATAAACACAGCAATATGGTATAGCTATCAATAACCGTCTCTTCTGCACAGTAAATGACACAAACACAAGTGTACTTAACCCTGGCACTTTTACTGAGAGTGTTGGTTATGCATTGAAAAGTATACATGAACACATGCAGAGCCCTGCAATGAAAAGAGTACTTTTGCAAACAGACAGATATAATAAAAGAACTAACAGTCCTCGCTGCTGCTATTCTACCTCGTGGGTTAAAATGGCGCCCAGAAATGTCTACGCTACTAAGTTAGGCCTGACTGTACTATGTAGAAGTTCTGTAGAGGAAAATCTACGCTAGCAAACGGTGGTGCACTTTTGAAGAAACAAGTTATAATCCTCAAAGAGGAAAAGGGTCTTGAACTTGGTGAACACAGGATAAGTCTTAGGGACTCCTAGATACTCAAGGCGCCGTCTCTTCAGTGTATGACTACAAGCACTAGAGTTAATTCTGAACAACAGTTATCTGGCCTAGGGGATCCTGTGTTTGTCTCTGAGCAGGTGCTCTCTCACCCAACCGGACCAGTCTGTGTCCGTATCTTCCGTTGCTGTGTCTCGGTACACAGATCCCACGACACCCGGGTCTTCGGTCCTCCTCACAACAGCACAGCAGCAGTCGGATGATGTCCGACAGGCTCCTAGGTGAAACAGAAGGCTCTTTGGAGAAAAACCCAGGCTTCAGGCCTGGTAACACAGCAGACTCGAACAGGAGTTCCACTTTCTGGGCGGGCGGTGTCCAAAGAGGCCAAACTCAGTCCCGCCCCCCAGTTAAATAGCCCACCCCAGCAGTCCTTGCGCGGGGCAATGCACCTTGGGTGTCCCATGGCATTCTGGGTACTGTAGTCTCTGAGGCCTAAAAGCAATAACCCGCTACATATATATTTTTGGGGATATTTATTATAGCAAAAAGTAAAAAATATTGAATTTTTTTCAAAATTTTCGCTCTATTTTTGTTTATAGAGCAAAAAATAAAAACCACAGAGGTGATCAAATACCACCAAAAGAAAGCTCTATTTGTGGGAAAAAAAGGATGTCTATTTTGTTTGGGAGCCACGTCACACGTGGCTGCGCAATTGTCAGTTAAAACGGCGAAGTGCCGAATCGCAAAAAGTGGCCTGGTCTTTGGCCAGTGAAGTGGTTCGGGGCTTAAGTGGTTAAGCATGCTTTTTCTTCAGCAATGGAGTCTTGCGCGGTGAGCGTGCAAACAGGCCATGGTGGTTGAGTGCATTACTTATTGTTTTCTTTGAAACAATTGTACCTGCTAATTTCAGGTCTTTCTGAAGCTCTCCACAAGTGGTCATTGGCTCTTGGACAACTCTTCTGATAATTTTTTCATTCTGTCAGAAAACTTGCACCTGGTCATGGCCAGTTTATGGTGAAATGAGGTTCTGTCCACTTCCGGATTATGGCCCCAACAGTGCTCACTGGCACATTCAGAAGTTTAGAAATCCATCTGTAACCAATGCCATTGGCATATTTTGCAATAATAAGGTTGTGAAGGTCTTGACAGAGCTCTTTCCCATCATGAGATGTTTCTTGTGCGACACCTTGGTAATGAGAAATCTTTTTCCTGGTGCCTTCCATGGCAGCATACTAATGGTTGATGGCTCCGCTCCCAATCAACCCTCAGGACCACGTAACTGTATAAAAGAAAGAGCTACTCCCCCCCTCAGGCATTCTTTTTCCTGTCCTCATCCCTACAGGATCACAAATCAGCCTTACCTCACCGGCTCATGGTGTTACCGTTGTGGGTTCATGCTCTCCTGCAGTACGGAGTCCCATATCTTGGGCTGCTAAATGCGCCAGATAAGTGTGGGAGCCCATTTTTCTGTGGATCTTTTTAGGGCAGGGGTATACAGGAGCATACACTTTCTCCTCATCGGCATCTACTCTTAAC
This sequence comes from Rana muscosa, assembly GCA_029206835.1. Lineage (NCBI taxonomy): Eukaryota > Metazoa > Chordata > Amphibia > Anura > Ranidae > Rana > Rana muscosa. The sequence continues at coordinate 427,780 of JARGYO010005563.1, forward strand.
ATCACCGGGTCACACTGCGGTTTTTACCCGTGAAATCTCATCTTAACAGCATGCTGTCTGCTGCTGGAGTCTGGCTTCCCTGCTTCCTGCTTCTCCTGCTTGTGCGGACGCTTCGCGCGTGCCACAGAGTTCAGCCTTGTAGTCTCGGGAGGTGGAGTCACGGCATGACGTAATCGCGCATGCGCAGTAGCCAGATGAGGTCGCACGGCGGCCATCTTGGTGCACCTAGGCGAGATTTTGTATTTAAACAGCCTGTTACCACAGTCAATGGCAGACTGTCAGTAGGAGAACACCTCTGAATGAGTTATCCTCTCTGCCTTCCCAGATGGAACCCAGCCAAGGTAATGAACATATATATACCGATGATTGACTGTCTTTTATTATGCTTAAATATTACATATATGTATATACGCATAAACACTTAAAGGGGTTGTAAAGGTACATGTTTTTCACCTTAATGCATCCTATGCATTAAGGTGAAAAAACATTTGACAATACCGCCCCCCCCCCCGAGCCCCCGTTTTACTTACCTGGCCCCTCGAAAGTCCCGCGCTCGCTCCCGTCATCCTCCGAGTTCCTGTGCCTGGCTGTTGATTGGCTACTGTGGATGGATTGAAAGCAGCGCAGCCATTGGCTGGCGCTGCTGTCAATCACATCCAATGACGCGGCGTGCCGGGGGGGCGGGGCCGAGTGATACAGTTGGTGGCTATGGTCGCCGCTGTATCACGGGAGCGCGCCCGTAGTAACTCCACACCATGCGAGCTCGCTCGCATTATGGTGTGGAGTCCTTGCAGGGAGGAGCCGAGACAGCCGCTGAGGGACCCCAGAAGACCAGGATCGGGGCCACTGTGTGCAAAACGAGCTGCACAGTGGAGGTAAGTATAACATGTTTGTTATTTAAAAAAAAAAAAACGGGAACCTTTAATGTTCCTTTAAATCTTGTTCTAGCTGACTGGTTAAATTTTTTTTTATTAAATTACCCAGCTGCCCCCGTATTGCCACATCAAAAAGATCCTCAACATTCCACTAGGTAAGGGCTGCAACATTTAGGTACGTTTTTTTTTGGAGGATATATAGAAACACCAGACGGGTTGACTCCGAAGTTAGTCCATAGTTCTATTCCTCTAATGCCGGTATCCACACAGTACCCCAAATAAATTGCTCCAAACAGAGCATTACTTACCCAGCCAACCTCTGCCTCTCTTAGAGAACATACCTGCCGCTGGGGAGAGGCCTGGACTGGCCCTTCTCCCTGGAGTTCTTTCAGCCGCTGGAGAGAAGACAGGGTGACCGGGCTCAGTCCGCCATGCTGTTGGGGATCTGGGCCAACTGCCCAGCATTCCTGGGGTATACAAGTGAAGACTGAATTCCCATCCCCTTGTGGTAGGTGAAAATCCCCTAGTGCTTGCAAAGCAAGGTTGACATCCTCCTGTCTCAGTGTCACACCATTTTCTGGGGTTGTGTCAGTGAAGACCGAAGTCCCATCCACTACCACAGGAACTCCCTCTTCTGTTAGTTGGAAGGAGAGGCCAGCGGCACTCTGCTCTGTTGCCAGCTCTTCTGCTGGGTTGCTGTGAGTGGAGACCGCAGTCCCATCCACTGATCTCCGCTCAAGTTGCAGTTGTGTGCAGAGGCCAGTAGCATTCTGCCTTGCTGCCAGTGATTCAGCTGGGGGTAAAAGCTTTACCACCTCAGCTTGTTGCTGGAGAGAGGGGCCAACTGCCCCGGCTCCCTGAAACTCCACAGTTGTTTCCGGTGCTGGGCAGAGGTTGCTAGCACTCTGCCCTGTTGCCAGCACTTCTGCTGGGGACTCCACACCATCTGCTCTGGCTAACTGTTGGGGAGGGAAAAGGGCTGCTTCTCCCCCCTGCATCTCTGAAATCCACTGGGAAAGAGGAACCATCACCTTCTCAACTCGGGCCTCCAAAATGCCACGGGTGTAGAGCAGGGGTCTGCAGTACTCTGTCCTGCTGCCAGCACTTGGGCAGGCGATGCATAATCCCTAACATCCTCTGAACAGTCCCTTAAGTCCATACCTTCTGAAATCTGTGGCTGGGGAGATGAGCCAACTGCCCTAGCTCCCTGGAACTCCATATCATCCACTTCGCTTTAGGGATGGCAATCTTCAGATTTTCCACTGCCGATTCTTCAGCCAGGCTAGCTCCCTGGAACTCCATATCATCCACTTCGGCTTTAGGGATGGCAATCTCCAGATTTTCCACTGCCGATTCTTCAGCCAGGATTTCATAGTTGTCAACTGGTATTTCCTGATAGTCCCAGGCAAAGGGAGCCCCACCCTGCTGCTGAGCAGAGTCTAGCAGCTGTTTGTAGGCAATCTCCAGCTCCCATTCCTGAACGGCCAGAAACTCCAAATCTTCCTGTGCCCAGTGCCCTTCCGAGACATTCAGTCTTTGCTCTCTGTGCTCCATTATTTCCTCCAAATGCCACTCCCGATCACTCCCAAAGTCAGGGTCCTCGGACAGCCTCCAATACAACAATCCCCGGCCATTATAGTCAAAGCCTTCCGTGGGGCTGTCATCCGCTGACCACGGGCACTCTTGGGCTACATACCACCAGAGGGCTCTGTAGCTCTCGTCCAACCGCACCTCTGCCCGGATCAGCCTGCTTAACTCAGCTGTCCACTCCTGCTTCGGTTGTTCCCCCAATAACAGCATTCGTACTTCATACTGTGACCAGTACCTTACACGGATGGAGGGGAGAACTTTTCCCTGGTGTTGCTGCTCGAGGGCTAGCGCTTTCTTCCAGAGTTCGCAGCGGATTGAATCAGACCATCCCAGCAGGACCTCCTCTGATACTGGTCCTCTATGCTGTATCTGCATCTCTCGCTACCTCCTTCTGAATTCCTTTTCCATGTCGGCTGGTATCTGTATCTCTCCTCTCCTTTCAGTTGGTGCTGCTTCTTTAGGTGTTGTCTCCGATTGCCGTATTTCCGCCATTCTCTGATCATGTTGCCGCTCTAGCTCTCTCTGTTGTCGCTCTAGTTCTCTCTGTTGTCGCTCTAGTTCTCTCTTTTGTCGCTCTAGTTCTCTCTTTTGTGGCTGTAGTTTTTTCTCTTGTCGCTCATCCTGCAGCTGGATGCCTCTAATGGCTTCCTGTATGGCGGTCTCTGATGGGTTAGCACCATATAATGCCAAGCGCTCTTGAACTCGTTGATGAAACAAATTTTCAACTGACCGGGGTCCCGCATCACCGTCCCTCTTGTCCATCTCGGCTCTCAAGTAAGTCTTTCAGCGTGGCTTTCCTGTAGGCTGCATAGCTTGGTCATTCACTGTGGTGGCTTGGAGTGTCCCAGGAACTGGAGGGAAAATCCCGCTGCTGCCAACCAATGTAACGAGCCCCTTGCTGGCTCGGTTCCACTCTCCCGACACTCCTCTGCTACTATTGGATCCTATTGCAGATCCCAACGTCTGATGGTTCGGTCATCCGATGCTCCAGGATTCAAACTACAGCTATGTGACATTCTAATCCATTTGTGATAGCTCAGAACAAACACCAGGCAGGCTGTATGTAAGTTCAAACAGGAATCTCATTTTATTGGATGCACACACACACTCTTATACAGCAGTTTTGAACACCCTGCCCCCAACAACCACTTTCCTATTGGTCAATTGTAAAGTACATTGTAGTTTTCAATTAGGTTCTCTTGGCCATGCAAATGAGGACTTGAAACAGGGTCAGCAGGAATTGGTTCGATAGCTTGAATAGGAGAACTGAAATGTGTATTGACACAGAAGCCCCAGGGGGTAATTAAAGTACATAAACAAACAGTCAAACACAGAACAATGCTTTTCTTCCAGACCATGGAGCCGTCTGGAGGGGGGGTTAGCCTTAAGACAGGGCAGAAGACCCCCCACTGTGTAAAAGATTCAAAGGAGAAATACTTCAGTATTCAAAGGTTCATGACAATACTCCCTCCTGGGAAATAGTCCAACAGCCACAGTGGGACCCCGAACGGGTCAACTCAAGGATGTTGGAAAAGTAGTCTTAAGGTTTCAGGTCTGTCTGCCGGAATAACCCATCCGCATTTCTGTCTTGAGGCCCTGGCCCATAATCGGAAGGCAGGAGGCTAGCATTCAGTCCTCTCCAAAAGCCTCTGTCCCGGCTAGATCTGTCACAGCTAGCTTGGCTAAATTGCTAGCACTTCAACTGCTGCCTTTTCAGTTGGTAGACTCGGCCCCCTTCCGCGAGTTTGTGCAATGTGCGGTTCCTCAGTGGCAGTTTCCCAAACGCCACTTTTTCTCACGGAAGGCGATTCCGGCTCTCTACCGGCATGTGGATGGCAATGTCCATGCCTCGCTGGACAGGGCGGTCAGTGGTAAGGTGCATATTACCGTTGACTCATGGTCCAGCAGGCATGGACAGGGACGTTACCTTTCTTCCACGGCCCATTGGGTCACTCTTTTGGCAGCTGGGAAGGATACAGGACAAGGTGCAGTAGTGTTGGAGGTTGTTCCGCCGCCACGCCTCCAAAATGCTACTACTGGTTGTGACACACCTCTCTCCTCCACCCCCTCCTCTTCTTCTTCCTCCATGGCCTCTTTCTGTGCTTTGTCCTCGGAACCAGCGGTGCTCCGTAGGCGTTCAAGGGGCTACGCAAGTACGCAGGCAAAAAGATGCCATGCCGTGCTTGCACTGGTGTGTTTGGAGGACAGGAGCCACACTGGGCCAGAGGTTCTGTCAGCTCTGCAGGGGCAGGCCGAGAGGTGGTTGACGCCACGCCAGCTTAAGCCAGGAATGGTGGTTTGCGACAATGGCACCAACCTCCTCTTCGCCCTCCGATAGAGACAACTGACCCATGTGCCCTGTGTGGCTCACTTCCTTAACCTGGTGGTGCAGCGGTTCTTGGGCAGGTACCCGGGCTTACAGGATGTCCTGAGGCAGGCCAGGAAAGTCTGTGTGCATTACCGCAGATCATATAATGCCAGTGCTCGGCTGGCTGAGCTGCAAAAGGAGTTGAACCTGCCCAAGAACCGCCTTATATGCAACATGCCCACCACGTGGAACTCAACGTTGGCCATGCTGCAGTGGCTGCACACGCATCAGAGGGCCATCAATGAGTACCTGTGCGACCATGGCACCAGGACAGGGTCAGGGGAGCTCGGTTTTTTTTCACCATGCCAGTGGGGCATGATCAGGGATGCATGCAGTGTCCTGGCATCATTTGAGGAGGCCACGAGGATGGTGAGCAGTGACAGTGCATGCATCAGTGACACTGTACCTCTTGTCCACCTGTTGGAGCATCTGCTGCGTGGAATAATGGACAGGGCACTTGATGCAGAACAGAGGAAGGAAGAGGAGGACTTCCTTGCCTCTCAAGGCCCCCTTTACCCAGACAGTGTTCCTTCTGTCCCACCCATCTCACAGGAAGAGGACGAGGAGGAGGAGGAGGAGGATTGTGTCAGCATGGAGGTGGAGCCTGGCACTCAGCATCAACAGCAGCAGTCTTTTAGGGATGATTTACAGTCCCAAGAAATCCGTGGACTTGTACGTGGCTGGGAGGAGGTGGCTGCGGATCATGTCGTCCTTAGTGACCCAGAGGACTCCGGACCGAATGCCTCAGCTAACCTATGCTGCATGGCCTCCCTGATCCTGCAAAGTCTGTGGAAGGATCCTTGTATTCTTCGGATCAAGGAGAGGGACCATTACTGGCTGGCCTCTCTCCTTGATCCACGGTACAAGGGTAAGGTTGCGGACCTTATCTTGCCGTCGCAGAGGGCGCAGAGGATGAGACATCTCCGGGAGGCCTTGCAGAAAGGTCTGTGCAACGCGTTCCCAGAGACTGGGAGATTACAAACTCCTGGTCCTGGACAACGAGTTGCTGAGGCTTCGGTCAGAAGCAGAAGGAGCGGAGGAGAAGGTGGCCATCTGACCGATGTGTTCAGACAATTTTTTAGTCCGCAGCCCCAAGGTATGATCGGTTCCAGCAACCATCGCCAGCGTCTGATATACATGGTGCAGGAATACCTAGGGACAAGGTCAGACTTGGACACCTTTCCCACCGAAAATCCTCTGGCTTACTGGGTCTTCAGGATGGATCACTGGCCAGAGCTTGCACAGTATGCAATTGAGCTACTGGCCTGTCCTGCATCCAGCGTTCTTTCGGAACGCACATTCAGTTCTGCTGGAGGCTTTGTCACGGATCACAGGGTGCGCCTGTCCACCGACTCGGTTGATCGACTGACCTTCATAAAGATGAACCAGTCTTGGATCACCACCAGCTACCAAGCACCTGCAGCTGATGTAACAGAATAATTTATTTTGAAATGTCACATCCCTTCAAGACTGCCTATGCTGATGCTGAGTGACTGTCCTGTTATGTTGACTGACTATCCTCCTCCTCCTCAATGATCCGATTCCTGATGATAGCTTGGAAGAACATTTTTGTTTCTGGGTGCCAACACCAGTGGCTAAGGCCCAATTTTTCAGCCCCTGTTTAACAGGGGCATGTAATTACAATTTTTTATGCAATGCTTTGCAGCAGGTCTCATTCCTGCACTCCAACTAGTGTATCTGGGAGAGGTTGCAGTGTCGTGGCACCAGCACCAGTGCCTAAGGCCCAATTTTTCAGCCCCTGTTTAACAGGGGTGTGTAATTACAATTTTTGATGCAATACTTTGCAACAGGGCTCATTGCTGTGCTCCAAGTACAGTATCTGTGAGGGGTTGCAGTGTTGTGGCACCAGTGCCTAAGGCCCAATTTTTCAGCCCCTGTTTAACAGGGACGTGTAATTACAATTTTTGATGCAATACTTTGCAACAGGGCTCATTGCTGTGCTCCAAGTACAGTATCTGTGAGGGGTTGCAGTGTTGTGGCACCAGTGCCTAAGGCCCAATTTTTCAGCCCCTGTTTAACAGGGGCGTGTAATTACAATTTTTGATGCAATACTTTGCAACAGGGCTCATTGCTGTGCTCCAAGTACAGTATCTGTGAGGGGTTGCAGTGTTGTGGCACCAGTGCCTAAGGCCCGATTTTTCTGCCCCTGTTCAACAGGGGCATGTAATTACAATTATTGATCTAATAATTCACAGCAGGGCCCATTCCTGCGCCCACCAAGAGTAACTGTGAGGGCTTACAGTGTTGTGGCAACACCACCACCACCAAAGGCCCAATTTTTTTGCCCCTCTTCAACAGGGGCATGCAATTACAATTCTTGATCTAATAATTTACAGTAGGGCCCATTCATGCGCCCACCAAGAGTAACTGTGAGGGCTGACAGTGTTGTAGCACCACCACCACCACCAAAGGCCCAATTTTTCCTACCACTGTTCAACAATGGCATGTAATTACAATTCCTGATATAATAGATCACAGCAGGGTGTTCCAGCGCCCACCAAAAGTAACTGTAAGGGCTCACAGTGTTGTGGCAACACCAACCTCTAAGGGGCAAATTTCAGCAGAGTATATATGGCAGGCCCCTACTTTCAAACATCCAACTTACAAATGACTCCTACTTGCAAACGGAAGGAGACAACAGGAAGTGAGAGGAAATCTACCCCTAGGAAGGGAAATTCTCTCCTGTAAGAGTTAATATGGGAAAAAGGTGTCTCCTCTCCACTGATGCTTTATCACCAATCCTTGTTTCAATAAAAACCCCACTTTTCCAAAAACATTTGTCATTGGGACGGAAAGTGAGGTGAAATGTTCTGAACAGGTGCACAGACAGCAAAACAAATGTTACAGGGGTGATAACCCTTCCCTCTGTTTTCCAAAAAGCTTAAAAATATATTTTTTGGCTGGAGCTACACTTAAACAATATACCTGTTCAAAATACAAACAGATTCTACATAAGAACAAACCTACAGTCCCTGTCTTGTTTGCACCGCCTGTATACTGCTGTTCAGAGTATATAGGGCCTTTTTTATTTTGTGTGCGGGGTTCCCCTTAATATCCATACAAGACCCAAAGGGGCTGGTAATGGGCTGGTAATGGGCTGGGGTGGGGGGGGGGGGGGGGCTGATGGGGTAGCCATGCCATTTTTCTCAAAGATTTTCATCCATATTGCCAGGACAAGACATGACATTAAAGCCACAAGCAGTTTTAAATGGCTTTTTTTCCTTTAGAAATGTCATTTTGTGCAGGGACAGTTCTAAACACGGGAAACACGTGCCACTTCACAGGCATACTTTAGACACCCCCCAGGTACGATATTTAAAGGAATATTTGACCTTTTTTTTTCACTTTATGCATCATTAACCACTTAAGGACCGGACCAATATGTCCAAAGCTGATTTCACAATTTGGCACTGCGCTGCTTTAACTGGAAATTGTGCGGACATGCAATGTTATACCCAAACGAAATTTGCATCCTTTTCTTCCCACAAATAGAGCTTTCTTTTAATGGTATTTGATTGCCTCTGCGATATTTTTTTTTTTGCGATATAAACGGAAAAAGACCGAAAATTTTGAAAAAAAAACATATTTTCTAATTTTTGTTATAAGAAAAATCGAATAAACTAAATTTTAGTCATACATTTAGGCCAAAATGTATTCAGCCACATGTCTTTAGTAAAAAAAGTCAATAAGCTTATATTTATTGGTTTGCGCAAAACTTATAGCGTCTACAAACTAGGGTACATTTTCTGGAATTTACACAGCTTTTAATTTATGACTGCCTATCTCATTTCTTGAGGTGCTAAAATGGCAGGGCAGTACAAACCCCCCCCCCAAATTACCCCATTTTGGAAAGTAGACACCCCAAGAAAATTGCTGAGAGGCATGTTGAGCCCATTGAATATTTTTTTTTGTCCCAAGTGATTGAATAATGACAAAAAAAAAAACAAATTTACAAAAAGTTGTCACTAAATGATATATTGCTCACACAGGCCATGGTTATATGTGGAATTGCACCCCAAAATACATTTTGCTGCTTCTCCCGAGTACGGGGATACCACATGTGTGGGACTTTTTGGGAGCCTAGCCGCGTACGGGACCCCGAAAACCAATCACCACCTTCAGGATTTCTAAGGGTGTAAATTTTTGATTTCACTCCTCACTACCTATCACAGTTTTGAAGGCCATAAAATGCCAAAATAGCACAAACCCCCCCCCCCAAATGACCCAATTTTGAAAAGTAGACACCCCAAGCTATTTGCTGAGAGGCATGGTGAGTATTTTACAGCTCTCGTTTGTTTTTGAAAATGAAGAAAGTATTTTTTTTTTCTTTTTTCAATTTTCAAAACTTTGTGACAAAAAGCGAGATCTGCAAAATACTCACCATACCTCTCAGCAAATAGCTTGGGGTGTCTACTTTCCAAAATGGGGTAATTTGGGGGGGTTTTGTGCCATCTGGGCATTCCATGGCCTCCGAAACTGTGATAGGCAGTGAGAAGTGAAATCAAAAATTGACACCCTCATGCCGCGTACACACGATCATTTTTCCCGTCGAGAAAAATTTCATTTTTTCCTTTGGACGAGAAAAACGATCGTCTGTGGGCTTTTTGTCGTTTTTCTTGACGGGAAAAACGGCATTAATCACGACGAGAAAAATGAGAACATGCTCTAATTTTTCTCGTCGTGATTCCTGTCGTTTTTTTCCGTGGCAGTTTTCCCATAGGGAAACACTGCCGGGGAGCCCACACACGGTCGTTTTTTTCGACCAAAAAAAAATGTCATTTAAAACGGCCGTGTGTGGGGGGAACAAGCTGTTCCTCGTTTTTCACGTAGATTTTCTCGACGGTGTTTTCACCGTCGAAAAAATCGATTGTGTATACGCGGCATTAGAAAGCCTGAGGGCGGTGCTTGGCTTTCGGGGTCCTGTACGCGGCTAGGCTCCCAAAATGTCTCACACATGTGGTATCCCCGTACTCAGGAGAAGCAACAGAATGTATTTTGGGGTGCATTTCCACATATAACCATGGCATGTTTGAGCAATATATCATTTAGTGACAACTTTTTGTACATTTTTTAATTTTTTTGTCATTATTCAATCACTTGGGTCAAAATAAAAAATATTCAATGGGCTCAACATGCCTCTCAGCAAATAGCTTGGGGTGTCTACTTTCCAAAATGGGGTCATTTGGGGGGGGGTTTTGAACTGTCCTGGCATTTTATGCACAACATTAGGAAGCTTATGTCACACATCATCCACTCTTCTAACCACTTCAAGACAAAGCCCTTTCTGACACTTTTTGTTTACATGAAAATATTTTTTATTTTTTTTTGCAAAAAAATTACGTTGAACCCCCAAACATTATATATTTTTTAAAGCAAAGGCCCTACAGATTAAAATAGTGGGTGTTGCATTTTTTTTTCCACACAGTATTTGCGCAGCGATTTTTCAAATGCATTTTTTGGGGAAAAAATACACTTTTTTTTATTTTAATGCACTAAAACACACTATATTGCCCAAATGTTTGATGAAATAAAAAATAGGATCTTAGGCCGAGTACATGGATACCAAATACGACATGCTTTAAAATTGTGCACAAACGCGCAGCGGCGACAAACTACATACATTTTTAAAAGCCTTTACAGGCTTCGCGGTGATACCTCACATGCATGGTGCAATTGCTGTTTACATATGACGCTAGACCGACGCTTGCGGGGGGGGACAGGGGTGCTATTTTTTTATTTTTTATTTTTTTACCATTTTTATTGTTATCTCAGGGAATGTAAATATTCCCTATGATAGCAATAGGTAGTGACAGGTGCTCTTTTTTAGAAAAAAATTGGGGGGTTAGACCCTAGATCTTTCCTCTGCCCTGAAAGCATCTGACCACACCAAGATCGGTGTGATAAAATGCTTTCCCAATTTCCCAATGGCGCTTTTTATATCCGGGGGGGGGGGGACATTCCCTTCCACTGCTTATAAAAGCAGTCTAGAGGCTAATTGGGCGCTATAATTGCTTTTACATGAAAGCCGACCGCTGGCTGAAAAGAATGATACCAAGATGATACCTAAACCCGCAGGCATCATTCTGGTATAACCATTCAAAGTCCAGCAACATACCAGTACGTTGCTGGTCCTTGTTGAACATGTATTGTAATCTTTTTTTTCATGCAGCATGTTGGCTGAACGAAAAAAAGAGACTGATCGGTGGGTATGCCCACCATTAGAATACCGCCCTTCATCCACCCACTTCTAATGATGGGCATACATGCACCATTTATATATGCCGAAGCATGGGGGCATCCTCCCGCAAAAGTTATGCTGCGTACACACGGTCAGACTTTTCCACGGGCAAGCCTCCGTCGGAATTTCGACCGTATGTACGCGGCATTAGGAGCAAAATCGACCCTCCGCCCCTGCTGCCCCCATGCTTCGGCATATATACTCTTTTTTTTTTACTGTGGTGGTTATAACGGGAAGCCCCGGGGAACCCAGAATCTCTCAGACAGTATGAGATACCCTTGCTTCAGCTTTCCCAATGCCTCTTATGTGTAAACCACCCTGTTTCTCACTTAGGGGCACAGGGGGAATGAGAACCACACCATGATCTGTGATAGCCATATCCAATACGGTATATACAGGGCATATATTGGGTATACACTGTGTGTGGGTTGTTTATGTAATACTTGCGATTGGCGAGCACGGGGCGCCCCCTTTTCCATGGTGAGTGTCCGGGGCGCCCGCCTGAGAGCTGGAAGCTACGTCAGCACGGGGCGCCCCCTTTTCCATGGTGAGTGTCCGGGGATCCCGCCTGAGAGCTAGAAGCTACGTCAGCACGGGGCGCCCCCTTATCCATGGTGAGTGTCCGGGGCGCCCGCCTGAGAGCTGGAAGCTAAGTCAGCACGGGGCGCCCCCTTTTCCATGGCGAGTGTCCGGGGAGCCCGCCTGAGAGCTAGAAGCTATGTCAGCACGGGGCGCCCCCTTATCCATGGTGAGTGTCCGGGGCGCCCGCCTGAGAGCTGGAAGCTACATCAGCACGGGGCGCCCCTTTTTCCATGGTGAGTGTCCGGGGCGCCCACCTGAGAGCTAGAAGCTACGTCAGCATGGGGCGCCCCCTTATCCATGGTGAGTGTCCAGGGCGCACGCCTGAGAGCTGGAAGCTACGTCAGCACGGGGCGCCCCCTTTTCCATGGTGAGTGTCTGGGGCGCCCGCCTGAGAGCTAGAAGCTACGTCAGCACGGGGCTCCCCCTTTTCCATGGTGAGTGTCCGGGGCGCCCACCTGAGAGCTGGAAGCTACGTCAGCACGGGGTGCCCCCTTTTCCATGGTGAGTGTCCGGGGCGCCCACCTGAGAGCTGGAAGCTACGTCAGCACGGGGTGCCCCCTTTTCCATGGTGAGTGTCCGGGACGCCCACCTGAGAGCTAGAAGCTACGTCAGCACGGGGCGCCCCCTTTTACATGGTGAGTGTCCGGGGTGCCCGCCTGAGAGCTGGAAGCTACGTCAGCACGGGGCGCCCCCTTTTCCATGGTGAGTGTCCGGTGGTGAGTGTCCGGGGCACCCGCTTGAGAGCTGGATGCTACGTCAGCACGGGGCGCCCCCTTTTCCATGGTGAGTGTCCGGGGCGCCACCACCTGAGAGCTAGAAGCTACGTCAGCACAGGGCGCCCCCTTATCCATGGTGAGTGTCCGGGGCGCCCGCCTGAGAGCTGGAAGCTAAGTCAGCACGGGGCGCCCCCTTTTCCATGGTGAGTGTCCGGGGAGCCCGCCTGAGAGCTAGAAGCTATGTCAGCACGGGGCGCCCCCTTATCCATGGTGAGTGTCCGGGGCGCCCGCCTGAGAGCTGGAAGCTACGTCAGCACGGGGCGCCCCTTTTTCCATGGTGAGTGTCCGGGGCGCCCACCTGAGAGCTAGAAGCTACGTCAGCACGGGGCGCCCCCTTATCCATGGTGAGTGTCCGGGGTGCCCGCCTGAGAGCTGGAAGCTACGTCAGCACGGGGCGCCCCCTTTTCCATGGTGAGTGTCCGGGGCGCCCGCCTGAGAGCTAGAAGCTACGTCAGCACGGGGCACCCCCTTTTCCATGGTGAGTGTCCGGGGCGCCCACCTGAGAGCTAGAAGCTACGTCAGCACGGGGCGCCCCCTTTTACATGGTGAGTGTCCGGGGCACCCGCCTGAGAGCTGGAAGCTACGTCAGCACGGGGCGCCCCCTTTTCCATGGTGAGTGTCCGGTGGTGAGTGTCCAGGGCACCCGCTTGAGAGCTGGATGCTACGTCAGCACGGGGTGCCCCCTTTTCCATGGTGAGTGTCTGGGGCGCCACCACCAGAGAGCTAGAAGCTACGTCAGCACGGGGCGCCCCCTTTTCCATGGTGAGTGTCCGGGGCGCCCGCCTGAGAGCTGGAAGCTACGTCAGCACGGGGTGCCCCCTTTTCCATGGTGAGTGTCCGGGGCGCCCGACTGAGAGCTGGAAGCTACATCAGCACGGGGCGCCCCCTTTTCCATGGTGAGTGTCCGGGGCGCCCACCTGAGAGCTGGAAGCTACGTCATCACGGGGCGCCCCCTTTTCCATGGTGAGTGTCCGAGGCGCCCGACTGAGAGCTGGAAGCTACGTCAGCACGGGGCGCCCCCTTTTCCATGGTGAGTGTCCAGGGCGCCCACCTGAGAGCTGGAAGCTACGTTAGCACGGGGCGCCCCCTTTTGCATGGTGAGTGTCCGGTGGTGAGTGTCTGGGGTGCCCGCCTGAGAGCTGGAAGCTACGTCAGCACGGGGCGCCCCTTTTTCCATGGTGAGTGTCCGGGGCGCCCGCCTGAGAGCTAGAAGCTACGTAAGCACGGGGCGCCCCCTTTTCCATGGTGAGTGTTCGGGGCGCCCGCCTGAGAGCTAGAAGCTACGTCAGCACGGGGCGCCCCCTTTTCCATGGTGAGTGTCCGGGGCGCCCGCCGGAGAGCTAGAAGCTACGTCAGCACGGGGCGCCCCCTTTTCCATGGTGAGTGTCCGGGGTGCCCGCCTGAGAGCTAGAAGCTACGTCAGCACGGGACGCCCCCTTTTCCATGGTGAGTGTTCGGGGCACCCGCCTGAGAGCTGGAAGCTACGTCAGCAAGGGGCGCCCCCTTTTCCATGGTGAGTGTCCGGGGCGCCCGCCTGAGAGCTGGAAGCTACGTCAGCACGGGGCACCCCCTTTTCCATGGTGAGAGTCCGGGGCGCCCACCTGAGAGCTGGAAGCTACTTCAGTACGGGACGCCCCCTTTTCCATGGTGAGTGTCCGGGGCGCCCACCTGAGAGCTGGAAGCTACGTCAGCACGGGGCGCCCCCTTTTCCATGGTGAGTGTCCGGGGCGCCCGCTTGAGAGCTGGAAGCTACGTCAGCATGGGGCGCCCCCTTTTCCATGGTGAGTGTCCGGGGCGCCCGCCTGAGAGCTGGAAGCTACGTCAGCACGGGGCGCCCCCTTTTCCATGGTGAGTGTTCGGGGCGCCCGCCTGAGAGCTGGAAGCTACGTCAGCACGGGGCGCCCCCTTTTCCATGGTGAGTATCCGGGGCGCCCACCTGAGAGCTGGAAGCTACGTCAGCACGGGGCACCCCCTTTTCCATGGTGAGTGTCCAGGGCGCCCGCCTGAGAGCTAGAAGCTACGTCAGCACGGGGCGCCCCCTTTTCCATGGTGAGTGTCCGGGGCGCCCGCCGGAGAGCTAGAAGCTACGTCAGCACAGGGCACCCCCTTTTCCATGGTGAGTGTCCGGGGCGCCCGCCTCAGAGCTAAAAGCTACGTCAGCACGAGATGTCCCCTTTTCCATGGTGAGTGTCCGGGGCGCCCACCTGAGAGCTGGAAGCTACGTCAGCACGGGGCGCCCCCTTTTCCATGGTGAGTGTCCGGGGCGCCCACCTGAGAGCTGGAAGCTACGTCAGCACGGGGCGCCCCCTTTTCCATGGTGAGTGTCCGGGGCGCCCACCTGAGAGCTGGAAGCTACGTCAGCACGGGACGCCCCCTTTTCCATGGTGAGTGTCTGGGGCGCCCACCTGAGAGCTGGAAGCTACGTCAGCACGGGGCGTCCCCTTTTCCATGGTGAGTGCTCTGGGCGCCAACTTGAGAGCTGGAAGATACGTCAGCACGGGGCGCCCCCTTTTCCATGGTGAGTGTCCGGGGCGCCCGCCTGAGAGCTGAAAGCTACGTCAGCACGGGACGCCCCCTTTTCCAAGGTGAGTGTCCGGGGCGCCCACCTGAGAGCTGGAAGCTACGTCAGCATGGGGCGCCCCCTTTTCCATGGCGAGTGTCCGGGGCGCCCGCCTGAGAGCTAGAAGCTACGTCAGCACGGGGCGCCCCCTTTTCCATGGTGAGTGTCCAGGGCGCCCGCCTGAGAGCTGGAAGCTACGTCAGCACGGTGCACCCCCTTTTCCATGGTGAGTGTCCGGAGCGCCCGCCTGAGAGCTGGAAGCTACGTCAGCACGGGGTGCCCCCTTTTCCAGGGCGAGTGTCCGGGGCGCCCGCCTGAGAGCTAGAAGCTACGTCAGCACGGGGTGCCCCCTTTTCCAGGGCGAGTGTCTGGGGCGCCCGCCTGAGAGCTAGAAGCTACGTCAGCACGGGGCGCCCCCTTTTCCATGGCGAGTGTCCGGGGCGCCCACCTGAGAGCTGGAAGCTAGGTCAGCACGGGGCGCCCCCTTTTCCATGGTGAGTGTCCGAGGGCGCCCACCTGAGAGCTGGAAGCTACGTCAGCATGGGGCGCCCCCTTTTCCATGGCGAGTGTCCGGGGCGCCCGCCTGAGAGCTAGAAGCTACGTCAGCACGGGGCGCCCCCTTTTCCATGGCGAGTGTCCGGGGCGCCCACCTGAGAGCTGGAAGCTAGGTCAGCACGGGGCGCCCCCTTTTCCATGATGAGTGTCCGAGGGCGCCCACCCGAGAGCTGGAAGCTACGTCAGCACGGGGCGCCCCCTTTTCCATGGTGAGTGTCCGGGGCGCCCACCTGAGAGCTGGAAGCTACGTCATCACGGGGCGCCCCCTTTTCCATGGTGAGTGTCCGGGGCGTCCGCCTGAGAGCTGGAAGATACGTCAGCACGGGGCGCCCCCTTTTCCATGGTGAGTGTCCGGGGCGCCCGCCTGAGAGCTGGAAGCTACGTCAGCACGGTGCACCCCCTTTTCCATGGTGAGTGTCCGGGGCGCCTCTCTGAGAGCTGGAAGATACGTCATCACGGGGTGCCCCCTTTTCCATGGTGAGTGTCCGGGGCGCCCATCTGAGAGCTGGTAGCTACGTCATCACGGGGCGCCCCCTTTTCCATGGTGAGTGTCCGGGGGCGCCCACCTGAGAGCTGGAAGATACGTCAGCACGGGGTGCCCCCTTTTCCATGGTGAGTGCTCGGGGCGCCCGCCTGAGAGCTGGAAGCTACGTCAGCACGGGGCGCCCCCTTTTCCATGGTGAGTGTCCGGGGTGCCCACCTGAGAGCTGGTAGCTACGTCATCACGGGGCGCCCCCTTTTCCATGGTGAGTGTCCGGGGCGCCCGCCTGAGAGCTAGAAGCTACGTCAGCACGGGGCGCCCCCTTTTCCATGGCGAGTGTCCGGGGCGCCCACCTGAGAGCTGGAAGCTACGTCAGCACGGGGCGCCCTCTTTTCCATGGTGTGTGTCCGAGGGCGCCCACCTGAGAGCTGGAAGCTACGTCAGCACGGGGTGCCCCCTTTTCCATGGTGAGTGTCCGGGGCGCCCACATGAGAGCTGGAAGCTACGTCAGCATTGGGCGCCCCCTTTTCCATGGTGAGTGTCCAGGGCGCCCACCTGAGAGCTGGAAGCTACGTCATCACGGGGCGCCCCCTTTTCCATGGTGAGTGTCCGGGGCGCCCGCCTGAGAGCCAGAAGCTACGTCAGCACGGGGCGCCCCCTTTTCCATGGTGAGTGTCCGGGGCGCCCACCTGAGAGCTGGAAGCTACGTCAGCATTGGGCGCCCCCTTTTCCATGGTGAGTGTCCAGGGCGCCCACCTGAGAGCTGGAAGCTACGTCATCACGGGCGCCCCCTTTTCCATGGTGAGTGTCCGGGGCGCCCGCCTGAGAGCTAGAAGCTACGTCAGCACGGGGCGCCCCCTTTTCCATGGCGAGTGTCCGGGGCGCCCGCCTGAGAGCTAGAAGCTACGTCAGCACGGGGCGCCCCCTTTTCCATGGCGAGTGTCCGGGGCGCCCGCCTGAGAGCTAGAAGCTACGTCAGCACGGGGCGCCCCCTTTTCCATGGCGAGTGTCCGGGGCGCCCGCCGGAGAGTTAGAAGCTACGTCAGCACGGGGCGCCCCCTATTCCATGGCGAGTGTCCGGGGCGCCCACCTGAGAGCTGGAAGCTACGTCAGCACGGGGCGCCCCTTTTTCCATGGTGAGTGTCCGGGGCGCCCGCCGGAGAGCTAGAAGCTACGTCAGCACGGGGCGCCCCCTTTTCCATGGTGAGTGTTCGGGGCACCCGCCTGAGAGCTGGAAGCTACGTCAGCAAGGGGCGCCCCCTTTTCCATGGTGAGTGTCCGGGGCGCCCGCCTGAGAGCTGGAAGCTACGTCAGCACGGGGCACCCCCTTTTCCATGGTGAGAGTCCGGGGCGCCCACCTGAGAGCTGGAAGCTACTTCAGTACGGGACGCCCCCTTTTCCATGGTGAGTGTCCGGGGCACCCGCTTGAGAGCTGGAAGCTACGTCAGCATGGGGCGCCCCCTTTTCCATGGTGAGTGTCCGGGGCGCCCGCCTGAGAGCTGGAAGCTACGTCAGCACGGGGCGCCCCCTTTTCCATGGTGAGTGTTCGGGGCGCCCGCCTGAGAGCTGGAAGCTACGTCAGCACGGGGCGCCCCCTTTTCCATGGTGAGTATCCGGGGCGCCCACCTGAGAGCTGGAAGCTACGTCAGCACGGGGCACCCCCTTTTCCATGGTGAGTGTCCAGGGCGCCCGCCTGAGAGCTAGAAGCTACGTCAGCACGGGGCGCCCCCTTTTCCATGGTGAGTGTCCGGGGCGCCCGCCGGAGAGCTAGAAGCTACGTCAGCACGGGGCGCCCCCTTTTCCATGGTGAGTGTTCGGGGCACCCGCCTGAGAGCTGGAAGCTACGTCAGCAAGGGGCGCCCCCTTTTCCATGGTGAGTGTCCGGGGCGCCCGCCTGAGAGCTGGAAGCTACGTCAGCACGGGGCACCCCCTTTTCCATGGTGAGAGTCCGGGGCGCCCACCTGAGAGCTGGAAGCTACTTCAGTACGGGACGCCCCCTTTTCCATGGTGAGTGTCCGGGGCACCCGCTTGAGAGCTGGAAGCTACGTCAGCATGGGGCGCCCCCTTTTCCATGGTGAGTGTCCGGGGCGCCCGCCTGAGAGCTGGAAGCTACGTCAGCACGGGGCGCCCCCTTTTCCATGGTGAGTGTTCGGGGCGCCCGCCTGAGAGCTGGAAGCTACGTCAGCACGGGGCGCCCCCTTTTCCATGGTGAGTATCCGGGGCGCCCACCTGAGAGCTGGAAGCTACGTCAGCACGGGGCACCCCCTTTTCCATGGTGAGTGTCCAGGGCGCCCGCCTGAGAGCTAGAAGCTACGTCAGCACGGGGCGCCCCCTTTTCCATGGTGAGTGTCCGGGGCGCCCGCCGGAGAGCTAGAAGCTACGTCAGCACAGGGCACCCCCTTTTCCATGGTGAGTGTCCGGGGCGCCCGCCTCAGAGCTAAAAGCTACGTCAGCACGAGATGTCCCCTTTTCCATGGTGAGTGTCCGGGGCGCCCACCTGAGAGCTGGAAGCTACGTCAGCACGGGGCGCCCCCTTTTCCATGGTGAGTGTCCGGGGCGCCCACCTGAGAGCTGGAAGCTACGTCAGCACGGGGCGCCCCCTTTTCCATGGTGAGTGTCCGGGGCGCCCACCTGAGAGCTGGAAGCTACGTCAGCACGGGACGCCCCCTTTTCCATGGTGAGTGTCTGGGGCGCCCACCTGAGAGCTGGAAGCTACGTCAGCACGGGGCGTCCCCTTTTCCATGGTGAGTGCTCTGGGCGCCAACTTGAGAGCTGGAAGATACGTCAGCACGGGGCGCCCCCTTTTCCATGGTGAGTGTCCGGGGCGCCCGCCTGAGAGCTGAAAGCTACGTCAGCACGGGACGCCCCCTTTTCCAAGGTGAGTGTCCGGGGCGCCCACCTGAGAGCTGGAAGCTACGTCAGCATGGGGCGCCCCCTTTTCCATGGCGAGTGTCCGGGGCGCCCGCCTGAGAGCTAGAAGCTATGTCAGCACGGGGCGCCCCCTTTTCCATGGTGAGTGTCCAGGGCGCCCGCCTGAGAGCTGGAAGCTACGTCAGCACGGTGCACCCCCTTTTCCATGGTGAGTGTCCGGAGCGCCCGCCTGAGAGCTGGAAGCTACGTCAGCACGGGGTGCCCCCTTTTCCAGGGCGAGTGTCCGGGGCGCCCGCCTGAGAGCTAGAAGCTACGTCAGCACGGGGTGCCCCCTTTTCCAGGGCGAGTGTCTGGGGCGCCCGCCTGAGAGCTAGAAGCTACGTCAGCACGGGGCGCCCCCTTTTCCATGGCGAGTGTCCGGGGCGCCCACCTGAGAGCTGGAAGCTAGGTCAGCACGGGGCGCCCCCTTTTCCATGGTGAGTGTCTGAGGGCGCCCACCTGAGAGCTGGAAGCTACGTCAGCATGGGGCGCCCCCTTTTCCATGGCGAATGTCCGGGGCGCCCGCCTGAGAGCTAGAAGCTACGTCAGCACGGGTCGCCCCCTTTTCCATGGCGAGTGTCCGGGGCGCCCGCCTGAGAGCTAGAAGCTACGTCAGCACGGGGCGCCCCCTTTTCCATGGCGAGTGTCCGGGGCGCCCACCTGAGAGCTGGAAGCTAGGTCAGCACGGGGCGCCCCCTTTTCCATGATGAGTGTCCGAGGGCGCCCACCTGAGAGCTGGAAGCTACGTCAGCACGGGGCGCCCCCTTTTCCATGGTGAGTGTCCGGGGCGCCCACCTGAGAGCTGGAAGCTACGTCATCACGGGGCGCCCCCTTTTCCATGGTGAGTGTCCGGGGCGTCCGCCTGAGAGCTGGAAGATACGTCAGCACGGGGCGCCCCCTTTTCCATGGTGAGTGTCCGGGGCGCCCGCCTGAGAGCTGGAAGCTACGTCAGCACGGTGCACCCCCTTTTCCATGGTGAGTGTCCGGGGCGCCTATCTGAGAGCTGGAAGATACGTCATCACGGGGTGCCCCCTTTTCCATGGTGAGTGTCCGGGGCGCCCATCTGAGAGCTGGTAGCTACGTCATCACGGGGCGCCCCCTTTTCCATGGTGAGTGTCCGGGGGCGCCCACCTGAGAGCTGGAAGATACGTCAGCACGGGGTGCCCCCTTTTCCATGGTGAGTGCTCGGGGCGCCCGCCTGAGAGCTGGAAGCTACGTCAGCACGGGGCGTCCCCTTTTCCATGGTGAGTGTCCGGGGTGCCCACCTGAGAGCTGGAAGCTACGTCATCACGGGGCGCCCCCTTTTCCATGGTGAGTGTCCGGGGCGCCCGCCTGAGAGCTAGAAGCTACGTCAGCACGGGGCGCCCCCTTTTCCATGGCGAGTGTCCGGGGCGCCCACCTGAGAGCTGGAAGCTACGTCAGCACGGGGCGCCCTCTTTTCCATGGTGTGTGTCCGAGGGCGCCCACCTGAGAGCTGGAAGCTACGTCAGCAAGGGGTGCCCCCTTTTCCATGGTGAGTGTCCGGGGCGCCCACATGAGAGCTGGAAGCTACGTCAGCATTGGGCGCCCCCTTTTCCATGGTGAGTGTCCAGGGCGCCCACCTGAGAGCTGGAAGCTACGTCATCACGGGGCGCCCCCTTTTCCATGGTGAGTGTCCGGGGCGCCCGCCTGAGAGCCAGAAGCTACGTCAGCACGGGGCGCCCCCTTTTCCATGGTGAGTGTCCGGGGCGCCCACCTGAGAGCTGGAAGCTACGTCAGCATTGGGCGCCCCCTTTTCCATGGTGAGTGTCCAGGGCGCCCACCTGAGAGCTGGAAGCTACGTCATCACGGGGCGCCCCCTTTTCCATGGTGAGTGTCCGGGGCGCCCGCCTGAGAGCTAGAAGCTACGTCAGCACGGGGCGCCCCCTTTTCCATGGCGAGTGTCCGGGGCGCCCGCCTGAGAGCTAGAAGCTACGTCAGCACGGGGCGCCCCCTTTTCCATGGCGAGTGTCCGGGGCGCCCGCCTGAGAGCTAGAAGCTACGTCAGCACGGGGCGCCCCCTTTTCCATGGCGAGTGTCCGGGGCGCCCGCCGGAGAGTTAGAAGCTACGTCAGCACGGGGCGCCCCCTATTCCATGGCGAGTGTCCGGGGCGCCCACCTGAGAGCTGGAAGCTACGTCAGCACGGGGCGCCCCCTTTTCCATGGTGAGTGTCCAAGGGCGCCCACCTGAGAGCTGGAAGCTACGTCAGCACGGGGCGCCCCTTTTTCCATGGTGAGTGTCCGGGGCGCCCGCCGGAGAGTTAGAAGCTACGTCAGCACGGGGCGCCCCCTATTCCATGGCGAGTGTCCGGGGCGCCCACCTGAGAGCTGGAAGCTACGTCAGCACGGGGCGCCCCCTTTTCCATGGTGAGTGTCCAAGGGCGCCCACCTGAGAGCTGGAAGCTACGTCAGCACGGGGCGCCCCTTTTTCCATGGTGAGTGTCCGGGGCGCCCGCCGGAGAGTTAGAAGCTACGTCAGCACGGGGTGCCCCCTTTTCCATGGTGAGTGTCCGGGGTGCCCACCTGAGAGCTGGAAGCTACGTCATCACGGGGCGCCCCCTTTTCCATGGCGAGTGTCCGGGGCGCCCACCTGAGAGCTGGAAGCTACGTCAGCACGGGGCGCCCTCTTTTCCATGGTGTGTGTCCGAGGGCGCCCACCTGAGAGCTGGAAGCTACGTCAGCACGGGGCGCCCCCTTTTCCATGGCGAGTGTCCGGGGCGCCCGCCTGAGAGCTAGAAGCTACGTCAGCACGGGCGCCCCCTTTTCCATGGCGAGTGTCCGGGGCGCCCGCCTGAGAGCTGGAAGCTACGTCAGCACGGGGCGCCCTCTTTTCCATGGTGTGTGTCCGAGGGCGCCCACCTGAGAGCTGGAAGCTACGTCAGCACGGGGCGCCCCCTTTTCCATGGCGAGTGTCCGGGGCGCCCGCCTGAGAGCTAGAAGCTACGTCAGCACGGGGCGCCCCCTTTTCCATGGCGAGTGTCCGGGGCGCCCGCCGGAGAGTTAGAAGCTACGTCAGCACGGGGCGCCCCCTATTCCATGGCGAGTGTCCGGGGCGCCCACCTGAGAGCTGGAAGATACGTCAGCACGGGGCGCCCCCTTTTCCATGGCGAGTGTCCGGGGCGCCCGCCTGAGAGCTAGAAGCTACGTCAGCACGGGGCGCCCCCTTTTCCATGGCGAGTGTCCGGGGCGCCCGCCGGAGAGCTAGAAGCTACGTCAGCACGGGGCGCCCCCTTTTCCATGGCGAGTGTCCAGGGCGCCCGCCTGAGAGCTAGAAGCTACGTCAGCACGGGGCGCCCCCTTTTCCATGGCGAGTGTCCGGGGCGCCCGCCTGAGAGCTAGAAGCTACGTCAGCACGGGGCGCCCTCTTTTCCATGGTGTGTGTCCGAGGGCGCCCACCTGAGAGCTGGAAGCTACGTCAGCACGGGGTGCACCCTTTTCCATGGTGAGTGTCCGGGGCGCCCACCTGAGAGCTGGAAGCTACGTCAGCATTGGGCGCCCCCTTTTCCATGGTGAGTGTCCAGGGCGCCCACCTGAGAGCTGGAAGCTACGTCATCACGGGGCGCCCCCTTTTCCATGGTGAGTTTCTGGGGCGCCCTCCTGAGAGCTGGAAGCTACGTCAGCACGGGGCGCCCCCTTTTCCATGGTGAGTGTCCGGGGCGCCCACCTGAGAGCTGTAAGCTACGTCAGCATTGGGCGCCCCCTTTTCCATGGTGAGTGTCCAGGGCGCCCACCTGAGAGCTGGAAGCTACGTCATCACGGGGCGCCCCCTTTTCCATGGTGAGTGTCCGGAGCGCCCGCCTGAGAGCTAGAAGCTACGTCAGCACGGGGCGCCCCCTTTTCCATGGTGAGTGTCCGGGGCGCCCGCCTGAGAGCTAGAAGCTACGTCAGCACGGGGCGCCCCCTTTTCCATGGTGAGTGTCCGAGGGCGCCCACCTGAGAGCTGGAAGCTACGTCAGCACGGGGCGCCCCCTTTTCCATGGTGAGAGTCTAGGGGCACCCACCGGAGAGCTGGAAGCTACGTCAGCACGGGGCGCCCCCTTTTCCATGGCGAGTGTCCGGGGCACCCGCCTGAGAGCTAGAAGCTACGTCAGCACGGGGCGCCCCCTTTTCCATGGCGAGTGTCCGGGCGCCCACCTGAGAGCTGGAAGCTACGTCAGCACGGGGCGCCCCCATTTCCATGGTGAGTGTCCGGGGCGCCTACCTGAGAGCTGGAAGCTACGTCAGCATGGGGCGCCCCCTTTTCCATGGCGAGTGTCCGGGGCACCAGCCTGAGAGCTAGAAGCTACGTCAGCACGGGGCGCCCCCTTTTCCATGGCGAGTGTCCGGGGCGCCCGCCTGAGAGCTAGAAGCTACGTCAGCACGGGGCGCCCCCTTTTCCATGGCGAGTGTCCGCTGCGCCCGCCGGAGAGCTAGAAGCTACGTCAGCACGGGGCGCCCCCTAATCCATGGTGAGTGTCCGGGGCGCCCACCTGAGAGCTAGAAGCTACGTCAGCATGGGGCGCCCCCTTTTCCATGGTGAGTGTCCGAGGGCGCCCACCTGAGAGCTGGAAGCTACGTCAGCACGGGGCGCCCCCTTTTCCATGGTGAGTGTCCGGGGTGCCCACCTGAGAGCTGGAAGCTACGTCAGCACGGGGCGCCCCCTTTTCCATGATGAGTGTCTGGGGCGGCTACCTGAGAGCTGGAAGCTACGTCAGCACGGGGCGCCCCCTTTTCCATGGTGAGTGTCCGGGCCGCCCACCTGAGAGCTAGAATCTACGTCAGCACGGGGCGACCCTTTTCCATAGTGAGTGTCCGGGGCGCCCGCCTGAGAGCTAGAAGCTACGTCAGCACGGGGCGCCCCCTTTTCCATGGTGAGTGTCCGGGGCGCCCGCCTGAGAGCTAGAAGCTACGTCAGCACGGGGTGCCCCCTTTTCCATGGTGAGTGTCCGGGGCGCCCACCTGAGAGCTAGAAGCTACGTCAGCACGGGGCGCCCCCTTTTCCATGGTGAGTGTCCGGGGCGCCCGCCTGAGAGCTAGAAGCTACGTCAGCACGGGGTGCCCCCTTTTCCATGGTGAGTGTCCGAGGGCGCCCACCTGAGAGCTGGAAGCTACGTCAGCACGGGGCGCCCCCTTTTCCATGGTGAGTGTCCGGGGCGCCCACCTGAGAGCTGGAAGCTACGTCAGCACGGGGCGCCCCCTTTTCCATGATGAGTGTCTGGGGCAGCTACCTGAGAGCTGGAAGCTACGTCAGCACGGGGCGCCCCCTTTTCCATGGTGAGTATCCGGGCCGCCCACCTGAGAGCTAGAATCTACGTCAGCACGG
This sequence comes from Rana muscosa, assembly GCA_029206835.1. NCBI lineage: Eukaryota > Metazoa > Chordata > Amphibia > Anura > Ranidae > Rana > Rana muscosa. The sequence continues at coordinate 452,056 of JARGYO010005563.1, forward strand.
GGCGCCCCCTTTTCCATGGTGAGTGTCCGGGGCGCCCGCCTGAGAGCTAGAAGCTACGTCAGCACGGGGCGCCCCCTTTTCCATGGTGAGTGTCCGGGGCGCCCGCCTGAGAGCTAGAAGCTACGTCAGCACGGGGTGCCCCCTTTTCCATGGTGAGTGTCCGGGGCGCCCGCCTGAGAGCTAGAAGCTACGTCAGCACGGGGTGCCCCCTTTTCCATGGTGAGTGTCCGGGGCGCCCGCCTGAGAGCTGGAAGCTACGTCAGCACGGGGCGCCCCCTTTTCCATGGTGAGTGTCTGGGGCACCCGCCTGAGAGCTGGAAGCTACGTCAGCATGGGGCGCCCCCTTTTCCATGGTGAGTGTCCGGGGTGCCCACCTGAGAGCTAGAAGCTACGTCAGCACGGGGCGCCCCCTTTTCCATGGTGAGTGTCCGGGGCGCCCGCCTGAGAGCTGGAAGCTACGTCAGCACGGGGCGCCCCCTTTTCCATGGTGAGTGTGAGGGGCGCCCGCCTGAGAGCTGGAAGCTACGTCAGCACAGGGCGCCCCCTTTTCCATAGTGAGTGTCCGGGGCGCCCGCCTGAGAGCTGGAAGCTACGTCAGCACGGGGCGCCCACTTTTCCATGGTGAGTGTCCGGGGTGCCCGCCTGAGAGCTGGAAGCTACGTCAGCACGGGGCGCCCCCTTTTCCATGGCAAGTGTCCGGGGCGCCCGCCTGAGAGCTGGAAGCTACGTTAGCATGGGGCGTCCCCTTTTCCATGGCGAGTGTCCGGGGCACCCGCCTGAGAGCTAGAAGCTACGTCAGCACGGGGCGCCCCCTTTTCCATGGCGAGTGTCCGGGGCGCCCACCTGAGAGCTGGAAGCTACGTCAGCACGGGGCGCCCCCTTTTCCATGGTGAGTGTCCGGGGCGCCCACCTGAGAGCTGGAAGCTACGTCAGCACGGGGCGCCCCCTTTTCCATGGTAAATGTCCGGGGCGCCCACCTGAGAGCTGGAAGCTACATCAGCACAGGGCACCCCCTTTTCCATAGTGAGTGTCCGGGGCGCCCGCCTGAGAGCTGGAAGCTACGTCAGCACGGGGCGCCCACTTTTCCATGGTGAGTGTCCGGGGTGCCCGCCTGACAGCTGGAAGCTACGTCAGCACGGGGTGCCCCCTTTTCCATGTTGAGTGTCCGGGGCGCCCGCCTGAGAGCTAGAAGCTACGTCAGCACGGGGCGCCCCCTTTTCCATGGTGAGTGTCCGGTGGTGAGTGTCCGTGGGCGCCCGCCTGAGAGCTGGAAGCTACGTCAGCACGGGGCGCCCCCTTTTCCATGGTGAGTGTCCGGGGCGCCCCCACCTGAGATCTGGAAGCTACATCAGCACGGGGCGCAACCTTTTCCATGGCGAGTGTCTGGGGCCCCCGCCTGAGAGCTGGAAGCTACGTCAGCATGGGGCGCCCCCTTTTCCATGGTGAGTGTCCGGGGTGCCCACCTGAGAGCTAGAAGCTACGTCAGCACGGGGCGCCCCCTTTTCCATGGCGAGTGTCCGGGGCGCCTGCCTGAGAGCTAGAAGCTACGTCAGCACGGGGCGCCCCCTTTTCCATGGTGAGTGTCCGGGGCTCCCCCTAAGAGCTGGAAGCTACGTCAGCACGGGGCGCCCCCTTTTCCATGGTGAGTGTCTGGTGGTGAGTGTCCGGGGCGCCCGCCTGAGAGCTGGAAGCTACGTCAGCACGGGGCGCCCCCTTTTCCGTGGTGAGTGTCCGGGGCGCCCCCACCTGAGAGCTGGAAGCTACATCAGCATGGGGCGCGACCTTTTCCATGGCGAGTGTCCGGGGAGCCCACCTGAGAGCTGGAAGCTACGTCAGCACGGGGCGCCCCCTTTTCCATGGCGAGTGTCCGGGGCGCCCGCCTGAGAGCTGGACGCTACGTCAGCACGGGGCGCCCCCTTTTCCATGGTGAGTGTCCGGGGCGCCCGCCTGAGAGCTAGAAGCTACGTCAGCACAAGGCGCCCCCTTTTCCATGGCGAGTGTCCGGGGCGCCTGCCTGAGAGCTAGAAGCTACGTCAGCACGGGGCACCCCCTTTTCCATGGCGAGTGTCCGGGGGCGCCCGCCTGAGAGCTGGAAGCTACGTCAGCACGGGGCGCCCCCTTTTCCATGGTGAGTGTCCAGGGCGCCCGCCTGAGAGCTGGAAGCTACGTCAGCACGGGGTGCCCCCTTTTCCATGGTGAGTGTCCGGGGCGCCCGCCTGAGAGCTAGAAGCTACGTCAGCACGGGGCACCCCCTTTTCCATGGTGAGTGTCCGGGGCGCCCGCCTGAGAGCTGGAAGCTACGTCAGCACGGGGCGCCCCCCTTTTCCATGGTGATTTCCGGGGCGCCCGCCTGAGAGCTGGAAGCTACGTCAGCACGGGGCGCCCCCTTTTCCATGGTGAGTGTCCGGGCGCTCGCCTGAAAGCTGGAAGCTACGTCAGCACGGGGCGCCCCCTTTTCCATGGTGAGTGTCCGGGGCGCCCGCCTGAGAGCTGGAAGCTACGTCAGCACGGGGTGCCCCCTTTTCCATGGTGAGTGTCCGGGGCGTCCGCCTGAGAGCTGGAAGCTACGTCAGCACGTGGCGCCCCCTTTTCCATGGTGAGTGTCCGGGGCGCGCGCCTGAGAGCTGGAAGCTACGTCAGCACGGGGCGCCCCCTTTTCCATGGTGAGTGTCCGGGGCGCCCGCCTGAGAGCTGGAAGCTACGTCAGCACGGGGCGCCCCCTTTTCCATGGTAAGTGTCCGGGGCGCCCGCCTGAGAGCTGGAAGCTACGTCAGCACGGGGCGCCCCCTTTTCCATGGTGAGTGTCCGGGGCGCCCGCCTGAGAGCTGGAAGCTACGTCAGCACGGGGCACCCCTTTTTCCATGGTGAGAGTCTGGGGGAACCCACCGGAGAGCTAGAAGCTACGTCAGCACGGGGCGCCCCCTTTTCCATGGTGAGTGTCCGGGGCGCCCACCTGAGAGCTGGAAGCTACGTCAGCACGGGGCGCCCCCTTTTCCATGGTGAGTGTCCGGGGCACCCGCCTGAGAGCTAGAAGCTACGTCACCACGGGGCGCCCCCTTTTCCATGGTGAGTGTCCGGGGCGCCCGCCTGAGAGCTGGAAGCTATGTCAGCACGGGGCACCCCCTTTTCCATGGTGAGTGTGAGGGGCGCCCGCCTGAGAGCTGGAAGCTACGTCAGCACGGGGCGCCCCCTTTTCCATAGTGAGTGTCCGGGGCACCCGCCTGAGAGCTAGAAGCTACGTCAGCACGGGGCACCCCCTTTTCCATGGTGAGTGTCTGGGGCGCCCGCCTGAGAGCTGGAAGCTACGTCAGCACGGGGCACCACCTTTTCTATGGTGAGTGTGAGGGGCGCCCGCCTGAGAGCTGGAAGCTACGTCAGCACGGGGCGCGCCATTTTCCATGGCGAGTGTCCGTGGCGCCTGCCTGAGAGCTAGAAGCTACGTCAGCACGTGGCGCCCCCTTTTCCATGGTGAGTGTCTGGGGGCGCCCGCCTGAGAGCTGGAAGCTACGTCAGCACGGGGCGCCCCCTTTTCCATGGTGAGTGTCCGGGGCGCCCGCCTGAGAGCTGGAAGCTACGTCAGCACAGGGCACCCCCTTTTCCATGGTGAGTGTCCGGGGCGCCCACCGGAGAGCTAGAAGCTACGTCAGCACGGGGCGCCCCCTTTTCCATGGTGAGTGTCCGGGGCGCCCGCCTGAGAGCTGGAAGCTACGTCAGCACGGGGCGCCCACTTTTCCATGGTGAGTGTCCGGGTGCCCGTCTGAGAGCTGGAAGCTACGTCAGCACGGGGCGCCCCCTTTTCCATGGTGAGTGTCCGGGGCGCCCGCCTGAGAGCTGGAAGCTACGTCAGCACGGGGCGCCCCCTTTTCCATGGTGAGTGTCAGGGGCGCCCGCCTGAGAGCTGGAAGCTACGTCAGCACGGGGCACCCCCTTTTCCATAGTGAGTGTCCGGGGCGCCCGCCTGAGAGCTGGAAGCTACGTCAGCACGGGGCGCCCACTTTTCCATGGTGAGTGTCCGGGTGCCCGTCTGAGAGCTGGAAGCTACGTCAGCACGGGGCGCCCCCTTTTCCATGGTGAGTGTCCGGGGCGCCCGTCTGAGAGCTGGAAGCTACGTCAGCACGGGGCGCCCCCTTTTCCATGGTGAGTGTCCGGGGCGCCCGCCTGAGAGCTGGAAGCTACGTCAGCACGGGGCGCCCCCTTTTCCATGGTGAGTGTCCGGGGCGCCCGCCTGAGAGCTGGAAGCTACGTCAGCACGGGGCGCCCCCTTTTCCATGGTGAGTGTCCGGGACGCCCGCCTGATAGCTGGAAGCTGCGTCAGCACGGGGCGCCCCCTTTTCCATGGTGAGTGTCCGGGGCGCCCGCCTGAGAGCTAGAAGCTACGTCAGCACGGGGCGCCCCCTTTTCCATGTTGAGTGTCCGGGGCGCCCGCCTGAGAGCTAGAAGCTACGTCAGCACTGGGCGCCCCCTTTTCCATGTTGAGTGTCCGGGGCACCCGCCTGAGAGCTAGAAGCTACGTCAGCACGGGGCGCCCCCTTTTCCATGGTGAGTGTCCGGTGGTGAGTGTCCGGGGCGCCCCCACCTGAGAGCTGGAAGCTACATCAGCACGGGGCACGCCCTTTTCCATGGCGAGTGTCCGGGAGCCCACCTGAGAGCTAGAAGCTACGTCAGCACGGGGCGCCCCCTTTTCCATGGCGAGTGTCCGGGGGCGCCCGCCTGAGAGCTAGAAGCTACGTCAGCACGGGGCGCCCTCTTTTCCATGGCGAGTGTCCGGGGTGCCTGCCTGAGAGCTAGAAGCTACGTCAGCACGGGGCGCCCCCTTTTCCATGGCGAGTGCCCGGGGCGCCCGCCTGAGAGCTGGAAGCTACGTCAGCACTGGGCGCCCCCTTTTCCATGGTGAGTGTCCAGGGCGCCCGCCTGAGAGCTGGAAGCTACGTCAGCACGGGGCGCCCCCTTTTCCATGGTGAGTGTCCGGGGCTCCCGCCTGAGAGCTGGAAGCTACGTCAGCACGGGGCGCCCCCTTTTCCATGGTGGTGAGTGTCCGGGGCGCCCGCCTGAGAGCTGGAAGCTACGTCAGCACGGGGCGCCCCCTTTTCCATGGTGAGTGTCCGGGACGCCCGCCTGAGAGCTGGAAGCTGCGTCAGCACGGGGCGCCCCCTTTTCCATGGCGAGTGTCCGGGGCGCCCGCCTGAGAGCTAGAAGCTACGTCAGCACGGGGCGCCCCCTTTTCCATGGTGTGTGTCCGGGGCTCCCGCCTGAGAGCTGGAAGCTACGTCAGCACGGGGCGCCCCCTTTTCCATGGTGGTGAGTGTCCGGGGCGCCCGCCTGAGAGCTGGAAGCTACGTCAGCACGGGGCGCCCCCTTTTCCATGGTGAGTGTCCGGGACGCCCGCCTGAGAGCTGGAAGCTGCGTCAGCACGGGGCGCCCCCTTTTCCATGGCGAGTGTCCGGGGCGCCCGCCTGAGAGCTAAAAGCTACGTCAGCACGGGGCGCGCCCTTTTCCATGGCGAGTGTCCGGGGCGCCTGCCTGAGAGCTAGAAGCTACGTCAGCACGGGGCGCCCCCTTTTCCATGGTGAGTGTCCGGGGGCGCCCACCGGAGAGCTAGAAGTTACGTCAGCACGGGGCGCCCCCTTTTCCATGGTGAGTGTCTGGGGGCGCCCGCCTGAGAGCTGGAAGCTACGTCAGCACGGGGCGCCCCCTTTTCCATGGTGAGTGTCCGGGGCGCCCGCCTGAGAGCTGGAAGCTACGTCAGCACAGGGCACCCCCTTTTCCATGGTGAGTGTCCGGGGCGCCCACCGGAGAGCTAGAAGCTACGTCAGCACGGGGCGCCCCCTTTTCCATGGTGAGTGTCCGGGGCGCCCGCCTGAGAGCTGGAAGCTACGTCAGCACGGGGCGCCCCCTTTTCCATGGTAAGTGTCCGGGGCGCCCGCCTGAGAGCTGGAAGCTACGTCAGCACGGGGCGCCCCCTTTTCCATGGTGAGTGTCCGGGGCGCCCGCCTGAGAGCTGGAAGCTACGTCAGCACGGGGCACCCCTTTTTCCATGGTGAGAGTCTGGGGGAACCCACCGGAGAGCTAGAAGCTACGTCAGCACGGGGCGCCCCCTTTTCCATGGTGAGTGTCCGGGGCGCCCACCTGAGAGCTGGAAGCTACGTCAGCACGGGGCGCCCCCTTTTCCATGGTGAGTGTCCGGGGCACCCGCCTGAGAGCTAGAAGCTACGTCACCACAGGGCGCCCCCTTTTCCATGGTGAGTGTCCGGGGCGCCCGCCTGAGAGCTGGAAGCTATGTCAGCACGGGGCACCCCCTTTTCCATGGTGAGTGTGAGGGGCGCCCGCCTGAGAGCTGGAAGCTACGTCAGCACGGGGCGCCCCCTTTTCCATAGTGAGTGTCCGGGGCACCCGCCTGAGAGCTAGAAGCTACGTCAGCACGGGGCACCCCCTTTTCCATGGTGAGTGTCTGGGGCGCCCGCCTGAGAGCTGGAAGCTACGTCAGCACGGGGCACCACCTTTTCTATGGTGAGTGTGAGGGGCGCCCGCCTGAGAGCTGGAAGCTACGTCAGCACGGGGCGCGCCCTTTTCCATGGCGAGTGTCCGTGGCGCCTGCCTGAGAGCTAGAAGCTACGTCAGCACGTGGCGCCCCCTTTTCCATGGTGAGTGTCTGGGGGCGCCCGCCTGAGAGCTGGAAGCTACGTCAGCACGGGGCGCCCCCTTTTCCATGGTGAGTGTCCGGGGCGCCCGCCTGACAGCTGGAAGCTACGTCAGCACAGGGCACCCCCTTTTCCATGGTGAGTGTCCGGGGCGCCCACCGGAGAGCTAGAAGCTACGTCAGCACGGGGCGCCCCCTTTTCCATGGTGAGTGTCCGGGGCGCCCGCCTGAGAGCTGGAAGCTACGTCAGCACGGGGCGCCCACTTTTCCATGGTGAGTGTCCGGGTGCCCGTCTGAGAGCTGGAAGCTACGTCAGCACGGGGCGCCCCCTTTTCCATGGTGAGTGTCCGGGGCGCCCGCCTGAGAGCTGGAAGCTACGTCAGCACGGGGCGCCCCCTTTTCCATGGTGAGTGTCAGGGGCGCCCGCCTGAGAGCTGGAAGCTACGTCAGCACGGGGCACCCCCTTTTCCATAGTGAGTGTCCGGGGCGCCCGCCTGAGAGCTGGAAGCTACGTCAGCACGGGGCGCCCACTTTTCCATGGTGAGTGTCCGGGTGCCCGTCTGAGAGCTGGAAGCTACGTCAGCACGGGGCGCCCCCTTTTCCATGGTGAGTGTCCGGGGCGCCCGTCTGAGAGCTGGAAGCTACGTCAGCACGGGGCGCCCCCTTTTCCATGGTGAGTGTCCGGGGCGCCCGCCTGAGAGCTGGAAGCTACGTCAGCACGGGGCGCCCCCTTTTCCATGGTGAGTGTCCGGGGCGCCCGCCTGAGAGCTGGAAGCTACGTCAGCACGGGGCGCCCCCCTTTCCATGGTGAGTGTCCGGGACGCCCGCCTGATAGCTGGAAGCTGCGTCAGCACGGGGCGCCCCCTTTTCCATGGTGAGTGTCCGGGGCGCCCGCCTGAGAGCTAGAAGCTACGTCAGCACGGGGCGCCCCCTTTTCCATGTTGAGTGTCCGGGGCGCCCGCCTGAGAGCTAGAAGCTACGTCAGCACTGGGCGCCCCCTTTTCCATGTTGAGTGTCCGGGGCACCCGCCTGAGAGCTAGAAGCTACGTCAGCACGGGGCGCCCCCTTTTCCATGGTGAGTGTCCGGTGGTGAGTGTCCGGGGCGCCCCCACCTGAGAGCTGGAAGCTACATCAGCACGGGGCACGCCCTTTTCCATGGCGAGTGTCCGGGGAGCCCACCTGAGAGCTAGAAGCTACGTCAGCACGGGGCGCCCCCTTTTCCATGGCGAGTGTCCGGGGGCGCCCGCCTGAGAGCTAGAAGCTACGTCAGCACGGGGCGCCCTCTTTTCCATGGCGAGTGTCCGGGGTGCCTGCCTGAGAGCTAGAAGCTACGTCAGCACGGGGCGCCCCCTTTTCCATGGCGAGTGCCCGGGGCGCCCGCCTGAGAGCTGGAAGCTACGTCAGCACTGGGCGCCCCCTTTTCCATGGTGAGTGTCCAGGGCGCCCGCCTGAGAGCTGGAAGCTACGTCAGCACGGGGCGCCCCCTTTTCCATGGTGAGTGTCCGGGGCTCCCGCCTGAGAGCTGGAAGCTACGTCAGCACGGGGCGCCCCCTTTTCCATGGTGGTGAGTGTCCGGGGCGCCCGCCTGAGAGCTGGAAGCTACGTCAGCACGGGGCGCCCCCTTTTCCATGGTGAGTGTCCGGGACGCCCGCCTGAGAGCTGGAAGCTGCGTCAGCACGGGGCGCCCCCTTTTCCATGGCGAGTGTCCGGGGCGCCCGCCTGAGAGCTAGAAGCTACTTCAGCACGGGGCGCCCCCTTTTCCATGGTGTGTGTCCGGGGCTCCCGCCTGAGAGCTGGAAGCTACGTCAGCACGGGGCGCCCCCTTTTCCATGGTGGTGAGTGTCCGGGGCGCCCGCCTGAGAGCTGGAAGCTACGTCAGCACGGGGCGCCCCCTTTTCCATGGTGAGTGTCCGGGACGCCCGCCTGAGAGCTGGAAGCTGCGTCAGCACGGGGCGCCCCCTTTTCCATGGCGAGTGTCCGGGGCGCCCGCCTGAGAGCTAAAAGCTACGTCAGCACGGGGCGCGCCCTTTTCCATGGCGAGTGTCCGGGGCGCCTGCCTGAGAGCTAGAAGCTACGTCAGCACGGGGCGCCCCCTTTTCCATGGTGAGTGTCCGGGGGCGCCCACCGGAGAGCTAGAAGTTACGTCAGCACGGGGCGCCCCCTTTTCCATGGTGAGTGTCTGGGGGCGCCCGCCTGAGAGCTGGAAGCTACGTCAGCACGGGGCGCCCCCTTTTCCATGGTGAGTGTCCGGGGCGCCCGCCTGAGAGCTGGAAGCTACGTCAGCACAGGGCACCCCCTTTTCCATGGTGAGTGTCCGGGGCACCCACCGGAGAGCTAGAAGCTACGTCAGCACGGGGCGCCCCCTTTTCCATGGTGAGTGTCCGGGGCGCCCGCCTGAGAGCTGGAAGCTACGTCAGCACGGGGCGCCCCCTTTTCCATGGTGAGTGTGAGGGGCGCCCGCCTGAGAGCTGGAAGCTACGTCAGCACGGGGCGCCCCCTTTTCCATAGTGAGTGTCCGGGGCGCCCGCCTGAGAGCTAGAAGCTACGTCAGCACGGGGCGCCCCCTTTTCCATGGTGAGTATCGGGGGCGCCCCCACCTGAGAGCTGGAAGCTACATCAGCACGGGGCGCGACCTTTTCCATGGCGAGTGTCCGGGGAGCCCACCTGAGAGCTGGAAGCTACGTTAGCACGGGGCGCCCCCTTTTCCATGGCGAGTGTCCAAGGCGCCCGCCTGAGAGCTGGACGCTACGTCAGCACGGGGCGCCCCCTTTTCCATGGAGAGTGTCCGGGGCGCCCGCCTGAGAGCTAGAAGCTACGTCAGCACGGGGCGCCCCCTTTTCCATGGCGAGTGTCCGGAGGCGCCCGCCTGAGATCTAGAAGCTACGTCAGCACGGGGCGCCCCCTTTTCCATGGCGAGTGTCCGGGGTGCCTGCCTGAGAGCTAGAAGCTACGTCAGCACGGGGCGCCCCCTTTTCCATGGCGAGTGCCCGGGGCGCCCGCCTGAGAGCTGGAAGCTACGTCAGCACTGGGCGCCCCCTTTTCCATGGTGAGTGTCCAGGGCGCCCGCCTGAGAGCTGGAAGCTACGTCAGCACGGGGCGCCCCCTTTTCCATGGTGAGTGTCCGGGGCTCCCGCCTGAGAGCTAGAAGCTACGTCAGCACGGGGCGCCCCCTTTTCCATGGTGAGTGTCCGGGGCGCCCGCCTGAGAGCTAGAAGCTACGTCAGCACGGGGCACCCCCTTTTCCATGGTGAGTGTCCGGGGCGCCCGCCTGAGAGCTGGAAGCTACGTCAGCACGGGGCGCCCCCTTTTCCATGGTGATTGTCCGGGGCGCCCGCCTGAGAGCTGGAAGCTACGTCAGCACGGGGCGCCCCCTTTTCCATGGTGAGTGTCCGGGGCGCCCGCCTGAGAACTGGAAGCTACGTCAGCACGGGGCGCCCCCTTTTCCATGGTGAGTGTCCGGGCGCCCGCCTGAGAGCTGGAAGCTACGTCAGCACGGGGCGCCCCCTTTTCCATGGTTAGTGTCCGGGGCGCCCGCCTGAGAGCTGGAAGCTACGTCAGCACGGGGCGCCCCCTTTTCCATGGTGAGTGTCCAGGGCGCCCACCTGAGAGCTGGAAGCTACGTCAGCACGGGGCGCCCCCTTTTCCATGGTGAGTGTCCGGGGTGTTGTGGAATTCCTAGGCTGTTTGCAGAGCACACAGCCTATAATTCCTGTGCTATCTAAGCACACATCAGATTTCATCCTTTTGCAATAATGCTATCTTTAGCCTAAGTTAAATTTGCTAAGATCCACTCACCGTTCATTCCCATTCATCCCAAGAAGGCAGCACCACAAAAGCTATGTTCTCATTTCAGCATACTAGCCTGTCCAGCCGACGCCTAATCATAGGCTTTTATTAAACTCAAAAGATCTCAAGACAGGAGGTGATTGGTTGCAGCAACCAGTCACCTCCCCCCATGGGCGGGGACATCACAGGATGTTCCTTCCACAGGAGAATGACCATACAAGGACATCCTTCCAAACAGATACAATGTTCATTCAAATTGACTAATGCCGCGTACACACGACCGCTTTTCTCAACGAGAAAAACTGCATTTTTTTTTTTTCGCCGAGAAAAACGATCGTCTGTGGGCTTTATGTCGTTTTTCTCGTCTAGAAAAATGGCATAAAAAACGACGTGAAAATTTAGAACATGTTCTAAATTTTCTCATCGTTTTTTCCAGCATTTTTTTCCGCTGCAGTTTTCCCATAGGGAAACACTGCCGCGGAGCTCACAGACGGTCGTTTTTCTCGTCAAGAGAAAAAATGACGGGAAAAACGACCGTGTGTAGGGAACCAAGCGGTTCCCTCGTTTTTCCTGTCATTATTCACGGCGGTTTTTTAACCGCCGTGAATAATGATCGTGTGTACGCGGCATCACAGTGACATACACTGTTACCAAATGACGGAAACTACATAACAATTATGCCTCAAATGGACCACAATTATTCTATAGTTATGCTACTGTTCCTGTGGACACAGATATGTGCGCTCGGAGTCATTCAACGCCCCCCGCCAGGGGCTGGCCAGTACCCCCAACGGGGCGCAAAACAACATCTCTAAATGCAGCAAACATCGCTGTTTCCATAGGAAGATTTTCCCGCCACCGATCTTCCACCAACATCTGTATGTGAAAATACGCTCAGATGAGCGCATTACAGCAAAACTGACACTGGGGGGACATCTGACAACATACATTAATACATTTCCATAAAAATCTCCACAACAGTCCTCCCTTTTTTGTCATATGCACCCCATGTGTCCATCGATGAGAGTTGATCTGCTTCTTACACCTGGAAATGAATCAGTCCTTAGTCCATAAAAAGGAAAACACGGCTTGACATGTAGACTCTACTCTTCAGGGGCATGACTTATAACGGAGGACACGACATGGTGAGCTGTAGTAATCGCTGATCCGTCTGTGATCCTCTGTGTCTTGTATGTGGGTCCGGCTTCGGGGCGTCTCATCAAGGAAACTCTGGTCACGCGTCAAATCAGGCAACAGGAGCACCTCGTCACGACATAGAAAGAATAGAAATAAAACGACATGAGTATATATATTCCCACTTTCCTTTAACCACGATCCGCTGTAAAATAAAATTAGATCCCCAAAGATTCCCAGACCCTTAAAATAGACTCCCAACCTTCACTTAGCTACAGCTCTGGCTTCAACAATTACATGAAGAACCCTATCCTTAACGGATGAGAATTGTTCAATCGTATCCCAAGCCCGAGCCCCCCCCCCACATGCAGGACACCATGCCCAGACCTGGTCGGGGTTGGTGAACAAATCCCTTCTAGCTGTCCCTGCCATCCTTAATTTCCTGCGCAATTTCCTGGGACAGCTTCACCATCACGCATGAACCTCTTGCTTTGGGGGAATTACCTTTATAAGCTGCAGATCCGCATAAACACCAAACTAAAGTTCAAACACACTTGTGGGCTGCCTAGATACCCAAACGAACAAGAGACAGAGCCATTAAAACTAAAACCAATTTTACCCTCTAAAAATACATCGTTAGATTCCACTGACAAGTGTCTGTCTGGAGTCTTCACTAGTTTGTCAAAACTCCTCATACCCATAATAACATCATAAATGACATGTACCGCTGTCATCGCTGGGGACTAAAACTCGGTGAAGACTCAGAACAGACCATCGGTCCTGTTCGCTTTCTGAGCTAGTCAGGACATACACTTTAAATAATAACTTGGGATGCTTTTCACCGTTACCCTCGCTAAAATTTACTAAACAACAAAAATATTAATAAACAAAGATACTCCTCATTCTTTGGTGTGGTTGAGCCGCTTCTTGCAGTGGCTGGCGTGGTCTCATCCCTCAAGCTTCTTTACAATGACCCAGTCACCTGGTTGGAAAGAATGTAAACTGATTACTGAGTCGGGTCCAGGAGGGACTCGTGAAAACCTTTTGGTGGACATTTTGAAGTTCATGTCACAACGATCGCACCCACCCCATCAGCCGAGAATATAAGTGACAGCTAATGAGGAGAGTACGACCCTGGTTTTGATTGACCTCCAAACAACCCTCATATGACAATAACCCAGACATCGGGACTGTGGTCACTGCATAACCTGTGTGTGGCTTACAATACCTGGAACCATTGACAAAAGGTTCTTATGCCCCATACACACGATCGTTTTTCATGCCGTTAAAAATGCCATTTTAAAAAATGGCCATTAAAAATGATCGTGTGTAGGCTCCAGAGCATTTTTAACGACGTGAAAAACGGCCATTAAAAATTCCGGACATGCTCTCTTTTTTCACGTCGTTTTTCATGTCATTTTTTTTAACGACGTGAAAAACAATAGTGTGTATGCTTTAACGACGTGAAAAAAAACGCGCATGCTCAGAATCAAGTATGAGACGGGAGCGCTCGTTCTGGTAAAACTAGCGTTCGTAATGGAGATAGCACATTCATTACACAGTAACGGACTGAAAAGCGCGAATCGTCGCTCAACAAACTTTACTAACATGAAGGGTGGCGCCATTTGAACGGAACTTCCCCTTTATAGTGCCGTCGTACGTGTTGAACGTCACTGCGCTTTGCTTGATCGTTTTTTTTTAATGATGGTGTGTACGCAAGGCAGGCTTGAGAGGAAACATGAAAAAAAACGAGGAGAAAAACGTCGGTTTAAAAAATGACATTAAAAACGATCGTGTGTACGGGGCATTAGCCTCTGGGGTGGGAACCTACTTCACCAGACTGCTGCTTGCCGATTCAAATTCTATCAAAGAAAGACAGTCTTGGCACAAACTTGGTTAGAATTACAGAGGTTATTATTCGTTTGAAAAAAAAAACTGTCACTCTTACATTTATCATTCTCCCCCCTTTTCTTCCTCATTACAGACTGAAGGAAGAAATGTGTGGTGCAGGAAAAAAGAAACAATGAAATAGCCTATGATACTTTTACCTCCCTTAGACTCATATTTATCCATATGTACCGCTGTCTACATACACCTGTTCTCTGTGTACAAACTCCTTGGACCTGAAAAATACTTATAAGCAAAATCATTACTCTATCCTTCATATTTAACCTGCAAAGAATGGAAAATAATAATGACATTCCTGTACATTGGTAAATTGTCAATGACATTCTTTCAAAACTGATTCAAACAAAACCCTCTGTAACCCTTACTTTTCCCGTTCCTACAAAAATACAACAGCCGCGACGCATCGAAGGATCGCCGCGGTAAGTTCGAACATATTCACGTTACTACATATAAACACTCAGATACAAACGTGGGGGAAATACTTCCCAGTTTCCAAAACCAAAAATTAAAAAAACAAACAGCCAGAATTCTCCCTTCACTCTTTCAGCAATAGAAAAAAATACAATGGGAACATGAGAGCAACTCGAGAAGCTTGCATGGACCAGCCATACAAAGTTCAAACAAACGGGCATGAGACTACACCTCCATCAACACTCATCATTACAGATTTCTGAAGCCGCAGCTTAACTACATCCATTCCAGAGGGATACCCAAAATAGTATCCTTGGACCACCTATGTTAATCTTTTTGGGGTTCAAAGGCCTTTGCCCCAAAACTAGGCTTCGTGCACTGTGTGACCGTCTGACTATGGGAAGCCTCTATTCCTTCCCTTTGCACAGACCTCCTTGTGTCCATGGCGATTCGAATCGGCTTATCGTCTTAAACCTGCGTCCAGGTTAAACCGTTGCACCCATTTTCGGAGATCACCGCCCGGTGTCTTCTTATATGGTGAATTGCAGAACTACAACCACTATATGGTCAAGTCCTCCAACTAGAAACCCTAACCGAGGCGTCAACTCTATGGCTTGTTGTCCCAACACTTTTGGAACTACAGCAACAACCACAGATCAACCCCCGAATTAGGCCTCTACCCCTCACAGTGCATGCATACACAAGCGTTTTCCACTATACACCCATACACTGCGTTGTCAGACTAAACCACACAGAACAATTACGCCAGTTTACCACCTGCAGAACAATGTGGCTTCTCTCTGTATCTAGATGTTACAATAATGGTGATACCCCCTGTTTGCTCTCTACTCAAAACTGTATTACAGTACAAAACTTCACAAAACTGGAACAAAATATAAAACACTTTTAAACGCCAAAATGCTTTCCATTTTCCTTCCAGACACAAATCTCATTGCTCACCTTTAAAAACCCCAAGCTCCTCCCACTAACTTTCTGCTGATATATAAATGCTGAAAAGAAACTTCCGGTTACATGCTCAGCTACTTAAAAAACCAAACTGGTTTATTTACATATCAATTGTTCAGGAAGAGGGAGGGGGAGGGGAGGCGTTAGCCATAATCGCCTTGTCTATCAAGACTTCAAAAAAAATCCATGGCTACACATCATATATATTTCAACCATTTAAAACCTTGTCAAGGAAATTATGGAGTAAACCCCCCTTTGCAAATGGGAGGGAATCCCCCCTGACCCACATTCCCTGGAAGTCAAACCATAAGTTGGGACTCAAAATACAAACTCCTGCCAAAAGATGGCTATACAGTACAAGTTCCAAAAAATGAATTGCTCTCTGGGAAACTCCCAAATATTTAAACATAAAAACACATCATTGTACAAAAACTCTGTTAGTCTTACAATCTATCAAAATTCAGTGTAAAGTGAAGTTTTTCTTAAAACCAAAATCCAATGCATAAAAAAACCGCCGCTCATATACTGCAAAGTCAGCTGACCCTGTAATAGCTTACATTCACTTAAATGAAAACAGAGAAACCTTCCTCCTAACACCATCTGCATGGAGTTTGCATGTTGTCCCTGTCTCTGCGTTGGCCTCCTCCCACACTCCAACTGCTGGTAGGTCAGCCAGATCCCATCCATAAATAGGCCCCAGCATGTGCGTGTGTCCGCAAGCACGTTGTGGCCCCTCGGGATAAGACCGCGCTATTTTAAGATACCTCTCAACTCACCTCAAAAGGTGATGCTTAGAAAAGCAATTTAAACCAGAGACAAAACTGCGCCAATCAACAAATGCCAATACAGCATATTCAGGGGCCGTGTTTGCTAAACTGGAACTTCCTATCTCAAACTGTAAACGTCTCTCAAAATGGCCGACAAGCCAGGACTACAAAATGGTGGATGACCCACCACAGCACCTCATGGACAACAAAAATTGCGCCATTGACGCATGCAATTTTTCCCGCCAAAACCAGCATGGGACGTCACAATGAACACCACATTGGTTCCCCTACACAAAGAAAAACACAAATTGCCTCCACCAGGTTCCAGCACAGAAAAGATTGCACTATATTCACACCAAAGATCAAAATCTGCCCCAAAGGCTGAGAAATTCCACCAGCAACATAGCTGACGAATGCCACAGCATGGTCACATGATACATAGTTGCCAACAGTCACGGATTGGCCGGGACATTCCCGGGATTCAAACCCTTTTCCCGGATTTATTTTGTCCCGGCCAATGTCCCGGCCAATCCGATTTTTCCCGTTTTCCCCGAATTTGGACGCCGCAGGCCGCCGCCGCTAGAGGTCCACGGCTGGCGGAGACAATGTCTCCGCCGGCCGCCATGTTTAAGAAGACCAAAACACGGATGTAGTACAATAGAAAATAAAGCCGCTGCGGCGCCGCCCACACCCCGCACCTCCCCGGGGGTGGGCGGCGCCGCAGCAGCTTTATCTTCTATTGTACTACATCTGTGTTTTGGCTGGCCGGCAGGCCACCCCCCCGCCCCGCCCCGCTGCAGGTCTGTCTGTAATGGAAAGGGGCGGCAGCGCCACAGTTTAATTTTTTTTTTTTTCAGCCACACTGTCGGCTCCGCCTCTATTTTGTTTCCCTTCGGGGAAGGGGAAACAATAATGGCGGCCGAGACAGGAGACGCCTGTGGTTAAGGGGGGACTCCGCTGGGGATGCCTGTGGTAAGGAGGGACTCCGCTGGGGACGCCTGAGGTAAGGGGGGACTCCGCTGGGGACGCCTGAGGTAAGGGGGGACTCCGATGGGGACGCCTGAGGTAAGGGGGGACTCCGATGGGGACGCCTGAGGTAAGGGGGGACTCCGATGGGGACGCCTGAGGTAAGGGGGGACTCCGATGGGGACGCCTGAGGTAAGGGGGGACTCCGATGGGGACGCCTGAGGTAAGGGGGGACTCCGATGGGGACGCCTGAGGTAAGGGGGGACTCCGATGGGGACGCCTGAGGTAAGGGGGGACTCCGATGGGGACGCCTGAGGTAAGGGGGGACTCCGATGGGGACGCCTGAGGTAAGGGGGGACTCCGATGGGGACGCCTGAGGTAAGGGGGGACTCCGATGGGGACGCCTGAGGTAAGGGGGGACTCCGATGGGGACGCCTGAGGTAAGGGGGGACTCCGATGGGGACGCCTGAGGTAAGGGGGGACTCCGATGGGGACGCCTGAGGTAAGGGGGGACTCCGATGGGGACGCCTGAGGTAAGGGGGGACTCCGATGGGGACGCCTGAGGTAAGGGGGGACTCCGATGGGGACGCCTGAGGTAAGGGGGGACCCCGCTGGGGACGCCTGAGGTAAGGGGGGACCCCGCTGGGGACGCCTGAGGTAAGGGGGGACCCCGCTGGGGACGCCTGATGTAAGGGGGGACTCCGCTGGGGACGCCTGATGTAAGGGGGGACTCCGCTGGGGACGCCTGATGTAAGGGGGGACTCCGCTGGGGACGCCTGATGTAAGGGGGGACTCCGCTGGGGACGCCTGATGTAAGGGGGGACTCCGCTGGGGACGCCTGATGTAAGGGGGGACTCCGCTGGGGACGCCTGATGTAAGGGGGGACTCCGCTGGGGACGCCTGATGTAAGGGGGACTCCGCTGGGGACGCCTGATGTAAGGGGGGACTCCTCTGGGTACACCTGATGTAAGGAGGGACTCCTCTGGGGACGCCTGATGTAAGGAGGGACTCCTCTGGGGACGCCTGATGTAAGGAGGGACTCCGCTGGGGACGCCTGATGTAAGGAGGGACTCCGCTGGGGACGCTTGATGTAAGGGGGGACTCCACTGGGGACGCCTGATGTAAGGGGGGACTCCACTGGGGACGCCTGCATAGTTACCAACAGTCCCGAATTTCCAGGGACAAGCACGATTTTTGGACCCTTGTCCACAAGTGTGGAGGGGGCTCTGCTGGGGAGGCACCTGATGCAAGGACGGACTGCTGGGGAGGCACCTGATGCAAGGACGGACTGCTGGGGAGGCACCTGTTGCAAGGACGGACTGCTGGGGAGGCACCTGATGCAAGGACGGACTGCTGGGGAGGCACCTGATGCAAGGACGGACTGCTGGGGACGCACCTGATGCAAGGACGGACTGCTGGGGACGCACCTGATGCAAGGACGGACTGCTGGGGACGCACCTGATGCAAGGACGGACTGCTGGGGAGGCACCTGATGCAAGGACGGACTGCTGGGGAGGCACCTGATGCAAGGACGGACTGCTGGGGAGGCCATCTGGTGGCAGGCGACGTGGCAGGTAACACGCTCAGGGCTTCCACTGATTCGGCATTATGGTGAGTTGAATGATTTCATTTTATATTACAATGTAAAAATAGAAATAATGCACTTCAATCATCCTGACACCGTAACAACCATGGTGCCGGGATGATTGAAGCGCCAACAGGTGTTTTGGAGTATCCTTATCTGCCAATTTTGTTACACATTACTATTGTGGTGTAGGATCTGGCTTCTTTCTTTCTATTTCTTTCTCTCTCTTTCTCTCACCTCGGACTCTAGCCACACCCCTTTGAACCACGCCCATTTAAACCACACCCACTATCGTGCGTAAACCACGCCCATTTTTTCGCCGCGGCGCGCTTTGCGCGCCGCATTTTTCACTCCAGCATGACACGCCTACAAACGAATGCCCCCGCCCCCTGATTATAGCAAGGCTCCGCCTCAATACAAAAAAAGTGTCCCAGATGTTTTTTTTGCAATGTTGGCAACTATGCATGATATCACACCTAAAGGAAAGGTGGCTGCACCTTCCCTTATAGGATACCCACAGGCTAAGGAAAAACTGTGCCTCAAAATGGCAGACAAACCTGCAAGGCTAACAAAAGCCAAGAATGGCGCCATTACTTTTTCCCGCCAAAACCAGGATCTCTTCACTAGAGAACCAAAAATGCTTTTCTCCACAAAGACTGACTACACAATTGAAACTTTTCTAAATTATCATCAAAATCCACTGAAAAAGGTGTTAGCTACACTCTACAAGGACCACATGTACACTTACAAACTTAGCCTCCCTTTTGCCAACTAAACAGCACATTCAATAAATGTTAGTTACATGAACAATATTAAAAACATGTTCATTTCTCTAAGTCCATATACTCTGATGCCGCGTACACACGACCGCTTTTCTCGACGAGAAAAACTGCATTTTTTCATTTCGCCGAGAAAAACGATCGTCTGTGGGCTTTATGTCGTTTTTCTCGTCGAGAAAAACGGCATAAAAAACGACGAGAAAAATTAGAACATGTTCTAAATTTTCTCGTCGTTTTTTCCAGCATTTTTTTCCGCGGCAGTTTTCCCATAGGGAAATACTGCCGCGGAGCCCACAGACGGTCGTTTTTCTCGTCAAGAGAAAAAATGACGGGAAAAACGACCGTGTGTAGGGAACCAAGCGGTTCCCTCGTTTTTCCTGTCATTATTCACGGCGTTTTTTTAACCGCCGTGAATAATGATCGTGTGTACTCGGCATTAGATATTCACCACTTTTCTCTACCTAAAGTTCACACACAGTGGCCTCAGCTTCCATAACAAGCCATTGCAGAGACATACTATGTCTGCCTTCTAGCAATGCCT
Organism: Rana muscosa; assembly: GCA_029206835.1. Lineage (NCBI taxonomy): Eukaryota > Metazoa > Chordata > Amphibia > Anura > Ranidae > Rana > Rana muscosa. The sequence goes on from JARGYO010005563.1 coordinate 471,536, forward strand.
GGCCACTTGGATATGCGGCGGGAACTTTCAACTCAAAAACCAAACACTTTTGTTAAAATATTTTTACACTTATGGGGACATGTGTCTTTGTCCTCTATAAAGGCAAAAATCACAATCTAACCATTTCTATTTTTCATAGAAATCACAAACACTACACACATACAGTATATTGTTGCTTGTAACATCAGATCATCTCTCAGGGCCCTTCCACTACAAAACTCCTGCATGCTATTTACAGAAAGTCACCAACTTTCACCCTTGTAACTGAGATGCTGCCTGCCCCTCCCCCACTAAACCTCATGGTTCACAAGGACCAGAACAATGCAGCAGCCATGGCTGGCAGCAGACTGCTCAATACATCGCACAAACAGCCATCTCTTACACAATTTCAATCGCACTCATGGGTACACATGTCCTGCATCACACAAACAATCTAATCACACACAGGCACACACAATCAAATTCACAGGCATACGATCGGATTCACAGGCATACGATCTCTCTCCCAACAAAATCACACACACACACATACGATTCGCAACATACACACACTGCAAACTTAAAGCATTATTTCAAAAAGACAATTTTTTTTTTTTTGTTCGTTTCAAAGTACTCTTTACGCATCAATCACATCGCAGGTCCACTCTCCTCCTCTGCTGATCTGATGCTCAAAGAGGCCGCAATTGGTCCCTTCGTGGTCGCCATTCTGTTGTGGAATTCCTAGGCTGTTTGCAGAGCACACAGCCTATAATTCCTGTGCTATCTAAGCACACATCAGATTTCATCCTTTTGCAATAATGCTATCTTTAGCCTAAGTTAAATTTGCTAAGATCCACTCACCGTTCATTCCCATTCATCCCAAGAAGGCAGCACCACAAAAGCTATGTTCTCATTTCAGCATACTAGCCTGTCCAGCCGACGCCTAATCATAGGCTTTTATTAAACTCAAAAGATCTCAAGACAGGAGGTGATTGGTTGCAGCAACCAGTCACCTCCCCCCATGGGCGGGGACATCACAGGATGTTCCTTCCACAGGAGAATGACCATACAAGGACATCCTTCCAAACAGATACAATGTTCATTCAAATTGACTAACAGTGACATACACTGTTACCAAATGACGGAAACTACATAACAATTATGCCTCAAATGGACCACAATTATTCTATAGTTATGCTACTGTTCCTGTGGACACAGATATGTGCGCTCGGAGTCATTCAACGCCCCCCGCCAGGGGCTGGCCAGTTCCCCCAACGGGGCGCAAAACAACATCTCTAAATGCAGCAAACATCGCTGTTTCCATAGGAAGATTTTCCCGCCACCGATCTTCCACTAACGTCTGTATGTGCAAATACGCTCAGATGAGCGCATTACAGCAAAACTGACACTGGGGGGACATCTGACAACATACATTAATACATTTCCATAAAAATCTCCACAACAGGGGCGCCCACCTGAGAGCTGGAAGCTACGTCAGCACGGGGCGCCCCCTTTTCCATGGTGAGTGTCCGGGGCGCCCGCCTGAGAGCTAGAAGTTACGTCAGCACGGGGCGCCCCCTTTTCCATGGTGAGTGTCCGGGGCGCCCGCCTGAGAGCTAGAAGCTACGTCAGCACGTGGTGCCCCCTTTTCCATGGTGAGTGTCCGGGGCACCCACCTGAGAGCTAGAAGCTACGTCAGCACGGGGCGCCCCCTTTTACATGGTGAGTGTCCGGGGCGCCCGCCTGAGAGCTAGAAGCTACGTCAGCACGGGGCGCCCTCTTTTCCATGGTGAGTGTCCGGGGCGCCCACCTGAGAGCTAGAAGCTACGTCAGCACGGGGTGCCCCCTTTTCCATGGTGAGTGTCCAGGGCGCCCGCCTGAGAGCTAGAAGCTATGTCAGCACGGGGCGCGCCCTTTTCCATGGTGAGTGTCCGGGGCGCCAGCCTGAGAGCTAGAAGCTACGTCAGCACAGGGCGCCCCCTTTTCCATGGTGAGTGTCCGGGGTGCCCGCCTGAGAGCTGGAAGCTACGTCAGCACGGGGCGCCCCCTTTTCCATGGTGAGTGTCTGGGGGCGCCCACCTGAGAGCTAGAAGCTACGTCAGCACGGGGCGCCCCCTTTTCCATGTTGAGTGTCCGGGGCGCCCGCCTGAGAGCTAGAAGCTACGTCAGCGCGGGGCTCCCCCTTTTCGATGGTAAGTGTCCGGGGCGCCCACCTGAGGGCTGGAAGCTACGTCAGCACGGGGTGCCCCCTTTTCGATGGTAAGTGTCTGGGGCGCCCACCTGAAAGCTAGAAGCTACATCAGCATGGAGCGCCCCCTTTTCGATGGTAAGTGTCTGGGGCGCCCACCTGAGGGCTAGAATCTACGTCAGCACGGGGCACCCCCTTTTCGATGGTAAGTGTCTGGGGCGCCCACCTGAAAGCTAGAAGCTAGATCAGCATGGAGCGCCCCCTTTTCGATGGTAAGTGTCTGGGGCACCCACCTGAGAGCTAGAAGCTACATCAGCACGGAGCGCCCCCTTTTGGATGGTAAGTGTCTGGGGCGCCCACCTGAGAGCTACATCAGCATAGAGCGCCCCCTTTTCGATGGTAAGTGTCTGGGGCGCTCACCTTAGAGCTACATCAGCATGGAGTGCCCCCTTTTCGATGGTAAGTGTCCGGGGCGCCCACCTGAAAGCTAGAAGCTACGTCAGCATGGAGCGCCCCCTTTTGGATGGTAAGTGTCTGGGGAGCCCACCTGAGAGCTAGAAGCTACGTCAGCACGGGGCGCCCCCTTTTCGATGGTAAGTGTCCAAGTGTCCGGGGCGCCCACCTGAAAGCTAGAAGCTACATCAGCATGGAGCGCCCCCTTTTCGATGGTAAGTGTCTGGGGCGCTCACCTTAGAGCTAGAAGCTACATCAGCTATTCCCTGAGAGCTGGAGGCTGCGTCAGGATAAAAAGGACTCCATTTCTGTGGTAATTGTCATAAGTATAATTATTTCTAATCATTATCTACTAGAAGCAGAAGATAGAAACAAATATACAGATCGGTATACTGTACCCCATGATGTTTCCAGGGTACCTGAAATAGAAGGGTGTTACATTATACGTACACAAAGATGACGTGTGGGTCTCCTTGTTCGTCCAGCCCCAGGTTGATGGGAACACACACGATGTCTTCTGCTGGAATGAACGCCCGGCACAAGGGACACGTTGGGTTCCGTTGGAGCCACCTGTGGATACACCCAAAATGGAAAGCATGATTGCAGGGTAGTGACATGCAATCCGACACAGCATACTCACTGAGGCAGATGGAGCAGGTAGGCTGCACCACTGCCGGTGGTCCCTGTGGTCGTGCCGCCTCCTCCCGTCTCCTCCGCAGTCGTCCTCTGGTCCGGTGAGCGATCGGTTCCTCGCCGCCCTGCTGCCGTGATCCCCTTCCACAGGACCGACGCCGTGAAGCACGTGGCATGGTGGTGGTGAGGTGACCGCTGCCGGTGTACCTGAAAAAAACTAAAAATGTTTAGTAGAGATAATACTAATAGTAATATATCCAATAATAGTACGATAGCAAAATATTTGAATAAAAAAACGCTGATAATCGCAGGAGACACAATTCCTACAATGTGACTCGGTCAGCTCCCAATGCAGGAATGTTTTGAAACAACTGAAGTCCGGTAAGAACCGGTTTGCAGCCCACTATGACATCACACACCTCATACCAGCTGCCAATTCTTAGGCCTGAAAACTGACTGGGAATACCTCGGTCATGTAACACTCTAGCCAAATACATTTTATATCATTTCATAGATTTTACATATAATTAAACTGTACTTTGGTCATTTTAGTGACTGGGTATGCTGGATATACTTCTCAGTATCTGTTCTTTTTCTGTATGTATGGACTCTCCACAGTACCACTTCTCTTCTCCCGTATGCTGGGTATTTTTTCCAGTATCATACTTACCTAGGTGGATGCTGTATCTGTCCCCTGGAGCCTCTACATGGAGAACCGAGTGATCGAAGACTGTTGATCGCTTGGTTCTGACAGCTCCGTAGGTAGAGAGTTGCAGACTGTCAGTCAAAGCTCTCTGCTCTGCCTCCTCTCGCTTACTGGAGGCTCTAAGTGGCTCGCTGAGAGGCTGAGCCGGGTGTCGGTCCAGGGACCCGACTTCCATTGTCGTGATGATGCGGACCCTGGACCGACTTCTGTGACGTCAGCAGAGAGCGGACTTGGCTGTATTTCTCCTTTAAAGCCGGTTTCTCTCCCTCTCCTACCCACCGGCTTTCAGCTGCTGGAGGGAGAGACACAGACATTGCCGGATCCAGGGGGTGCTGATTTCCACCCAGATTTCAGTTGTGCCCCTCCTCCCTAGGCCAGCCCTCCCTTTGATGTGATGCCTGAGTGGCTGCTGATCTCCCCCCACCATCGCCCGCTCCCAGAGCCGGGGAAAGGGAACGGCATCCTGGAGCAGTGAGAGAAGTGGAGACCCAATATAGATACCAGCCCAGGAGACTCTCATGGGGCCCCTACTGGTCCCGGGCCCTCAGGTATGGCCAGTCCACCCCTGGTTACATTACATTTTTTCATTTCATGTATAATAAAGTACATTTTGTATTTTTATGAATTCAGTTTAGGTTATACTTTGTCATATACCTCGGTGCCATGTTATTACTGTCCTTATGGCAGATTCTCCTTCCTGCTGTCCCTTTTCTATAGGGATTGGGAGGGGGTATGCTGGGATAGGGATTGGGGGCAAATATTAGAACTGGGAGGAGGGGGGGTCCTGTCAGGTAGGGTGTTGGGGGCCCTCAGGTAGGGTGTTGGGGTCCAGGGCCGCCATCAGGGGGGTACAGGCAGTACTCTTGTAAGGGGCCCGTGAATCTCAAGGGGCCCGGCGCTGGGCCCGCTCTCCGCCTCCCCTCACATGAAAAGAAACTGTCACCTGATCTGCAGGCAGCCGCTAGCCTGTGCGGCGCCCACAAAAGAAAACAATAGAGAATACAAGCCTCAGCCTGGGACCCGGCCGGTGATCGAGAATGGCACTCGATCTGCTTCCATCCCCGCTGAGGCGGAGCCTGATAGGTTTCAAGCACATTGGCCAGTACTCGAGCAGGGGGCGTGGTCAACTTCTTAGTCTGGAAAGTGAACCCAGCCCTCTCAGGTGCATGCAGATAGGAGAGAGCGTCGTGGAGGGTAAGTCACAGAAAAATAGAGTGTACTGCTGTGTCCTTCACTTAGTCACTCACCTAATCCAATAGATGGAACAGAGACACCGGAAACTGACAAGCTGGCATGTTTGAGTTGCATTGTGGAGAGCCTCTTCACTATGTAACTCATCCCCACCCAGAGTCATCCTCATCCCTCTCCACAATATATCCCCACCTCCGCCCAGCATCATCCATCCCTCTCCACAATATATCCCCACCTCCGCCCAGCATCATCCTCATGCCTCTCCACAAAATATCCCCACCTCCGCCCAGCATCATCCTCATCCCTCTCCACAATATATCCCCACCTACGCCCAGCATCATCCTCATCCCTCTCCTTATTATATCCCCACCTCCGCCCAGCATCATCCATCCCTCTCCACATTATATCCCCACCTCCGCCCAGAATCATCCTCATCTCTCTCCACATTATATAGTGTGTATATATAATACATGAGAGTGGGGGGCAGTGTATATATTATACATAGGGGGTCTCTGTATGTATAATATATATAATACATTGGGGTGGTGTATATATAAAACATGGCGTGAGGGGGGAAGTGTGTAATACATGGGGTGATGGGTGGGTCAGTGTATATATAATACATGGGGTGAGGGGGGGCAGTGTATATATAATACATGTGGGGCAGTGTGTAATACATGGGGTGATGGGGGGGCAGTGTATATATAATACATAGGGGGGTCAATGTATATATAATACATGGGGTGAAGGTGGGTCAGTGTATATAATACATGGGGGTCAGTGTATACATAATATATTGGGGTAGTGTATATAAAACATGGCGTGAGGGGGGCAGTGTATATATAATACATGGGGTGATAGGGGGTCAGTGTATATAATACATGGGGGGCAGTGTGTAATACATGGGGACATGGGGTGAGGGGGGGGTCAGTGTATATATAATACATGGGGTGAGGGGGGGTCAGTGTATATATAATACATGGTGGGGGTCAGTGTATATATATATGTAGCGGGGTCCTTAAATCTAGGGGAATGTTTGAGTGGTAGTTGTACTCAAACACACTATTTGATAGGGTTCTGTTAAACCATTTTATACTGCAGGTGGGATACTGGTGTGCAGTTCTCTGTGGCCTGTTGATGGCGCTGCCATCGGAGGCTAGGGTTGAACAGCTGGTATAGTGCTGTGCCTTGGATGTCCCCTCTCGGCGGTGGTGTGGTGGGCGTGTCGGCCTGCTGTGCATGCTGGGAGAGGATATAAAAGGGGCAGACACTGCCTGGGGGGGGGGGGTCCCCGGGGGTCCGACCCCGGGGAGTGTGTTGTTTTGTTGGTGGGCCACCCCATGCACCTTTAGCCCCGGGGTGGGGTTCCTGGCTCGGCTTGGAACACTGGCGGATCAGTCCCAGGCATCTTTAGCCCTGGGGCTGCAACTGAAGGCCTTGGGTCCAGCACCTTTGGCTGGAGCCCACAGAGGGAAGAGGAATCCCAGGGTGCTGCCTTGCGAGGAGACCCATATCTGGAAGAGGTGGCCGGGGGAGGACCGTTCCGAGGGACTGGTGAGAGATCACAGTGAAGGAAGGGGCCTGGTAACTCTCTGGAGGGATGTCATCTTCCTGAAAGAGGCCTAATACTAGAAGCAAAGCTCACCAGGTCTGTGGCAGAGACCCAAAGTTCACCAGGTCTGTGGCAGAGACCCAAAGTTCACCAGGTCTGTGACAGAGACCTAAAGCTCACCAGATCTGTGGCAGAGTTTGTGCAGAGACTGTGTGTGTTATCTAATGCGAGCATCACTCCGGCTGCTAGGATCCACTCTAATGGGAGACTATCCGGGTTGAAGATACAGGTAGTGAATATGTCTTCGTTTGTGCCTGGACCTACTCCAACGCCTCTTGCTGTCCTGTTCTCCATCCAACCTTTTCTATCTAATGACTATGCATATGAGAAAAAAAACTCTACGTTGGAGTTGCTACTGGTGTGGACCTTGGAGTTATTGGGGAAACAGACTTGTCTTTATTGTAGTAAAGATGGTAACACTAACCATTCTCTGGAGAGCCTAACCATAGAGACCCAGTTACATTTACACCTCTCAACCTCTTCACACAGGAGGGTACGGTCATGTGGCATGGTGTGCCCCTTTTCTTACGAGTGAGCCGAAGGTAGGAAGAGGGGTCTGTGTGATACACCTGGGGGCTCGAGTCCGGGATTTCTATGGTCAAAACCCCCAGAGTTTGGACTTTGTTTCCCTTGTGAGGCTCCGTGGAGGTCGGCCATCTTTGGAGGAATTTTGACTGCGCCACGAAGAGAGCCCAAGCTGCGTAGTTCGTGGGCGTGTCAAGAGTAAAGAAAGCCCGAGAACATTGCAGGAAAGTGGGAGGAGCCTCGCCATGCAGTGAGACGTGCGTGGTGACTTTGGCGCCAAATGGACAGTGCGTGATGGATCAGCGAGTGAGCAACATGGCGACTAATGCCCCATGGATTCCAGTTCCTACAACCCTGAACGTTGCCTCATTTGCTGCTCCCTTGATGGATACGGGGATTTGTCTGAAGCCTCGGGGTCGCTTCGCTCTCTATGTCTGCAGAGACGCGGAGGCCCTTGGAGTGGTTTGTCCCGGATGCCAGGGACTGGTGGTGCACCTTCGGCCCTTTGGAAGATGTGACAAGTGCAAGGAATTTATCTTCGAGGTAGAGCAACCTGCAGAAAAACCTTGGGCCTACCGTTTGAATTGCCTTACGGACGCCACTACTCTTGAGGAGGAAACCTACGCTTCTACAGCTACCCCCACGCGCACTGTCGTGACTTCGGAGGAAGTCGTTGCGGATGTTCCGGTAGTTAAGGAACCGGAGACGGAGAAGCCGGCGGATGCTGCCTCTGTCACTACAGAGTCTTCGCTCCCATCGCCCAAGCGAAAGGTGGGCTATGTGAAAGCCTCCTGCGGCCGTGGTCGAGTTACACCCCAGCGCTTGCCTGAATCAGATTTTTTAGTCGGAGGGACCTCCAGACGATCCGCGACAGCTACAGGCCGAGGTAAGCCGGGGAAAGGGACAAAGATTAGTGTCCAAAGTATCGGGGATGTTTGGGTTCCCGACCCCAAAGAACTTGTTAAAAACAGTGATTCCTCCACCACCAAAAATTATTTGCCGGCAGAGGAGTACGATACCTCTGACCTGGAGTCGTCCTCTGAGCTGGGAGACGATGCAGAGATAGACGAACTGTTTGTCAAAAAGGGCTTGGATAGAATACCCCTATCCTCCGCCAGAAGTAGAAGGGATTCACCCGTAGACTCTGGGGACACTACGCCCCGGGTGGAGGCCCATGTGCTTGAGGAGGTACCTGACCCCATGCCTACATCATCCAGACCTATATTGCCTGTGCCTACCACTGTGGCTGAGTATGCGCCATCACGGGATGCTATGTTGGGTCTCAAGGCAGTGAAAGTGCCTAGGCATCCAGATGCCATTGTCCTACCGGGTGCGGGAGACCGTGCTACTCTTCCTCCGCTTTCCAGGATGCAACGGCTGTTCAATCAGAGAGTGGCCGCTGATTACGGATGGGAGTACCGGTATGTCCCAAAGGACTTGCTTGTTGAGGTGGAGGCCTACAGGGAGAGATGGTACGCTGACTTTCTGTGGAACTATTTGAAAGTGCCCAATGCCCGCAGGTATCTCTCTTGTTCTGCTGCTGTTGCCGAGAGGTACAAGGGGTGTAAGCTGGACTGGGTACTTGGTCGGCACATACACGCAGATCGGGTGGTTGTGTGTCGAAAGGAGAGGGAGGATGCCGTGTATTCCATTGAAACTTTTGACAAGAACTGGAAGCTCCTTGTTTTGCCCAATCCAAAAATTTTCCTTTGAAAAGACTGGACTCTATTGTGTTTTTTTTTTGTTCCGGAGTGTACTCTCCTGGAGTTCAGGAACTTTACCCTTGTAAGTCGGGGTAATCTACTCAGCTGGAGAGCCAGGAGAGCTGTTGCTGTTTCTCTCCGCTCACAGCGCCACAAAGACAGAGACTTTGGGGGTAGATACAGTTAGGGCCAAAGAAGAAGAAAAGACGGAGATTTATTTCCAAATGTTTGGGACAGTGTTATGACGTTAGCACTTCCACTAGGTGGCGGTGTTCGTAAAGGGTTTCTGTGCGCCCAAAAGAAAAAAATATACATATATATTAGTGTTTATTTTACACTAGGACTAGTGTAATAGGTACTTATTTTAGAAGGAAATTGTCCTTCCTTCGGGGAGGATAGTTCCCTTCCAATGTAGATAATAGTATAGGATGTTATTATGCTGGTTTTATATGTGTTTTCTCCCTTTGCAGGTGAACGACTGGCAACCACTGAGCATGGGTGGGTTAGCTAGTATAGGAGGGGAGGAAGATGTAAGTGTGAATATAATGATGTGATTTATATTGATATGTGACATTGAGAATGGGATGTACACATTTGTTTTCTCATGTTGATCTTCCTTCATCTCTCTATTCAATCCCTTTCCCCACATTCAGGTTCCGGCACAAAAAACTATTTTTTCTATTATTTTTTTTGTACATAGCTCAGGGATAAACCTGTGTAGACTCAGGCTTGAGGTACGTAAGTTTACCCCAGACACTGGGGACAGTGTCTATCTGTCCTGGGGGAGTGTGTAGCGGGGTCCTTAAATATAGGGGAATGCTTGAGTGGTAGTTGTACTCAAACACACTATTTAATAGGGTTCTGTTAAACCATTTTATACTGCAGGTGGGATACTGGTGTGTAGTTCCCTGTGGCCTGTTGATGGCGCTGCCATCGGAGGCTAGGGTTGAACAGCTGGTATAGTGCTGTGCCTTGGATGTCCCCTCTCGGCGGTGGTGTGGTGGGCGTGACGGCCTGCTGTGCATGCTGGGAGAGGATAAAAAAGGGGCAGACACTGCCTGGGGGGGGGGTTCCCGGGGGTCCGACCCCGGGGAGTGTGTTGTTTTGTTGGTGGACCACCCCAGGTACCTTCAGCCCTGGGGTGGGGTTCCTGGCTCGGAACACTGGCGGATCAGTCCCAGGCACCTTTAGCCCTGGGGCTACAACTGAAGGCCTTGGGTCCAGCACCTTCGGCTGGAGCCCATGGAGGGAAGAGGAATCCCAGGGTGCTGCCTTGCGAGGAGACCCGTATCTGGAAGAGGAGGCTGGGGGAGGACCGTTCCGAGGGACTGGTGAGAGATCACAGTGAAGAAAGGGGCCTGGTAACTCTCTGGAGGGATGTCATCTTCCTGAAAGAGGCCTAATACTAGAAGCAAAGCTCACCAGGTCTGTGGCAGAGACCCAAAGTTCACCAGGTCTGTGGCAGAGACCCAAAGTTCACCAGGTCTGTGACAGAGACCTAAAGCTCACCAGATCTGTGGCAGAGTTTGTGCAGAGACTGTGTGTGTTATCTAATGCGATCATCACTCCGGCTGCTAGGATCCACTCTGATGGGAGAATATCCGGGTGAGCTGAGACTACTTGAAGATACAGGTAGTGAATATGTCTTCGTTTGTAACTGGACCTACTCCAACGCCTCTTGCTGTCCTGTTCTCCATCCACCCTTTTCTATCTAATGACTATGCATATGAGAAAAAAAACTCTACGTTGGAGTTGCTACTGGTGTGGACCTTGGAGTTATTGGGGAAACAGAGACTTGTCTTTATTGCAGTAAAGATGGTAACCATTCTCTGGAGAAACTAACCATAGAGACCCAGTTACATTTACACCGCTCAACCTCTTCACATAGGAGGGTACGGGCATGTGGCATGGTGTGCCCCTTTTCTTACGAGTGAGCCGAAGGTAGGAAGAGGGGTCTGTGTGCTACACCTGGGGGCTCGAGTCCAGGATTTCTATGGTCAAAACCCCCAGAGTTTGGACTTTGTTCCCCTTGTGAGGCTCCGTGGAGGTCGGCCATCTTTGGAGGAATTTTGACTGCGCCACGAAGAGAGCCCAATCTGCGTAGTTCGTGGGCATGTCAAGAGTAAAGAAAGCCCGCGAACATTGCAGGAAAGTGGGAGGAGCCTCGCCATGCAGTGAGACGTGCGTGGTGACTTTGGCGCCAAATGGACAGTGCGTGATGGATCAGCGAGTGAGCAACATGGCGACTAATGCCCCATGGATTCCAGTTCCTACAACCATGAACGTTGCCTCATTTGCTGCTCCCTTGATGGATATGGGGATTTGTCTGAAGCCTCGGGGTCGCTTCGCTCTCTATGTCTGCAGAGACGCGGAGGCCCTTGGAGTGGTTTGTCCCGGATGCCAGGGACTGGTGGTGCACCTTCGGCCCTTTGGAAGATATGACAAGTGCAAGGAATTTATCCTCGAGGTAGAGCAACCTGCAGAAAAACCTTGGGCCTACCGTTTGAATTGCCTTACGGACGCCACTACTCTTGAGGAGGAAACCTACGCTTCTACAACCACCCCCACACGCACTGTCGTGACTTCGGAGGAAGTCGTTGCGGATGTTCCGGTAGTTGAGGAACCGGAGATGGAGAAGCCGGCGGATGCTGCCTCTGTCACTACAGAGTCTTCGCTCCCATCGCCCAAGGGAAAGGTGGGCTATGTGAAAGCCTCCTGCGGCCGTGGTCGAGTTACACCCCAGCGCTTGCCTGAATCAGATTGTTTAGTCGGAGGGACCTCCAGATGATCCGCGACAGCTACAGGCTGAGGTAAGCCGGGGAAAGGGACAAAGATTAGTGTCCGAAGTATCGGGGATGTTTGGGTTCCCGACCCCAAAGAACTTGTTAAAGACAGTGATTCCTCCACCACCAAAAATTATTTGCCGGCAGAGGAGTACGATACCTCTGACCTGGAGTCGTCCTCTGAGCTGGGAGACGATGCAGAGATAGACTAACTGTTTGTCAAAAAGGGCTGGGATAGAATACCCCTATCCTCCGCCAGAAGTAGAAGGGATTCACCCGTAGACTCTGGGGACACTACGCCCCGGGTGGAGGCCCATGTGCTTGAGGAGGTACCTGACCCCATGCCTACATCATCCAGACCTATATTGCCTGTGCCTACCACTGTGGCTGAGTATGCGCCATTGCGGGATGCTATGTTGGGTCTCAAGGCAGTGAAAGTGCCTAGGCATCCAGATGCCATTGTCCTACCGGGTGCGGGAGACCGTGCTACTCTTCCTCCGCTTTCCAGGATGCAACGGCTATTCAATCAGAGAGTGGCCGCTGATTACGGATGGGAGTACCTGTATGTCCCAAAGGACTTGCTTTTTGAGGTGGAGGCCTACAGGGAGAGATGGTACGCTGACTTTCTGTGGAACTATTTGAAAGTGCCCAATGCCCGCAGGTATCTCTCTTGTTCTGCTGCTGTTGCCGAGAGGTACAAGGGGTGTAAGCTGGACTGGGTACTTGGTCGGCACATACACGCAGATCGGGTGGTTGTGAGTCGGAAGGAGTGGGAGGATGCCGTGTATTCCATTGAAACTTTTGACAAGAACTGGAAGCTCCTTGTTTTGCCCAATCCAAAATTTTTCCTTTGAAAAGACTGGACTCTATTGTGTTTTTTTTTTGTTCCGGAGTGTACTCTCCTGGAGTTCAGGAACTTTACCCTTGTAAGTCGGAGTAATCTACTCAGCTGGAGAGCCAAGAGAGCTGTTGCTGTTTCTCTCTGCTCACAGCGCCACAAAGACAGAGACTTTGGGGGTAGATACAGTTAGGGCCAAAGAAGAAGAAAAGACGGAGATTTTTCTTTTTCGTACATCACGGGACACAGAGCGACTTAGTCATTACTAATGGGTTATATAGATTACCTTCAGGTGTTGGCACTGGCCAATTCCAAACCGGAAGTACCCTCCCCTATATAAGCCCCTCCCACCCGGGAGCACCTCAGTTTTTTGCCAGTGTCTAAGGTGTTGGCCAAAGAGTAACATGTGTTTTCACTGGGCTTGCGTACAGGTTCTTTTGGGCCTTAGTAAGCTGTTCCGGATCCCACCAAAAAAGCTTCATAGCTAAACGGTCGGTACCCGGGCCTTGCAGCAGAAGAGCAAGGTTTTGCCTGTAATGCTTCTCTTAGGAGGGCTGGACCCTGGGATCCAGAGCTCTGGTCATACCCACGACCAAGACGCTGTCTGTGCAGGGTGCTATACAGGTCCAGGGGAGTGGAATCCTTGGGAACCCGGTCCCTGAAGGTTTAATTACAATGCCTGCCGTGATAGGTGAAGTTTGGACTTTTGTGGACCAAACAAAGTCCTGCGGCGGGGATCAGGTAAGTGGGGGCCCTCAGGAACTTGGTTCTATTGGGGGACCCCCAAGCCTAATTTGTCTTTCTGTCTGTTACCTAACGGTATTCCCGCTAAATATCTGTGTTTGCCTATAACTACTGAAAATGTAAAATTTTAATAGTAGTCAAGAAAAAAAAAAAAAAACAGGGACCGCGGTACCTGTGTTAAACCACTAGAGGCCGCTGTAGTCCATTTTTCTTGTAAATGTGGATCTTTGGTTTTCTCAACTCAAAAGATCCAGGCAGCTGGTAAGTTTCTCTGAGGGAATCCACTTCCTCTGCCCTGTTGCTGCGTTCATCCACCGCACAGGCCCTCCGGCAAAAAGGGCCCTGGCTCCTAGTCCTCTGTTGGTTTTCGAAAAGGGCGCCATTGGCGCACGGGCGCGCGCGCGGGCGCGTGCACGCGCCTCCTATGAAAAAAAAGGGGCGGGGCGGGTGGATGACGCTCGATGCGCGCCGCGGCGCTTCTGCGCATGTGCGGGCGTCCCAGCATGGTTAAAAGACACAGTACAAGTGTCAGCTGCATGCAAACAGAGCTAGCAACAAACAGTGGCACACAGAGGCGGTTGATGCAGGCATCCCCATAGAAAGGCACTTTAGTGGACACCAGCTGGTATATAGCAGCACCTGTGTTAGACTATTACCAGCAAAAATTGGTGTATGACGACGGGAATACCTCAGCTTTGTGCTTAAAGGATATGTCGTCCAGACGCTCCGGAAATAATCTTCCAGGAAGCCAAAGGGGTCTCCATCGGGCTCTGAGGATATTGGGCATGCTTGCACTGCACCAATCTCCCCTGAGAATGCAGAGGTCAGTAGCCGTAGAAACCCCGCAGGAATGCCTGGTGCTGCGGCTGTCCCCAGTCCACCAGCTCCTGTATATATAACAGAGGAGGTTTTATCCTCAACTCTGGGAGGATTGGAAGAGAGATTAACAGCATTGATCGCTGCTTCCCTGTCACAGGAAAAGCGCGTCCGATCTCCGTCTCCTCCTTCAGAGTGCCTGTTAGTGGAGGAACAGCCCCACACAGAGATCGACCTACCTGAAGGGGATCAGGATGAGGTTGATTCACTTATAGAGGAATCAACAGTGGAAGAACCTTTCTCAGCTTCTCAGGCTGAAAGATTATGGGTTCAGTCTCTGACTAACATGGTCCGATCAGCATTTAAAATGCCTCTGGCGGAACCACCATCCACTACGGTTTCCTCGCTGGGGTCGCTAAAAGCTCCCCAGGCGGTCTGTTCCTTCCCAATCCACCCTTTATTAGAAGGGCTTATTTACCAGGATTGGGAGCATCCTGATAAAATATTTGCTCCCCCCAAGAGATTTCCGGTGATCTATCCCATGGAGGATAAGTTCATAAGAAAATGGAGGGTCCCTATAGTGGACGCAGCCATCTCTTCTGTTAACAAATCACTGACATGTCCAGTAGATAATGTTCCAATGTTCAAAGACCCAATAGATAAAAAATTGGAGTCTTTACTAAAATCTGCTTTCTCTACAGCAAGCATGGTGACACAACCTGCGGTAGCAGCGATTGGAGTCTGCCAAGCAGTGAAAGATCAGTTGAAACAAGTCTTAAGGGACTTACCAGATCAGCAGGCTCTTGCCCTAGCTGACCTGCCTAGAGCCTTGTGTTTTGCGGTGGACGCCATAAAGGATACAATCCAACAGGCCTCCCGCTTTACGCTGTCTATAGTACATATGCGTAGGCTTCTGTGGCTCAAAAACTGGTCTGCTGAAGCTCCCTGTAAAAAACTGCTGGTTAGCTTCCCATTTCATGGAGAACGCTTATTTGGAGAAGATCTGGACAAATATATCCAGAAAATTTCTGCCGGTAAAAGTTCACTCTTACCGGTTAAGAACAAGGGTAGAAGTCCTTCTTTTAAGAGGCCTACTTCTCCAGTCCCTGGCACATCGGCTGTGAAACAGTTCCGACGGCCTCCGCGGTCAAATCCAGGGGGCAGAAATCAGGGACAATCACAGGGTATCAAGAAACCCTGGGTCAAGAGAGGTACAAAACCTCCCCCTAAGTCATGAAGGGTTGCCCCCACTCAGTCGGGTGAGGGGAAGACTTCAGTTGTTCACAGAGACCTGGCGGGACACCATCAGAGATGGGTGATCCCCGCAGTAAGTCTGGGATACAGGCTGGAGTTAAAAGGCATTCCTCCTGCCCATTTTATAAGGTCAAACGTGCCAAGCGATCCCCAGAAGAGTGGATCCCTCCTTCTGGCACTAGAGCAACTATTGCCCCAAGGGTAATCATGAAGGTTCCCTTGAAAGAAAACGGGTTCGGGTTTTACTCGAACCTTGTCACAGTCCCCAAACCAAATGGGGACATGAGGCCCATATTGAATATAAAAGGGCTAAACAAGTTCCTACATATCAGGACTTTTTTCGGATGGAGTCGATCCGATCGGTGGCCACCGCCCTACAAGGGCAGGAATGGTTAGCCTCGATCGACATAAGGGATGCTTATTTGCATATTCCCATCTGTCCGGCCCACCAGAAATTTCTACGCCTTGCAGTAGAAGGGCGCCATTTTCAGTTCAGAGCCTTACCTTTCGGTCTGGCCACGGCACCACGAGTGTTCACAAAAATTCTGGCCCTACGATTGGCCAAACTAGGAACACAAGGTGTAACGATAATGGCATATCTAGACGACTTGTTGCTGATAGACCACTCAGTGGAAAAAACTAGAAGTGGTCGTTCACAAGATAATCAAGTATCTGGAATCTCACGGTTGCATTATCAACCGAGACAAGTCAGCCCTAAAACCAGTCAAAAGCCTGGAATACTTGGGGGCTAAGACTGGATTCAAAGCAGAGAAAGATTTTCTTACCTCCAGAGAAGATGTCGTCTTTGAAAGATTTGACCCACTTAGTGGGTACAAAAAAGAAAAACCATCCATACGCCTGTGTATAAGGCTGCTGGGAAAAATGGTGGCTTCATTCGAAGCGGTACCCTACGGTCAATTCCATTCAAGGAACTTGCAGAGGGCCATACTGTCAGCCTGGAACAAAAAAGTTCAGGCTTTAGACTTACCAATGTCCCTGTCCCCTTCCGTTCGCAAGAGCCTCC
Organism: Rana muscosa; assembly: GCA_029206835.1. Classification (NCBI taxonomy): domain Eukaryota; kingdom Metazoa; phylum Chordata; class Amphibia; order Anura; family Ranidae; genus Rana; species Rana muscosa. The sequence goes on from JARGYO010005563.1 coordinate 487,985, forward strand.
ATTGGTGGTTGGTGCCCCAGAATCTGGGAAGGGAAACCCTTCAGTCCGGTTTCTTGGAAGGTGGTCACTACAGTTGCCAGCCTCATAGGCTGGGGGGCAGTACTGGAGCAATGGTCTCTCCAGGGCAAGTGGTCAGAAGCAGAGAAGGCCCTGCCCACCAATCTCTTAGAGATACGAGCAGCCCGGTATGCCCTAGTAGCATGGACATCCAAACTCCAAGGGTCACCTGTCAGAATTCAATCAGACAATGCCACAGCAGTGGCATATATCAATCACCAGGGTGGCACCAGGAGTCGTGCAGCCCAGAGGGCAGCGAAATGCATCCTGGAGTGGGCAGAAAGGTATGTCACAGCCATATCCGCGGTTTTCATCCCAGGAGTGGAAAATTGGAGAGCGGACTTTTTTAAGTCGCCAGCAATTATGCCCGGGGGAATGGTCTCTTCACCCCGAGGTTTTCCAGGCAATATGCCAGCGGTGGGGAACACCGGATGTAGATCTGCTAGCATCCAGATTCAACGCAAAGGTGGACAGATTTGTGTCTCGCACAAAGGATCTCCTAGCTTGCGGTTCGGATGCCCTAGTGTTCCCTTGGGATCAGTTCAAGCTGATATATGCATTCCCACCGCGATTAATCCGCAGAATCAGGGTAGAAAAGAAACCAGTGATTCTGGTGGCTCCAGCGTGGCCCCGAAGGGCATGGTACGCGGAGATTGTAAAAATGTCAGTGGGAAGTCCTTGGACCCTCCCACATCGTCCGGACCTGCTTTCGCAAGGACCGATATACTACCCTTCCTTACCAGCCCTAGGTTTGACGGCCTGGCTATAGAAGCCCACATTCTAAAAAAGAGAGGGCTCTCTAATCCTGTGGTATCTACCATGATCAATGCCAGGAAGCCGGTATCCAGGCAGATCTATTATAGGATCTAGAAGGCGTACATCACGTGGGGTGAGGCCAGGAAATGGCATCCACGTAAGTACGTAATAGGTAGGATTCTGGACTTCCTACAGTGGGCTGTACATAGGAAGCTTGCCTTGAGTACTATCAAGGGTCAGACGGCCTTGTCAATATTTTTTTTCCAAAGGCCCTTGGCTTTGCATTCATTAATCAAAGCTTTCATACAAGGAGTGATGCGTATTAGCCTCCGGTTAGTATTCCCATATGTCCATGGGACTTAAACCTGGTTCTGTCGGTTCTACAGAAACAACCATTTGAACCATTGCGGCACATTTTCTTGGTTCTTTTCACCAGGAAATTGATTTTCTTAGTAGCCATTTCTCGGCTAAAAGAGTATCGGAATTAGCCGCCTTGTCCTGTAAGGAGCCATATCTGGTTATCCATAAGGACAGAGTAGTATTACGTCCTCATCCAGCCTTTCTTCCTAAGGTGGTATCGAGGTTCCATTTGAACCAAGATGTGGTTCTTCCTTCCTTTTTCCCCAAACCTAGTTCGGTAGAGGAAAAGTTATTGCATTCTTTGGATGTAGTAAGAGCAGTTAAAGCTTATCTTAAAGCCACTGCTCAGATTCGTAGAACGGATACTTTGTTTGTTCTGCCGGAAGGCCCCAGAAAGGGTCAGGCAGCATCAAAAATCTACTTTAGCCAAGTGGATTCGACAGGTCATAATACAAGCCTATGGCTTGAAAAGGAGACCGCCTCCGTTCAAAGTTAGGGCGCACTCCACAAGAGCAGTTGGAACTTCATGGGCAGTGCATCACCAAGCCTCCCTGGCTCAAGTACTGTAAGGCCACAACATGGTCCTTAGTACACACGTTTACTAGATTCTACCAGGTAGACGTCAGAAGTCAGGAGGATGTCGCCTTTGGGCGCAGTGTGTTGCAGGCCGCAAAAGAGCCTCATGCCTGATGGCGCCCAGCTTATGTATCCCTCCCCTCATTTGGCATTGCTTTGGGACGTCCCATTAGTAATGACTAAGTCGCTCTGTGTCCCGTGATGTACGAAAAAGAAAAAGGGATTTTTATAACAGCTTACCTGTAAAATCCTTTTCTTGGAGTACATCACGGGACACAGAGCTCCCACCCCTCTTTTTGGGACACTTATTGCTTGGCTACAAAACTGAGGTGCTCCCGGGTGGGAGGGGCTTATATAGGGGAGGGTACTTCCGGTTTGGAATTGGCCAGTGCCAACACCTGAAGGTAATCTATATAACCCATTAGTAATGACTAAGTCGCTCTGTGTCCCGTGATGTACTCCAAGAAAAGGATTTTACAGGTAAGCTGTTATAAAAATCCCTTTATTTCCAAATGTTTGGGACAGTGTTATGACGTTAGCACTTCCACTAGGTGGCGGTGTTCGTAAAGGGTTTCTGTGCGCCCAAAAGAAAAAAATATACATACAGGTCCTTCTCAAAAAATTAACATATTGTGATAAAGTTCATTATTTTCTGTAATGTACTGATAAACATTAGACTTTCATATATTTTAGATTCATTACACACAACTGAAGTAGTTCAAGCCTTTTCTTGTTTTAATATTGATGATTTTGGCATACAGCTCATGAAAACCCAAAAATCCTATCTCAAAAAATTAGCATATTTCATCCGACCAATAAAAGAAAAGTGTTTTTAATACAAAAAAAGTCAACCTTCAAATAATTATGTTCAGTTATGCACTCAATACTTGGTCGGGAATCCTTTTGCAGAAATGACTGCTTCAATGCGGCGTGGCATGGAGGCAACCAGCCTGTGGCACTGCTGAGGTGTTATGGAGGCCCAGGATGCTTCGATAGCGGCCTTAAGCTCATCCAGAGTGTTGGGTCTTGCGTCTCTCAACTTTCTCTTCCCAATATCCCACAGATTCTCTATGGGGTTCAGGTCAGGAGAGTTGGCAGGCCAATTGAGCACAGTAATACCATGGTCAGTAAACCATTTACTAGTGGTTTTGGCACTGTGAGCAGGTGCCAGGTCGTGCTGAAAAATGAAATCTTCATCTCCATAAAGCTTTTCAGCAGATGGAAGCATGAAGTGCTCCAAAATCTCCTGATAGCTAGCTGCATTGACCCTGCCCTTGATAAAACACAGTGGACCAACACCAGCAGCTGACATGGCACCCCAGACCATCACTGACTGTGGGTACATGACACTGGACTTCAGGCATTTTGGCATTTCCCTCTCCCCAGTCTTCCTCCAGACTCTGGCACCTTGATTTCCGAATGACATGCAAAATTTGCTTTCATCCGAAAAAAGTACTTTGGACCACTGAGCAACAGTCCAGTGCTGCTTCTCTGTTGCCCAGGTCAGGCGCTTCTGCCGCTGTTTCTGGTTCAAAAGTGGCTTGACCTGGGGAATGCGGCACCTGTAGCCCATTTCCTGCACACGCCTGTTCACGGTGGCTCTGGATGTTTCTACTCCAGACTCAGTCCACTGCTTCCGCAGGTCCTCCAAGGTCTGGAATCGGTCCTTCTCCACAATCTTCTTCAGGGTCCGGTCACCTCTTCTCGTTGTGCAGCGTTTTCTGCCACACTTTTTCCTTCCCACAGACTTCCCACTGAGGTGCCTTGATACAGCACTCTGGGAACAGCCTATTCGTTCAGAAATTTCTTTCTGTGTCTTACCCTCTTGCTTGAGGGTGTCAATGATGGCCTTCTGGACAGCAGTCAGGTCGGCAGTCTTACCCATTGCGGTTTTGAGTAATGAACCAGGCTGGGAGTTTTTAAAAGCCTCAGGAATCTTTTGCAGGTGTTTAGAGTTAATTAGTTGATTCAGATGATTAGGTTAATAGCTCGTTTAGAGAACCTTTTCATGATATGCTAATTTTTTGAGATAGGATTTTTGGGTTTTCATGAGCTGTATGCCAAAATCATCAATATTAAAACAAGAAAAGGCTTGAACTACTTCAGTTGTGTGTAATGAATCTAAAATATATGAAAGTCTAATGTTTATCAGTACATTACAGAAAATAATGAACTTTATCACAATATGCTAATTTTTTGAGAAGGACCTGTATATATTAGTGTTTATTTTACACTAGGACTAGTGTAATAGGTACTTATTTTAGAAGGAAATTGTCCTTCCTTCGGGGAGGATAGTTCCCTTCCAATGTAGATAATAGTATAGGATGTTATTATGCTGGTTTTATATGTGTTTTCTCCCTTTGCAGGTGAACGACTGGCAACCACTGAGCATGGGTGGGTTAGCTAGTATAGGAGGGGAGGGAGATGTAAGTGTGAATATAATGATGTGATTTATATTGATATGTGACATTGAGAATGGGATGTACACATTTGTTTTCTCATGTTGATCTTCCTTCATCTCTCTATTCAATCCCTTTCCCCACATTCAGGTTCCGGCACAAAAAACAATTTTTTCTATTATTTTTTTTGTACATAGTTCAGGGATAAACCTGCGTAGACTCAGGCTTGAGGTACGTAAGTTTACCCCAGACACTGGGGACAGTGTCTATCTGTCCTGGGGGAGTGTGTAGCGGGGTCCTTAAATCTAGGGGAATGCTTGAGTTCCGTCACACACACTATTTGATAGGGTTCTGTTAAACCATTTTATACTGCAGGTGGGATACTGGTGTGTAGTTCCCTGTGGCCTGTTGATGGCGCTGCCATCGGAGGCTAGGGTTGAACAGCTGGTATAGTGCTGTGCCTTGGATGTCCCCTCTCGGCGGTGGTGTGGTGGGCGTGTCGGCCTGCTGTGCATGCTGGGAGAGGATAAAAAATGGACAGACACTGCCTGGGGGGGGGGGGGGGTTCCTGGGGGTCCGACCCCGGGGAGTGTGTTGTTTTGTTGGTGGACCACCCCAGGTACCTTCAGCCCTGGGGTGGGGTTCCTGGCTCGGAACACTGGCAGGTCAGTCCCAGGCACCTTTAGCCCTGGGGCTACAACTGAAGGCCTTGGGTCCAGCACCTTCGGCTGGAGCCCATGGAGGGAAGAGGAATCCCATGGTGCTGCCTTGCGAGGAGACCCGTATCTGGAAGAGGAGGCTGGGGGAGGACCGTTCCGAGGGACTGGTGAGAGATCACAGTGAAGAAAGGGGCCTGGTAACTCTCTGGAGGGATGTCATCTTCCTGAAAGAGGCCTAATACTAGAAGCAAAGCTCACCAGGTCTGTGGCAGAGACCCAAAGTTCACCAGGTCTGTGGCAGAGACCTAAAGCTCACCAGATCTGTGGCAGAGTTTGTGCAGAGACTGTGTGTGTTATCTAATGCGAGCATCACTCCGGCTGCTAGGATCCACTCTAATGGGAGACTATCTGGGTGAGCTGAGACTACTTGAAGATACAGATAGTGAATATGTCTTCGTTTGTGCCTGGACCTACTCCAACACCTCTTGCTGTGCTGTTCTCCATCCACCCTTTTCTATCTAATGACTATGCATATGAGAAAATAAACTCTACGTGGGAGTTGCTACTGGTGTGGACCTTGGAGTTATTGGGGAAATAGAGACTTGTCTTTATTGCAGTAAAGATGGGAACCATTCTCTGGAGAACCTAACCATAGAGACCAGGGACATTTACACCGCTCAACCTCTTCACACAGGAGGGTACGGGCATGTGGCATGGTGTGCCCCTTTTCTTACGAGTGAGCCGAAGGTAGGAAGAGGGGTCTGTGTGCTACATATAATACATAGGGGGGTCAGTGCATATATAATACATGGGGTGGGGGGGGGGTGTCAGTGTATATATAATACATGGGGGATGGGGGGGTTAGTGTATATATAATACATGGGGGGATGGGGGGGTCAGTGTATATATAATACATGGGGGATGGGGGGGTCAGTATATATATAATACATGGGGGGATGGGGGGGTCAGTGACACAGATGCATTTTCTTATTACATACATGTTCTTAGGGGGGTGAGGGGTATAATACTGTACTAGTGGAAGGGAGTACTAGAAGTACATGAGTTGGGGGCCCCGGGTGCTGACAACCCATCTACACCACTGTCTCTATTATCCCCCCACATCCTCACACTGGACCCGCCTCCCTGGTCAGGTGACATCTCTGCTAATGACACTTACTGTCTCTCCGATGGATGTACGATGAAGATGTGGGGTGTAATCTCCGATTAGTCCACTGTAGGGTGCTGTGCTGGTTATGTGCAGAGCGGTGAGAAGACACAGCTAAAATGGCCCCGCTCCGCCGTTGCTAGGTTGTTATGACATCATCCGCCCGCCCCTTCACTAATCAGAGGAAGCGCGAGTCCCCCCCACCCCACCCTTCTCCGCACAGGGCGCGCGCTGGCTGTGAGTCCCGCTCAGCCCCGATGTACATGACTAATGTATAACAGATGTACTTACTGCTTACCCCCTGTTTGCTCCAACTTCTTACCCATAATCCTAAATTAACGAGACCACACCGAAATTGGAGTAAAACATAGGCCGTAGCAGCCTTATTTATTAAATAAATATATTTCCAAAATAATATCAAAATCCTAGCGTTGGTCTTTTGCGGGAACCTCCATAACCATCTGATAAAATATTGCACTGCGGTACCTCTCATATGCTTATAGGCCTCAAGCCGACCGGCTGGCTCAGAGACAACCACGGACCGCAGTGCACCCGTTACCAACACATTTTAGCTAAACCTCCGTTAGCTGAAATCCAACCATCAGGACCCATACCAACGATAGGTCCTGAACTCATTCCTTCCAAGGTATCTTCCTTCATCCGCAAAGACCAACACCCGCTATTGCCACGACATCCAAACACATCATGCCTGTTAATAAAAAGAACAACAACACAAACCAGACCATACGGACATAACCAGGGGAGGGTGGGCGGGAACTTTCCTTCACACTGTGGTGACCTGGGGGAGGGGACAACTCCTTTTCCTACTTACTCCCCCTCCCACTAAACTTCCTACCCAATCCTAATACTTCTAACATCCTGTACCCTGTTTCCCTAGTCATGCCAGCCCTCCGCTCATTTCTTTTCTCTAATTTTTTGCTCCGGGCTTTTCTTGACTAATGTATAACAGATGTACTTACTGCTTACCCCCTGTTTGCTCCAACTTCTTACCCATAATCCTAAATTAACGAGACCACACCGAAATTGGAGTAAAACATAGGCTGTAGCAGCCTTATTTATTAAGTAAATATATTTCCAAAACAATATCAAAATCCTAGCGTTGGTCTTTTGCGGGAACCTCCATAACCATCTGATAAAATATTGCGCTGCGGTACCTCTCATATGCTTATAGGCCTCAAGCCGACCGGCTGGCTCAGAGACAACCACGGACCGCAGTGCACCCGTTACCAACACATTTTAGCTAAACCTCCGTTAGCTGAAATCCAACCATCAGGACCCATACCAACGATAGGTCCTGAACTCATTCCTTCCAAGGTATCTTCCTTCATCCGCAAAGACCAACACCCGCCACAGCACCCAAGGGGAAAACCTTACCCTTGGGGGCCCCCCACACCCCAGAGCTCACTGTATGCCATATTGCATTCCCAATGCCCATAAGACACTCCCCACAGCAGTGAGGTGCACACCATTGCACCGCAGGTACCTCCAGCCATCCACCACCAACTCCATGTGCCTTACCACCAACCCTCCATTCCTCACTACAAATCTACTCACTTCCCAATTAAGCTTCGTACGGGCCCTGTAGATACCCTCTAAAGACCAAGCCCCATTCCATGCGGTCCGAGTGACAATGTCCAACCACCCAATGACCATGTCCGGGAATGCATCGACCTTACCCCTAAATCATTACCACCTACGTGCAGGACCAAAACGTCAGGCGGCCTATACAGACGTGCAAAGCTGTACCTCTGGAGCCCCTCCACTCCATAGCATTCCCGGAACTCCCAGCCATCTAGCACAAACCTCCTGGCTTGGAAACCCCACCTGCTGACCCTCTGGCCCCACATCCGCCCCTCATTACCCCTTTTTTTTTAATGTATTTTAAACACTATCGAATGGCCCAGTTTCCAGGCCAGGGCCTGTACCGAACCTGCAAGAAGAGAAAGAAACAAGCCACCAAGACCTCAGCAAGCCCAAAATCATCACAGCCCCCATACACTCTCTCCACCCAGCCCACCACTATTCGAATCCCACCAGCTGATGGGGGCGAATGTATAGCACAAATCTACAAGACTCCCACCTACCAAAGCGCTTAACCGCCTCAGCATCCATCCCACCTTAGCCGCCTCGGTCGCAGCCCCAACCCTGAAAGAAACGAGAAGAACCTGCCCTCTCATCCAAGCCCCAACCCGGCAGCACTTCCTGGAAACTGAAACCCTGTGAAACCTGAACAACAAAGGGGGACCCGTCCGTGTGCATTAAGAAGGACCCGACTGCCCCGGGACGCACCTCCCAAATAAAAAAAAAAACCCTGTCACGGCCCCCTCCGGACACCACTGCTAGCCAGGCGGAGCCAAGCCCACACCAACTGACCCCTGCCTACCTGCTCCATCTTGTATATCAGTAACACCAACGACACCCCCTCCTTCTTGCACCTAATCTCATAAACCCACATTCCCCCTTTGACGGACTTGGAAAGGCTGACCAGCTCCCCAAACCAAAAGGCCCCAAATGTATTTATTATTACTATTCCTTTTTTTTTTTTTTTTTTTGGAAAACGAGAATAAACTTGCCAACGAAAACAACTCCCTCTAACTAGGGAAACCTCATATGCTGCTGCCCAAACCCTGCAGCTGCCCAAACATTTTATTATTATTATTATTATTATTATTATTTAATTTTTTTTATTTAATTTTTTATGATATAACCAGGAGACACCCAAAATTCTTCCGTAAATTCCGGGCAACCCAGCCTTTGACCAGAAACGTCAAACCCGCTAGTTTTTTTTTTGTTTTTTTTTAACGCGAGCCCGGCCACCCCATTGGTCCTATTTCTAGAAATAAAGTATAACGTCAACAGTCTAACCCCCTCGCCCCACCGAATCCACTTCACTCATGTGAACTACCACCTGCCACTACTGCCTAGCCTTCCGAGAAGCGGACGACTCCGATGGAATCTCACACCTCCAGACAGGACGGGACACCCCACGTTACCCCGCCACCAGCTCCACCACCCGGAAACCATCCCCACTGAAAAGCGAGGAAACGCTCCAGCTATGACGTTCTCCACTGGCGTTAGATGCACCAAGTAAACGACACATGCACTTGCAGGCATAACGACACCGAGTGTGGCAACAGCTGAAACAACCGGGGGAGACGACACAGCGACTCTTAATCACTCGTACCATACCCAGGTTATACCCGTGGAACCAAACCTTCATCTCCCTTAATGAGGCGCCCCACCATACCCCTGGAAATGACTCCAGCAGCACCAGATCTTGTGTGAAAACCCCTGTCAATCCAAGACCGAAGGCCCACTACAACCGCCTTGAAAGAATGCCCCCAAACCTGTCGAGCCACCCAACACTGTGTACCACCCCACTCAAAGTTGTTAACCGCACCAAACCCCCCCAGTCCCCTCCTGGGAAACCCGTCCAGTAATGAGGCACACCCGCAAATCCTCCCTGTGAGTCCACCCAACGCACAAAATGCTTAGGCGATCTGATCCTTGCGACGTGCTCCAATGTAGACAGGAGCACCCCGAAGATAGTTGGCGACGCCAGGCCTACGCACAGAAAATCGTCCAAATAATGGCTGATGGGCGATACTCCTGACACATCCCTCATCACACCTTCCCCCAATGAGTTGAACTGCTAAACAGTGCCCCGGAGACAGAGCAACCAATCGGCAGACCCATATCGACATAAAAAACCCCAGTACCCCACCAACCCCACAACCGGAAGCTGTCCGGGCGGCCCTGACCAATCCGACGAGCCCAATACAGTGCCGCATCCAAGGAAGCGTAACTCACTGTGTGTCCTCCCATGTCAATGGCATTGTTGACCAACCCCCCTTTTGGGAAGAAAGGTGGTGCATCAGCCCAAATTTGTTGAGCTCCTACTTTGGCACTACACCCCAAAGGGGAACCCCCAAATCAACTAAAGATTGGGAAGGGAAAGAGCCGCCTATGCGTCCTAATGCTACTTTCCCTGGGCAGTTTCTCAGAAACTACATTGGGACGCAGCATGGCCGAACATAAATCACACGGCATGTGAAACCCCACTGAAAAGAAAAAACCTTAGTCTAACAGCTACGCTGCTGTACCATCCGTATACCTACCAAGAAACGGCCGCCGCCGTTCCCCCATCACCGGCGTCCTTCCTCTCCCGTGTTTGAAGCATACCGACAGGGTGTGATCCCCCCCCCCCCCAAACCCAGAACCTTAGTGCTTGTACCGACACACTCCACCGAATTTACCCGTGCCCTACGTGTACCGCTAACCGGCCTACTTACTCCAGCCGGACTGTTATACTGTGGGGGGGGTTGGGTTGGGTGGAGTAACACCCGCCCCTACCAGGAAACAACTGCCCTTGGGGCCTAGCAGATGTCACAAGGCGCATTCCCAGCCTGATGTCGTTGTGATCCCACCGTAGTGCCGGATGTATCCCCTCCTACGCCAAACTGCTCCTAGACCGCATCCAAACCGCACCTCCGTGGACCCTGTAAGCATCCCCTACCGAATTTGGGTAACAAAAGAGCTCCGACAGGGTTCAGGGTTCTTCCCCCCAATCACCCTCATGTCAAATGCTTGCAACTTATTTCCGATAGTACATGTAATCAACCAATACCTCCCCTTCTCACCACCTCCCATTGTTGGAATACCCTGGCGTAACCCCAAATTTAAAATTTTTTATTTATTTTTTTTAACAGCAGGAGTGAACAACATCTCTACTTACTCACCCTTTTAGATCTTATCCCGGACCTCAGGCTTTAAGTGAGCACCCAGCGGACCCTAAAACCAACTGTACCTGTGGCTAAATCAGCCAAACGTATGACATCCCGTTTTCCAGCGGCGTCCCCTGCTACCACGAACTTCAAAACCCTCTGCTCCACTTGCACCCCACTATCAGCTGTCATGCGCAGACTCCCACACAGTCGGCACCGCTACGGGTGATGAGGATATACTATCCCTCCCTGCAAGCGGGACCACACGGCCCGACCACCTTCTCAAATCCGCCAACCAAAATCTTTGAGCCCCACCAATAAAAAACCCTGCGAGCCTGAAGCTCCCCCCAAGTGCAGCCCCATCCATTGTGTCCACCCGGGGAGAATCACCCTGCGAGCCCCCCGTTACCGATGCCTCCCCAGCACCTGCAGTAGCCCCCCCATTACCAATGTCTCCCCAGCACCTGCAGTAGGACCACCCCCCATGGACCCACTATACTATCCCCTATATGGAAAAGAAAAAATATATATTTTTTTTTTTACTTACCGGGCTGTCTAGGAGAAATTCCCACCAGCCGACCGTCTCGCCTCCATCGCTGCCGATTGTCTCAGGGGAAACCGATCGTCCTCCGAAGCCGTCAGCTCGCCCTGCGACCATAGGACAGCCGGCTCGCCCGCATCTGATGAAAGCCCTCCAGGAGCAGCGTCTCTGGATGCCGAGGATCTGGCAGCCCTCCGGCCCGCCACTGAGCTCCAGACCCGCCCATGGACTTCTGTCGCTTTTCGCGGGCCGGGGGGGGACTTCCCCCCCCGCCCTGCCGAGAGACATCAGGCGCGTTGTCACCCTCCCCTGGCGATCCATCATCACCTGGGGGTCACCTGGCCGAGGCTGCAGAGGGCACAGTGACCGCGACCGACGATCTCCCCCGCTGAGGCTCCACCCCCCGCTACCGACCCATCAGGGGTGAGGCCCGCACTCTTCTTGTCCATGTGTCGAGCGAGCTGCCTGGCCACCCCGAACCGCCGGTGCGGCCGCCCGCCGGGCCCTGACTATGAGGGGGATGATTTCCGGGACCCCCCCCTTGTGAGCAATGTGAACGCTTAGCGGGGGGGGGCCCGAATGGGGCCATGGGGAGACTAATTGGCTGGTGCTGGGCTCTAGGGGATAGTCGGGTAAGAAGCGCTCTGAAGGCAGTAACCTTCAAGCTCGCGTGGACTCCCTCCCCCCCTGCACCTGCCCCCACCACCCTTCAAGCAAGCATTGGCCCCAGGGTCTCCTGTAGCCAACCTGCGCTCCCTGGTGCCGCTTCCGACCGCAGCTAGGCCCGAAACAGCTCCCCATCTGCCATAGCTCTGTCTCCCTGAACTTTCCTTCACACTGTGGTGACCTGGGGGAGGGGACAACTCCTTTTCCTACTTACTCCCCCTCCCACTAAACTTCCTACCCAATCCTAATACTTCTAACATCCTGTACCCTGTTTCCCTAGTCATGCCAGCCCTCCGCTCATTTCTTTTCTCTCATTTTTTGCTCTGGGCTTTTCTAACACAGCAGAGGAGTACTGACAGAGAGCTGGAGGGAGGATTCAGCTTTCTCCTCCCTCCAGCCTGCAGGTAGCAATAGAGAGCGCCGATGTGCAGTGAGGGAAGGCTGCTGTTCTCCCTCAGTCTCTATCCCCTTGTCACATGACTGGAGGGAGGAAGAAGATGTAAGTCCAAGGGGGGGAGAGGAGACAACTTACCTCACACCTTTCCTCCCTACTCCTCACTAAGGATGAGCTCCGGCGTGTTCGCATAGAACACGTGCAGAGCCCGCCAGGAAGTCTGCACCGCGCTGCGCTAATCACAGACAGGGAGACATTTCCTGATTTCTGCAGCCGAGCATCGGGACAATGTCTCCCTGTCTGTGATTAGCGTAGCGCGGTGCCGACTTCCTGGCGGGCTCTAGGGTGACCACGTGTCCCGGATTGCCCGGGACAGTCCCGCATTTTGCAGGTCTGTCCCGGGCACCTTCATTCCAGTACAATACAGTGTCCCGGAATGAAACTGACACAGCCATCCCCCTGGGCCAATCTGATGCCCCCCAAAAAAGGCTGCCACATCACCGCTTTACTCACTGACAGTACTTGTCCTGGCCGGGAATGCCTGGAGGAGCACAATCCCGCCCCCTGCTTGTGATTGGAGAAATCATAAATCCCGCCTCTTGTATCCAATCACTGTGCTGTGATTCGTTACAGCACAAGCTGATTTTTGGGAAAGGAGGGTGTCCCTGAATGGTAGTTTGGAAATGTGGTCACCCTAGCGGGCTCTGCACGTGTTGTATGCCAACACGCCGGAGCGCATCCTTACTCCTCACACAACCCCCTCCATTCCTTACACCACCCTCTCTCTTGCACTGATCTGGGGCCCAATAACAAGTGTTGATCATTCTATTGGTGAATGTTTGGTGATCACACTTATGGGTAAAGGACATCTGTGGTCACCTTAGTATTCTGTAAGCACAATATTCATATTCATGTGTAGCACACCAATCCTTTTGTCCCCGCTTACCTTCAGCTGCGGGGGGTAGGACACACCATGCCACAAGCCCGTGTCCTCCTTATCAGAGGTCCGGCGGTGTTCACAGATTTGGGTCCTGCATCGAGTTACCTCCTTCCACTGGTTCTCGTCCCTAGAATGTAGGGAAAAGTCTATATTCTTCCCCAAGAAGGCCAATGTCCACACGACTTTAACTCCAACAAGTTTATTTTCCTTTGCTTCAGTTAACAATAAATTGAAGAGAGAAAGAAGCTAGCGAAGATAGGAGGTAGATTCAGGCACACAACACCCGACTCACTCGTCGCCACTCGATCCCGAGTGGGTTTAGCTCACCCGGATAGATCCCTCTCACAGTCTAGCAGCCGGAGTGGAGCTCGAACATAACTATCACTTTGTCCCCTCCAGGGACGGGTTCAGGAGATCCTCTATAGCAGCAGAATCCTGTTATTCCTGAATCCAGAACTTCCTTTAAACCTCTGTAGAATTCAGAGAACTGACAATGCCATTGGGCACTCTACAGGGTGAAATTTGTTGAGTAAGGAATCCTTCCCTCTGACAGGTCACCAGGCCTTTCCCGAGACAGCAACCTACTAGGGATGAGCTTCGTGTTCGAGTCGAACATACGTTCGACTCGAACATCGGCCGTTCGATCGTTCGACGAAGATCGAACGATTTGGGCCGTTCGCGCCAAATTCGAGTGACGCGAACGGCCCACAATGCACTACGCCATCGCAGTGTCATCCAGGCGCTGTGATTGGCCAAGCATGCACTGTGACCCCGCATGCTTGGCCAATCACAGCGCCGGCAGCGAGGAGAGCAATGATTGGCCATAGGCAGGATGCCTGTGGCCAATTATTGCTGATGGGGTTTAGTACACGCCCCACACTATAAAAGGCCGCCAGCGCGGCGGCCTTGTGTAGTGTGTTCCGGAGCAGGGAAAGAGAAGCATAGGCAGGGACAGTGTCATTTTTTTTCCTTTACTAATCCTGGATTCCTTGTGTTTAGGGACAAATAAGGATAGGTAGGGAGAGTGTCAGTGACAGTGTGCTATTCTGTGCTAATCCTTGTTTGTAGGGACAGAGAGGTACAGTGAGGGAAAGTGTCAGTGTGCTATTCTGTTCTAAAACTATTTTGCTGAACCATATTTTCAATCCTTGAGTTGAGGGACAGAGAGGTACAGTGAGGGAAAGTGTCAGTGTGCTATTCTGTTCTAAAACTATTTTGCTGAACCATATTTTCAATCCTTGAGTTGAGGGACAGAGAGGTACAGTGAGGGAAAGTGTCAGTGTGCTATTGTGTTCTAAAACTATTTTGCTGAACCATATTTTCAATCCTTGAGTTGAGGGACAGAGAGGTACAGTGAGTGAAACTGACAGTGTGCTATTCTGTTCTAAACCAATTTTGCTGTTCCATATTTTCAATCCTTGAGTTGAGGGACAGAGAGGTACAGTGAGGGAAAGTGTCAGTGTGCTATTGTGTTCTAAAACTATTTTGCTGAACCATATTAGTTGAGGGACAGAGAGGTACAGTGAGTGAAACTGACAGTGTGCTATTCTGTTCTAAACCAATTTTGCTGTTCCATATTTTCAATCCTTGAGTTGAGGGACAGAGAGGTACAGTGAGTGAAACTGACAGTGTGCTATTCTGTTCTAAACCAATTTTGCTGTTCCATATTTTCAATCCTTGAGTTGAGGGACAGAGAGGTACAGTGAGTGAAACTGACAGTGTGCTATTCTGTTCTAAACCAATTTTGCTGTTCCATAGTTTCAATCCTTGAGTTGAGGGACAGAGAGGTACAGTGAGGGAAAGTGTCAGTGTGCTATTGTGTTCTAAAACTATTTTGCTGAACCATATTTTCAATCCTTGAGTTGAGGGACAGAGAGGTACAGTGAGTGAAACTGACAGTGTGCTATTCTGTTCTAAACCAATTTTGTTGTTCCATATTTTCAATCCTTGAGTTGAGGGACAGAGAGGTACAGTGAGTGAAACTGACAGTGTGCTATTCTGTTCTAAACCAATTTTGCTGTTCCATATTTTCAATCCTTGAGTTGAGGGACAGAGAGGTACAGTGAGTGAAACTGACAGTGTGCTATTCTGTTCTAAACCAATTTTGCTGTTCCATATTTTCAATCCTTGAGTTGAGGGACAGAGAGGTACAGTGAGGGAAAGTGTCAGTGTGCTATTGTGTTCTAAAACTATTTTGCTGAACCATATTTTCAATCCTTGAGTTGAGGGACAGAGAGGTACAGTGAGTGAAACTGACAGTGTGCTATTCTGTTCTAAACCAATTTTGCTGTTCCATATTTTCAATCCTTGAGTTGAGGGACAGAGAGGTACAGTGAGGGAAACTGACAGTGTGCTATTCTGTTCTAAACCAATTTTGCTGTTCCATATTTTCAATCCTTGAGTTGAGGGACAGAGAGGTACAGTGAGGGAAACTGACAGTGTGCTATTCTGTTCTAAACCAATTTTGTTGTTCCATATTTTCAATCCTTGAGTTGAGGGACAGAGAGGTACAGTGAGTGAAACTGACAGTGTGCTATTCTGTTCTAAACCAATTTTGCTGTTCCATATTTTCAATCCTTGAGTTGAGGGACAGAGAGGTACAGTGAGTGAAACTGACAGTGTGCTATTCTGTTCTAAACCAATTTTGCTGTTCCATATTTTCAATCCTTGAGTTGAGGGACAGAGAGGTACAGTGAGGGAAAGTGTCAGTGTGCTATTGTGTTCTAAAACTATTTTGCTGAACCATATTTTCAATCCTTGAGTTGAGGGACAGAGAGGTACAGTGAGTGAAACTGACAGTGTGCTATTCTGTTCTAAACCAATTTTGTTGTTCCATATTTTCAATCCTTGAGTTGAGGGACAGAGAGGTACAGTGAGGGAAACTGACAGTGTGCTATTCTGTTCTAAACCAATTTTGCTGTTCCATATTTTCAATCCTTGAGTTGAGGGACAGAGAGGTACAGTGAGGGAAACTGACAGTGTGCTATTCTGTTCTAAACCAATTTTGCTGTTCCATAGTTTCAATCCTTGAGTTGAGGGACAGAGAGGTACAGTGAGGGAAAGTGTCAGTGTGCTATTGTGTTCTAAAACTATTTTGCTGAACCATATTTTCAATCCTTGAGTTGAGGGACAGAGAGGTACAGTGAGTGAAACTGACAGTGTGCTATTCTGTTCTAAACCAATTTTGTTGTTCCATATTTTCAATCCTTGAGTTGAGGGACAGAGAGGTACAGTGAGTGAAACTGACAGTGTGCTATTCTGTTCTAAACCAATTTTGCTGTTCCATATTTTCAATCCTTGAGTTGAGGGACAGAGAGGTACAGTGAGTGAAACTGACAGTGTGCTATTCTGTTCTAAACCAATTTTGCTGTTCCATATTTTCAATCCTTGAGTTGAGGGACAGAGAGGTACAGTGAGGGAAAGTGTCAGTGTGCTATTGTGTTCTAAAACTATTTTGCTGAACCATATTTTCAATCCTTGAGTTGAGGGACAGAGAGGTACAGTGAGTGAAACTGACAGTGTGCTATTCTGTTCTAAACCAATTTTGCTGTTCCATATTTTCAATCCTTGAGTTGAGGGACAGAGAGGTACAGTGAGGGAAACTGACAGTGTGCTATTCTGTTCTAAACCAATTTTGCTGTTCCATATTTTCAATCCTTGAGTTGAGGGACAGAGAGGTACAGTGAGTGAAACTGACAGTTTGCTATTCTGTTCTAAACCAATTTTGCTGTTCCATATTTTCAATCCTTGAGTTGAGGGACAGAGAGGTACAGTGAGGGAAAGTGTCAGTGTGCTATTGTGTTCTAAAACTATTTTGCTGAACCATATTTTCAATCCTTGAGTTGAGGGACAGAGAGGTACAGTGAGTGAAACTGACAGTGAGCTATTCTGTTCTAAACCAATTTTGCTGTTCCATATTTTCAATCCTTGAGTTGAGGGACAGAGAGGTACAGTGAGTGAAACTGACAGTGTGCTATTCTGTTCTAAACCAATTTTGCTGTTCCATATTTTCAATCCTTGAGTTGAGGGACAGAGAGGTACAGTGAGTGAAACTGACAGTGTGCTATTCTGTTCTAAACCAATTTTGCTGTTCCATATTTTCAATCCTTGAGTTGAGGGACAGAGAGGTACAGTGAGGGAAAGTGTCAGTGTGCTATTGTGTTCTAAAACTATTTTGCTGAACCATATTTTCAATCCTTGAGTTGAGGGACAGAGAGGTACAGTGAGTGAAACTGACAGTGTGCTATTCTGTTCTAAACCAATTTTGCTGTTCCATATTTTCAATCCTTGAGTTGAGGGACAGAGAGGTACAGTGAGGGAAACTGACAGTGTGCTATTCTGTTCTAAACCAATTTTGCTGTTCCATATTTTCAATCCTTGAGTTGAGGGACAGAGAGGTACAGTGAGGGAAACTGACAGTGTGCTATTCTGTTCTAAACCAATTTTGCTGTTCCATATTTTCAATCCTTGAGTTGAGGGACAGAGAGGTACAGTGAGTGAAACTGACAGTGTGCTATTCTGTTCTAAACCAATTTTGCTGTTCCATATTTTCAATCCTTGAGTTGAGGGACAGAGAGGTACAGTGAGTGAAACTGACAGTGTGCTATTCTGTTCTAAACCAATTTTGCTGTTCCATATTTTCAATCCTTGAGTTGAGGGACAGAGAGGTACAGTGAGGGAAAGTGTCAGTGTGCTATTGTGTTCTAAAACTATTTTGCTGAACCATATTTTCAATCGTTGAGTTGAGGGACAGAGAGGTACCGTGAGTGAAACTGACAGTGTGCTATTCTGTTCTAAACCAATTTTGCTGTTCCATATTTTCAATCCTTGAGTTGAGGGACAGAGAGGTACAGTGAGTGAAACTGACAGTGTGCTATTCTGTTCTAAACCAATTTTGCTGTTCCATAGTTTCAATCCTTGAGTTGAGGGACAGAGAAGGACACTCGTAGAAATTATCAGTGTGCTATTCTGTGCTAAATCTTGTTTGTTGGGAGGGACAGAGTAGGACAGTGAGGGAAAGTGTCAGTGTGCTATTCTGTTCTAAAACTTTTTTGCTGAACCATATTTTCAATCCTTGTGTTTAGGGACAGAGAAGGATAGGCAGGGGACAGTGTCAGTGTCATTGTTGCTAAGCCTCCTGCACAATATACACCTGAAGGTAGCCCTTATTGCTGTTTTTCCCATCTCCCTGCAGGCCATCCATTAAAATGTCTGGAAGGCAACCAAGGAGAGGCAGACAGTCAGGAGGCAAAAAAAGAGGGCAAGCAGGCTCTGTGTCTGGGGGCAACAGTGCTGGTCGTGTACGCGGTGCATTGTCATCAGCACATGGCCATGGGACACGCTTGTCCTTGTTTTCGGCAGCTGGACATGTTGAGCCACATCATGCCGAAGACTTGGTAGAGTGGATGACCAAGCCCACCTCATCCTCCTCATCCTCTCTCACCCAGGCTCAGGGTACTGGCAAAGCAGCTGCCAAAGCGTCCTCTTCTCTGGTATCATTATCTTCATTAGTCAATCCTTCCCTAGACCCACCATGCCCTCTTCCTGAGGAGTCCCCCGAACTGTTTGAGCACAGTGTTGGGTACATGCTCCAGGAGGATGCCCAGCGTTTGGAAGGATCTGATGATGATACCCAGCTAGAGGAAGGCAGCAGCGTGAGAGTAGAGAGAGGGGATGCTCAAGAAGGACACCAAGAAGGACACCAATCTGGCAGTCATGCTCCAGCAGCTGCAGCATACTGCCAGATTGGCTCCAGTGATGAGGAGGGAGGGGATGATGAGGTCACTGACTCCACGTGGGTGCCTAATAGGAGAGAGGAGGAGGAGGAGGAGGATGAGGAGGAGGCACATCTCCAAAGAGGCAGGATGCCCTTGAGTGGCCAGCGTATGGGCAGCACACCGACGGAATCACACCGCAGAGCTCCGCCTGTGCAGGGCGCTGCCTCTGCCCGTCATTCAAAAAGTTCTTTGGTGTGGGCCTTTTTTGAGGCGAGTGCATCAGATCGCACAGCTGCTGTTTGCAACATATGTCTCAAGCGTATATCGCGTGGCCAAAACATCAGCCGCTTGGGCACCACATGCTTGATCAGACATATGTTGACCTGCCATGCAGCTCGTTGGCAAGCCTACCTTAAAGACCCACACCAAAGAACAAAGCTGACCTCTTCTTGCACCGCATCAGCTGGGATCTCCAACCCCAGTATACCTTCAGTCCTCTCTGAAACCTGCTCTGAGAGGAATGAAGGTGTAGAATTAGGTGTGTCACAGCCAAGTACTTGCGGGCACTCTGCTAGCAGTACACCGACGTCCGATTCTAGCAGGCAAATTTCCCTGCCCCAGCTGCTGGACCGTCGAAAGAAGTTCACTCCCAGCCATCCACATGCCCAGCGGTTGAATGCTAGCTTGGCTAAATTGCTAGCGCTTCAACTGCTGCCTTTTCAGTTGGTAGACTCGGCCCCCTTCCGTGAGTTTGTGCAATGTGCGGTTCCTCAGTGGCAGGTTCCCAAACGCCACTTTTTCGCACGGAAGGCTATTCCGGCTCTCTACAGGCATGTGGAAGGCAATGTCTTGGCCTCGCTGGACAGGGCGGTCAGCGGTAAGGTGCATATTACCGCTGACTCATGGTCCAGCAGGCATGGACAGGGACGTTACCTTTCTTTCACGGCCCATTGGGTCACTATTTTGGCAGCTGGGAAGGATGCAGGACAAGGTGCAGTAGTGTTGGAGGTTGTTCCACCGCCACGCCTCCAAAATGCTACTACTGGTTGTGACACACCTCTCTCCTCCACCCCCTCCTCTTCTTCTTCCTCCATGGCCTCTTCCTGTGGTTTGTCCTCGGAACCAGCGGTGCTCCGTAGGCGTTCAAGGGGCTACGCAAGTACGCAGGCAAAAAGATGCCATGCCGTGCTTGCGCTGGTGTGTTTGGGGGACAGGAGCCACACTGGGGCAGAGGTCCTGTCTGCTCTGCAGGGGCAGGCCGAGAGGTGGTTGACGCCACGCCAGCTTAAGCCAGGAATGGTGGTTTGCGACAATGGCACCAACCTCCTCTCCGCCCTCCGACAGGGACAACTGACCCATGTGCCCTGTATGGCTCACGTCCTTAACCTGGTGGTGCAGCGGTTCTTGGGCAGGTACCCGGGCTTACAGGATGTCCTGAGGCAGGCCAGGAAAGTCTGTGTGCATTTCCGCAGATCTTATAATGCCAGTGCTCGCCTGGCTGAGCTTCAAAAGGAGTTGAACCTGCCCAAGAACCGCCTTATATGTGACATGCCCACCAGGTGGAAGTCAACGTTGGCCATGCTGCAGCGGCTGCACACGCAGCAGAGGGCCATCAATGAGTACCTGTGCGACTACGGCACCAGGACAGGGTCAGGGGGGCTCAGGTTTTTTTCACCACGCCAGTGGGGCATGATCAGGGATGCATGCACTGTCCTGGCACCATTTGAGGAGGCCACGAGGATGGTGAGCAGTGACAGTGCATGCATCAGTGACACTGTACCTCTTGTCCACCTGTTGGAGCACACGCTGCGTGGAATAATGGACAGGGCACTTGAGGCAGAACAGAGGCAGGAAGAGGAGGACTTCCTTGCCTCTCAAGGCCCCATTTACCCAGACAGTGTTCCTTCTGTCCCACCCATCGCACAGGAAGAGGAGGAGGAGGAGGAGGAGGATTGTGTCAGCATGGAGGTGGAGGCTGGCACTCAGCATCATCAGCAGCAGTCTTTTAGGGATGATTTACAGTCCCAAGAAACCAGTGGACTTGTACGTGGCTGGGAGGAGGTGGCTGCGGATCATGTCGTCCTTAGTGACCCAGAGGACTCCGGACTGAATGCCTCAGCTAACCTACGCTGCATGGCCTCCCTGATCCTGCAAAGTCTGCGGAAGGATCCTCGTATTCTTCGGATCAAGGAGAGGGACCATTACTGGCTGGCCACTCTCCTTGATCCACGGTACAAGGGTAAGGTTGCGGACCTTATCGTACCGTCGCAGAGGGAGCAGAGGATGAGACAACTCCGGGAGGCCTTGCAGAAAGGTCTGTGCAACGCGTTCCCAGAGACTGGGAGGTTACAAACTCCTGGTCCTGGACAACGAGTTGCTGAGGCTTCGGGCAGTCAAAGAAGGAGCGGTGGGGAAGGTGGCCGTCTGACCGATGCGTTCAGACAATTCTTTAGTCCGCAGCCCCAAAGTATGATCGGTTCCAGCAACCATCGCCAGCGTCTGATATACATGGTCCAGGAATACCTAGGGGCAAGGTCAGACTTGGACACCTTCCCCACCGAAAATCCTCTGGCTTACTGGGTCTTGAGGATGGATCACTGGCCAGAGCTTGCACAGTATGCAATTGAGCTACTGGCCTGTCCTGCATCCAGCGTTCTTTCAGAACGCACATTCAGTGCTGCTGGAGGATTTGTCACGGATCACAGGGTGCGCCTGTCCACCGACTCGGTTGATCGACTGACTTTCATCAAGATGAACCAGTCTTGGATCACCACCAGCTACCACACACCAGATGCTGATATAACAGACTAATTGATTTTAAAATGTCACATGCCTTCAAGACTGATGCTGATGCTGAGTGCCTGTGCTGTTATGTTGACTGGCTATCCTCCTCCTCCTCCTCAATGATACGATTAACGATGATAGCTTGGAAGATCATTTTGGTTTATGGGTGACGCCACCAGTGGCTAAGGCCCAATTTTTCAGCCCCTGTTTAACAGGGGCGTGTAATTAAAATTTTTGATGCAATACTTTGCAACAGGCCTCATTGCTGTGCTCCAAGTACAGTATCTGTGAGGGGTTGCAGTGTTGTGCCACCAGTGCCTAAGGCCCAATTTTTCAACCCCTGTTCAACAGGGACATGCAATTATAATTATTGATCTAATAATTCACAGCAGGGCCCATTGCTGCGCCCACCAAGAGTAACTGTCAGGCCTTACAGTGTTGTGGCACCAGCACCACCATCACCACCACCACCACCACCAAAGGCCCAATTTTTCAGCCCCTGTTCAACAGGGGCATGCAATTATAATTATTGATCTAATAATTCACAGCAGGGACCATTGCTGCGCCCACCAAGAGTAACTGTCAGGCCTTACAGTGTTGTGGCACCAGCACCACCATCACCACCACCACCACCACCAAAGGCCCAATTTTTCAGCCCCTGTTCAACAGGGGCATGCAATTATAATTATTGATCTAATAATTCACAGCAGGGACCATTGCTGCGCCCACCAAGAGTAACTGTCAGGCCTTACAGTGTTGTGGCACCAGCACCACCATCACCACCACCACCACCACCAAAGGCCCAATTTTTCAGCCCCTGTTCAACAGGGGCATGCAATTATAATTATTGATCTAATAATTCACAGCAGGGACCATTGCTGCGCCCACCAAGAGTAACTGTCAGGCCTTACAGTGTTGTGGCACCAGCACCACCATCAAAGGCCCAATTTGTACTACCACTGATCAACAATTATATGTTATTACAATTCCTGATATTATACTTGACAGCAGGGCGTTCCAGCACCCACCAAGAATAACTGTGAGTGCTTTCAGTGTTGTGCCAACACCAACACCTAAGGGGCCAATTTCTGCAGAGTATATACGGAAGGTCCCTACTTTCAAACATCCAACTTACAAACTACTACTACTTGCAAACGGAAGAAGACAACAGGAAGTGAGAGGAAATCTACCCCTTGGAAGGAAAATTCTCTCCTTTAAGAATTAATATGGGAGAAAGGTGTCTCCTCTCTACTGATGCTTTATCACCAATCCTTGTTTCAATAAAAACACCACATTTCAAAAACAGTTGTCATTGGGACGCAAAGTGAGGTGAAATGTTCTGAACAGGGGCACAGACAGCAAAAAAAATGTGACAGGGGTGATAACCGTTCCCTATGTTTTACAAAAAGCTAAAAAAAAGGAATTTGCCATGGAGCTCCACTTAAACAATGCAGCTGTTCAAAATTATAAACAGATTCTACATAAGAACAAACCTACAGTCCCTGTCTTGTATGCACCGCCTGTATACGGCTGTTCAGAGTATATAGGTCCTTTTTTATTTTGTGTGCGGGGTTCCCCTTAATATCCATACAAGACCCAAAGGGGCTGGTAATGGGCTGGGGTAGGGGGGGGGGGGGTTGATGGGGTAGCTATGCCATTTTTCCTAAAGATTTTCATCCATATTACCGGGACCAGACATTGCATTAAAGCCGCAAGCAGTTTTAAATGACTTTTTTCCCTTTAGAAATGTTATTTTGTGCAGGGACAGTTCTAAACACGGGAAACACGTGGCACTTCACAGGCATACTTTAGACACCCCCCAGGTACAATATTTAAAGGAATATTTTACTTTTTTTTTTTCACTTTATGCATCATTAAAATGACTGCTCCCGGAAAACGTCCGTTTTTAAAACTTCTTTTTGCATTGATACATGTCCCCTGGTGCAGAAGCCGGGTTCCCAAACTCTGTTTCGGACAATAACATGGATAATAGTCGTTATAATTAGCACTTTAGAATCCGAACGTTCGCATCCATTGTATTTAATAGGGTTCTAATGTTCGTGCGAACTTTCGGTCCGTTCGCGGGTTCTGGGGCGAACCGAACCCGGGGGTGTTCGGCTCATCACTACAACCTACTATCACTCGTCTCCTCTGTGGGACCGATCCTCCCCTGGCTCCCTCTCGGTCAGAGCGGGTACCCTCACCTGGGACTCCAATGTGTTGATTGTAGACCCAGTTAAAGGTACTGGGCCTACCTGGAACATTGTAGCCTCGGGCTAAAGGTGCCAGAGACTCCTCGGCCAGTCCACGCACCCCCATGGGGCACTCCCCGGCTCTCTCTTCTAAACATGGTGTCTGCCCCTTATATACCCTCTCCCGGCATGCACAGCAGGCGAAACCCCACCCACCACACGACAGCCGAGAGAGGACATCCAATTACGCCACTGTGTCACCTGAGGTTCGACCCTAGGCCTGGGCAACAGTGCCACCCACAGGCCAAAGGGGAACTGTACACCAGGCAACTCCACAGCAGAGCAGAGTCCAGAATTAAATTAAAAGGCCTGAGCCAAACTATTGCCCAGGCTGTCCCTTAAATTTGGGCATAGCGACCCCCTAAATTTAGGGGTCCGCTACACATGCATCATACAACATGGTTGGTGGATCATGTCACAGGAATACCGGCCAGCACAACTCCTTGGGCAAAGTCAGTCTTCCAACTATCTGTAGTAGAGTCTCTGGTGTACGGCCTCTGCATAGTGATTAGTGACTGCTCATCGCTTTCCT
Organism: Rana muscosa; assembly: GCA_029206835.1. Taxonomy (NCBI): domain Eukaryota; kingdom Metazoa; phylum Chordata; class Amphibia; order Anura; family Ranidae; genus Rana; species Rana muscosa. The sequence goes on from JARGYO010005563.1 coordinate 512,528, forward strand.
CTTGCAGTTTCAAATGCTAAAGTGGAGTTCCACCCATATGTAGCGGGGTATTCCCCTTTAAGACAGAGAGACAAGAAGTTCCAGGTGAGAGGTGAGTCGGGAGGAAGTAAAGAGACATTACTGGAAGTGAAAGCAGATGAGAGAGAGAGAGACTACATCTCCCAGTACATCTTGCAGCACCCAGGGTACATTGCTCCGGAACAGAGACTGCTGGGGCAGACTTTATAAAGGGGAGGTGGAGTTTGTTCGGTCTCTTTGGACACCCCCTCTCCTAGCAAGAGGATCTCTGTGCTGAACTGCTGTGTGCACAAGGCCTGAAGCCTGGGCCTTGTGCTCCTTTCCAAAGAGCCCTCTGCCAGCCTAGCAGAACCTTAGAGACATCTTCTCATCCTTGCTGCAGTACACCAGAAGGATTAAAGACTTGGATGTCGGTGGATTCCTGTTCCTAGACGAATCGGCGGAGGAAACGGACTTGGACTTGTCCGGGTGGTGAGAGCTGTTTAAAGACAGACACTTTATCTTTACTATTCGTTGGGATTACAAAGTTGTTCTTCAAATGCACCACCGAAAGATTTCTAGCGAATATTGTTTCACTGAACTTCCATTTAGATCAGTCAGGCCTGACTGCATAGGTAGACATTGCTGGGTGTTAGTCTACCCATGAGGGGAAGTAGCTGTAAAAGGGCAGCGCTAGAGTTGCATAGCAATACTTAATTATTCTGATTACTCTGTTTATCTTTATTACCTTTTATTGCAGGGATCTGCAACTTTTTATACTGTTGTTTATTACTTGCCCATTAGCCTCAGTAAAATATCTGGGTCAAGTACATTGGTGTCAGTTTCACTTACTTTAATAGAAGTTTTAAAGTATATCACTGTGTATGTTTGCTATAGGACTGCGTCACCTAGAGTTGCGGTCACGCGGTCCTATCTCCCCTTACTAGCTGTGCCAGTAGGGGGTTGAGCATATTGCCGGGGGTTGGCGGAGCTGTCTTCAGGGCCCAACTAAATCTGCGGCCTTCTTAGTTGGAGGTATCGCTACACGTGGGGGTTCTCGTCCGGGATCCTGATACAGCAGGTGAACGCCAGAAGTGCCGGCATGGACCCAATCAAAGTAGTCCAATGGTGCGAAGCAGAAGGGACACGCTTAGAAGCGAGCGTGGCCATTGAACTTCCAGGGAGTGACTGGAGAGAGAAACAAATTAAAGAGGTGGTACAAATATTGTCCCCGGATAGAAAGGCGTACGTGGTCGCAATGAGACCAGACTCAAGGACCAACTGCACCTATGCACTGATAGAGTGGGGACAGGATGTCCCTGAAAACTTCCACGGTGCCAGTATAAAATTGTCCGAAAAGACTGAGTTCCACCTGACACATCCCAGTCAGAAGCAGTTAGAACCCTTGGACAACATAGCAGGGGCTGCTGTTAAATCGCAGGCAGAGCAACAGCTGATTGATCTGAAATGACAGTACCGTGACATACAAGAGAGGTTTCAGGAGACTTCCAGTATGATAGCTGAACGCATTAAGGAGTTACGTGTCGCTCCTGAGGATCAGAAAGATGGTCAGATAAAGCCCAAACCTGGGAAGGTACCGAAGAAACGAGCTCAGGGTCGCCTGCAGGAAGTAACCATCCGGAAGGATTTCCGCATTGATGGCCAGATAGGAGAAAGAGGGCAGAAGGACAAACTGTCCTACACCAACCTCCTACACCAAATAGAGTTGGGGTTACAGAAAGGATATCAGGAATCTGAAATTAGAGAGGCTGTAATCCATGCCATCAGCCCAGGTTCAAGTGTCAGGGGCATGTTAGAGAGGAAGGGTGGATTGACCCTGAACCAGCTAAAGAGGATACTGGAAAGCTACTATGAGGAGGAAGATGCTGCTGAGTTATTTCATCGACTGATAAAGATGACCCAGGAGAGTGGAGAGACTCCTCAGAACTTTCTATTCCGGGCCATTGAGCTCAAGGACCGCCTGTTGTCCACATCCAAGGGTGAAGGAAATGGGGAGCATTTTGGAGTCGAGCTAGTCCAAAAGAAATTCCGGAGATCTGTGACTACGGGATTGAGGAGTGACTACATCAAGCTACAGCTGAAGCAGCATTTGGAAGATCCCTCAACTCCGGATGAGGTCCTCATTGAGAAAATGAATTAAGCAGAAAAGATGGAGATTGAGAAGGACCAAAAACAGAGGAAACTTCAATCTCCTAGCACCACAAGTGCCAAAGTACAACAGATAGATGTCCCTTCAGACACTCGGGAGCTTAGTGTACTGGCAGCAAGCACTGAACAGGGATAATGGTCTTCACCTATTCACCACTTCCCCACAAGTCAGACTGGACTGGAGGAGCTGTTCCAGACCCAGAAAGAAATACTAGAGATGATGACGATGTTGATGACTCGTCTGGTGAAACCCCAGACAGAAGAGGTCTCACCACTCATGGCACCAAAGACCCCTACCACTAACCGCTCTATGAAACCAATACAGAGAGCCTGCTTCAAATGTGGAGGAAAAGGACATCTCAGGCGAGTATGCCCAAGCCTGGTAGTTGAGGAAAAGTCCAAACAGCTGGCGGGAAACTTCAGCGGGCCCTGGTGAAGGAGCCGACCGGGTGCCCATCATTTTCAGTGAGTTCCAAACTGAATGAGAAGCTAAGGAAGAGAAAAGACAAAACTCCTCAGAGGAACTATAGTATCCCTCAGCAGGGGTACACCCCAAAGAGAGAGGGCCAGACCCCTCAGAAGAGGCACAGCATTCCCCAAAGGGAATGCACACCTAAGAAAAACTATAATATCCCTCAGCAGGTCTGTACGCCCATTAAAAGGAGGGAAATCGATGCATACCAGGCCCAAGAAAGACTAAAGTCAAAAGGGAGATGGACGAGAGAGAGTCCGAAGGGAAAGGACCAGAAGAAGGCGACTCCTGCCAGGCCATATCCGAAGAAGCTGTTAGGCCCATCTCCTGTAGTGCCCATTCAAGTGGAGGGAGTCTACACCAGAGCCATCTTGGACACTGGGGCACAAGTGACCCTACTATACCGGGATTTCTACGATAAGCACTTGAGTCATCTGCCCATCCAGAACATAGAGGAGCTGGAAATATGGGGAATTGGAACCCAGAGCTTCCCCTATGATGGCTATCTGCCCATCTGGATGACCTTTGACCCATCTGTGGCTGGGAAGGCCGAAGTGTTTGACACCCTGGCAGTTGTGTGCCCTCGTCCGCCAGGAGCCAACAAGAGCTCCCTTATAATAGGTACGAACACGGACCTGGTCCGAAGACTCCTGACCCCTTTAGTGGAAGAGAAGGGGCAAGCAACCACCAAGATCCATCCCATGCTGAGGACGGCTTACCAAAGGCTGGTCCTAGAGCAGAAGACCCCGGTGGAGGGGATAGGGAAGGTGTGGAGACTTGGAAGAGGAGGGGTAGTGTTGCAGCCTGGCGAAGTAACCTGTCTCTGAGCCACTGTGAAGCTTACTTGGGAGCAGCCTGGACCCTTTGTCGTGCTGGAGTCCGACCCAAAAGGAGAGTCCTCAGGTCTGGAAGTGATACCAGAAGTGATTCCGCTGAAGGTTCTGAAGAAGGCCCATTGTAGAGTTCCAGTGAGTGTTAGAAACACTACCAGAGGCCCCATGGAAATCCCTGCCAGAATGCTGCTGGGCCAGGTGAGCCCTGCTGCCCCGGTTACCCTGTCAGAAGTAAGGGGACGGGTGAAAGAGGAGATCTTTGGGAGAAGCTGTCCATGGAGAACTTGAATCTATCCAGGGTTTGGAAAGAGAGAGCCAAGGCCCAGTTGATTAGATAGGAGAAGATATTCTCCAGAGATGAGTTCGATGTGGGGTGTGCAAGGAGTGCCACCCATCGGATCCACCTCCAGGAAGACAAGCCCTTCCGAGAGAGAGTCAGGCGGGTCCCCCTAGCAGATCTGGAGGATCTAAGGGAACAACTTGCAGAACTCAAGAGGACTGGTGTGATACGGGAGTCCAGGAGCCCCTATGCCTCTCCCATAGTGGTGGTCAGAAAGAAGAATGGGTCATTGAGGCTCTGTATAGACTACAGGACTCTCAACAGGAAAACCATCCCCGACCAATACACCACTCCGAGGATAGAGGATGCCCTACAGAGCTTGTCTGGAGCCAAATGGTTCAGCGTTATGGACCTCAAGAGCGGGTACTATCAGATCCCTATGCATCCAGAAGACAAGGAGAAGGCAGCTTTCATAACCCCAGTGGGGTTCTTTGAATTCAATCGGATGCCCCAAGGTCTGTCTGGAGCCCCAGCTACTTTCCAACGTCTCATGGAGAAGACTGTAGGAGACATGAACCTTATTGAAGTCCTTGTATACCTGGACGATGTCATTGTCTTTGGGAGAACCTTGGAAGAACATGAAGAGAGACTGGAAAAAGTGTTGAGAAGACTAAGTGAGGAAGGACTCAAGCTTTCGCCTGAGAAGTGTTGGTTTTACCAGTCTTCTGTGAACTATCTGGGGCACATAGTGTCTGAAGAGGGGGTGGCCACAGACCCTGAGAAATTGGAGGCAGTTACCTCCTGGCCACGACCCACCACAGTAACAGAACTCAGATCCTTCTTGGGGTTCTGCTCCTATTACAGGAGGTTTGTGGAAGGATTCGCCCGAATTGCTAGACCATTGAATGAACTACTCAAGACCGAGGGGGAAGAGGACGACTCAGGGCCCAGGAAGCCGGGAGAGTCAGTCAGAGATCAGTGGAACCAGAAGTGTGAAGAGGCCTTCCAGGCATTAAAGGAGAGCCTAACCACTGCCCCGGTCTTGGCCTACGCAGACCCAATCAAACCCTATGAACTGCACGTGGATGCTAGTCATGACGGTCTGGGAGGAGTACTTTACCAAGAACACGAAGGGCAACTGCGGCCTGTTGCCTACGTGAGTAGGAGCCTGAACCCCTCGGAGAAGAACTACCCCACCCACAAGCTGGAGTTCCTGGCCCTTAAGTGGGCGGTAGTAGACAAACTCAAAGACTACCTATATGGGGCGGAGTTCACTGTGAAGACCGACAACAACCCCCTTACCTACCTTTTCACCATGGCCAAGCTGGACGCCACTGGACACAGGTGGCTGGCCGCACTGTCTGGATTCAGCTTCAGCCTAAAGTATAGGCCAGGGGCTGGGAATCGAGACGCAGATGCTCTGTCCAGGAGATCTCATTCCCCCACCATTGAAATAGAAGATTGGACCCAAGTGGCACCGGACGGGGTGCGGGCCCTTTGTCAAGGAGCTGAATTCCAAGCCCGAGAAGGCTCCAGAGCAGAGGAAATAGGAGTTACCACGGTGGGAGTCCCCAAACACTACTGTGGAGTAGCTCAATTGGAAGAGGACAACCTACCAAGACTGTCCAAGAAGGAATTGAGGTGTGACCAATTGAAAGACCCCATGGGGAGATTGGTCCTGGAGGCCTTGGAGAATCAGGATCCAAACAGACTCATGCGTCAACCTTCAAAAGAAGCTCGCCTGCTGAGGAAGGAGTGGGATAGGTTGCAGTTACATCAGGGAGTGGTCTACCGAAGGGGCCCCTCTGATGACTCAGAAGATAAGTGGCAGCTGTTCCTCCCAGAGAAACATCGGGAGACTGTTCTGATTGCCCTGCATGACAATCATGGCCACCTAGGGGCTGAAAGGACCTTTCAACTTGTCAGAAGTCGGTTCTATTGGCCCTGCATGAGGGCAGAGGTAGAGGAGTACTGCCACTCATGTGCCCGATGCATCCAGAGGAAGACTTTGCCCCATCAAGCTGCCCCAATGGGCCATCTACAAAGTCAAGGCCCAATGGATCTGGTATGCATTGATTTTCTCTGCCTCGAACCTGACCTGAGTGGACTAGGAAATGTTCTGGTGATAACCGACCATTTCACCCGGTATGCCCAGGCTTTCCCGACCAAAGACCAGAAGGCCTCCACCGTAGCCAAGGTACTTATGGAGAAGTACTTTGTCCATTATGGGCTGCCACAGCGACTCCATTCAGATCAAGGGAGGGACTTCGAGAGTAAACTGATCCGGAAGCTCCTGGATTCTTTGGGAATCAAAAAGACTCGAACTACACCTTACCATCCACAGGGAGATGCTCAGCCGGAAAGGTTCAACCGAACCTTGCTCAACATGTTGGGCACTCTGGAAAGTGAAAAAAAGCAACATTGGAGCAAACACATAGCAGCCACAGTATATGCTTACAACTGCACCATCAGTGATGCTACAGGCTACTCCCCATATCGACTCATGTTTGGGAGAGAGGCGAGACTACCTGTGGACCTGGCCTTTGGCACCTCTCTGGACCATTCCTCAGTCACATCCCACAAAGGGTACGTGGACAGGCTCAGACAAAGCCTGAAAGTAGCTTATGAGCAAGCTCAAGCAGCTTCCGACCAAAGGGGGGCTAGAAATAAGAGAAACTTTGACTTGAAGGTCCGGGTGCAAGACCTACAGCCTGGGGATCGAGTGCTGTTACGCAACCAGGGGATCCCTGGGAAGCACAAACTTGCAGACAGATGGAGATCTGAACCTTATGTCATCTGTAGGAAGTTGCCGGGCCTACCTGTCTATAAGTTGAAACCAGAAGGAAAGGTAGGCCCACTGAAGACGTGGCATCGGAATCACCTGCTCCCACTTGCTGAGGCAGTTAGAATACCTCCTGCGGGAGACTCCCCTGAACCGGCCTCTATCCTGGATACTCCTAGGCCGAACACTCGGTCGCAGACCTCCCGAGCTGAAGAGGGAGAGGCCTCTCAACTTAGTGAAAATGAAGAAGGAGAACTTGATTGGCTGTGGCCTTCTCCAACTCCAGAAACTTCTAATATTGATCTTCCAGCCACTGAAGACACTCAAGATGGAACACTGAACCCAGAAGCCACAGAGTTCATCCCTTCTAGTCCTTCAGCAGAATACTGGGAAGATGCCCAGGATGGTTGTTCAGAGGAAGAGGAGCCTGAGGCGCCAGAGCCAGAAATCCCAAGAGAGCAAAGGGCTCGAAGAGTCATCCGGCCTCCTAAGAAGCTGACCTACCCACAAATGGGGAACAGTTCGGAAGACTCTGTAGTTACTGCTAGAAGGAATGCTGAGAATCCGGATCCTTCCACTGTCCATTTAGTGGAGGGCAACCCCAGCTCACTCTCTGGCACAGTTAGACAGGTCGCCCCCACTGAAGCGACCTGTAGACAGGACAGCTCCCCATCCTATAATGATTGGTGGTAGGCTCCTCTGTCAATCCTATGCAACCGCATTGAATCTAAAATGTTTTGTAGATCTAAAAATGTCTTTGGAGACCAAAGATTCGAAGTGGGGGGAGTGTGTAGCGGGGAATTCCCCTTTAAGACAGAGAGACAAGAAGTTCCAGGTGAGAGGTGAGTCAGGAGGAAGTAAAGAGACATTACTGGAAGTGAAAGCAGAGGAGAGAGAGAGACTACATCTCCCAGTACATCTTGCAGCACCCAGGGTACATTGCTCCGGAACAGAGACTGCTGGGGCAGACTTTATAAAGGGGAGGTGGAGTTTGTTCGGTCTCTTTGGACACCCCCTCTCCTAGCAAGAGGATCTCTGTGCTGAACTGCTGTGTGCGCAAGGCCTGAAGCCTGGGCCTTGTGCTCCTTTCCAAAGAGCCCTCTGCCAGCCTAGCAGAACCTTAGAGACATCTTCTCATCCTTGCTGCAGTACACCAGAAGGATTGAAGACTTGGATGTCGGTGGATTCCTGTTCCTAGACGAATCGGCGGAGGAAACGGACTTGGACATGTCCGGGTGGTGAGAGCTGTTTAAAGACAGACACTTTATCTTTACTATTCGTTGAGATTACAAAGTTGTTCTTCAAGTGCACCACCGAAAGATTTCTAGCGAATATTGTTTCACTGAACTTCCATTTAGATCAGTCAGGCCTGACTGCATAGGTAGACATTGCTGGGTGTTAGTCTACCCATGAGGGGAAGTAGCTGTAAAAGGGCAGCGCTAGAGTTGCATAGCAATACTTAATTATTCTGATTACTCTGTTTATCTTTATTACCTTTTATTGCAGGGATCTGCAACTTGTTATACTGTTGTTTATTACTTGCCCATTAGCCTCAGTAAAATATCTGGGTCAAGTACATTGGTGTCAGTTTCACTTACTTTAATAGAAGTTTTAAAGTATATCACTGTGTATGTTTGCCATAGGACTGCGTCACCTAGAGTTGCGGTCACGCGGTCCTATCTCCCCTTACTAGCTGTGCCAGTAGGGGGTTGAGCATATTGCCGGGGGTTGGCGGAGCTGTCTTCAGGGCCCAACTAAATCTGCGGCCTTCTTAGTTGGAGGTATCGCTACACATATAAAAGTCAGAAGTTACAGAAAGTGTAGCTGCTGACTTTTCATAATCAACAGTCACCGGTCCCGCGGTCCAGCGATGTGGGTGCAGGAAGCCTCCCTCCCCTCCCCCTCTTCTCTACAGCGCCGGCATTCTGACTGGGCGTCTGGCTGTGGCCACGGAGCCCCGGGAGGAAGTGGGAGCTGCCTGCCTCTAAAAAGAGGATATCCGATCCCCTCCCCCCTCAAAATAAATGACGTGAAAGATGTGACATGTCAGGGGGTCACCTTCACTTAAAGCGGAAGTTCAATTTTTGGGTGGAACTCCACTTTAATGAAAGAGAAGTGGTCTGTGGGCTCCTCGTGATGTGCGTCATCCTGGGGAAGGGGTTAAACACCTCCTGGGATTTTTCCAGGTTTGGGGAGATTTTTCCATTTTGCACAATGCCTCTAACCGCTACATTAAACTTCTCTCTTGTTAAAGTGCCTTTTATTGTGATTGTGGACAGGGCCGCCATAAGGGAGGTACAGGAATTACACCTGTAAGGGGCCCGAACGATCGAACGATGACATTGTAAATTTTCTGCACCATCCCACCCCCCCCGGTTCTCTGCTCCAGGGGACCCAAGCTGTGTAAGGGGCCCCAAAATTCCTGATGGCGGCCCTGATTGTGGACCTCAGAATCAAAAAGTTTATGAAGGAAATACTGTAATGTCTGCAGCAACCAATCGGATAATCTTTTCCATGTTTCCAAGTCACGTCAAATGAGAATCTGGTGGGCGTGTCTAACAATATTGCTTTCACTTTCTGTAATGAGGTCTTTTTTTTTTGCATTGCAGTTTTCACAATTCTAATGCCGCGCGCGTACACACGATCGTGATTCACGGCGGTTAAAAAACCGCCGTAAATCATGACATGAAAAACGAGGGAACGGCTTGTTCCCCCCACACGGTCGTTTTTCCCGTCACTTTTTCTCTTGTCGAGAAAAACGACCGTGTGTAGGCTCCGTGGCAGTGTTTCCCTATGGGAAAACTGCCGCAGAAAAAAATGATGGGAAAAACAACGAGAAAAATTAGAGCATGTTCTAATTTTTCTCGTTGTTTTTAATGCCGTTTTTCACGTCAGGAAAAATGACAAAAAGACCACACACGGTCGTTTTTGTTGTTGAAAAAAAAAATTTAATTTTTCACGACGTGAAAAATGATCGTGTGTACGCGGCATTATTCTCACCTTTGGTGTACATGCAGTGTATGGATTTTTTTTTTTATATATATAAAAAGCCCCTAAAAAATAAAAATAAAAACATTATTTCTAAATGTATTCAGGCCAGATTAGCTCTGGAGCAAAGTGTGTTCCAAACAGTAATGTTCCTCTCTACTTCCCTTTATACAGATGAGAGACGTTCACTTGCAGAGGGAGGCTGTGTGGGGTTTTCGGAGCTGGTATGACATCTTGTGTAAACAGTGTGGGCGAGAATTATTTATGTGCATTGCTATATCATGACACAGCGCGGCGAGTAAACTACTTTCCAAGAATGTGAAAAGCTGCTTTTTAGTGTGTGACTTCTGCATGTTATAATTAGACGATCATGGTAAAATGGAGTTGGAAAAAGTGTTTATACATGTTAAAATGACACCACTTTATAGGTGAAAGCATGTTCTTCAGAAAGAAGTGGCTTTTATAGCGAGTGCCTTTTCTGGGTGGCTGTGCACAGTTATGCCTGCTAGGTCTACTTACTGTATGGAGGGTAATGGCATCTGCCAAGAACTGATAGTAAGTATTGTACTTGTCCTGCTGCCAATAAAATTTGTCTATTACTTGTAAAAAGAAAAAAAGGGGAAAAAATGCACTGTCACTGTACTAATGACACTGGCAGGGAAGGGGCTAACATCAGGGCCGATCAAAGGTTTATCTGAGTTCCTTGGGGGTGCTTTCTAACTGTGAGGGGGGTTGCTCTGACTGGAGACAGAGATCTGTGTTCCAGATTAGCAGAAACACCAGATCTCCATCTTCCCCTCTGACAGAACGACGATCTGTTTGCCTTGGGAGCGATCAGCGGGTCCCGGCAGACATCGGGTCTACTAGACCCTCTCATTGGCTCCCGCTGTGTTCAATCACAGCAGGTCACTGACAGGCCCCCGACCCAAAGAAAAAAAATCATATACAGGTACGTGATTTTGCACTAAATAGATGGTAACTATTTAGACACAGCTACTGATTGGCCAGTTCTGCCTGAATCTTGTCCTGTATGTTGGGTGTAATTCCCAGTATCTGTTCTTATTCTGTATGTATGGACACTGCACAGTAGGGTTGCACTAGTATCGGTATCGATTCCGAGTATTTGCCCGAGCAAATGCTTCCGATGCTTCAGCCGATACCTTGCATGCAGGAGGCTCCCGGAAGTCGGTGGGTGGAGTGGAGCGTGGGTCCTGGCACAGTGAGAGCGAGTCCTTGCAGCGGAAGGTAAGCTTATGGGGCAGGGGTGTGGGTCACAGCCGCATGTTCCGCCCATCAGCATCGATGACTAAGCCTATTTCTGACATTTGGGGTTTACATGTTAAAATCCATATTTTTTGCTAGAAAATTACTTGGAACCCCCAAACATTAGATTCTCTGCTAATATATATATATATATATATATATATATATATATATATATATATATATATAGATATATATATATAGATATATAGAGAGAGAGAGAGAGAGAGAGAGAGAGAGAGAATAAAATGGTGATTGTTGCAATATTTTATGTCACACGTTATTTGTGCAGCGGTGTTTTAGACGCAACTTTTTGGGAAAAAGGACACTTTTGTGAATTTTAAACGAAATAGTAAAGTTAGCCCAATTTTTTTGTATAATGTGAAAGATGATGTTACGCCAAGTAAATAGATACCAAACATGTCACGCTTTATAATTGCACGCACTCGTGGAATAGCGACAAACTACGGTACCTAAAAATCTCCATAGGCGACGCTTTAATTTTATTTATTTTTTACGGTTACCAGGTTAGAGTTACAGAGGAGGTCTAGTGCTAGAATTATTGCTCTCACTCTGACGATTGCAGCGATACCTCACATGTGTGATTTTAACACCATTTACATATGCGGGCGCGACTTCCGTATGCGTTTTCTTTGTTGCGCGGGGACGGGGGCACTTAAAAAAAATGTTTTCTTATTTATTTATTTTTCTATTATTAAATTGTGTTTTTTCAAAAGAAATAAAATATTGATCACTTTTATTGCCGTCACAAGGAATGTAAACATCCCTTGTGACAGGTACTCTTTATGGAGGGATCGGGGGTCTAAAAGACCTCCAATCCCTCCTTTGCACTTCAAAGTATTCAGTTCGCCGAAAACGGCGATTCTGAATACTGTATATTTTTTTAAATCCGGCGCCATTGGCAGTGGAGTAAACCGGAAGTGACGTTGTGACGGGAGGCCCGGTCAGAGCAGCGCGGGGGGGGGGGGGATGTCCCCTCCCGCTCCTCCGGGATAACATCCGAGCCGCATCTTTTGTTATCTCTGGAAAGCCATTCGCCCGCTCTACAAAACGATACCGGGATGATGACTACAGCTGCAGTATAACCCCCGAAAGCCGAGGATGCATATATGCATACGTTCGGCGCGAAGGAGGTAACAAGATGTCTGCTGCTGCATTCTAACTAGGCTTACTGAGGCCGAGTGCAGGGTGTAGCAAGATGGGCTCTTGTATACTCACTCTTATCGATTTAAATGTTATCATGCCAGGCTGCCAGCAATTATTAGTGCTGCATTTCAGTGCCACTGCCTACCAAACAGTTTCACCTATCATTGCCCATAAGTGCTGCAAATCAGTGCCTATCAGTCAGTGCCACATACAAGTGTCACCTATCAGTGCCAGCCATCAGTGCTGCAAATCAGTGCCCATCAGTAAGTGCCACATATCTTTGCCACCTATTTGTGCCCATAAGTGCCACCTATCAGTATTAAAAAAGTATCGGTAATCGGTATCGGCGAGTACTTGACAAAAGTATCGGTACTTGTACTCGGTCTTAAAATAGTTGTATCGGTGCAACCCTACTGCACAGTAGCACTTCTCTTGTCCTGTATGCTGGGTGTAATTCTCCATAATGCTGTAATTCTTTCTGGACTCTACAAACATTGGTGGGGCACCAACTGCTTTCTTATGTGTTTGGAATTTTTCCAGGACCCTCATGGAAGGAGGATTGCTGTGCCATATGAGACCATCCCCTCTGAAGCTAGTTGGCATGATTACCTGAATGGGTCACTTGCAACATTTGATATTAAAACAAAAGATCTTTTACATCTTACACAAGAACATAGATTGTAAGCTGTCTGGTATGGGGAAATGGTGGGTCACATTACAGGGTCATCTGTATGGTTGTGGGGTGCATATATTGTAGGGTGCCTCTTATGGGGAATCATATACTGCAGGTTGTTGTGTACAGGTGCCGATGTTAGAGGGAGTCACAGTTTGCAGGTTGATCCTTAATAATGGTAAGGGGGGGGGGGGTGATCATCACAGATTAGGGGGTGCTCATTACGAGATACATAAAGTGATGACAGGCCTTTACCATTCTTGATAGTCTCAGTAATGTAAAAATGTTTACTAAATTGTATTCCTGTCTTTTGTAAAACTAATAAAAAACGATTGAAGCCGAAAAAGACCAAGTAGTCCATCTCTTTATTTTTTGTTTAAGTTTTTCTTGTCTGAGTATAGATCTAGATTTGTCCCAAGCATGTTTGAAGCCATTTCCTGTTGACTGTCTCACTACCTCTGCTGGTAGTTTATTCCAAGCATCCACTACCCTTTCAGTAAAATTATAGTTTATAATATTAGTTTTGAACTTTCCTCCAGTCAGTTTGAGGTGATGTCCTCGTGTTCTTGATTTTGGTTTTAGATTGAAAAAAAACTGCCCTTCTGAACCTTGTTCACCCCCTTGATGTATTTAAAGGTTTAAGGCCGGCTTCACATATGTGGGGGTTTCCCTGCATCCAATTTGCATGACATGCGAGTGTGACCGACTCTCAATGGAGACGGTTCACACAGGTCCGGGGTGGCCGGGGAGGGTCCTGCGCATGTTTGGGTTCGGTTCAGGTGCAAATTCGGGCAACATTTTTCATCTAAATCGGTGAACAGGCACGAATCCAAAGCCGCAAATATGTGAATCCGGCCTCAATCATGTCTCCCCTTTCCCTTCTTTCCTCCAGACTGTACATATTAAGTTCCTGAAGTCGCTCTCGATATGTTTTATCTCCCAAACCTTTCACCATTTTTGTTTCCCGTGTCTGGACTATCTTATCGATATCTTACAGTCGGCATGTTTGCGGATGGTCAGGAGGAGGAGCAGGAGTCACAGACTGCCCAGAATTTAGGATGGAGATGGAGTCCCAGATGGTCCACAGTGACCTCCTGAGTGCCTTGTGAAGTCACCTGAGGGACGGGGTGGGGGCATTTCACTGATTACGACAATGAAGCCTCTTGTCCTCACAATAAACCAAACTGATCATCTCTACTAAAGACCAATTTATTCAGTTGAAATTTCCACCTAGGATTAACTATACCCCAGAGTTTTCATCGCATCAACCCTACCATCTCCCCCTATCTGCAACAGATATCAGACTGAGATAGGCACCTTTTATCACATGGCGTGGAGTTGTCCTTAAATCCCAAATTGGGGAACGGCAGTGGTCACCTTGATCTACAGGGAGCAGGTGCAAGCAGCAGATTCCATTGATCTTCTTCTTACCTTTAGTTCCCCTATGGCTCCTCTTCTGTTTAGCAGAGACCACCTGCACACATGCTGACTGTAAGGGGTGGGCAGCAGGTGGGTGCAAGCTGAGTGGCTCACCCATGGGTGGCCTCAACTGAGTCACTCGGCTTGCATTAGCCTGCATCTGTCCTTTACAGCTCCCATGGACAGGGGGAATGGAGGTTTTAGACTAGAGCATTGCACCCCCGGATGTGAACTACTCATTGCCAATGCTTACTAGCCCACAGCGTTGCAGTAAGCAAATGTATCACTCTAATGCAGGCACAATCGCTGACCTTTCTATACAGTGACACTACGACTAGGAGAAATCAGCAATGACAGGGGAGGTCTCCACTCTTCTGTCACCACTCACACACCTGTACAAAGCACTCCCTCCCACTCCAAAGAGCTCACCCTAAGGGCTCCTGGGGGTTGTAGGATTGTCACATTAACTTCCTTGAAAAGCCAAGAAAAAAACGAAACATATATGTGTCAAAATATTTTATTAAAAGAGCTTACATTGGTACAAAATATGTTTATATAACATAATAAATTATAAAATGATTTCCAGCATTTCAACACAAACACCAAAGAATAAAACTGCAAGGAGTATCCCGAACCAGAACAAAATACAAAATATTTTAACCACTTAACGACCGCTCACTGTATATATACGTCGGCAGAATGGCACCGACAGGCACAATCACGTAGAGTGTACGTGATTGCCTTTGTACAGTTGGGGGGTCCAATCGGACCCCCCTTCTGTACAGTGAGCGGTGGCTAAGTGTCCGGGAGCGTTCCGGGATGAGGGGGCAGCCATTCGTTTCTGGCCACCCCCTCGCGATCGCTCCCGGCGAATGGAAATGCCCCCTCTGTCTGTGTCAGACAGAGGGAGCAGGAGGAAGTGATGTCATCTCTGGTGCGGCGCTCACATATACCGAGCGCCGTACAAGAGAAGATATCAGGTCAGTGCACACAACACTACACTGACACCAGGACACATAGGGACATAAATCGCCCCCCCAGGCCCCCCCAGACACCCCAGATCACCCCCCAGATCACCCCCCCAGCCCCCAGTCACAGTGTCACTGATTGCAGTGACTATTTATTTAGTGATCACTGCAATC
Organism: Rana muscosa; assembly: GCA_029206835.1. Lineage (NCBI taxonomy): Eukaryota > Metazoa > Chordata > Amphibia > Anura > Ranidae > Rana > Rana muscosa. The sequence goes on from JARGYO010005563.1 coordinate 527,713, forward strand.
AGTGACATTTGTGACTGTAAAAGTGTCACCAAAGTTTAGTCTTAGGTCCAGTGTAGCCCCCTAACCCCCCCTAATAAAGGTTTAACCCCCTGATCACCCCCCAGATAACCCTTTCACCCCCTATCACCACTGTCGCTTAGCGATCATTTTTCTGATCGCTGTCTTAGCGTCAGTGATGCCGATCGGCAGCCAGTAATTTTTTTTAGGTTCGCCGCAGGTTTTTATAGCGTCAGGTACCCCAATATATTATCTAATAAAGGTTTAACCCCCTTGATCGCCCCCCAGGTAACCCTTTCATCCCCTGTCACCACTATCACTAAGCGATCGTTTTTCTAAACGCTGTCTTAGTGTCTGTGATGCAGATCGGTAGCCGGTAATTTTTTTTAGGTTCGCCGCAGGTTTTTATAGCGTCAGGTACCCCAATATATTATCTAATAAAGGTTTAACCCCCTTGATCGCCCCCCAGGTAACCCTTTCACCCCCTATCACCACTGTCGCTAAGCAATTGTTTTTCTAAACGCTGTCTTAGTGTCGGTGATGCAGATCGTAGCCAGTAATTTTTTTTATGTTCGCCGCATGTTTTTATAGCGTCAGGTACCCCAATATATTATCTAATAAAGGTTTAACCCCCTTGATCGCCCCCCAGGTAACCCTTTCACCCCCTATCACCACTGTCACTAAGCGATCGTTTTTCTAAACGCTGTCTTAGTGTCTGTGATGCAGATCGGTAGCCGGTAATTTTTTTTAGGTTCGCCGCAGGTTTTTATAGCGTCAGGTACCCCAATATATTATCTAATAAAGGTTTAACCCCCTTGATCGCCCCCCAGGTAACCCTTTCACCCCCTATCACCACTGTCGCTAAGCAATTGTTTTTCTAAACGCTGTCTTAGTGTCGGTGATGCAGATCGTAGCCAGTATTTTTTTTTAGGTTCGCCGCATGTTTTTATAGCGTCAGGTACCCCAATATATTATCTAATAAAGGTTTAACCCCCTTGATCGCCCCCCCAGGTAACCCTTTCACCCCCATCACCACTGTCGCTAAGCAATCGTTTTTCTAAACGCTGTCTTAGTGTCGGTGATGCAGATCGGTAGCTGGTAATTTTTTTTAGGTTCGCCGCAGGTTTTTATAGCGTCAGGTACCCCCATATATTATCTAATAAAGGTTTTAACCCCCTGATTGCCCCTAGTTAACCCTTTCACCAGTGATCACCATATAAGTGTTACGGGTGACGCTGGTTAGTTAGTTTGCTTTTTATAGTGTCAGGGCACCCGCCGTGTATATAACCCAATAAAGGTTTAACCCCCTGATCGCCCGGCGGGTGATATCAATTAGGTTTTAGCGTCAGAGAGGGTCTGAGTCACACCCCAGGCAGCGTCAGGTTAGTGCCAGTATCGCTAACACCCACGCGTGAAGCATACACCCCCCTTAGTGGTATAGTATCTGAACAGATCAATATCTGATCTGATCAGATCTATACTAGCGTCCCCAGCAGTTTAGGGTTCCCAAAAACGCAGTGTTAGCGGGATCAGCCCAGATACCTGCTGGCACCTGCGTTTTGCCCCTCCGTCCAGCCCAGGCCACCCAAGTGCAGTATCGATCGATCACTGTCACTTACAAAACAAAAACACACATAACTGCAGCGTTCGCAGAGACAGGCCTGATCCCTGCGACTCCAGTGCTGTAGGAGGTGATTTCACCACCACAGTTAAAAAAAAAAAGCAAATATGCCGAAGCATTGGGGCAGCAGGGGCGGAGGAGCGATTTTGCTCCTAATGCCGCGTACATACGGTCGAAATTCCGACGGAGGCTTGCCCGTGGAAAAGTCCGACCATGTGTGTGCGGCATAATTTTTGCGGGAGGATGCCCCCATGCTTCGGCATATATAAATGGTGCGTGTATGCCCATCATTGGAAGTGGGTGGATGAAGGGCGGTATTCTAATGGTGGGCATACCCACCGATCAATCTCTTTTTTCGTTCAGCCAACTGGCTGCATGAAATAAAAAGATTACAATACATGTCCAACAAGGACCAGCAACGTACTGGTATGTTGCTGGACTTTGAATGTTTATACCAGAATGATGCCTGCGGGTTTAGGTATCATCTTGGTATCATTCTTTTCAGCCTGCGGCCGGCTTTCATGTAAAAGCAATCCTAGCGGCTAATTAGCCTCTGGACTGCTTTTACAAGCAGTGGGAGGGAATGCCCCCCCCCCGGATATAAAAAGCGCCATTGGGAAATTGGGAAAGCATTTTATCACACCGATCTTGGTGTGGTCAGATGCTTTGAGGGCAGAGGAAAAATCTAGGGTCTAGAAGACCCCAGTTTTTTTCAAAAAAAGAGTACCTGTCACTACCTATTGCTATCATAGGGGATATTTACATTCCCTGAGATAACAATAAAAATGATTTAAAAAAAATACTTGGAAGGAACAATTTAAAAATAAAATAGCAAAATTAATAATAAAAAAATAAATAAAATAAAAAAGCACCCCTGTCCTGCCCTGCTCTTGCCCAATGGCGAACGCAAGCGTCGGTCTGGCGTCATATGTAAACAGCAATTGCACCATGCATGTGAGGTATCACCGCGAAGGTCAGATCGAGGGCAATCATTTTAGCAGTAGACCTCCTCTGTAAATCTACTGGGGTAACCTGTAAAGGCTTTTAAAGGCTTTTAAAAATGTATGTAGTTTGTCGCCAATGCGCGTTTGTGCGAAATTTTAAAGCATGTCGTGTTTGGTATCTATGTACTCGGCCTAAGATCATCTTTTTTATTTCATCAAACATTTGGGCAATATATTGTGTTTTAGTGCATTAAACTTAAAAAAGTGTATTTTTTAACCCAAAAAATGCGTTTGAAAAATCGCTGCGCAAATACTGTGTAGAAAAAAAAATGCAACACCCACCATTTTAATCTGTAGGGCCTTTGCTTTAAAAATATATATAATGTTTGGGGGTTCAACATAATTTTCTTGCAAAAAAAAAAATGTTTTCATGTAAACAAAAAGTGTCAAAAAGAGCTTTGTCTTCAAGTGGTTAGAAGAGTGGATGTAAGCTTCCTAATGTTGTGTATAAAATGCCAGAACAGTTCAAAACCCCCCCAAATGACCCCATTTTGGAAAGTAGACACCCCAAGCTATATACTGAGAGGCATGTCGAGTCCATGGAATATTTTATATGTTGACACAAGTTGCGGAAAAACGACAATTTTTTTTTTTTTTTGCACAAAGTTGTCACTAAATGATATATTGCTCAAACATGCCATGGGCATATGTGGAATTACACCCCAAAATACATTCTGTTGCTTCTCCTGAGTACGGGGATACCACATGTGTGAGACTTTTTGGGAGCCTAGCCGCGTACGGGACCCCAAAAACCAAGCACCGCCTTCAGGCTTTCTAAGGGTGTAAATTTTTGATTTCACTTCTCACTGCCTATCACAGTTTCGGAGGCCATGGAATACCCAGATAGCACAAAACCCCCCCAAATGACCCCATTTTGGAAAGTAGACACCCCAAGCTATTTGCTGAGAGGTATTGTGACTTATTTTGCAGATCTCGCTTTTTGTCACAAAGTTTTGAAAATTGAAAAAAAAATATATATATATATATTTTCTTTCTTCATTTTCAAAAACAAATGAGAGCTGTAAAATACTCGCCATTCCTCTCAGCAAATAGCTTGGGGTGTCTATATTCCAAAATGGGGTCATTTGGGGGGGTTTTGTGCGATTTTGGCATTTTATGGCCTTCAAAACTGTGATAGGTAGTGAGGAGTGAAATCAAAAATTTGTGCCTAGAAATCCTGAAGGCGGTGCTTGGTTTTCGGGGTCCCGTACGCGGCTAGGCTCCTAAAAAGTCCCACACATGTGGTATCCCCGTACTCAGGAGAAGCAGAAAAATGTATTTTGGGGTGTAATTCCACATATAACCATGGCATGTGTGAGCAATATATCATTTAGTGACAACTTTTTGTAATTTTTTTTTTTTTTTTGTCATTATTCAATCACTTGGGACAAAAAAAAATATATTCAATGGGCTCAACAGGCCTCTCAGCAATTTCCTTGGGGTGTCTACTTTCTAAAATGGGGTCATTTGGGGGGGTTTTGTGCTATTTTGGCATTTTATGGCCTTCGAAACTGTGATAGGTAGTGAGGAGTGAAATCAAAAATTTGCGCCCTTAGAAATCCTGAAGGCGGTGCTTGGTTTCCGGGGTCCCGTACGCGGCTAGGCTCCCAAAAAGTCCCACAGATGTGGTATCCCCGTACTCAGGAGAAGCAGCAAAATGTATTTTGGGGTGAAATTCCACATATAACCATGGCATGTGTGAGCAATATATCATTTAGTGACAAGTTTTTGTAATTTTTTTTTTTTTTTTTTTTTTTAGTCATTATTCAATCACTTGGGACAAAAAAATAAAAAATTCAATGGGCTCAACATGCCTCTCAGCAATTTCCTTGGGGTGTCTACTTTCCAAAATGGGGTCATTTGGGGGGTTTTGTACTGCCCTGTCATTTTAGCACCTCAAGAAATGAGAGTCATAAATTTAAAGCTGTGTAAATTTCAGAAAATGTACCCTAAATTGTAAACTCTATAACTTTTGCGCAAACCAATAAATATACGCTTATTGACATTTTTTTTTACTAAAAACATGTGGCTGAATACATTTTGGCCTAAATGTATGACTACAATTGAGTTTATTCGATTTTTCTTATAACAAAAAGTAGAAAATATCATTTTTTTTCAAAATTTTCGGTCTTTTTCCGTTTATATCGCAAAAAATAAAAATCGTAGAGGCAATCAAATACCATTAAAAGAAAGCTCTATTTGTGGGAAGAAAAGGACGCAAATTTTGTTTGGGTACAACATTGCATGTCCGCACAATTTACAGTTAAAGCAGCGCAGTGCAAAATTCTGAATTCACCTCTGGTCCTCTAGCTACCAAATGGTCCGGGGCTTAAGTGGTTAACATTCATACACTAACTTTTTTTTTTAATCAATAAATTCTAAGCCCTAAAGCAGGCCATACATTAAGCACTGTCCCACAATTGGCTGTAAGCACACTGTAAAAGAAAGGAACCACCCTACAAACAAGAAGGTGTAGGGGGTGATAATGTGGCTGGCCGAATGAGGAAGATGAGGTTTTAGAAGGATGAGAATCCACATCCACGTGTGAACCTGCTCTGCTGAAATATGAAAAAAAGTGTATGTGTGTGTATATATTATATATATATATATATATATATATATATATATATATATATATATTTAACGGTGTATAGACTGTCAAAAAAAAAAGTCTATAAAGGAATACCTGCAAAAGAGTACTTACCTACCCACACTCCGAGCACTCACATCAGAATACCTCTTTGTTTAAAGGATAAGTTCACCAAATAAATGCAAATTTTTTGCAAGTAAAAAAATTTGCATTTATTTTTAATTTATTTTCTAGGAGCTTGGCAAGTGTTGCACCAGCGATCAGCAGATCATGGGTGCAATGCAGGGCTCCTGCAGAGTGTCAGTGTAAGCTGTCTGCCAGATACACACTGACAGGAAGACTCCATGAACTACCAGAACGCTCAACAGCACCGTGATAGTTCATTGACAAGGTTATCGAGACTTCTAGTTCATTCACAGAACGCCATTGAATGACGTGGCCGTGCCTCTTTTCAGAAAGGGATAGCTGGTACTAGGGACTTCTCCCCGTACTGACGTCACACAGAGGCAGCAGATCACCAAGTGGCTGCAGGAGCGGGAACATGTAACAAGTTCCTAAAGGTGAACTTCTCCTTTAAGGCTCACATCTCAGCTTGTGCTTACAAGGGTAAAGCAGCCCATTCATTTGAATAAGCTGCTGTACCTGCTGTACCTGCTGTACCTGCGTTTCCTACAGGGAAAAGGCCCCTCACTTTTTTTAATGCAGCCACATGGAGCTGTATGGTGCTATGGCATTATGCAGTTTCATGCACCGAATATATGCTGCAATTTCTGATGTGTGGGGTGCCATTGAGAATTAACAGCACCCCTGTGTATTGAAAAAGAGCAGCGTGTTTTGGCTGCGGGAATGTGTGCAGTTTACACTCTCCTATATTCCATAGCACACTCCATGCGTCCTCATACACTCTCCTATACTCCATGCGTCCCTATACACTCTGCTATACACTATATAGCACACTCCATGCATCCTCATACACTCTGCTATACACTATATAGTGCACTCCATGCGTCCTCATACACTCTCCTACACACCATAGCGCAGGGCTCAAAATTTCAAGTCCTGAGCTACTAGCCAGGTCTTAAGAGTTACTCGCCACCAGTTCCCCCACCCAAACCCTACCCTGCCCCGCCCCTATACACGCCCTAGTAAATTATCTCATGAAATTACACTGTTTAATGCTTTATTCAGTATAAGGTTTTGTTTCGCCTCCCCCAGTACACCTCTACCTCCAACACCTCCCCCAGTACACCTCTACCTCCAACACCTCCCCCAGTACACTTCTACGTCCAACACCTCCCCCAGTACACCTCTACCTCCAACACCTCCCCCAGTACACCTCTACCTCCAACACCTCCCCCAGTACACCTCTACCTCCAACACCTCCACCAGTACACTTCTACCTCCAACACCTCCCCCAGTACACTTCTACCTCCAACACCTCCCCCAGTACACCTCTACCTCCAACACCTCCCCCAGTACACCTCTACCTCCAACACCTCCCCCAGTACACCTCTACCTCCAACACCTCCCCCAGTACACCTCTACCTCCAACACCTCCCCCAGTACACCTCTACCTCCAACACCTCCCCCAGTACACCTCTACCTCCAACACCTCCCCCAGTACACTTCTACCTCCAACACCTCCCCCAGTACACCTTTACCCACAACACCTCCCCAGTACACTTCTACCTCCAACACCTCCTCCCAGTACACCTCTACCTCCGACACCTCCTCCCAGTACACCTCTACCTCCAACACCTCCCCCAGTACACCTCTACCTCCAACACCTCCCCCAGTACACCTCTACCTCCAACACCTCCCCCAGTACACCTCTACCTCCAACACCTCCCCCAGTACACCTCTACCCACAACACCTCCCCCAGTACACTTCTACTTCCAACACCTCCTCCCAGTACACCTCTACCTCCAACACCTCCTCCCAGTACACCTCTACCTCCAACACCTCCCCCAGTACACCTCTACCTCCAACACCTCCCCCAGTACACCTCTACCTCCAACACCTCCCCCAGTACACCTCTACCTCCAACACCTCCCCAGTACACCTCTACCTCCAACACCTCCCCCAGTACACTTCTACCTCCAACATAAATGAGGGATGGAGGGAGAAATAAAGGAGAGAAATAGAGAAAGAAAGAAAGAGAGAAAGAGGGAGAGAAAGAGGGATGGAGGGACAGCAGGCCCAGATCCTACACCACAATAGAAATATGTGTATTCCAGAAAGTTTAACAAATCAGCAGATAAAGATACTCCAAACACCTGGTGTTAGCGCTTCAATCATCCCAGTACCATGGTTGTTATGGTGTCAGGATGATTGAAGTGCATTATTTCTATTATTACATTGTAATATAGAATGAAATTATTCAACTCACCATGATGCAGAATCAGTGGAAGCCCTGAGCGTGTCACTTGTCACGTCGCCTGCCACCAGATGCCATCGGGTGTCCCCAGCAGAGTCCCTCCTTACACCAGGTATTCCCAGCGGAGCCCCCCCTTACACCAGGCATTCCCAGCGGAGTCCCCCTTACATCAGGCATTCCCAGCGGAGTCCTCCTTACATCAGGCATTCCCAGCGGAGTCCCTCCTTACATCAGGCATTCCCAGCGGAGTCCCCCTTACATCAGGCATTCCCAGCGGAGTCCCCCCCTTACACCAGGCATTCCCAGCAGAGTCCCCCCTTAGATCAGGTATTCCCAGTGGCGTCCCTCCTTACACCAGGTATGATCCCCCAGCAGCAGAGATTACAGAACACAGTGAGTGGACAGTGGAGGAGCCCGGCCGGGTGGCTGCAAATAGGTATTGAGCTGCGGCGCCGCCCACCCCTTCCCACATCATTTCACAGACAGACAGCAGCGGGGCAGGAGGTGGGCGGTGCCGCAGCTCAATTCCTATTTGCAGCCATCCAGCCTCGTCTTGTTTGGTCTTCAACAAAATGGCGGCCGGCGGAGACAATGTCTCCGCCCGGCCACGGACCTCTAACGGCGGCGGCCTTCAAGAAAATGGCGGCGGTGGTGTTGTGGAAATATGGGTTGTTTGCAGAGCACACAGCCTATATTTCCTGTGCTCTATAAGCACACACTTTAGATTCATCTTTTTGCAATAATGCTATCTTTAAGTTTGCTAAAATCCACTCACCGTTCATTCCATCATTCATCCAAGAAGCAAGGCTCACACATAGACCTTATCGTCAGGCCATCCCAGCATAGACTGTCCAGCCAAAGCCTACTCATATGCCCCATACACACGATCATTTTTCATGCCGTTAAAAATGCCATTAAAAAAAATGGCCATTAAAAATGATTGTGTGTATGCTCCAGAGCATTTTTAACGACGTGAAAAACGGGCATTAAAAATTTCGAACATGCTCTCTTTTTTCACGTCGTTTTTCATGTCGTTTTTTTAAACGACGTGAACAACGATAGTGTGTATGCTTTAACGACGTGAAAAAAAATGCGCATGCTCAGAATCAAGTATGAGACGGGAGCGCTCGTTCTGGTAAAACTAGCGTTCGTAATGGAGATAGCACATTCGTCATGCTGTAACGGACTGAAAAGCACTAGACTGAAAAGAGCGAATCGTCTCTCAACAAACTTTACTAACATGAAGGGTGGCGCCATTCGAACGGAACTTCCCCTTTATAGTGCCGTCGTACGTGGTGTACGTCACTGCGCTTTTCTTGAACATTTTTTAAAATGATGGTGTGTACGCAAGACAGGCTTGAGAGGAAACAAGAAAAAAAATGACGAGAAAAACGTCAGTTTTAAAAATGACATTAAAAATGATCGTGTGTATGGGGCAATAGGCTTTTATTAAACTCAAAAGATCTCAAGACAGGAGGTGATTGGTTGCAGCAACCAGTCACCTCCCCCCATGGGCGGGAACATCACAGGATGTTCCTTCCACAGGAGAATGACCATACAAAGGACATCCTTCCAAACAGATACAATGTTCATTCAAATTGACTAACAGTGACATACACTGTTACCAAATGACGGAAACTACATAACAATTATGCCTCAAATGGACCACAATTATTTTATAGTTATGCTACTGTTCCTGTGGATACAGATATGAGAGTCATTCAACGCCCCCCGCCAGGGGCTGGCCAGTTCCCCCAACGGGGCGCAAAACAACATCTCTAAATGCAGCAAACATCGCTGTTTCCATAGGAAGATTTTCCCGCCACCGATCTTCCACCAACGTCTGTATGTGCAAATACGCTCAGATGAGCGCATTACAGCAAAACTGACACTGGGGGGACATCTGACAACATACATTAATACATTTCCATAAAAATCTCCACAACAGTCCTCCCTTTTTTGTCATATGCACCCCATGTGTCCATCGATGAGAGTTGATCTGCTTCTTACACCTGGAAATGAATCAGTCCTTAGTCCATAAAAAGGAAAACACGGCTTGACATGTAGACTCTACTCTTCAGGGGCATGACTTATAAAGGAGGACACGACATGGTGAGCTGTAGTAATCGCTGATCCGTCTGTGATCCTCTGTGTCTTGTATGTGGGTCCGGTTTCGGGGCGTCTCATCAAGGAAACTCTGGTCACGCGTCAAATCAGGCAACAGGAGCCTCTCGTCACGACATAGAAAGAATAGAAATAAAAACGACATGAGTATATATATTCCCACTTCCTTTAACCACGATCCGCTGTAAAATAAAAATTAGATCCCCAAAGATTCCCAGACCCTTAAAATAGACTCCCAACCTTCACTTAGCTACAGCTCTGGCTTCAACAATTACATGAAGAACCCTATCCTTAACGGATGAGAATTGTTCAATCGTATCCCAAGCCCGAGCCCCCCCCACCTTGTACATCCAGGACACCATGCCCAGACCTGGTCGGGATTGGTGAACAAATCCCTTCTAGCTGTCCCTGCCATTCTTAATTTCCTGCGCCATCAGATCCTTGCGATCGGCCGCGACCTAAAATGTTGGGACAGCTTCACCATCGCGCATGAACCTCTTGCTTTGGGGGAATTACCTTTATAAGCTGCAGATCCACATAAACACCAAACTAAAGTTCAAACACACTTGTGGGCTGCCTAGATACCCAAACCGACAAGAGGCAGAGCCATTAAAACTAAAACCAATTTTACCCTCTAAAAATGCATCGTCAGATTCCATTGACAAGTGTCTGTTTGGAGTCTTCACTAGTTTGTCAAAAACTCCTCATACCCATAATAACATCATAAATGTCATGTACCGCTGTCATCGCTGGGGACTAAAACTCGGTGAAGACTCAGAACAGACCATCGGTCCTGTTCGCTTTCTGAGCTAGTCAGGACATACACTTTAAATAATAACTTGGGATGCTTCATCGTTACCCTTGCTAAAATTTACTAAACAACAAAAATATAAATAAACAAAGATACTCCTCATTCTTTGGTGTGGTTGAGCCGCTTCTTGCAGTGGCTGGCGTGGTCTCATCCCTCAAGCTTCTTTACAACGACCCAGTCACCTGGTTGGAAAGAATGTAAACTGATTATTAAGTCAGGGTCCAGGAGGGAATCGTGAACCCTGTGGTGGACATTTTGAAGTTCATGTCACAACGATCGCACCCACCCCATCAGCCGAGAATATAAGTGACAGCTAATGAGGAGAGTACGACCCTGATTTTGATTGACCTCCAAACAACCCTCATATGACAATAACCCAGACATCGGGACTGTGGTCACTGCATAACCTGTGCGTGGCTTACAATCAGGGATGAGCCGAACACCCCCCTGTTCGGTTCGCACCAGAACCTGCGAACAGACAAAATGTTTGTGTAAACTTTAGAACCCTATTAAATACAATGGACTCGAACGTTCGAAATCTAAAGTGTTAATTATAAAGGCTAATATGCAAGTTATTGTCCTAAAAAGTGTTTGGGGACCCGGGTCCTGCCCCAGGGGACATGTATCAATGCAAAAATAAGTTTTAAAAACGGCCGTTTTTTCGGGAGCAGTGATTTTAATAATGCTTAAAATGAAAAAATAAAAGTGAAATATTCCTTTAAATTTCGTACCTGGGGGGTGTGTATGATATGCATGTGAAGTGGCGCATGTTTCCCGTGCTTAGAACTGTCCCTGCAAAAAATGTCATTTTTGAAAGTAAAAAAATGCATTTAAAACTGACTCGCGGCTATTAATGAATTGTCGGCTCCCGGCAATACATTCAGAAGTCATTGATAAAAAAAAAAAAAAAGCATGGGGGTTCCCCAGAATTCAATTACCAGGCCCTTCAGGTCTGGAATGGATATTAAGGGGAACCCTGCCGCAAATTTAAAAAAAAATTGACATGGGGTTCCCCCAAATATCCATTCCAGGCCCTTCAGATCTGGCATGGATTTTAAGGGGAACTCCACCCCAAATTTAAAAAAAAATGGCGTGTAGTCCCCCTAAAAATCCATACCAGACCCCTTATCCGAGCACGCAACCTGGCCGGCCGCAGGGGAAAAGGGGGGGACGAGAGAGCGGCCCCCCTCCCTCCTGAACCGTACCAGGCCACATGCCCTCAACATGGGGAGGATGTCCCCATGTTGATGGGGACAAGGGCCTCATCCCCACAACCCTTGCCCGGTGGTTGTGGGGGTCTGCGGGCGGGGGGCTTATCGGAATCTGGAAGACCCCTTTAACAAAGGGGACCCCCAGATCCCGGCCCCCCCTATGTGAATTGGTAAGGGGTACATTGTACCCCTACCATTTCACGAAGAAAGCGTAAAAAAATGTTAAAAAAAAAACCACACAAACACCTTGAAAAAGTCCTTTATTTAAAAAAAAAAAACAAAAAAACATTCCAGCGGTGAAATCCAGTGTCCCGCGGCGATCCCGATGTCCAGCGCTGTCCTTCATTGGTTGTGCCTGAGCGGATCTGATGGGGAACTCCCTCGCAGTATTTTAAATGTATAGACCCGCCCCTTCTAAAGTTCCCCATCAGGTCCGCTCAGCGGACCAGATGCGGAACATGAGAAGGGGCGGGTCTATACATGTATTACCAAAGTGAGAGCAGTTCCCCATCAGGTCCGCCCCCTCGGTATGTCAGTCCCCGCCTACTTCATTGGCCTGAGCGGGGAACTTCCTTCACTGTGTAAATTTAAATTACACAGTGAAGGAAGTTCCCCGCTCAAGCCAATGACGTAGGCGGGTCCGACATACCGAGGGGGCGGACCTGATGGGGAACTGCTCTCACTTTGGTAATACATGTATAGACCCGCCCCTTCTCATGTTCCGCATCTGGTCCGCTGAGCGGACCTGATGGGGAACTTTAGAAGGGGCGGGTCTATACATTTAAAATACTGAGAGGGAGTTCCCCATCAGGTCCGCTCAGGCACAACCAATGAAGGACAGCGCTGGACATCGGGATCGCCGCGGGACACTGGATTTCACCGCTGGAATGTTTTTTTTTTTTTTTTAAATAAAGGACTTTTTCAAGGTGTTTGTGTGTTTTTTTAAACATTTTTTTACGCTTTCTTCGTGAAATGGTAGGGGTACAATGTACCCCTTACCGATTCACATAGGGGGGGCCGGGATCTGGGGGTCCCCTTTGTTAAAGGGGTCTTCCAGATTCCGATAAGCCCCCCGCTCGCAGACCCCCACAACCACCGGGCAAGGGTTGTGGGGATGAGGCCCTTGTCCCCATCAACATGGGGACATCCTCCCCATGTTGAGGGCATGTGGCTTGGTACGGTTCAGGAGGGAGGGGGGGCCGCTCTCTCGTCCCCCCCTTTTCCCCTGCGGCCGGCCAGGTTGCGTGCTCGGATAAGGGGTCTGGTATGGATTTTTAGGGGGACTCCACGCCATTTTTTTTTTAAATTTGGGGTGGAGTTCCCCTTAAAATCCATGCCAGATCTGAAGGGCCTGGAATGCATATTTGGGGGAACCCCACGTCAATTTTTAAAAAAATTTGCGGGGGGTTCCCCTTAATATCCATTCCAGACCTGAAGGGCCTGGTAATTGAATTCTGGGGAACCCCCACGCTTTTTTTTTTTTTTTTCATCAATGACTTTTGTATGTATTGCCGGGAGCCGACAATTCATTAATAGCCGCGAGTCAGTTTTAAATGCATTTTTTTCTTTCAAAAATGACATTTTTTGCAGGGACAGTTCTAAGCACGGGAAACATGCGCCACTTCACATGCATATCATACACACCCCCCAGGTATGAAATTTAAAGGAATATTTCACTTTTATTTTTTCATTTTAAGCATTATTAAAATCACTGCTCCCGAAAAAACGGCAGTTTTTAAAACTTCTTTTTGCATTGATACATGTCCCCTGGGGCAGGACCCCGGTCCCCAAACACTTTTTAGGACAATAACTTGCATATAAGCCTTTATAATTAGCACTTTAGATTTCTCCCATAGATTTTTCGAATTTGCCGCAAACACCCCAATTTGTTCGCTGTTCGGCGAAAGGGCGAACAGGCAATGTTCGAGTCGAACATGAGTTCGACTCAAACTCGAAGCTCATCCCTACTTACAATACCTGGAACCACTGACAAGGTTCTTAGCCTCTGGGATGGGAACCTACTTCACCAGACTGCTGCTTGCCGATTCAAATTCTATCAAAGAAAGACAGTCTTGGCACAAACTTGGTTAGAATTACAGAGGTTATTATTAGTTTGAAAAAAAACTGTCACTCTTACATTTATCATTCTCCCCCCTTTTCTTCCTCATTACAGACTGAAGGAATAAATGCGTGGTGCAGGAAAAAAGAAACAATGAAATAACCTATGATACTTTTACCTCCCTTAGACTCATATTTATCCATATGTACAGCTGTCTACATACACCTGTTCTCTGTGTACAAACTCCTTGGACCTGAAAAATACTTATAAGCAAAATCATTACTCTATCCTTCATATTTAACCTGCAAAGAATGGAAAATAATAATGACATTCCTGTACATTGGTAAATTGTCAATGACATTCTTTCAAAACTGATTCAAACAAAACCCTCTGTAACCCTTACTTTTCCCGTTCCTACAAAAATACAACAGCCGCGACGCATCGAAGGATCGCCGCGGTAAGTTCGAACATATTCACGTTACTACATACAAACATTCCGATACAAACGTGGGGGAAATACTTCCCAGTTTCCAAAACCAAAAATGAAAAAAACAAAAACAGCCAGAATTCTACCTTCACTCTTTCAGCAATAGGAAAAAATACAATGGGAATATGAGAGCAGCTCGAGAAGCTTGCATGGACCAGCCATACAAAGTTCAAACAAACGGGCATGAGACTACACCTCCATCAACACTCATCATTACAGATTTCTGAAGCCGCAGCTCAACTACATCCATTCCAGAGGGATACCCAAAATAGTATCCTTGGACCACCTATGTTAATCTTTTTGGGGTTCAAAGGCCTTTGCCCCAAAACTAGGCTTCGTGCACTGTGTGACCGTCTGACTATGGGAAGCCTCCATTCCTTCCCTTTGCACAGACCTCCTTGTGTCCATGGCGATTCGAATCGGCTTATCGTCTTAAACCTGCGTCCAGGTTAAACCGTTGCACCCATTTTCGGAGATCACCGCCCGGTGTCTTCTTATACGGTGAATTGCAGAACTACAACCACTATATGGTCAAGTCCTCCAACTAGAAACCCTAACTGAGGCGTCAACTCTATGGCCAACACTTTTGGAACTACAGCAACAACCACAGATCAACCCCCGAATTAGGCCTCTACCCCTCACAGTGCATGCATACACAAGCATTTTCCGCTATACACCCATACACTGCGTTGTCAGACTAAACCACACAGAACACTTACGCCAGTTTGTCACCTGCAGAACAATGTGGCTTCTCTCTGTATCTAGATGATAAAATAATGGTGATGCCGACTGTTTGCTCTCTACTCAAAACTGTATTACAGTACAAAACTTCACAAAACTGGAACGAAATATAAAACACTTTTAAACGCCAAAATGCTTTCCATTTTCCTTCCAGACACAAATCTCATTCAGACAACCCCAAGCGCCTCCCACCAACTTCCCTCTGATATATAAAATGCTGAAAAGAAACTTCCGGTTATGCTCAGCTCTTAAAAAACCAAACTGGTTTATTTACATATCAATTTTTCAGGAAGAGGGAGGGGGAGGGGAGGCCATAATCGCCTTGTCTATCAAGACTCCAAAAAATCCATGGCTACACATTATATATTTCAACCATTTAAAACCTTGTCAAGGAAATGATGGAGTAAACCCCCCTTTGCAAATGGGAGGGAATCCCCCCTGACCCACATTCCCTGGAAGTCAAACCATAAGTTGGGACTCAAAATACAAACTCCTGCCAAAAGATGGCTATACAGTACAAGATCCAAAAAATGAATTGCCCTCTGGGAAACTCCCAAATATTTAAACATAAAAACACATCATTGTACAAAAACTCTGTTAGTCTTACAATCTATCAAAATTCAGTGTAAAGTGAAGTTTTTTCTTAAAACCAAAATCCAAAACCCCAAACCCCTGCTCATATACTGCTAAGTCAGCCGATCCTGCAATAGCCCACACTCACACAAATGAAAACAGAGAAATCCCCAACCTAACATCATGTGCATGGAGTTTGCATGTCCTCCCTGTGTCTGCGTTGGCCTCCTCCCACACTCCAAATGCTGGTAGGTCAGCCAGATCCCATCCATAAATAGGCCCCAGCATGTGCGTGTGTCCGCAAGCACGTTGTGGCCCCTCGGGGTAAAACCGCGCTATTTTAAGATACCTCTCAACTCACCTCAAAAGGTGATGCTTAGAAAATCAATTTAAACCAGAGACAAAACTGCGCCAATCAACAAATGCCAATACAGCATATTCAGGGGCCGTGTTTGCTAAACTGGAACTTCCTATCTCAAACTGTAAACGTCTCTCAAAATGGCCGACAAGCCAGGACTACAAAATGGTGGATGACCCACCACAGCACCTCATGGACAACAAAAATTGCGCCATTGACGCATGCAATTTTTCCCGCCAAAACCAGCATGGGACGTCACAATGAACACCACATTGGTTCCCCTACACAAAGAAAACCACAAATTGCCTCTAACAGGTTCCAACGCAGAAAAGATCGCACTATATTCGCACCAAACATCAAAATCTGCCCCAAAGGCTGAGAAATTCCACCAGCGAAATAGCAGACGAATGCCACATGGTATAGTGCCCAAAAGAAAGGTGGCTGCACCTTCCCTTATAGGATACCCACAGGCTAAGGAAAAACTGTGCCTCAAAATGGCAGACAAACCTGCAAGGCTAACAAAAGCCAAGAATGGCGCTATTACTTTTTCCCGCCAAAACCAGCATCTCTTTAACCACTTCAATACAGGGCTTTTTGTACCTATTCAATACCGGGCCTATTTTGGCACTTCTCTCCTACATGTACAAATCATCATTCTTTTGCTAGAAAATTACTCAGAACCCCCAAACATTATATATGTTTTTTTAGCAGACACCCTAGGGAATAAAATGACGGGCATTGCAACATTTTTTCTTGCACAATATTTGCGCAATAATTTTTCAAACGCCTTTTTAAAAAAAAAAAAAATGGTTTCATGAATTAAAAAATAACAAAACAGTAAAGTTAGCCCAATTTTTTGGGAACATATGAAAGATAATGTTACGCCGAGTAAATAGATACCTAGCATGTCACGCTTTAAAATTGCGCACACTCATGGAATGGCGCCAAACTTCGGTACTTAAAAATCTCCATAGGCGACGCTTTAATTTTTTTTACAGGTAACCAGGTTAGAATTACAGAGGAGGTCTAGTGCTAGAATTGTTGCGCGCGCTCTAACGCACGCGGTGATACCTCACATGCGTGGTTTGAATGGCGTTTACATATGTGGGCGACTTACGTGTGCATTCGCTTCTGATCGCGAGCTACCGGGGACAGGGGCGTTTTAATTTTTTTTTAAATTTATTTATTTATTTTACTTATTTATTTTTTACAATGATTTTACTTTTATTCCTATTACAAGGAATGTAAACATCCCTTGTAATAGGAATGTGTGTGACAGGTTCTCTTTATTGAGAGATGCGGGGTCAATAAGACCCCACATCTCTCCTCCAGGCTGGAAAGCATGAGATCAGTGAAATTTTTTTCACTGATTTCATACTTACAGCCGCAATGGCGGCTTTGTTTACATTTGAGACCCGGGCATGACGACATCACATCGCGCCCGGGCCTCCGACGATCATAGAGATGACTGGTGACCATCTGGTCACCAGTCATCTCTATGCTCATCACGTGACTCCACCAACGATGCCGGAAGATTCGCTCCGGGTCCCCGATCGCACGGGGGAGCCCGGAGAAGCACCGGATGGCGGCGGGAGGGGGGGGGTGTCCCCTCCCGCCGCCTATAAGAACGATCAAGCGGTGGAACCGCCGCTATGATCGTTCTTATGGTGCACAGAATCGCCGGCACTTCAAAAGGATATCTGAATGATGCCTCTAGCTGCAGGCATCATTCAGATATCCCCCTACAAAGCCGAGGACGTCATATGACGTCCACCCAGGATGGGAGATCCCATCTGTGGACGTCATTTGTCTATGGCTGGGTAGGGAAGTGGTTAAAATAAAATCAAAAATGTTTTTCTCCACAAAGACTGACTACACCATTGAGATTTTTCTAAATTATCATCAAAATCCACTGAAAAAGGTGTCAGCTACACTCTACAAGGACCACATGTACACTTACAAACTTAGCCTCCCTTTTGCCAACTAAACAGCACATTCAATAAATGTAAGTTACATGAACAATATTAAAAACATATTCATTTCTCTAAGTTCATATACTCTGAGATATTCACCACTTTTCTCTACCTAAAGTTCACACACACAGTGGCCTCAGCTTCCATAACAAGCCATTGCAGAGACATACTATGTCTGCCTTCTAGCAATGCCTGGCCACTTGGATATGCGGCGGGAACTTTCAACTCAAAAACCAAACACTTTCGGTAAAATATTTTTACACTTATGGGGACATGTGTCTTTGTCCCCTATAAAGGCAAAAATCACAATCTAACCATTTCTATTTTTCATAGAAATCACAAACATTACACCATACCTCCCAACTGGCACGGATTGTGCGGGTTTTACCCGCAGAGGCTCCTCCTTCCCGCACTCCCGCGAGACTATCATGTACTATCATGGACTATCATGGACTATCATGGACTATCACGCACAGCAGGAAACATGAAGAGAAGAAGAGGAGCAGCAGGTAAGAGCCCCCCCCCCTCTGGTTGGCAGGGGAGAGGGGACATCAGAATGTCCCGCGAAGGGACTTTACAAAGTTAGGAGGTATGCACTACACACTGTGACAGCAGGAAGGTAAAGTCACCTGGTTGCATCCAGGGGGGTAGATATATTTCGCCCAGATTCAGGCTTTACGCCGACTTATACAACTAGGTGGAGAGTTGTATAAGGCTAGTGGGCTCATGGATGACTCATACCTCTAGGGAGAGTGTGGGGCGTCGTACAAACAGGGAGTTGATGAGACCAGCTGAAGCTTGTCAGCTCATTTAGGCCTCTATAAGAACTCCCAGCTTCATTAGATGTATGCTCATGCCTGGACCCAGACCTGTGTGGACTGTCTAGGGAGAGTGAACCCCTGTGCGGTGAGACAAAGCCTGTGTGGCTATTTGCTTGGACATTTAAAACCAGGGACTTAGGGACTAGGACAGCACTAGGCTGATCCCAGTTGTTAGTTAGGAAACCTGTATGTTTAGTCAGAGGTCAAGTTGACCAGGATTTATTTTGTTTATGTTTCTTTTGCTTTGCTGTGTTTTGTCACTGTAAATAGAAAATAAACCGCACCTTTTTGATTTTGAAAACCACAACCACCGTTTGCTGGGCCTGTTTTTGTGTGGGGTGCCCATCTCGGGGGTCACACACACCCGCTGCCGAGCTAACCCCCTCACAGTTGGTGGAGAACCAGTGGCAGTTTTTTTTTTAAGCCAGCATGGAGGAGATACTGAAGCAGCTGGCTCTAGCAAATGCCAATCAACAGCAGACAAATGCAGGTTTGCAAAAGAGCCTTGCAGCTCAACAACAGAACTTCGCAGCCCAGCAGCAAGCTCATCAACAGAGCCTTGCAGCCCAGCAGCAAGCTCATCAACAGAGCCTTGCAGCCCAGCAGCAGACAAACGCAACTTTGCAACAGAGTCTGGAGGCTCAGCAACAAGCCCAGCAGCAATCTGAGGCCCGCTTCATAGACCTGTTACAGAAGCAAGAGCAGAGACTACAACAACAGATGGAAGCAGCAATGCAGCAACGTCCGCAGACCAGTGAGGAAAGCCGTCCCACTAATACCGCGTCCTTTGGGGTGAGTCGTTTATTGACAAAAATGACTGGAGAGGATGATCCAGAGGTATTTTTGACCACATTTGAAAGGACCGCTGAAAGAGAAAAGTGGCCTGAGGAGCAGTGGGCTGGACTGGTGGCTCCTCTGTTAACTGGTGAATCGCAGAAAGCTTACTATGACCTAGAGCCTAACCAAGCAAAAGACTATGCGATGCTAAAAGCTGAAATATTGGCAAGGCTGGGTGTCACCCAGGCTGTCCGGGCTCAGCGTGTGCATAACTGGACTTTCCAGCTTGGAAAACCCCCCAGGTCTCAAATGTATGATCTCATTCACCTGAGCAGAAAGTGGCTACAGCCGGAGACTTTGTCCGCACCAAAGATTGTGGAACGTGTTGTAATGGATCGGTTTTTGAGAGCTCTTCCTACTGCCATCCAAAAGTGGGTAAGCCATGGAGACCCAGAGACGGCCGATGGTCTTGTGGATCGTGTGGAGAAATACTTGGCTACAGAGAACCTGACGGCCTCTTCCAGAGACACTCGGACTTTCCACCCTAAGACCAGACCATCCCCAGGGGCGGATAAGAGGATTCCAAGGGGTGAGGGTGGAGAGAGTGAGAGGGTGGGAGCTCTACCCCAAGTTTGGCGAGAACAGCCTGGGAAATCAGTGGCTCAAGAGGCCGCAAGAAGGATCGTTTGCTACCGCTGCCGGCAAGCGGGACATATTGCAGCCAATTGCCCGGTTGTGGAGGAACCCATGCAGTGTGACTTTCTGACGGGCAGACGTCAGTCGCTGTGTGCGACAGTCGCATGCACTGCCATTCGAGGAACTGAGAAACATTTATGCAAAATGTGTGTTAATGGTAGAAATGTTGTGGTATTGCTGGATTCAGGTAGCCTTGTGACCCTGATAAAGGCTGAGTTAGTTAAAACAGAGGTCTCTGGGAATAGCAAGGTAGCTGTTATTTGTGTGCATGGGGACACCCGAGAGTATCCAGTGACTACAGTGTGTTTCGAGACCCCCAAAGGTACCCTCTCTCATCCAGTGGGCTTAGTATCTCAGTTACCGCATGACGCCATTGTGGGAAGGGATTTTCCGAAGTTCTGGGAACTGTGGGATGATCCTGAGCCCCCCACTGGTGCCCCTATGTACCAGGAATGTGATAGCCAGAACTCCCCTGAGAGTGGTGAGGACTCTCCAGAATTTCCCTTATCAGTATTGGCAGGGGAGACTCAAGAAACTGGAGAGGAGCCCACCTCCTCAGACGAAAACCTACCGTCTGTGGAGTTTTCTGATCTTGAGGTTCACAGGGAAAACTTTGCCACAGAACAGTTGAAAGACCCCGCCCTAATAAAGGCACGGGAAAACGTAGTGAAAATAGATGGCGAGTTAGTGAACCCAGATAATACCTGCACTTACCCATACTTCAGCGTAGAGAAGGACCTACTGTATCGGGTGGCAAAAAGGGCAGAAGAAACCGTTGAGCAGCTTGTGGTGCCCAAACCTTACAGGAAGTTGGTGTTGGAGTTGGCCCATGGGCACATTCTTGGAGGTCATCTGGGGACAGAGAAAACCCGAGAGAGGGTATTACAGAGATTCTATTGGCCGGGGGTGATGAAGGACATAGAAAATTATTGTTCCTCCTGCCCTGTGTGTCAGAGGTCGGCCCCGATGCCACATTTCCGTAGCCCGCTGGTCCCTCTACCCATCATTGAGGTCCCGTTTGAGAGGATCGCCATGGATTTGGTAGGTCCTATAATCAAGTCCGCTAGGGGGCACCAGTACATATTAGTTATAATGGACTATGCCACCCGTTATCCAGAAGCGATCCCTCTCCGAAATACCTCGGCCAAAACCATAGCCAAAGAGCTATCTCTTGTGTTTAGCCGGGTGGGTATTTGTAAAGAACTGCTTACGGACCAAGGTACACCCTTTATGTCCCGGGTTATGAAGGAGCTGTGTAAATTGTTCAAAGTGACGCAATTATGTACATCTGTGTATCACCCCCAAACCGATGGGCTGGTTGAAAGGTTCAACAAAACCCTAAAACAAATGTTGAAGAAAGTGGTGGATAGAGATGGAAAGGATTGGGACTGTCTACTTCCTTATCTGATGTTTGCTATTAGGGAGGTGCCCCAATCCTCTACGGGATTCTCCCCCTTTGAGTTACTGTATGGGAGACACCCAAGAGGGCTGTTGGATATTGCCAAGGAAACTTGGGAAAGTGAGAGTTCTCCCCACAGGAGTGTGATTGAGCATGTCGCCCTGATGCAAGACCGAATTGCACAGGTAATGCCCATCGTGAAGGAACATTTGGCCCAAGCGCAGTTAGCACAGCAGAGAGTGTACAACCGTGGAGCCAAGACCCGTACCTTTTCCCCGGGGGATAGGATACTGGTACTTGTCCCTACGGTTGAAAGTAAATTCCTTGCCAAATGGCAAGGCCCCTACGAGATAATGGAAAAAGTGAGCGAAGTGAATTACAAGGTCAGACAACCAGGAAGGCGAAAGCCCGAACAGATCTATCACGTTAATCTGTTGAAAGCCTGGAGGGATAGAGAGTCCCTAGTCGCAGACACTTGGTCACCAGCTCAAACTGGTTGCGTGATTCCGGAGGTTGGAATAGCAGCCACCTTGTCACAACCCCAACAACAGGAGGTTAAGGAGTTTGTGCTTCGCAACAAGGAGGTATTCTCTGAGCTGCCGGGACAAACATCTGGGGTAGAGCATGACATCATTACCCCGCCCGGTGAAAGGGTGAAGTTAAAACCCTATCGGATCCCAGAGGCCCGACGGGAGGCAATACGGGAGGAAGTACAGAAAATGCTGAACTTAGGGGTGATAGAGGAGTCCCAAAGTGATTGGTCTAGTCCCATTGTGTTGGTGCCTAAACCGGATGGGAGCTGGCGATTTTGTAACGATTTTCGACAGTTGAACAAAGTTACAAAATTTGACACCTACCCCATGCCACGTATAGATGAGTTGATCGACCGGCTGGGAACAGCCCGATACATGACGACTCTTGACCTCACAAAAGGGTATTGGCAAATCCCCCTGGCCAAGTCGGCCAAAGAGAAAACCGCATTTGTAACCCCAGACGGGGCGTTCCAATATAAAAGAATGCCGTTCGGGTTACAGAATGCGCCGGCCACATTCCAGCGGAAAATGGACCAGATGCTGAGGCCCCATCGGAAGTATGCTGCGGCTTACCTGGATGACATAATTGTCCATAGCACAGATTGGGCCTCACATCTGCCAAAAGTGCAAGCAGTCCTGGACTCTGTTCGGGAAGCGGGGTTTACGGCTAACCCCAAGAAGTGTACCATTGGGCAGGAGGAGGCTAAATATCTTGGGTACACCATTGGGAGGGGAGTAATAAAACCCCAACTCAACAAAGTCGAGGCCATCCAGAGTTGGCCACGTCCCAACAGCAAGAAGCAGGTACGAGCCTTTCTGGGAATCGCTGGGTATTATCGGCGATTCATTCCCCACTTTGCTTCTAAGGCTGTGCCCCTAACCAACCTGACGAAGGGGAAAGGGTCGGTCATGATTAAATGGACCCCCGAGGCTGAGGCAGCATTCCAATTCTTGAAACAAGCCTTATGTAGCCAGCCAGTGTTGTACTCACCCGACTTCTCTAAAGACTTTGTCGTACAAAGTGATGCGTCAGATGTGGGGTTAGGAGCAGTATTGTCCCAGGTCTGGAACGGGGAAGAGCACCCAGTCATTTACCTCAGCAGGAAGTTGAAGTCCCATGAGGTAAATTACGCCACCGTTGAAAAGGAGTGTTTAGCGGTGAAGTGGGCTCTAGATTCCCTTCGGTACTACCTGCTAGGTAGGCACTTTGACATGGTTACGGATCACGCTCCGTTAAAGTGGATGGCTCAAAACAAAGAAACAAATAGAAGAGTGAATAGGTGGTTCCTGGCCCTACAGGAATTCAACTTCACAGTAAAGCATCACCCTGGCGTTCAAATGGGGAATGTGGATGCTTTGTCTCGAGTACATGAATGCCTGATTGCTGGTGTTCCAACCCCGAGGTTAAAACAAGAGGGGGGGGTATGTGACAGCAGGAAGGTAAAGTCACCTGGTTGCATCCAGGGGGGTAGATATATTTCGCCCAGATTCAGGCTTTACGCCGACTTATACAACTAGGTGGAGAGTTGTATAAGGCTAGTGGGCTCATGGATGACTCATACCTCTAGGGAGAGTGTGGGGCGTCGTACAGACAGGGAGTTGATGAGACCAGCTGAAGCTTGTCAGCTCATTTAGGCCTCTATAAGAACTTGCAGCTTCATTAGATGTATGCTCATGCCTGGACCCAGACCTGTGTGGACTGTCTAGGGAGAGTGAACCCCTGTGCGGTGAGACAAAGCCTGTGTGGCTATTTGCTTGGACATTTAAAACCAGGGACTTAGGGACTAGGACAGCACTAGGCTGATCCCAGTTGTTAGTTAGGAAACCTGTATGTTTAGTCAGAGGTCAAGTTGACCAGGATTTATTTTGTTTATGTTTCTTTTGCTTTGCTGTGTTTTGTCACTGTAAATAGAAAATAAACCGCACCTTTTTGATTTTGAAAACCACAACCACCGTTTGCTGGGCCTGTTTTTGTGTGGGGAGCCCATCTCGGGGGTCACACACACCCGCTGCCGAGCTAACCCCCTCACAACACATACAGTATATTGTTGCTTGTAACATCAGATCATCTCTCAGGGCCCTTCCACTACAAAACTCCTGCATGTTATTTACAGAAAGTCACCAACTTTCACCCTTGTAACTGAGATGCTGCCTGCCCCACCCCCACTAAACCTCATGGGGGCAGCCATTTTCAGCTTCTCTCACACAGGGACCAGAACAATGCAGCAGCCATGGCTGGCTGCAAACTGCTCAATATATCGCACAAACAGTCTATATTTCTCGCTTAGTTACACTCTTACACAATTTCAATCGCACTCATGGGTACACATGTCCTACATCACACAAACAATCTAATCACACAGGCACATGCAGGCATACCCACACACAATCAAATTCACAGGCATACGATCCATGACAAAATCACACACACACACACACATACGATTCGCAGACATACACACGCACACATACACACGCTGCAAACGTAAAGCATTATTTCAAAAAGACAAAAAAATGTTCTTTTAAAGAGTAGAGCCCCCCACATCGGAACGTAGATCCACTCTTCCCCCCATCTCGATCCGATGTCCAAAGGGACTCCATCTATTCCCAAAAATCCTGGCCCGCCATAAACTGTTGTGGAAATATGGGTTGTTTGCAGAGCACACAGCCTATATTTCCTGTGCTCTATAAGCACACACTTTAGATTCATCTTTTTGCAATAATGCTATCTTTAAGTTTGCTAAAATCCACTCACCGTTCATTCCATCATTCATCCAAGAAGCAAGGCTCACACATAGACCTTATCATCAGGCCATCCCAGCATAGACTGTCCAGCCAAAGCCTACTCATAGGCTTTTATTAAACTCAAAAGATCTCAAGACAGGAGGTGATTGGTTGCAGCAACCAGTCACCTCCCCCCATGGGCGGGAACATCACAGGATGTTTCTTCCACAGGAGAATGACCATACAAGGACATCCTTCCAAACAGATACAATGTTCATTCAAATTGACTAACAGTGACATACACTGTTACCAAATGACGGAAACTACATAACAATTATGCCTCAAATGGACCACAATTATTTTATAGTTATGCTACTGTTCCTGTGGATACAGATATGTGCGCTCGGAGTCATTCAACGCCCCCCGCCAGGGGCTGGCCAGTTCCCCCAACGGGGCGCAAAACAACATCTCTAAATGCAGCAAACATCGCTGTTTCCATAGGAAGATTTTCCCGCCACCGATCTTCCACCAACGTCTGTATGTGCAAATACGTTCAGATGAGCGCATTACAGCAAAACTGACACTGGGGGGACATCTGACAACATACATTAATACATTTCCATAAAAATCTCCACAACAGTGGCGAATCGGGGGCCCCGAGTCATTTGCGAGGGCCCTACGCAGCTTGTGTAGCGTGCGTATAGGGCGGATCGGCTCATTACTCGCCCTCCTCATTTGTTTACTCGCCAAATGTGAGTGCAAATTTTGAGGGCTGCCATAGCGCACTCCATGCGTCCTCATACACTCTGCTATACACTATATAGCACACTCCATGCGTCCTCATACACTCTGCTATACACTATATAGCACACTCCATACGTCCTCATTCACTCTCCTATAAACCATAGTGCACTACATACATTTTTATGTGTCCCCCATACACTATAGCACACTCCATGCATCCTCATTCAATCTCCTATACTCCATAGCGCACTCCATGTATCCTCATACACTCTCCTATATACCATAGCACACTCCATGCATCCTCATACACTCTCCTATAAATCTATAGCACACTCCATGCATGCCCCATACACTCTCCTATACACTATAGTGCACTCCATGCATCCCCCATATCGCACTCCATGCGTCTTCATACACTCTCCATGCATCCCCCATACACCATAGCGCATTAGTAGTAGTAGTTTAAAGAGAAAAAATCCACAGAACATCAAATTAGAACTAAAGGCACATTTTTTTCTTCATTTTGGATAGAGTAAGGGAGGGTTATAACCAGATTTTTTTTTCCCATCTGTGAGCATTTTGTGAGATTTCACTTCACTTCCTGTCACAGCCAAAACAGGAAGCGAGAGGAAATCCCTGCAAAGTAAGTGAATCCCTGGTTGTCACCAGAACTAGTGTCCCCATTGGAAGATTTCCCCTATATTCTATTTGGTTTTAGTGATCCTCTGGGCAAAACAAGTGGGTGAAACTCTCCAACATGAGCACAGACAGCAATAAATACCTGACAGGGGTTTTAGTCCCTCTCCTCTAGAGCTGCACGATTAATCGATAGGAATCGAGAATGCAATTTTTTTTTTTTTTTTTCCCCACCTCACGATCTTAACAGAGCATTTTACCAAATCTTTCTATGCAGAGAATTCTCTACTCAAGCAGACAGCTGCCAAAAAAAAAAAAAAAACAGACAGTCTGTCAAGTATCACAGCATTCCTCAGCCCTGAGCCAACTATAAACATTGTAATGTTTTGCTCTTTAGATCAAGGAATGGAACTTCAGTTTGTAAATGAGGGAAGTTTAACCAGTTAAAGACTAAACCTTTTTCTGACACTTGTTGGTTACAAGTTAAAATCATTATTTTTTGCTATAAAATTACTTGGAACCCCCAAACATTACAAATATTTTTTTAGCAGAGACCCTAGAGAATAAAATGGTGCTTGTTACAATATTTATGTCACGCTATATTTGCGCAGCGGTCTTTCAAATGCAATTTCTCTTTCGTTCATGGACGGACACAGCTCCTTTATTCTTAACCTTAGGGTTTATATGCCATCCATCAGGAGAGGACTAGGCAGACATGTAAAACATGTAACACAGCAAAGCTTAACAGTACCACCCAGGGGGCGGTCCCTCTGGCTATAACCCCTCACCCTGCATCTAGCAGCTCAGTTTTTTTCTGCCTAGCATAGGAGAAGGACCTGGCTCCCGGTTGGGACCATTGGTCCTGGAGATTTTTTTGCTTTTTTCTACTTTTTTGATCCTGAGATCTACTATCAACTGCCGGCTGGGTGACAGGCTGGAAATAATAGATCCTTGTAGTCTCCCCAGTCCGGCCATCGAGCGTGAGCAGACCTTTAGATACGCGCTGGTCGGCCACGACATGTCCCGTTTGCTCCAGGGCTGGCCGGTGAGCTATATGCTCCGGGGCACACATATGACCGGGCTACTGCTGTCCGAGTAACAGTGGGTCATGGCCGACAGCCACTCCGTACTGCTTGGGTGATGGGTCTGTCCGGAATGCGTCCAGCAGTCCCCGTAGGAAGGGTAAGTAGGGTTCCACCTGTTTCGGCAGGATGAAACAGCTGGGCATTCCTGGGAGGTCGACTAGGGGGTCTCTCACTCTCCCTTTCTTCTCTCCCTGTCCCTTATCTCTTCCCCATGCATCTGTGGTGGCTGGGCCTGCTGTGTACCTGATCGGGGGTCCTCCAGGGGGGGCTCCGGGTCCTGGCTGGGGGCTGCGCTGGGTGTCCAGGGTCTGCTCTCCATTGTGGGGTGTGGTCTGTTCTGCCATGTGGGGGCCTCCGCTCGGAGGCCCAGCGTGTTCGCAGCCTTTTTTCTTACCTCAGAAACGGCCGGTGGCCATTTTGGCGGAGCCCAGTGCCATTTTCTTGTAGCCTCGCTAGTTGTAATGCTGAAGCAGCCGGCAGCCATTTTCTTGTAGCTCACGCTCTTTTTCCTGAGGGGGGCCGGCGGCCATTTTCTTGTAACCCCAGCTTAGTTTTGGCCTCTAGCGCTGGGAATGTCTTTCTGAACGGCGCGAACAGCACACAACACCTCAGGCACAGACAGTGCAGGAGAGAGAGCGGGCCGCAGCGCTGTGCAGTACCTGGGTCAGGGTGGTGAGTCCTCTGGGGGGCCCCTCGGTCTGTAGCAGCTAGGAGGATGGACCTTTTGTGTACCTTGCCTTTAGTCCCTAAGTGGCTGTCAGGCGAGTGTGGGGCGTCAGAAGCTGATGCTTCTTCCCCAGACATCCCTGTGATAGCAACCGGTGCCCCTGCACCTGCGGTGCCTATGGACGCTTTGTTGGCGGTCCTGGAGTCCTTTGTTGCCAGGGTGGAAGCGGTGTGCGGACGAAAGGGGGGGGGGTAAAAAATGCCCACTCCCCCACCATCTTCGGGGGAAAGCTCTGATTCAGACTCGGGCCTGACTGTGGCACACGGCTCCTGTTCTGACATGTCAGAGGATGAGGACCAGGACCATTCGGACAGTGAGGAAGACTTTGTGAGGGAGACCCTAAAATTGGAGGATACGGTGGGGGCATCTACTGAGGTGTCGGTCCCTTTTGGGTCCCACAAGCCGGGCCGGCACTGCTAAGGTGTTTCCCTACCTAACTTATTTTGATAAGTTTATATACAAAGAATGGGAAAGACCGCAGTGGGCCTTTTCAGTCCCAAAACGCATGGCGGTCCGTTACCCCTTTGAGGAGAGTTTCCTGAAAAAATGGACATCTCTCCCGATTGTGGACCCCCCGGTATCCAGGTTAAACAAGGTAACCACGATTCCGGTAGAGGGGACCCCTGCCTTTAAGGACCCTGCAGACAGGAGGGCCGAGGCGGTGGCCCGGTCCATATTCACGGTGGTGGGGTCAGCATTGCGGCCAGTGTTGGCCACGGCCCTGGTGTCACAGACACTTACAGAATGGGCAATATTGTTGCAACACAAGTTGGTAGAGCAAAAGGCTTCCCCGGTCTGGGTGAAACTGGCCGACCAGTTGGTGCATGGCCTTAAGTATGTTTGCGATGCGGCCATAGATACAGCTCCCTTGATTTCCAGAGCCTCAGTATCTGCTGTAGTGCTACGTCGCCTGATTTGGCTAAAATGCTGGTCCGCGGACAAGACTTTCAAGAAGGCTGTGGCGGATTTCCCCTTCCAGGGAGAGAGGCTATTTGGAGCCTCGCTGGATGACATTATTAAGAATGTCACTGGGGGTAAGAGCACGCTGCTCCCACAATCCAGAAAAGGTAAGGAGCCACGCCGTAGGCCAGGGCCCTCCTTTTCTGCTCAGAAGCGTTTTTTTTTTGTCAGCCCGGGCCCGCAGGTAAGCGTTCCCAGGCCGACAAGGGGCCAGCTGAGGGACAAAAGCGTCCCTGGTTTCACAAGCCAAACAAGCCTGCGAACAAATCTGCGACAGCATGAAGGTTTGCCCCCGCCTGACTCTCGGGTGGGTGGTCGCCTTCGCGAGTTTGCAACTCGATGGGCCTCCCTGCTTTCCGACCAGTGGGTTTGCGAAGTGGTTTCATCGGGGTACAAGATAGAGTTACTTTCTTGTCCACCAAACAGATTTTTTCCCTCCAACCTTCATCTTCTTCCAGCTTGTCGGAATGCCCTGTTTGGGGCAGTGCAGGACCTGTTGATGCGCGGGGTAATAGTGCTTGTGCCCAGTGGCGGCCCGTCCATAGGGGGCGCCCGGGCGCCGCCCCCCCCCCCCCTCCTGTGGTCACCAAAAAATACAATAAAAATGTAAAAAAAAAACGGGCCCTTTAAGAGTTTTTTTTAATTTATTTTTTATTTTTTTTAATGTCTTTTTTTTACACATGGCGGCGCGACCATAGTGGGCGCAGAAGCGCCGCTACCGCTCGCTTCTGCGCCCGGCCGTCACTCACCACAACAATACATAGGTTCATGCATTGCATGAACCTATGTATTGCTGCCGCCCACTATTCAGATGGCTGGCCCCTTGAGCGCCGGCCATCTGAGTCACAGCGTCTGATTGGCCTTTAGAAGTGCCTATCAGAGCCAGCAGGCTCTGATAGGCTTCCCGACTACAGCCTGAGGGCTGTAATCGGCTTCTAAATACCTAATGAGAGGACGCACAGGGGTGCGTTCCCTGGCCAATCAGGTTCACCGGGTCTGGTTACCGGTAACCTGATTGGCTGAAGTGACATCGAGGGCGGGAGAAGACATCGAGGACGGAAGAAGGACGGCGCTGACTCGAGGAAGGTAAGTGCAGGGCTGGGGGGGACAAACTGGCTGTATTATGAGGACAAACTGGCTGCATTATGGGGGAGAAACTGGCTGCATTATGGGGGAGAAACTGGCTGCATTATGGGGGAGAAACTGGCTGCATATAGGGGAGAAACTGGCTGCATATAGGGGAGAAACTGGCTGCATTATGGGGGAGAAACTGGCTGCATTATGGGGGAGAAACTGGCTGCATTATGGGGGAGAAACTGGCTGCATTATGGGTGAGAAACTGGCTGTATATTGGGGGAGAAACTGGCTGCATTATGGGGGCGAAACTGGCTGCATATAGGGGAGAAACTGGCTGCATTATGGGGGAGAAACTGGCTGTATATTGGGGGAGAAACTGGCTGCATATAGGGGAGAAACTGGCTGCATTATGGGGGAGAAACTGGCTGCATTATGGGGGAGAAACTGGCTGCATTATGGGGGAGAAACTGGCTGTATATTGGGGGACAAACTGGCTGTATATTGGGGGAGAAACTGGCTGCATTTGGGGGAGAAACTGGCTGCATATAGGGGACAAACTGGCTGTATTATGAGGACAAACTGGCTGCATTATGGGGGAGAAACTGGCTGCATTATGGGGGAGAAACTGGCTGCATTATGGGGGAGAAACTGGCTGTATTATGGGGGAGAAACTGGCTGCATTATGGGGGAGAAACTGGCTGCATTATGGGGGAGAAACTGGCTGCATTATGGGGGAGAAACTGGCTGCATTATGGGGGAGAAACTGGCTGCATTATGGGGGAGAAACTGGCTGCATTATGGGGGAGAAACTGGCTGCATATGGGGGAGAAACTGGCTGCATTATGGGGGAGAAACTGGCTGCATTATGGGGGAGAAACTGGCTGCATTATGGGGGATTAACTGGCTGCATTATGGGGGAGAAACTGGCTGTATTATGGGGGAGAAACTGGCTGCATTATGGGGGAGAAACTGGCTGCATATGGGGGGGAAACTGGCTGCATTTGGGGACAAACTAGTGGCGTTTGGGCACAGTGGCTGCGTTTAATGGGCACAGTGGCGGCAATTGATGATTTTTTTTTTCAGTTTGTTTGCGCCCCCCCAAAAAATTTGAGCACCAGCCGCCACTGCTTGTGCCGGAAAGGTTTCAGGGATTCTACTCCAATCTGTTTGTAGTCCCAAAAAAGGACGGGGTCCGTCCAATCCTGGATCTCAAGGCCCTTGACACCTTTCTAAAAGTACGAAGGTTCAGGATGGATTCAGTTAATTCTGTGGTCGCTGCACTCCATCCAGGAGATTTTCTGGCGTCCTTCAATATCAAGGACACATACTTGCATGTCCCCATATACGTCAGGCATCAAAGATTTCTGCGCTTTGCAGTCAGGGATGATCACTACCAATTTGTAGCTCTCCCTTTTGGCCTGGCGTCGGCACCACGGAAGTCATCTTCTCGGAAGATTTATCATCGCACGTGGAAGGCCTACATCTCTGTGTGAGGAGATGGAGTGGCGTCCATGGATGTATTCTGTTTTTACAGCATGGAGTGGATCAAAAGCTTGCATTAAGCACCAATAAGGAGCAGAAATCAGCCTTGGCTGTCTTCTTTCAATGACCCATGGCGGCTCATTCACTGGTGAGTATGTTTGTGCAAGGGGTTTGACATGTGGCCCCTCCGGTTCGACCACCACTGCCTCCGTGGGATTTGAATCTGGTACTTCAGAAACCTCCGTTTGAGATCATCAGAGAGATTCCCCTTTTGACACTCTCTCAGAAAGTTGCCTTTCTGGTGGCTATTACATCAGTCAGGAGGGTTTCTGAGTTGGCGGCCTTGTCTTGCAAGTCTCCCTACTTGATCCTCCACAAGGATAAAGCGGTGCTACGCCCGCAGCTTTCGTTTCTTCCGAAGGTTGTTTCAGCTTTTCATCTAAATGAGGACATTGTGCTTCCATCCTTGTGTCCTCGGCCGTCGCACCCCAAAGAGGTTGCTTTGCATTCCTTGGACGTGGTCTGAGCTCTGCTAGTGTATCTGTCTGCTACGGCTCCGTTTCGGAGGTCAGACTCACTGTTTGTGTCGGTAACTGGTCCGAAGAAGGGCCTGGCGGTCTCGTCGGCCACCATTTCTCGGCAGATCAGACAGATCATGATTCAGGCTTATGCCCTGAAAGGGCGAACGCCTCCCTTTCCTGTCACGGCGCATTCAACCAGGGCAATAGGTGCCTCCTGGGCTTTCATCATCAAGCGTCTGTCTCCCAGGTGTGTAAGGCGGCGACCTGGTCGTCCGTTCACACTTTTACTAAGTTTTACAAGGTTGATGTGCATGCATCTGCGGATGCTTGCTTCGGCCGCAAAGTTTTTCAGACGGCTGTTTAAGGTTGCAACTCCCTCTATTGAGGAGCTCTGGTTGTTTTGGGTGGAAGTTTGTGTGCTTGCTGTTCCCACCCCTCGTTTTTTTAACACTGCTTGGGGACGTCCCTAAAGTCAAGAATAAAGGAGCTGTGTCCGTCCATGGTCGAAAGAGAAAATAGGATTTTTGTACTCACCGTAAAATCCATTTCTCTGAAGTTCATGGACGGGGACACAGCACCCACCCCTCCTTTTTATGTTTGTACTGCTTTTTGACGAACTGAGCTGCTAGATGCAGGGAGAGGGGTTATGACCAGAGGGACCGCCCCCTGGGCGGTACTGTTAAGCTTTGCTGTGTTACATGTTTTACATGTCTGCCTAATCCTCTCCTGATAGACAGCATATAAACCCTAAGGTCAAGAATAAAGGAGCTATGTCCGTCCATGGACTTCAGAGAAAAGGATTTTACGGTGAGTACAAAAATCCTATTTTTGGGGGAAAAAACACACTTTAATGAATAATAAAAAAAAAAAAAACATGAATGCCTCTTGTTCCAATATCGGAACAGTAGTGATTTGGGAGTTATTTATATCCTACTGCTATAGGTAACTGTGACAGCAGGAAGGTAAAGTCACCTGGTTGCATCCAGGGGGGTAGATATATTTCGCCCAGATTCAGGCTTTACGCCGACTTATACAACTAGGTGGAGAGTTGTATAAGCCCAGCTGGGGCTAGTGGGCTCATGGATGACTCATACCTCTAGGGAGAGTGTGGGGCGTCGTGCAGACAGGGAGTTGATGAGACCAGCTGAAGCTTGTCAGCTCATTTAGGCCTCTATAAGAACTCCCAGCTTCATTAGATGTTAGCTCATGCCTGGACCCAGACCTGTGTGGACTGTCTAGGGAGAGTGAACCCCTGTGCGGTGAGACAAAGCCTGTGTGGCTATTTGCTTGGACATTTAAAACCAGGGACTTAGGGACTAGGACAGCACTAGGCTGATCCCAGTTGTTAGTTAGGAAACCTGTATGTTTAGTCAGAGGTCAAGTTGACCAGGATTTATTTTGTTTATGTTTCTTTTGCTTTGCTGTGTTTTGTCACTGTAAATAGAAAATAAACCGCACCTTTTTGATTTTGAAAACCACAACCTCCGTTTGCTGGGCCTGTTTTTGTGTGGGGAGCCCATCCCGGGAGTCACACACACCCGCTGCCGAGCTAACCCCCTCACAGTTGGTGGAGAACCAGTGGCAGTTTTTTTTTTAAGCCAGCATGGAGGAGATACTGAAACAGCTGGCTCTAGCAAATGCCAATCAACAGCAGACAAATGCAGGTTTGCAAAAGAGCCTTGCAGCTCATCAACAGAGCCTTGCAGCTCAACAACAGAACTTCGCAGCCCAGCAGCAAGCTCATCAACAGAGCCTTGCAGCCCAGCAGCAAGCTCATCAACAGAGCCTTGCAGCCCAGCAGCAGACAAACGCAACTTTGCAACAGAGTCTGGAGGCTCAGCAACAAGCCCAGCAGCAATCTGAGGCCCGCTTCATAGACCTGTTGCAGAAGCAAGAGCAGAGACTACAACAACAGATGGAAGCAGTAATGCAGCAACGTCCGCAGACCAGTGAGGAAAGCCGTCCCACTAATACCGCGTCCTTTGGGGTGAGTCGTTTATTGACAAAAATGACTGGAGAGGATGATCCAGAGGTATTTTTGACCACATTTGAAAGGACCGCTGAAAGAGAAAAGTGGCCTGAGGAGCAGTGGGCTGGACTGGTGGCTCCTCTGTTAACTGGTGAATCGCAGAAAGCTTACTATGACCTAGAGCCTAACCAAGCAAAAGACTATGTGATGCTAAAAGCTGAAATATTGGCAAGGCTGGGTGTCACCCTGGCTGTCCGGGCTCAGCGTGTGCATAACTGGACTTTCCAGCTTGGAAAACCCCCCAGGTCTCAAATGTATGATCTCATTCACCTGAGCAGAAAGTGGCTACAGCCAGAGACTTTGTCCGCACCAAAGATTGTGGAACGTGTTGTAATGGATCGGTTTTTGAGAGCTCTTCCTACTGCCATCCAAAAGTGGGTAAGCCATGGAGACCCAGAGACGGCCGATGGTCTTGTGGATCGTGTGGAGAAATACTTGGCTACAGAGAACCTGACGGCCTCTTCCAGAGACACTCGGACTTTCCACCCTAAGACCAGACCATCCCCAGGGGCGGATAAGAGGATTCCAAGGGGTGAGGGTGGAGAGAGTGAGAGGGTGGGAGCTCTACCCCAAGTTTGGCGAGAACAGCCTGGGAAATCAGCGGCTCAAGAGGCGGCAAGAAGGATCGTTTGCTACCGCTGCCGGCAAGCGGGACATATTGCAGCCAATTGCCCGGTTGTGGAGGAACCCATGCAGTGTGACTTTCTGACGGGCAGACGTCAGTCGCTGTGTGCGACAGTCGCATGCACTGCCATTCGAGGAACTGAGAAACATTTATGCAAAATGTGTGTTAATGGTAGAAATGTTGTGGTATTGCTGGATTCAGGTAGCCTTGTGACCCTGATAAAGGCTGAGTTAGTTAAAACAGAGGTCTCTGGGAATAGCAAGGTAGCTGTTATTTGTGTGCATGGGGACACCCGAGAGTATCCAGTGACTACAGTGTGTTTCGAGACCCCCAAAGGTACCCTCTTTCATCCAGTGGGCTTAGTATCTCAGTTACCGCATGACGCCATTGTGGGAAGGGATTTTCCGAAGTTCTGGGAACTGTGGGATGATCCTGAGCCCCCCACTGGTGCCCCTATGTACCAGGAATGTGATAGCCAGAACTCCCCTGAGAGTGGTGAGGACTCTCCGGAATTTCCCTTATCAGTATTGGCAGGGGAGACTCAAGAAACTGGAGAGGAGCCCACCTCCTCAGACGAAAACCTACCGTCTGTGGAGTTTTCTGATCTTGAGGTTCACAGGGAAAACTTTGCCACAGAACAGTTGAAAGACCCCGCCCTAATAAAGGCACGGGAAAACGTAGTGAAAATAGATGGCGAGTTAGTGAACCCAGATAATACCTGCACTTACCCATACTTCAGCGTAGAGAAGGACCTACTGTATCGGGTGGCAAAAAGGGCAGAAGAAACCGTTGAGCAGCTTGTGGTGCCCAAACCTTACAGGAAGTTGGTGTTGGAGTTGGCCCATGGGCACATTCTTGGAGGTCATCTGGGGACAGAGAAAACCCGAGAGAGGGTATTACAGAGATTCTATTGGCCGGGGGTGATGAAGGACATAGAAAATTATTGTTCCTCCTGCCCTGTGTGTCAGAGGTCGGCCCCGATGCCACATTTCCGTAGCCCGCTGGTCCCTCTACCCATCATTGAGGTCCCGTTTGAGAGGATCACCATGGATTTGGTAGGTCCTATAATCAAGTCCGCTAGGGGGCACCAGTACATATTAGTTATAATGGACTATGCCACCCGTTATCCAGAAGCGATCCCTCTCCGAAATACCTCGGCCAAAACCATAGCCAAAGAGCTATCTCTTGTGTTTAGCCGGGTGGGTATTTGTAAAGAACTGCTTACGGACCAAGGTACACCCTTTATGTCCCGGGTTATGAAGGAGCTGTGTAAATTGTTCAAAGTGACGCAATTACGTACATCTGTGTATCACCCCCAAACCGATGGGCTGGTTGAAAGATTCAACAAAACCCTAAAACAAATGTTGAAGAAAGTGGTGGATAGAGATGGAAAGGATTGGGACTGTCTACTTCCTTATCTGATGTTTGCTATTAGGGAGGTGCCCCAATCCTCTACGGGATTCTCCCCCTTTGAGTTACTGTATGGGAGACACCCAAGAGGGCTGTTGGATATTGCCAAGGAAACTTGGGAAAGTGAGAGTTCTCCCCACAGGAGTGTGATTGAGCATGTCGCCCTGATGCAAGACCGAATTGCACAGGTAATGCCCATCGTGAAGGAACATTTGGCCCAAGCGCAGTTAGCACAGCAGAGAGTGTACAACCGTGGAGCCAAGACCCGTACCTTTTCCCCGGGGGATAGGATACTGGTACTTGTCCCTACGGTTGAAAGTAAATTCCTTGCCAAATGGCAAGGCCCCTACGAGATAATGGAAAAAGTGAGCGAAGTGAATTACAAGGTCAGACAACCAGGAAGGCGAAAGCCCGAACAGATCTATCACGTTAATCTGTTGAAAGCCTGGAGGGATAGAGAGTCCCTAGTCGCAGACACTTGGTCACCAGCTCAAACTGGTTGCGTGATTCCTGAGGTTGGAATAGCAGCCACCTTGTCACAACCCCAACAACAGGAGGTTAAGGAGTTTGTGCTTCACAACAAGGAGGTATTCTCTGAGCTGCCGGGACAAACATCTGGGGTAGAGCATGACATCATTACCCCGCCCGGTGAAAGGGTGAAGTTAAAACCCTATCGGATCCCAGAGGCCCGACGGGAGGCAATACGGGAGGAAGTACAGAAAATGCTGAACTTAGGGGTGATAGAGGAGCCCCAAAGTGATTGGTCTAGTCCCATTGTGTTGGTGCCTAAACCGGATGGGAGCTGGCGATTTTGTAACGATTTTCGTCAGTTGAACAAAGTTACAAAATTTGACACCTACCCCATGCCACGTATAGATGAGTTGATCGACCGGCTGGGAACAGCCCGATACATGACGACTCTTGACCTCACAAAAGGGTATTGGCAAATCCCCCTGGCCAAGTCGGCCAAAGAGAAAACCGCATTTGTAACCCCAGACGGGGCGTTCCAATATAAAAGAATGCCGTTCGGGTTACAGAATGCGCCGGCCACATTCCAGCGGAAAATGGACCAGATGCTGAGGCCCCATCGGAAGTATGCTGCGGCTTACCTGGATGACGTAATTGTCCATAGCACAGATTGGGCCTCACATCTGCCAAAAGTGCAAGCAGTCCTGGACTCTGTTCGGGAAGCGGGGTTTACGGCTAACCCCAAGAAGTGTACCATTGGGCAGGAAGAGGCCAAATATCTTGGGTACACCATTGGGAGGGGAGTAATAAAACCCCAACTCAACAAAGTCGAGGCCATCCAGAGTTGGCCACGTCCCAACAGCAAGAAGCAGGTACGAGCCTTTCTGGGAATCGCTGGGTATTATCGGCGATTCATTCCCCACTTTGCTTCTAAGGCTGTGCCCCTAACCAACCTGACGAAGGGGAAAGGGTCGGTCATGATTAAATGGACCCC
Source organism: Rana muscosa (assembly GCA_029206835.1). Classification (NCBI taxonomy): domain Eukaryota; kingdom Metazoa; phylum Chordata; class Amphibia; order Anura; family Ranidae; genus Rana; species Rana muscosa. Next base: position 565,348 of record JARGYO010005563.1, read on the forward strand.
CGAGGCTGAGGCAGCATTCCAATTCTTGAAACAAGCCTTATGTAGCCAGCCAGTGTTGTACTCACCCGACTTCTCTAAAGACTTTGTCGTACAAAGTGATGCGTCAGATGTGGGGTTAGGAGCAGTATTGTCCCAGGTCTGGAACGGGGAAGAGCACCCAGTCATTTACCTCAGCAGGAAGTTGAAGTCCCATGAGGTAAATTACGCCACCGTTGAAAAGGAGTGTTTAGCGGTGAAGTGGGCTCTAGATTCCCTTCGGTACTACCTGCTAGGTAGGCACTTTGACTTGGTTACGGATCACGCTCCGTTAAAGTGGATGGCTCAAAACAAGGAAACAAATAGAAGAGTGAATAGGTGGTTCCTGGCCCTCCAGGAATTCAACTTCACAGTAAAGCATCGCCCTGGCGTTCAAATGGGGAATGTGGATGCTTTGTCTCGAGTACATGAATGCCTGATTGCTGGTGTTCCAACCCCGAGGTTAAAACAAGAGGGGGGGGGTATGTGACAGCAGGAAGGTAAAGTCACCTGGTTGCATCCAGGGGGGTAGATATATTTCGCCCAGATTCAGGCTTTACGCCGACTTATACAACTAGGTGGAGAGTTGTATAAGCCCAGCTGGGGCTAGTGGGCTCATGGATGACTCATACCTCTAGGGAGAGTGTGGGGCGTCGTGCAGACAGGGAGTTGATGAGACCAGCTGAAGCTTGTCAGCTCATTTAGGCCTCTATAAGAACTCCCAGCTTCATTAGATGTTAGCTCATGCCTGGACCCAGACCTGTGTGGACTGTCTAGGGAGAGTGAACCCCTGTGCGGTGAGACAAAGCCTGTGTGGCTATTTGCTTGGACATTTAAAACCAGGGACTTAGGGACTAGGACAGCACTAGGCTGATCCCAGTTGTTAGTTAGGAAACCTGTATGTTTAGTCAGAGGTCAAGTTGACCAGGATTTATTTTGTTTATGTTTCTTTTGCTTTGCTGTGTTTTGTCACTGTAAATAGAAAATAAACCGCACCTTTTTGATTTTGAAAACCACAACCTCCGTTTGCTGGGCCTGTTTTTGTGTGGGGAGCCCATCCCGGGAGTCACACACACCCGCTGCCGAGCTAACCCCCTCACAGTAACATATGAATTTTAGGCGCAAATAAATAAATAATTTCAACCTTAGGTATAAATGGGTTAAGCAGAAACAGTTTGTCTTTCCATTTTGGGATAAAGTTGCAAGGAACGGCTTGTGATTTTGAACAGGAATCGCACTGCATTCCTGTTCAAATTACATGCGAAGCTTCAGCAGTGCGATTTGAGCCGTTATTCTGCATCGCTCAAATGGCACCGGATTCGCAACCAAAAACATGCAGGACCCTTTTTTTTGGCCGCACCAGAATCGGATCACGTGGGTGTTCACATCCATGCTATCAGATTCTGCAAATCGCACTGCCTTTTGCAAACTGATTTTGGGGTGTCGTTAACATACACATCCGCATCGATTTGCATGAATGGGGTGCGATTTGCATGCGGTGTGGAATCCGCACAGAACTGCAAATTCTGAATCGCATTAGTGTGAACCGGGGCTCAAAGATAATTGAAAAATAACAGCTGGACCAACAGATTTAAAAAAAAAATAATAATTACAGTGGGAAAATATTACTTTAGGTAAATATATACCATCCCAAATAGCAAGCAATTGTGCTGCAAGTTTGAAAATGACTTGCTGAGCTATTGCTAGACTTGTCAGGCTTCACAAGTTTGTTGCACAATTGCAGCAAATTCGTTCTTTGTAAATACAGTGGAACCTCGGATTACGAGCATAATCCGTTCCAGGAGAATGCTCGTAATCCAAAGTACTCGCATATCAAAGCGAGTTTCCCCATTGAAGTCAATGGAAACGAAAATAATTGTTCCGCATTGACTTCAATGGCATGCAATACCGCATGCGGCCAGAGGTGGGGGGCGCCGGAGAGCCTTGGAAACGACCAGAAAGGCCCGAGGACACCTCGGCTGACCTCGGAAAGACTCCGTTCCCGAGCCTTTCCGAGGTCAGCCGAGCTGTCCTCGGGCCTTTCCGAACGGCGCCGATTGGCCAAGCGCGGTACTGCACACCGCTGTGGCCTTAATCCTGCTCGTTTTGCGAGACAACACTCACGAACCGAGTTAGGATTTTTTTAAATACAGTGCTCGTATTGCGAAACGCTCGTTAAAGTGGTTGTAAACCCACTTTTTCAACTTGAACCTACAGGTAAGCCTAGATTAAGGCTTACCTGTAGGTGCAAGAAATATCTCCTAAACCTACACGGTTTAGGAGATATTTACTAAAATGACAGGCGCCGCTGTCTACGGCGCATGCTCGCCGTAGACAATGGCGCATTCATGGGGTTAATCCCATTCACAAACTCTGCTACTTCCCAGCAATCGCTGGGCGTAGCCGAATGGGACGCCTCCCGCGCGCATGCGCAGAGTGACGTCTCCGCCCAATCACAGCGCCAGAGCGGCGCTGTGATTGGCTGGTGCGGTGATACCCGGAAGTAACATTCCGGCTATCGCCGCAGTGATGTCTGCGGCTGGACAGAGGGACACGGACTGCCTCGGGGGCCCCGATCTAAGGTAAGTGGTACATAATGAGCTATTATGCTAGTCATAATAGCTCATTATGCCTTTCTTTTACAGGTTGGGAAAAAAAAAGTGGGTTTACAACCACTTTAACCGCGTTACTCGCAATCCGAGGTTCCACTGTATTTTGCAAGTCTGCTGTAAATTCTGGTTCAGTTATGTTGTACAATAGTCATCCCACCACAGGGGTCGCTGTGGCTGAATTTTCATGCTGTAGACTTGCAGAGCTCTTGCTGTAAACTCATAACTGCAACTTTGCTCTTGCTGGAGACTTGCCATGTAAAAAGTGTCAACTAGAACTTGTGCTTCCAATGCTCTGCAAGTTTACAACTTGTCAGTGAAAATGTGCAGCAAGTTAACAGACTGAGGCCTCGTACACACAGCTGAGATTCTCGTCGAAAAAAACATGTCGTTTTTTCGACGAGATTCTTGGACAAGAAACTTGTCCCGGCCGAGTGTACAGACGCTCGATTCAAAGAACCCGCGGTTCTTTGAATGGAGCGTACGCGGTGACGTCATCGACTACGACGAGCATGCGCTCGTCACATTCGATGCCGTCGCCGCCATCTTGGTATACCCTACGTATGCCTAGGAAGCTACCGCGCATGCGTCAAATTCATTTCGAACATGCGCGGGCTTCCGGGAGGATAGGTAAGTGTACACACACTCACTTTTCTCGTCGAGAAACATGCCGACGAGAATCTCGACGAGAAAATAGAGAGCAGGATCTCTATTTTCTCGTCGAGATTCTTGTCGCTTTTCTTGACGAGAAACCATACACACGAACGAATTTCTCGGCAAAAAATCTCTGCCCGCAAGTTTCTTGCTGGTTTTTGCCGAGAAACTCGTTTGTGTGTACGAGGCTTTACAATTCAAAACTGCTGCAAATGTGTGGCAAGTTATCCTCGCTATCTGGGAAGGTGAACTTCAAAAAACTCACTAACCTTGGAAAAGAAATACATAAAGATTTCTGATGTTACCAGCACTTTTTTTTTAAGCTGCATCTTTTTCCAGGCCAGAATTCAGGAAGCATTAAAGTATAACTAACAGCAAAACTTTTCTTTTTAGTTTTAGAGTGGAGAGGGATTAGAAGACCTGTCAGTTTTTATTGCTGCCCGAGTCCCCCTTAGGGAGATTCACCCTCTCTATTTGCCCCGTTTACCATTATCACTGAAATCTTCCAATGGGGACACTGGTTCTGGTGCCCTTGGGGTCCCCAAGAGACTTCTTAATGAGGAACTGCAGTCTGCTCACATAATTTGTAATAAAAACGTCTTTGCCGTTCTGAAGCTTCCCTCCAACCACTTTGCATATTATTTTATATATACAGTGGAACCTTGGATTGCGAGTAAAGCGGTTAACGAGCGTTTCGCAATACGAGCACTGTATTTTTTTAAATTCTGACTCGGTTTGCAAGAGTTGTCTCGCAAAACCAGCAGGATTCAAGCCAAAGCGGTGTGCAATACCGCATTTGGCCTGAGGTGGGGGGGCGCCAAAAAAAAAGCAGAGCCGACCGTCGCCGTTTGGAAAATCACAGAAATATTCACTTCCCGAGCCTTTCCGAGTTTCTCCGAGTTCAGCCGAGGTCTCCTCGGGCCTTTCCGAGTGATTCCGAGGCTCTCCGGCGCCCCCCACCTCTGGCCACATGCAGTATTGCATGCCATTGAAGTCAATGCGGAACAAATTAATTTTCATTTCCATTGACTACAATGGGGAAACTCACTTTGATATGCGAGTAATTTGGATTATGAGCATTCTCCTGGAACGGATTATGCTCGCAATCCAAGGTTCCACTGTACTATGATTCTGTACTTGCCAAAAATGCTGCAGAAATCTCCCTCCACTGAGTCTGGCTGCATCCACTTTAACTGTGGGCAGCTGAAGCTGCTGCCTGTTCACTTCCTGGATTTACACAGACACACCTCCAGCTCTGCAGCTCTCATTGGCCCTCTTATTGCCCTTGCTGGCAAACTCTCACGAGAGTGAGAAAGAAAGCTGTGCATGATGTCATAAGCCTAGACTAATGACCAGACAAGAAACAGGAAGTGGGCTGTATTACTGGCAGAAAAAAGGTAAGGTATTTACATCACCGCCCGGGGCATGAGGGGACGGTGACGTCATAATGGGCAGGGTCATCGGATGACATCATCCGGTGACCCCGTCCCATGCCAATATAAGTTGTTGCGCACCGTGCACACGGCATTACAGCGGGAGAGAGCGTTGCGTCAACATTGGAAGAAGAGCAGAGGGAAGAAGACGACGGAGAAGACCGGACAAGAGCTAGCAAAACAGCGCCGGAGAGAGTGGAAAAGGCGGGAGAGCCCCACGGAGCTGCCTAATAAATTAATTTAAAAACCTGTGTAGTGCGTTTTATTTTTGAAACTTTTTTTTTCAGGTGAATGGGTAGGGGTACGATGTACCCCATACTCATTCACATAGGGTGGGGCCGGGATCTGGGGGGCCCCAGATTTCGATAAGCCCCCCGCCCGCAGACCCAACAACCAATGGCCAGGGTTGTCAGGAATAGGCCCTTGTCCTCATCAACATGGGGACAAGGTGCTTTTGGGTGGGGGGGCATAGGGCCCCCTGTCCCAAAGCACCCCCCCCCATGTTGAGGGCATGCGGCCTGGTACGGTTCAGGAGGGGAGGGTGCTTGCTCGTCCCCACCCCCTTTCCTGACTGGCCTGGCTGTATGCTCGGATAAGGGTCTTCTTAAGGATTTTGGGGGGACCCCCATGCCGTTTTTTCGGCGTAGGGGTTTCCCCTTGAAATCCATGACCAGACCGAAGGGCCTGGTATGCTCTTGGAGGGGGATACCCATGCCATTTTTTTTTTTTAAATTTGGCGTGGAGTTCCCCCTCAATATCATCAGAGCACAAGTCGCATGCCAAAGTCAGATCAAGCAAGACGGCGATCCGACTTCAGTGATATTCAATGGGCTGAAGTAGGATCAAAGTCGAACCAAAGAAGTGCAGGGAGCATTTTCAAAGTCGGAACGACTTTAGTCGGACCAGTTAAGACGGCTCCCATAGGAAAACATTGATTTTCACACGTCATGCGACATGAGCTCCCAATGTCGGAGCGTTTGTCGCACCAGTGTGAGCCCAGCCTTACAGCAGGTTCTCATTGACCCCAATGGGTGAGTTTGATAGGTGGGGCCACCTGTGAAAATCTGCAAGCCGAGGTGATATTGCCGCAGCTGCAAAGCATTAGCCTATGTATAGCCCTGTCCTGATGTAATGTTAGAATTGAGGTGGATGGTAAAATTGCAGCTCAACTGCCTGTACTGGAGACCTAGTGTGGAAAAATCTTTTATTGTAACAGCGTCTTGAGTGAAATGAATGGCAACGAAAAACTCTTAGGGCTTTCATAGTACTTTCCTGGAATTGGTCTAAAGAGTCCATACTATGTGCAGAGATCTGCATTATGTGGTAGTAGAAATGGGTATCTTAGCATATCAATGCGTTTTCACATGAAGGCCACATCAAGGGTTAAAATTCTAATATAATTCTAATATAATTGATTCTTTTAAATAAAGGTGTGTGGCATTGTGGAGAGCCTCTTCACTATGTAACTCATCCCCACCCAGAGTCATCCTCATCCCTCTCCACAATCTATCCTCACCTCCGCCCAGCATCATCCTCATCCCACTCCACATTATATCCCCACCTCCGCCCAGCATCATCCATCCCTCTCCACATTATATCCCCACCTCCGCCCAGCATCATCCTCATCCCTCTCCACATTATATCCCCACCTCCGCCCAGCATCATCCATCCCTCTCCACATTATATCCTCACCTCCGCCCAGCATCATCCTCATCCCACTCCACATTATATCCCCACCTCCGCCCAGCATCAACCTCATCCCTCTCCACAATATATCCTCACCTCCGCCCAGCATCATCCTCATCCCTCTCCACATTATATCCTCACCTCTGCCCAATATCATCCATCCCTCTCCACATTATATCCCCACCTCCGCCCAGCATCATCCATCCCTCTACACATTATATCCCCACCTCCGCCCAGCATCATCCATCCCTCTCCACATTATATCCTCACCTCCGCCCAGCATCATCCTCATCCCACTCCACATTATATCCCCACCTCCGCCCAGCATCAACCTCATCCCTCTCCACATTATATCCTCACCTCCGCCCAGCATCATCCTCATCCCTCTCCACATTATATCCTCACCTCCGCCCAGCATCATCCTCATCCCACTCCACATTATATCCCCACCTCCGCCCAGCATCAACCTCATCCCTCTCCACAATATATCCTCACCTCCGCCCAGCATCATCCTCATCCCTCTCCACATTATATCCTCACCTCTGCCCAGCATAATCCATCCCTCTCCACATTATATCCCCACCTCCGCCCAGCATCATCCATCCCTCTCCACATTATATCCCCACCTCCGCCCAGCATCATCCATCCCTCTCCACATTATATCCTCACCTCCGCCCAGCATCATCCTCATCCCACTCCACATTATATCTCCACCTCCGCTCAGCATCAACCTCATCCCTCTCCACAATATATCCTCACCTCCGCCCAGCATCATCCTCATCCCTCTCCACATTATATCCTCACTTCTGCCCAGCATCATCCATCCCTCTCCACATTATATCCCCACCTCCGCCCAGCATCATCCATCCCTCTCCACATTATATCCCCACCTCCGCCCAGCATCATCCATCCCTGTCCACATTATATCCTCACCTCCGCCCAGCATCATCCTCATCCCACTCCACATTATATCCCCACCTCCGCCCAGCATCATCCATTCCTCTCCACATTATATCCCCACCTCCGCCCAGCATCATCCATCCCTCTCCACAATATATCCTCACCTTCGCCCAGCATCATCCATCCCTCTCCACATTATATCCTCACCTCCGCCCAGCATCATCCATCCCTCTCCACATTATATACCCACCTCCGCCCAGCATCATCCTCATCCCACTCCACATTATATCCCCACCTCCGCCCAGCATCATCCTCATCCCTCTCCACAATATATCCCCACCTCCACCCAGCATCATCCATCCCTCTCCACATTATATCCCCACCTCCGCCCAGCATCATCCATCCCTCTCCACAATATATCCTCACCTCCGCCCAGCATCATCCTCATCCCTCTCCACATTATATCCCCACCTCCGCCCAGCATCATCCTCATCCCTCTCCACATTATATCCCCACCTCCGCCCAGCATCATCCTCATCCCTCTCCACATTATATCCCCACCTCCGCCCAGCATCATCCATCCCTCTCCACATTATATCCCCACCTCCGCCCAGCATCATCCATCCCTCTCCACCATATATCCCCACCTCCGCCCAGCATCATCCTCATCCCTCTCCACAATATATCCCCACCTCCACCCAGCATCATCCTCATCCCTCTCCACATTATATCCCCACCTCCGCCCAGGATCATCCTCATCCCTCTCCACATTATATCCCCACCTCCGCCCAGCATCATCCTCATCCCACTCCACATTATATCCCCACCTCCGCCCAGCATCATCCTCATCCCTCTCCACAATATATCCCCACCTCCGCCCAGCATCATCCATCCCTCTCCACATTATATCCCCAACTCCGCCCAGCATTATCCATCCCTCTCCACAATATATCCTCACCTCCGCCCAGCATCATCCTCATCCCTCTCCACATTATATCCCCACCTCCACCCAGCATCATCCTCATCCCTCTCCACATTATATCCCCACCTCCGCCCAGCATCATCCTCATCCCTCTCCACATTATATCCCCACCTCCGCCCAGCATCATCCATCCCTCTCCACATTATATCCCCACCTCCGCCCAGCATCATCCATCCCTCTCCACCATATATCCCCACCTCCGCCCAGCATCATCCTCATCCCTCTCCACAATATATCCCCACCTCCACCCAGCATCATCCTCATCCCTCTCCATATTATATCCCCACCTCCGCCCAGGATCATCCTCATCCCTCTCCACATTATATCCCCACCTCCGCCCAGCATCATCCTCATCCCTCTCCACAATATATCCCCACCTCCGCCCAGCATCATCCTCATCCCTCTCCACATTATACAGTGTGTATATATATAATACATTGGGGGGGTATGTATATTTATATATATATAAAATTCAGCGTATATAAAATATATGGGGTAATGGGTCGGGCAGTGTATATATAAAACATGGGGGGGGTCAGTGTATATATAATACATGGGGGGGGTCAGTGTATATATAATACATTGGGGGGGATGGGGGGGTCAGTGACACAGATGCATTTTCTTATTACATACATGTTCTTAGGGGGTGAGGGGTATAATACTGTACTAGTGGAAGGGAGTACTAGAAGTACATGAGTTGGGGGCCCCGGGTGCTGACAACCCATCTACACCACTGTCTCTATTATCCCCCCACATCCCCACACTGGACCCGCCTCCCTGGTCAGGTGACATCACTGCTAATGACACTTACTGTCTCTCCGATGGATGTACGAAGAAGATGTGGGGTGTAATCTCCGATTAGTCCACTGTAGGCCGCTGTGCTGGTTATGTGCAGAGCGGTGAGAAGACACAGCTAAAATGGCGCTGCTCCGTCGTTGCTAGGTTGTTATGACAACATCCGCCTGCCCCTTCACCAATCAGAGGAAGCGCGAGCCCCCACCAATTCGCTCCCCCCCTCCCCCACACAGGGCACGCGCTCAGCCCCGATCTACAGACACAGCCGAGGAGTACTGACAGAGAGCTGGAGAGAGGATTCCGCTTTCTCCTCCCTCCAGCCTGCAGGTGGCAATAGAGAGCGCCGATGTGCAGTGAGGAAAGGCTGCCATTCTCCCTCAGTCTCTATCCCCTTGTCACATGACTGGACACATTTGTGTCTGTAAGTACAAGGGGGGGAAGGGGAGACAACTTACCTCACACCTTCCCCCTCTACTCCTCACACACCCCCCCTATTCCTTACACCCCCCAGACCTCCCCCCTCTCCCTTGCACTGACCTGGGGCCCAATAACAAGTGTTGGTCCTTCTATTGGTGAATGTTTGGTGATCACACTTATTGGTAAAGGACATCTGTGGTCACCTTAGTATTCTGTAAGCACAATATTCCTATTCATGTATCATACAACATGGTTGGTGGATCATGTCACAGGAATACCGGCCAGAACAACTCCTTGGGCAAAGTCAGTGTTCCAACTATCTGTAGTAGAGTCTCTGGTGTACGGCCTCTGCATAGTGATTAGTGACTGCTCATCGCTTTCCTCTTGTAGTTTCAAATGTTAAAGTGGAGCTTCACCCATATAAAAGTCACAAGTTACAGAAAGTGGAGCCGCTGACCTAATAATCCAGCGATGTGGGTGCAGGAAGCCTCGCTCCCCTCCCCCTCCTCTCTACAGCGTCGGCATTCTGACTGGGCGTCTGACTGTGAATAGGGATGAGCTCAGGCGTGTTCGCATAGAACACGTACAGAGCCCGCCAAGGAAGTCGGAACCGCTCTAATCACAGGCAGGGAGACATTTCCCGATCTCTGAAGCCGAGCATCGGGACAATGTTTCCCTGCCTGTGATTAGCGCGGTTCCGGCGGTGCCGACTTCCTTGGCGGGCTCTGTACGTGTTCAATACAAATACGCCTGAGCTCATCCCTAGTTGTGAATAGTCGGGTAATCTTCTGGGACCTGAGACGTGTCCCAGAAGATTGCAGGGGGGAGGTGAACTTCCTTCCGGCGCCACGGAACCCCGGGAGGAAATGGGAGCTGGATGCCTCTAAAAAGAGGATATCCGCTCCCCTCCCCCCACAAAAAAAAATGACATGTCAGGGGGTCACCTTCACTTAAAGCGGAAGTTCAATATTTGGGTGGAACTCCACTTTAATGAAAGAGAAGTGGCCTGTGGGCTCCTCGTGATGTGCGTCATCCTGGGGAAGGGGTTAAACACCTCCTGGGATTTTTCCAGGTCGGGGAGATTTTTACATTTTGCACAATGCCTCTAACCGCTACATTAAACTTCTCTCTTGTTAAAGTGCCTTTTATTGTGATTGTGGACCTCAGAATCAAAAAGTTTATGAAGGAAATACTGTAATGTCTGCAGCAACCAATCGGATAATCTTTTCCATGTTTCCAAGTCACGTCAAATGAGAATCTGGTGGGCGTGTCTAACAATATTACTTTCACTTTCTCTAATGAGGTCTTTTTTTTTTTTGCATTGCAGTTTTCACAATGTGGGTCCTTTAATGAGCATGTGCTGGTTATACAATTCTAAGTCTCACCTTTGGTGTACATGCAGTGTATGGATTTTTTTTTTAAAGCCCCTAAAAAAAAAAAAAAAAAAACACATTATTTCTAAATGTATTCAGACCAGATTAGCTCTGGAGCAAAGTGTGTTCCAAACAGTAATGTTCCTCTCTACTTTCCTTTATACTGTTGTGGAGATTTTTATGGAAATGTATTAATGTATGTTGTCAGATGTCCCCCCAGTGTCAGTTTTGCTGTAATGCGCTCATCTGAGCGTATTTGCACATACAGACGTTGGTGGAAGACCAATGACGGGAAAATCTTCCTATGGAAACAGCGATGTTTGCTCCATTTAGAGATGTTGTTTTGCGCCCCGTTGGGGGAACTGGCCGGCCCCTGGCGGGGGGTGTTAAATGACTCTGAGCGCACAGATCTGTGTCCACAGGAACAGTAGCATAACTATAAAATAGTTGTGGTCCATTTGAGGCATAATTATTGTGTAGTTCCCGTCATTGGTGAATGTCACTGCTAGTCAATTTAAATGTACATTTATCTGTTTGAAAGGATGTCCTTGTATGGTCATTCTTCTGTGTAGAGGGGACATGCTGTGATGTCCCCGCCCATGGGGGAGGTGACTAGTTGCTACAACCAATCACCTCCTGTCTTGAGATCTTTTGAGTTTAATAAAAGCCTATTAGTAGGCTTTGGCTAAACAGTCTTTGCTGGAATGGCCTGATAAGAAGATAAGACCTGTGTTGGTGGTTTCCTTGATTGAATGATGGAATGAACGGTGAGTGGATCTTTAGCAAACTTAACGATAGCATTATTGCAAAAAGATGAATCTAAAGTGTGTGCTTATAGAGCACAGGAATTATAGGCTGTGTGCTCTGAAAACAGCCTAGAAATTCCACAACAGTTAATGGCGACTCACGGTTGGGACCAATTGCGGCCTCTTTGAGCATCAGATCAGCAGAGGGGGGAGAGTGGACCTGCGATGTGATGTGTAAAGAGGCTGTACTTTGAAACGAAAAAAAAAAAAATTTGTCTTTTTGAAATAATGTTTTAAGTTTGCAGCGTGTGTGTATGTCTGTGAATCCGATCGGATGCCTGTGAATTTGTTTGTGTATGCCTGTGTGTGATTAGATTGTTTGTGCAATGTATTGAGCAGTTGGCTGCCAGCAATGGCTGCTGCATTGTTCTGGTCCTTGAGCCATGAGGTTTAGTGGGGGAGGGGCAGGAAGCATCTCAGTTACAATGGTAAAAGTTGGTGACTTTCTGTAAATAGCAGGCAGGAGTTTTGTAGTGGGAGGGCCCTGAGAGATGATCTGATGGAAACTGTGGGCTGTAAGAGTGTAACTAAGCGAGAAATATAAACTGTATATTGTGTATGAAATGAAGGTATAGCTGTGGTATTTAGTGCACTGAGAAGTTTGTAAGTAGATTGTTTGTTTGGCTGCCATGTGCTTGAATGGGGGAAGGGCTTGCCCAATGTTTTGTAATGCAATGGCTGTGCCCTGAGGGAAAGACACTCTAAGCAAATGTTACAAGCAACAATATATTGTATGTGTGTGGTGTTAGTGATTTCTATGAAAAATAGAAATGAATAGATTGTGATTTTTGCCTTTATAGGGGACAAAGACACATGTCCCCATAAGTGTAAAAATATTAAGTGTTTGGTTTTTGAGTTGAAAGTTCCTGCCAAGTGGCCAGGCTGAGGCCACTGTGTGTGAACTTTAGGTAGAGAAAAGTGGTGAATATCTCAGAGTATATGAACTTAGAGAAATTAACATGTTTTTAATATTGTCATGTAACCAACATTTATTGAATGTGCTGTTTAGTTGGCCAAAGGGAGGCTAAGTTTGTAAGTGTACATGTGGTCCTTGTAGAGTGTAGCTGACACCTTTTTCAGTGGATTTTGATGATAATTTAGAAAAGTTTCAATGGTGTAGTCAGTCTTTGTGGAGAAAAACATTTTTGATTTTCTTTTAAAGAGATGCTGGTTTTGGCGGGAAAAAGCAATGGCGCCATTCTTGGTTTTTGTTAGCCTTGCAGGTTTGTCTGCCATTTTGAGGCACAGTTTTTCTTTAGCCTGTGAGTATCCTATAAGGGAAGGTGCAGACACCTTTCTTTTGAGCACTATACCATGTGGCATTCGTCAGCTATGTTGCTGATAGAATTTCTCAGTTTTTGATGTTTAGTGCGAATTGGGTAGTGCGGCCTTTTTAACCTGCTGGAGGCCATTTGTGTTTGTCTTTGTGTGGGGGAACCCATGTGGTGTTCATTGTGACGTCCCATGCGGGTTATTGGCGGGAAAAAATTGCATGCGTCAATGGCGCAATTTTTGTTGTCCATGAGGTGCTGTGGTGGGTCATCCACCATTTTGTAGTCCTGGCTTGTCGGCCATTTTGAGAGACGTTTACAGTTTGAGATAGGAAGTTCCAGTTTAGCAAACACAGCCCCTGAATATGCTGTATTGGCATTTGTTGATTGGCGCAGTTTTCTTATGTTTTATGCGTTTACAGTTTGACCTGTGCACTGCTGGGAAGAGTAGTGAGACACCAGGGGGACATACTGAGAGACTGGTTTTTGTTTAATGAATTTGCTGGTTTAAATTGTTTTTCTAAGCATCGCCTTTTGAGTTGAGTGGTATCTAAAATAGCGCGATTTTACCCCGAGGGGCCACAACGTGCTTGCGGACACACGCACATGCTGGGGCCTATTTATGGATGGGATCTGGCTGGCCTACCAGCAGTTGGAGTGTGGGAGGAGGCCAACGCAGACACAGGGAGGACATGCAAACTCCATGCACATGTTAGGTTGGGGAGTTCTCTGTTTTCATTTAAGTGAATGTAAGCTATTGCAGGGTCAGCTGACTTAGCAGTATATGAGCGGCGGTTTTTTTGCATTGGATTTTGGTTTTAAGAAAAACTTCACTTTACACTGAATTTTGATAGATTGTAAGACTAACAGAGTTTTTGTACAATGATGTGTTTTTATGTTTAAATATTTGGGAGTTTCCCAGAGAGCAATTCATTTTTTTTGGAACTTGTACTGTATAGCCATCTCTTGGCAGGAGTTTGTATTTTGGGTCCCAACTTATGGTTTGACTTCCAGGAAGTGTGGGTCAGGGGGGATTCCCTCCCATTTGCAAAGGGGGGTTTATTCCATCATTTCCTTGACAAGGTTTTAAATGGTTGAAATATATGATGTGTAGCCATAGATTTTTTTGGAGTCTTGATAGACAAGGCGATTAAGGCCTCCCCTCCCCCTCCCTCTTCCTGAACAATTGATATGTAAATAAACCAGTTTGGGTTTTTTAAGTAGCTGAGCATAACCGGAAGTTACTTTTCAGCATTTATATATCAGCAGAAAGTTAGTGGGAGGAGCTTGGGGTTTTTAAAGGTGAGCAATGAGATTTGTGTCTGGAAGGAAAATGGAAAGCATTTTGGCGTTTAAAAGTGTTTTATATTTTGTCCCAGTTTTGTGAAGTTTTGTACTGTAATACAGTTTTGAGTAGAGAGCAAACAGGGGGTATCACCATTATTGTAACATCTAGATACAGAGAGAAGCCACATTGTTCTGCAGGTGGTAAACTGGCGTAAGTGTTCTGTGAGGTTTAGTCTGACAACGCAGTGTATGGGTGTATAGCGGAAAACGCTTGTGTATGCATACACTGTGAGGGGTAGAGGCCTAATTCGGGGGTTGATCTGTGGTTGTTGCTGTAGTTCCAAAAGTGTTGGGACAACAAGCCATAGAGTTGACGCCTCGGTTAGGGTTTCTAGTTGGAGGACTTGACCATATAGTGGTTGTAGTTCTGCAATTCACCGTATAAGAAGAGACCGAGCGGTGATCTCCGAAAATGGGTGCAACGGTTTAACCTGGACGCAGGTTTAAGACGATAAGCCGATTCGAATCGCCATGGACACAAGGAGGTCTGTGCAAAGGGAAGGAATGGAGGCTTCCCATAGTCAGACGGTCACACAGTGCACGAAGCCTAGTTTTGGGGCAAAGGCCTTTGAACCCCAAAAAGATTAACATAGGTGGTCCAAGGATACTATTTTGGGTATCCCTCTGGAATGGATGTAGTTAAGCTGCGGCTTCAGAAATCTGTAATGATGAGTGTTGATGGAGGTGTAGTCTCATGCCTGTTTGTTTGAACTTTGTATGGCTGGTCCATGCAAGCTTCTCGAGCTGCTCTCATATTCCCATTGTATTTTTTTTCCTATTGCTGAAAGAGTGAAGGTAGAATTCTGGCTGTTTTTGTTTTTTTTCATTTGTGGTTTTGGAAACTGGGAAGTATTTCCCCCACGTTTGTATCGGAATGTTTGTATGTAGTAACGTGAATATGTTCGAACTTACCGCGGCGATCCTTCAATGCGTCGCGGCTGTTGTATGTTTGTAGGAACGGGAAAAGTAAGGGTTACAGAGGGTTTTGAAAGAATGTCATTGACAATTTACCAATGTACAGGAATGTCATTATTATTTTACCATTCTTTGCAGGTTAAATATGAAGAATAGAGTAATGATTTTGCTTATAAGTATTTTTCAGGTCCAAGGAGTTTGTACACAGAGAACAGGTGTATGCAGACAGCTGTACATATGGATAAATCTAAGGTAAAAGTATCATAGGCTATTTCATTGTTTCTTTTTTCCTGCACCACGCATTTCTTCCTTCAGTCTGTAATGAGGAAGAAAAGGGGGGAGAAGTGATAAATGTGAGAGTGACAGTTTTTTTTTGTCAAACTAATAATAACCTCTGTAATTCTAACCAAGTTTGTGCCAAGACTGTCTTTCTTTAATAGAATTTGAATCGGCAAGCAGCAGTCTGGTGAAGTAGGTTCCCATCCCAGAGGCTAAGAACCTTTTGTCAGTGGCTCCAGGTATTGTAAGCCACGCACAGGTTATGCAGTGACCACAGTCCCGATGTCTGGGTTATTGTCATATGAGGGTTGTTTGGAGGTCAATCAAAATCAGGGTCGTACTCTCCTCATTAGCTGTCACTTATATTCTCGGCTGATGGGGTGGGTGCGATCGTTGTGACATGAACTTCAAAATGTCCACCAAAAGGTTTTCACGAGTCCCTCCTGGACCCGACTCAATAATCAGTTTACATTCTTTCCAACCAGGTGACTGGGTCGTTGTAAAGAAGCTTGAGGGATGAGACCACGCCAGCCACTGCAAGAAGCGGCTCAACCACACCAAAGAATGAGGAGTATCTTTGTTTATTTATATTTTTGTTGTTTAGTAAATTTTAGCGAGGGTAACGATGAAGCATCCCAAGTTATTATTTAAAGTGTATGTCCTGACTAGCTCAGAAAGCGAACAGGACCGATGGTCTGTTCTGAGTCTTCACCGAGTTTTAGTCCCCAGCGATGACAGCGGTACATGCCATTTATGATGTTATTATGGGTATGAGGAGTTTTTGAAAAACTAGTGAAGACTCCAGACAGACACTTGTCAATGGAATCTAACGATGTATTTTTAGAGGGTAAAATAGGATTTTTATAACAGCTTACCTGTAAAATCCTTTTCTTGGAGTACATCACGGGACACAGAGCGACATAGTCATTACTAATGGGTTATATAGATACCGTCAGGTGCTGGCACTGGCAACTTCCAAAACCGGAAGTACCCTCCCCTATATAAGCCCCTCCCATCCGGGAGCACCTCAGTTTTGTAGCAAAGCAATAAGTGTCCCCAAAGAGGGGCGGGAGCTCTGTGTCCAGTGATGTACTCCAAGAAAAGGATTTTACAGGTAAGCTGTTATAAAAATCCTATTTTCTTTCTCGTACATCACGGGACACAGAGCGACATAGTCATTACTAATGGGATGTCCTAAAGCAATGCCAAATGAGGGGGGGGGATACACCATATATAAGCTGAGCGCTATCAGACATGAGGATCTTTTGCGGCCTGCAACACACTGCGCCCAAAGGCGACATCCTCCTGACTTCTAACGTCCACCTGGTAGAACCTAGTAAACGTGTGAACTGAAGACCATGTTGCGGCCTTACAGATTTGAGCCAGGGAGGCCTAGTGATGCAGTGCCCATGAAGTTCCAACTGCTCTCGTGGAGTGCGCTCTAACTTTGAACGGAGGCGGTCTCCTTCTCAAGCCATAGGCTTGTATTATGACCTGTCGAATCCACCTGGCTAAAGTAGATTTTGACGCTGCCTGACCCCTTCTGGGGCCTTCCGGCAGAATAAACAAAGTATCCGTTCTGCGAATCTGAGCAGTGGCTTTTAGATAAGCTTTAACTGCTCTTACTACATCCAAAGAATGCAATAACTTTTCCTCTACCGAAGTAGGTTTGGGGAAAAAAGAAGGAAGAACCACATCTTGGTTCAAATGAAACCTCGATACCACCTTAGGAAGAAAGGCTGGCTGAGGACGTAATACTACTCTGTCCTTATGGATAACCAGATATGGCTCTTTACAGGACATAGCTGCTAATTCCGACACTCTTTTAGCCGAACAAATGGCTACTAGAAAAATCAATTTCCTGGTGAGAAGCACCAAGGAAATATGCTGTAATGGTTCAAATGGTTGTTTCTGTAAAACCGACAGAACCAAGTTTAGATCCCATGGACATATGGGAATATTAACCGGAGGACTAATACGCATCACTCCTTGTATAAAGGCTTTGACTAGTGAATGCGAAGCCAAGGGCCTTTGAAAAAATATTGACAAGGCCGAAATCTGACCCTTGATAGTACTCAAGGCAAGCTTCCTATCTACAGCCCATTGTAGGAAGTCCAGAATCCTACCTATTACGTATTTACGTGGATGCCATTTCCTGGCCTCACACCAGGCGATGTACGCCTTCCAGATTCTATAATAGATCTGCCTGGATACCGGCTTCCTGGCATTGATCATGGTAGATACCACAGCATTAGAGAGCCCTCTCTTTTTTAGAATGTGGGCTTCAATAGCCAGGCCGTCAAACCTAGGGCTGGTAAGGAAGGGTGGTATATCGGTCCTTGCGAAAGCAGGTCCGGACGATGTGGGAGGGTCCAAGGACTCCCCACAGACATTTTTACAATCTCCGCGTACCATGCTCTTCGGGGCCACGCTGGAGCCACCAGAATCACTGGTTTCTTTTCTACCCTGATTCTGCGGAGTAATCGAGGTAACCATTGTGGCGGTGGGAATGCATATATCAGCTTGAACTGATCCCAAGGGAACACTAGGGCATCCGAGCCGCAAGCTAGGGGATCCCTTGTCCAAGAGACAAACCTGTCCACTTTTGTGTTGAATCTGGATGCTAGCAGATCTACATCCGGTGTTCCCCACCGCTGACATATTGTCCGGAAAACCTCGGGATGAAGGGACCATTCCCCTGGGCATAATTGTTGGCGACTTAGAAAGTCCGCCTTCCAATTCTCCACTCCTGGAATGAATACCGCAGATATGGCTGGGACATATCTTTCTGCCCATTCCAGGATGTAATTTACTTCCCTTTGGGCTGCACGACTCCTGGTGCCCCCCTGACGATTGATATATGCCACTGCTGTGGCATTGTCTGATTGAATTCTGACAGGGGACCCTTGGAGTTTGGATGTCCATGCTACTAGGGCATACCGAGCTGCTCGTATCTCTAAGAGATTGATGGGCAGGGCCTTTTCCACATCCGACCATCTGCCCTGGAGAGACCATTGCTCCAGTACTGCTCCCCAGCCTATAAGGCTGGCATCTGTAGTGACCACCTTCCAGGAAATCGGACTGAAGGATTTCCCTCTTTCCAGATTCCGGGGAACCAACCACCAGCGGAGGCTCTTGCGAACGGAAGGGGACAAGGACATTGGTAAGTCCAGAGCCTGAACTTTTTTGTTCCAGGCTGACAGTATGGCCCTTTGCAACTTCCTTGAATGGAATTGACCGTAGGGTACTGCTTCGAATGATGCCACCATTTTTCCCAGCAGCCTCATGCACAGGCGTATGGATGGCTGTCTTTTTGAACCCACTAAGTGGATCAAATCTCTCAAAGACGACCCCTTTTCTTGAGGCAAGAAAATTTTTCTCTGGTCTGAATCCAGCCTTAGCCCCAAGTATTCCAGACTTTTGACTGGTTTTAGGGCTGACTTGTCTCGGTTGATAATCCAACCGTGATATTCCAGATACTTGATTGTCTCGTGAACAACCACTTCTAGTTTTTCCACTGAGTGGTCTATCAGCAACAAGTCGTCTAGATATGCCATTATCGTTACACCTCGTGTTCTTAGATTGGCCAATAATGGGGCCAGAATTTTTGTGAACACTCTTGGTGCTGTGGCCAGACCGAAGGGTAAGGCTCTGAACTGAAAATGGCGCCCTTCTACCGCAAAGCGTAGAAATTTTTGGTGGGCTGGAAAGATGGGAATGTGCAAATAAGCATCTTTGATGTCGATCGAGGCTAACCATTCCTCCCCTTGTAGGGCAGTGGCTACCGATCGGATCGACTCCATCCAGAAAGTCCTGATATGTAGGAATTTGTTTAGCCCTTTTAGATTTAATATGGGCCTCACGTCCCCGTTTGGCTTCGGGACTGTAAAGAGGTTTGAGTAAAACCCGAACCCCCATTCTTCCAGGGGAACCTCTATAATTACTGCTTGGAGCAATAATTGTTCTAGTGCCAACAGGAGGGATCCTCTCTTCTGGGGATCCCTTGGCACGTTTGACCTTATAAAGCGGGAAGGAGGGGAGTTTTTTAACTCCAATTTGTATCCCAGATTTACTGCGGAGAGCACCCATCTGTCTCGGATCGTGTCCCGCCAGGTCTCTGTGAACAACTGAAGTCTTCCCCCCACCCGATTGGGTGGGGGCAACCCTTCATGCATTTGACTTTGGGGGAGGTTTTGTACCTCTCCTGATCCAGGGCTTCTTGTTACCCTGCCATTGTCCCTGATTTTTACCTCCGGGATTTGACCGAGGAGGCCGTCGAAACTGTTTCACAGCCGATGCCTCTAACTCTATTTTTAACCGGCAAAAGTGTACTTTTACCGCTGGAAATTCTCTGGATATATATGTCCAGGTCTTCCCCGAATAAGCGTTCCCCATGAAATGGGAAGCTGACCAGCAATTTTTTACAGGGAGCTTCAGCAGACCAGTTTTTGAGCCATAGAAGCCTGCGCATATGTACCACAGACAGCGTAAGGCGGGAGGCCTGATGGATTGAATCCTTTATAGCGTCCACCGCAAAGCATAAGGCTCTAGGTAGATCAGCTAGGGCAAGAGCCTGCTGATCTGGCAAGTCTCTTAAGACCTGTTTCAACTGATCCTTCACTGCTTGGCAGACCCCAATAGCTGCCACTGCTGGTTGTGTCACCAATCCTGCTGTAGAAAAAACAGATTTTAATAAGGACTCCAATTTTTTATCTATTGGGTCCTTGAACATTTGGACATTATCCACCGGACATGTCAGTGATTTATTCACACAAGAGATGGCTGCGTCCACTGTAGGGACCCTCCATTTTCTGATGAACTTATCCTCCATGGGATAGACCACCGGAAATCTCTTGGGGGGAGTAAATATTTTGTCAGGATGCTCCCAATCCTGGTAAATGAGCCCTTCCAGTAAAGGATGGATCGGAAAGGAACAAACAGTCTGGGGAGCTTTTAGCGACCCCAACGAGGAGACAGAAGTGGATGATGGCTCCGCAAGTGGCATTTTAAATGCTGATCGGACCATATTAGTCAGGGACTGAACCCATAACCTTTCAGCATGTGATGCTGAGAACGGCTCTTCCACTGTTGATTCCTCTACAACCGAATCGACCTCATCCTGATCCCCTTCAGGTAGGTCGATCCCTGTATGGGACTGTTGCTCTGTTAACAGGCACTCTGAGGGAGGAGACGGAGATCGGACGCTTTTCTCCTGTGACAGGGAAGCCGCGATCAATGCTGACAATCTCTCTTCCAGCCCTCCCAGAGCTGAGGAAAAAACCTCCTCTGTTACATACACAGGAGCAGGTGAACTGAGGACAGCCACAGTACCAGGTACTCCTGAGGGTGCTCTACGGTCACTAACCTCTGATTCTTCAGGGGAGACTGGTGCAGCCAAAGCATGCCCAAGATCCTCAGAGCCCGATGGAGACCCCCTATTCCTCCTGGAATTTCTAGTCCCGGAGTTTTTAGACGGCATATTCCTAAGCCACAAAGCTGAGGTATTCCAGCCGAAATACACCAGTTACTGACAATAGTCTAGCATAAATGCTGCTATAAGAAACAGTTGGTGTCTACTAATGTGCCTTTCTAGGGGATGCCTGTATCAACCGCTTGCTGTATGCCTTCTTTAAATGTTGCCAGCTCTGTCTCTGTACTTCATAGCCAGCTCACCACACAAAATTGTGGTTTTTAACATGCTGGGACGCCCGCACATGCGCAGAAGCGCTGCGGCGCGCACAGAGCGTCATCCCCCAGGCTCCGCCCCCTTTCCCGGCTCACCTCTATATATAGAGGCGCGTGCACGCGCACGCGCGCGGCCACGTGCGCCTTCGGCGCTAATTTCGAAAATGGAAACCAGGGACAAGAGCCAGGGCCCCTTTGCCGCAGGCCGGGGGATGGACGAGCATTGCAACATGGCAGAGGAAGCAGTTTCCCATAAGAGAACTCACCATCTGCCTGGACTCGCTCTGATGAGAAGAAACTAGTCCACATGACAAGAAACGTTCCACAGCGGCCTCTAGTGGACAAACACAGGTACCGCAGTCTAATATATTAAATATATATATATATAAAAAAAATTTTTTTTTTTTTTTCTTGACCACCATTAAAAATTATTACATTTTTTTTAGCAGTTACAGGCATGCACAGATATTAGCGGGAATACCATTAGGTAACAGACAGAAAGACAAATTAGGCTTGGGGGTCCCCCAATAGAACCAAGTTCCTGGGGGCCCCCACTTACCTGTTCCCCGCCGCAGGACTTTGTTTGGTCCACAAAAGCCCAAACTTCACCTATCACGGCAGGCATTGTAATCAAACCTTCAGGGACCGGGTTTCCAAGGATTCCACTCCCCTGGACCTGTATAGTACCCTGCACAGAAAACATCTTGGTCGTGGGTATGACCAGAGCTCTGGATCCCAGGGTCCAGCTCTCCTAAGAGAAGCATTACAGGCAAAACCTTGCTCTTCTTTGCAAGGCCCGGGTACCGACCGTTTAGCTATGAAGCTTTTTTGGTCGGATCCGGAATAGCTTACTGAGGCCCAAAAGAACCTGTACGCAAGCTCAGTGAAAAACACATGTTTCTTCTTGGCCAACACCTTAGACACTGGCAAAAAACTGAGGTGCTCCCGGATGGGAGGGGCTTATATAGGGGAGGGTACTTCCGGTTTTGGAAGTTGCCAGTGCCAGCACCTGACGGTATCTATATAACCCATTAGTAATGACTATGTCGCTCTGTGTCCCGTGATGTACGAGAAAGAAAATTGGTTTTAGTTTTAATGGCTCTGCCTCTTGTTGGTTTGGGTATCTAGGCAGCCCACAAGTGTGTTTGAACTTTAGTTTGGTGTTTATGTGGATCTGCAGCTTATTAAAGTAATTCCCCCAAAGCAAGAGGTTCATGCGTGATGGTGAAGCTGTCCCAACATTTTAGGTCGCGGCCGATCGCGAGGATCTGATGGCGCAGGAAATTAAGAATGGCAGGGACAGCTAGAAGGGATTTGTTCACCAAGCCCGACCAGGTCTGGGCATGGGGTCCTGGATGTACAAGGTGGGGGGGGGCTCGGGCTTGGGATACGATTGAACAATTCTCATCTGTTAAGGATAGGGTTCTTCATGTAATTGTTGAAGCCAGAGCTGTAGCTAAGTGAAGGTTGGGAGTCTATTTTAAGGGTCTGGGAGTCTTTGGGGATCTAATTTTTATTTTACAGCGGATCGTGGTTAAAGGAAGTGGGAATATATATACTCATGTCGTTTTTATTTCTCATCTTTCTATGTCGTGACGAAAGGCTCCTGTTGCCTGATTTGACGCGTGACCAGAGTTTCCTTGATGAGACACCCCGAAGCTGGACCCACATACAAGACACAGAGGATCACAGACGGATCGGCGATTGCTACAGCTCACCATGTCGTGTCCTCCGTTATAAGTCATGCCCCTGAAGAACAGAGTCTACATGTCAAGCCGTGTTTTCCTTTTTATGGACTAAGAACTGATTCATTTCCGGGTATAAGAAGCATATCAAATTTCATCGATGGACATGGGGTGCATATGACAAAAAAGGGAGGACTGTTGTGGAGATTTTTATGGAAATGTATTAATGTATGTTGTCAGATGTCCCCCCAGTGTCAGTTTTGCTGTAATGCGCTCATCTGAGCGTATTTGCACATACAGACGTTGGTGGAAGACCAATGACGGGAAAATCTTCCTATGGAAACAGCGATGTTTGCTCCATTTAGAGATGTTGTTTTGCGCCCCGTTGGGGGAACTGGCCGGCCCCTGGCGGGGGGTGTTAAATGACTCTGAGCGCACAGATCTGTGTCCACAGGAACAGTAGCATAACTATAAAATAGTTGTGGTCCATTTGAGGCATAATTATTGTGTAGTTCCCGTCATTGGTGAATGTCACTGCTAGTCAATTTAAATGTACATTTATCTGTTTGAAAGGATGTCCTTGTATGGTCATTCTTCTGTGTAGAGGGGACATGCTGTGATGTCCCCGCCCATGGGGGAGGTGACTAGTTGCTACAACCAATCACCTCCTGTCTTGAGATCTTTTGAGTTTAATAAAAGCCTATTAGTAGGCTTTGGCTAAACAGTCTTTGCTGGAATGGCCTGATAAGAAGATAAGACCTGTGTTGGTGGTTTCCTTGATTGAATGATGGAATGAACGGTGAGTGGATCTTTAGCAAACTTAACGATAGCATTATTGCAAAAAGATGAATCTAAAGTGTGTGCTTATAGAGCACAGGAATTATAGGCTGTGTGCTCTGCAAACAGCCTAGAAATTCCACAACAATACAGATGAGAGACGTTCACTTGCAGAGTGAGGCTGTGTGGGGTTTTCGGAGCTGGTATGACATCTTGTGTAAACAG
The DNA here is from genome assembly GCA_029206835.1 of Rana muscosa. NCBI lineage: Eukaryota > Metazoa > Chordata > Amphibia > Anura > Ranidae > Rana > Rana muscosa. The sequence goes on from JARGYO010005563.1 coordinate 589,202, forward strand.
TGTGGGCGAGTATTATTTATGTGCATTGCTATATCATGACACAGCACGGCGAGTAAACTACTTTCCAAGAATGTGAAAAGCTGCTTTTTAGTGTGTGACTTCTGCATGTTATAATTAGACTCTCATGGTAAAGTAAAAGGGAGTTGGAAAAAGTGTTTATACATGTTTAAAATGACACCACTTTATAGGTGAAAGCATGTTCTTCAGAAAGAAGTGGCTTTTATAGCGAGTGCCTTTTCTGGGTGGCTGTGCACAGTTATGCCTGCTAGGTCTACTTACTGTATGGAGGGTAATGGCATCTGCCAAGAACTGATAGTAAGTATTGTACTTGTCCTGCTGCCAATAAAATTAGTCTATTACTTGTACAAAGAAAAAAAGGGGAAAAAATGCACTGTCACTGTACTAATGACACTGGCAGGGAGGGGGTTAACAGGGTCGATCAAAGGTTTATCTGTGTTCCTTGGGGGTGCTTTCTAACTGTGAGGGGGGTTGCTTTGACTGAGGGGAGACAGAGATCTGTGTTCCAGATTAGCAGAAACACCAGATCTCCATCTTCCCCTCTGACAGAACGACGATCTGTTTGCCTTGGGAGCGATCAGCGGGTCCCGGCAGACATCGGGTCTACTAGACCCTCTCATTGGCTCCCGCTGTGTTCAATCACAGCAGGTCACTGACAGGCCCCCGACCCAAAGAAAAAAAATCACATACAGGTACGTGATTTTGCACTGCTACAGTTTATCTGCATGGAGCGGTCTGGAAGCGGTTGATAAAGCCTAAAAGCATCCTTTTTGGGAAATTGCTCATTCCAGTGCTGCTGAGACATTAGTCACATGGTTGCTGCAGAAAAGATGGTAACTATTTAGACACAGCTACCGATTGGCCAGTTCTGCCTGAATCTTGTCCTGTATGTTGGGTGTAATTCTCAGTATCTGTTCTTATTCTGAATTTATGGACACTGCATAGTACCACTTCTCTTGTCCCCTGTGCTGGGTGTAATTCTCAGTAGGGGTGCAACGGATCAAAAAACTCACGGATCGGATCGATCCTTGGATCAGGTGTCACGGATCGGATAATTTTCGGATCGACCAAAAAAAAAAAAATAATAATAATGTTAAATTTTTAATTTCACAGTTATTTTCAACACAAAACGGAGCTTATATGCTTAAATACGGTATTTGTAAATCCAACGGACTCTTTACATGTTAAATTTTAAAAGCAGCAGCAAACCTGCTGACCTTACATGGTTGCTAATGTGACAGAACACCTCTGATTTTCACATTTAACTAAATGTTAAATGTGAAAATCAGAGGTGTTCAGTCACATTAGCAAGCATGTAAGGTTTGCTGCTGCTTTTAAAATGTAAACAGTCCGATGGATTTCCAAATACTGTATTAAAGCTGATAAGCTCTGTTTTGTGTGGAATCTTTGGGTGTAATAAGATGTCCACTTCTCTCATTACTGTGTGGGGTAGAGCAAGATGGTGGTGAATGTCATTGTAGCGGCCGCCACAGGAGAGCTGGGATCGTGGGGAGTTAGAGCTCCTGGGTGTAGCAAGATGGCCGATGTTCTCCGGGAATAGGCCGAAGCCGCGGACTTTCCTGAGAGCGGTGAAAGAGCTCCGCTCCGCTCGGGTCACAGGGTAGGTGACAGATCCCAGCAGACAGGATGGAGGCGCCGACACAGGAATCAGCTCGAGGAAGAGGGCGAGGGATGGGTAAGTGGCCAGGGATTCACAGTACCTGAGAGGGGTGGCTGCAGCCGGGTCCGCAGGCCGCAAAATGTCGCCGGATCCCAGGAGGATGATGGAGCTGCCCTCCGGTGATCACTCCCGCTGTAGTACTGCTCAATGTCCTCCGTGAACACAGCAGCCGGTAATCAAGTGTCCTCGAGCTAGGCCGAAGCCGCAGCCTTTCCTACGGCCGAGGCTCCGGAGCGCTCCGCGGATCGCGGGGTGGCCCGTTCGGATCACGGATCACCACCGATCCGTTGCACCCCTAATTCTCAGTATCTGTTCTTATTCTGTATGTATGGACACTGCACAGTAGGGTTGCACTAGTATCGGTATTGATTCCGAGTTTTTGCCTGAGCAAATACTCCCGATGCTTCAGCCGATACCTTGCATGCAGGAGGCTCCCGGAAGTTGCTGGGCGGAGTGGAGCGCAGGTCCTGGTACAGTGAGAGCGAGTCCTTGCAGCGGAAGGTAAGCTTATGGGGAATGGGTGTGGGTCGCAGCCGCATGTGCCGCCCATCCGCATCGGTGACCCGGGCTGTCAGAATCGTTAACACAAGTGACGGCCCGAGTCTCTGTCAGAGACGGTACACTGCGACGCCCATCTTGGTACACCCTGCACTCGGCCTCTGTAAGCCTAGTTAGAATGCAGCAGCGGACATCTTCTTACACTTAGCCCATATAGTTAACTATATGGGCTGGGTGTAACCCTTTCATGACTAAGCCTATTTCTGACATTTGGTGTTTACAAGTTAAAATCCGTATTTTGTTTTTTGCTGGAAAATTACTTAGAACCCCAAAACATTAGATTCTCTGCTAAAAAAAAATCTATATATATAATAAAATGGCGAGAGAGAGAGAGAGAGAATAAAATGGCGATTGTTGCAATATTTTATGTCACACGTTATTTGTGCAGCGGTGTTTTAGACGCAACTTTTTGGGAATAAGGACACTTTCGTGAATTTTAAATAAACAAAATAGTAAAGTTAGCCCAATTTTTTTGTATAATGTGAAAGATGATGTTACGCCAAGTAAATAGATACCAAACATGTCACGCTTTATAATTGCACGCAATCGTGGAATGGCGACAAACTACGGTACCTAAAAATCTCCATAGGCGACGCTTTAATTTTTTTATTTTTACGGTTACCAGGTTAGAGTTACAGAGGAGGTTTAGTGCTAGAATTATTGCTCTCACTCTTGCAGCGATACCTCACATGTGTGATTTTAACACCATTTACATATGCGGGCGCGACTTCCGTATGCGTTTTCTTTGCTACGCGGGGACGGGGGCACTTAAATTTTTTTTTTCTTATTTATTTATTTTTCTATTATTAAATTGTGTTTTTTTAAAATATATAAAATATTGATCACTTTTATTGCTGTTACAAGGAATGTAAACATCCCTTGTGACAGGTACTCTTTATGGAGGGATGGGGGTCTAAAAGACCTCCAATCCCCCCTTTGCACTTCAAAGTATTCAGTTTGCCGAAAACGGCGAATCTGAATACTGTATATTTTTTAAAATCCGGCGCCATTGGCAGCGGAGTAAACCTGGAAGTGACGTTTA